>CM076581.1:88237761-88960253 GCA_034641835.2 Pinus albicaulis | reverse complement strand
CAAATTTAATACCCAAAAAACGTCGTTTAGGGCCTCAAAACGGCTCCGGAAGTTCAGGACCCGAAAAACTGCTAAAAATAGTAAGTTATGCCAAAACTGAAAAACTGAAAGAGACAATGGTGGGGCCCAAGTGGAATAGGCGGGTGGCCACCAATATCCACCTGGATCATTCCTCCCCCCTTAGGAAGCAATGGTCCCCATTGCGTTAAGTTCCTCCATGAGATGAGGAAATTTCTGCTGAACTTGGTCCCTGGTGAACCACTTTCCTTGGTGCAGGAGTTGGCCAGCTTTGACAACCCGATACAGTTGGATCTGCTGCTGACGAGTGTTCTTGATTTGCATGTCCATGATACAATCTGTGGTGGCCTGTTCCATGCAGTCTGGGTTTAACTCTGTTGGTGTGAGTTGTTCTGCAATGTCCGAGGTGTCCAGTAGAGGTGGAAAGTAAGGACAAAGGCGATCCACATTGAAGACTGGGTGCAGACCAAGGAATGGTGGAATACTAAGCTTGAAGGCATTGTTACCTACAGCCTTGGTGATGGTGTACGGCCCGTATCGGAGCGGGCGAAGCTTGCGGTGAGGTCCAGTGAGGCGCTCCTTCTGCAAATGTAGCCATACTTTGTCGCCCACCTGGAAGTGGTGTGGCACCCGGTGTTGATCATGGCGCCGTTTGTACTTCGCATTGGCTCTGTCCAATATCTCATGAACCTGTTGGCGGATGTGTTGAATGCGCTCGATGAAGCTACTTGCTTTGTCAACTTCAGACTGGACATGAGCTGAATCGGCCTGAGCAGCTGCAAACGGCATGGCTATGTCAATGGGACATAGTGGCCGGAATCCCAAGCCCACCTGAAAGGGGCTATGGCCAATTGAACTGTGGAGAGCCCGGTTATAACTGTGTTGTACATAGGGGAGGCTCTCGTCCCATGTGCGTGGATGCTTTGAGTTGTACATGCGCAGAATGTGTACAATCATTCCGTTGACGACCTCTGTCTGGCCATCTGTTTGGGGATGGAAAGCTGTGGACTTGGTGAGCTTTGTGTCCAACATTGACCAGAGGCTGGACCAAAATGTGCTGAGGAACCTGCTATCTCGATCCGATATGATAGACTGTGGGATCCCAAAGTGCACCCACACTCGTTCAAAGAAGAGTTTAGCAGTGGCTTCTGCTGTGATATTCTTCTTACAGGCCGCCATGATGGCCATCTTCGAGAATCTGTCAACGACCACGAAAACACAGTGATTTCCATTCTTAGTAGAAGGCAGGCCCGACATGTAATCCATGGAGATGGATTCCCATGGCCGACTAGGGGTAGGTAGTGGAGTATATAGGCCTTGCTTCTTGATGGTCGGTTTGGCAATGGCACAAGCAGTGCAGGATCTGATGTGCTTCTCGACATCCTTTCGAAGGTTCGGCCAATAGAAATACTTCTGTAGTATTGCTACTGTTTTTTCGACCCCGAAATGCCCAGCAACTCGACTGTAGTGTGCTTCCCATATCATCTTGGCACGCTCGCTTGAAGGAACACAAAGGTGTCCCAGGTGACATAAAAGTGCATCTGGGAGGTGAAAATTTGGAACTTGCGTGCCCCCCAAGAGTGCCTTGTAAGTGTGGCCGAATTCTGGGTCACTCTCATAGAGAAGCGGCCAATCAGAAGTCTCGTGCCCACAAGAGTTGAGCACGGTGGTGAGCGCCACGATCGGTGGTCGGCTGAGGCAGTCTGCAACATTATTGGTGCTACCCTTCTCGTACTTGATGTTCAAATGAAACTGTTGCAGATATGTGGACCACTTCTGATGGCGATCATTCTGCAACTTCCCTTGTGTCTGTATGAACTGCAGGGTCCGGTGGTCTGTGTGGATGATTGTTTCCTTCCCCAAAATGTAATGCTTCCATTGTCGACAGGCTTGCACAATGGAATACATTTCTTTGTCATAGGTGGGATACTTGCGAACTGTCTCAGACAATGTCTCACTGTGATATGCCACTGGATGTCCCTGTTGAGTAAGAACCGCCCCAATAGCATAGTCAGAGGCATCTGTCTCGATCTCAAATGGCTGCTGCAAGTCTGGTAAGGTGAGCACTGGGGCAGAACAGAGGCGATTTTTCAATTCTTTGAACGCCTTCCGTTGAGGTTCCGACCAAAAGAATTTTGCTCTCGCTCCTCCTTTGGTGACTTGACTCAAGGGCCAAGTGATATGAGAGAATCCCAGCACGAATCTACGGGAGAAATTAGCAAGACCCAGAAAGCTGCGAAGCTCTGTTATAGTAGTCGGGGCTGGCCAATCCCGAATGACTTGGATCTTGGCTGGATCCACATGCACCCTCCTTTCATCAATAATGTATCCCAGATATTGAACCTGGGTCATGCCAAACGTGCACTTCTCCAAATTGGCACACAACTTGTGTTGCCGCAGTGTTTGGAGGACTTGTTGGATGTGATGAAGGTGCTCTTCCCAAGTCTTGCTGAAGATCAGAATGTCATCCAAGTACACCACTACGAATGAGTTGGTGAATGGCCGCAAGATGTCGTCCATAATCCTCATGAAGGTTGTGGGAGCATTCGTCAACCCGAAAGGCATGACCAGCCATTCAAAAAGGCCTTCCTTAGCTTTGAAGGCAGTCTTCCACACATCAGAGGGTTCAATTGGTACCCGGTGATACCCAGACTTCAGGTCGATCTTACTGAAATATTTTGCACCTTGGAGTTGGTCCAGAAGGTCATCAATCCGTGGGATTGGGTACCTATTCCGGACAGTGATCTTGTTCAGCGCCCGATAGTCAATACAGAGTCTCCACGTCCCATCCTTCTTCCGTACCAACACGATCGGGCTCCCACAGGGCGATGAACTTGGTCTGATGTGACCTTTCTGCAACAGCTCCTGAATCTGCCTCTTGATTTCATCATTTTCCTCTTCTGCACGAGCATCGATAGACTCCGTCCATTGGGTAGCGGCGCACCGGGGGTCGATCAACGGTGCTTGACCCCGGACAAAGTGTAGGAACCCCTGTGGGTGAGGTGAAGATGTCCCCGTACTCCTCCACGACCTTGTCCATTTGTTGTTTTCGTGCAGAGGGGCCCTGTCTGGAGGTCGTGGCCACAGTCTTCTTCTTGCCCTGGGGGCGGATCATCAGGAAAACGAATTTCCCGGTTTGGGAAATGAGCTTACTACATTGTTTTGCAGTAACCAAAGAGACAGTCGTAGGAGGTGGTACCTCTGGTATCCTGTACAACTTACTTCCCAAAGTAATAATAACAGCACGAGGTCGAGACTCAAGGCTACGCATGTAGACGTTCCACACAAGTATGGTTGTCCTAATAATACATCAGAAAAATCAATAGTAGCAATGTCACACAATACCTCATCCGTGAAGGGCTTGATGCTATAGGAAAGGCGTCACTGCTGGCTGACTCAGAGATCCCATCCTTGGTGAAGCCACCCGATGGTGTATGGTTGTGGGTGTGCTGTGGTCGGCAAGCCCAACCGCTTCATGACATCTACTGAAATGAGGTTCTTTTGGCTCCCATTGTCGACAATGAACCGTAGCGGGGAACCCTTTACCCACATCTCGGAGTGGAAGAGACGTTCCTCCTCCTCTGGATCTTTCGGTTCCTCCTTCTGGATCTTTGTAGTGGCAACAGTGGCATTGGGCTCTGCATCAATAATCTGTTTCCCTTTTTCATTCCCCTTTTCAGGTTCTGATTCGGAGTCGGAGCATGCATCTGACTCCGAAGCCCTCATCTCGGCCACTAGCAACTGCTTGGCTCGACACTCACTTGTGTTGTGAGTGGAGCTCTTATGGAACTCACACCACTTTCCCGTGTCCTTCTTTGGCTTTGCAGTGTTGTTCTTTTCTTATGGCTTTGACGGGTTGTCTTTAGCCGCCATGCCTTGGCTCTTTCCTTTGTTCTGTGGTTTGGAAGCACCTTTCCCTTGCTTTTGATTCGCAGATCCAAAGTCTTGCTTCTTCTGTTTGAATTTTTGCTCAATCTTGGCAGCATACCGGTATGCCGTACCAAGTGAGGAGATGTCGAGGAACTCCATTTCTCCGAATGTATCCGTGCGTACAATCGCGATACTTTAGCACCAAATGTTTCTCTCGAATCTTTGATACCCAACTTTGTGCTAGGTATGGAATGTATTCGTCACTGCACATCTTGATCCCTTTGTTGTCGCAAAGGTGGTCCATTGTATGTACTTGTCCTCACAGCTCCCCACGGGATAGTACTGTTCCTTGACGGCGTCTCGAAAATAATTCCAAGTTGGTACGGCCGAGAACAGAGAGGGTTCTGTCTGGTCCTTATTCTCACAGTAGGTTTCCCACCAGTCCTTAACATGGGGGGTAGCTTTGAGGAGTGCAAAAATAATCTTCTCCCAGTCTGAAAAATCATGAACAGAGAAATATCCTTCTAATAGATTCAACCATCTATCTACGGCATCTGCGTCTATTTGACCCTCAAACATGGGAATGTCAAAATTTACTTGTACCTTAAAAGGAGTCGCAACTCCAGAGTGGCTACTGGATGCAGATGCGCCGCCGGTGGGCAGCCGTTGAAGGATTTGAACAAAGTTATCCATCATCGCGTTCCTTTGTTTTTCGAGGGCCTCCTCGAGCAATATTTTGATAGGATCTCCTGCTCCCTCATCTTTCTTTTCATCCCCCATGGGCGTCCGTCGAGGTTTGCAAGGCTGATCTTGCAAAGGTTCCACCAGATCAAGCCCTAGCTCCTTATACCCCGACCTCGTTGGGGACATGCAAAGAAGGATCGAGAAAAAGCAGACCGCTCTGATACCACTGATCCGGATTTATGCAGGAACGCAACAGAATAAACACATAACCATAAATACAGAGATGCAGCGGAAATAACACTTCATTTATTAATATCAAAGAACTGAAATTTGCTTACAGACAGAATGGAAATAAAACTAGCTAGGGCACTGGTAGCTATCTCTGAGAAGAGATGTGGCGGCTACAGGCCTCTGAACTGAGTTACAATGAGGCTCGAGGGCCTATTTAATATTGAGAAACAATGGAGAACCCTCAACATCCCAAAAACCTAACCCTAGGAGATGAAGCGCCAACACTATGGGCCCCGTATGGGTAAATTGGTGTTTCAACTTCCCAGGGACGTAACTTTGGCATACTATCTCCGTTTGACGCACATGGTACATCATTAGAAAGCTCTATCCGAGGACTACAACTTTTGTGACGATTTTGATGATCAAAATGGAAACAAATTTAATACCCAAAAAACGTCGTTTAGGGCCTCAAAACGGCTCCGGAAGTTCAGGACCCGAAAAACTGCTAAAAATAGAAAGTTATGCCAAAACTGAAAAACCGAAAGAGACAATGGTGGGGGCCAAGTGGAATAGGCGGGTGGCCACCAATATCCACCTGGATCATTCCTCCCCCCTTAGGAAGCAATGGTCCCCATTGCGTTAAGTTCCTCCATGAGATGAGGAAATTTCTGCTGAACTTGGTCCCCGGTGAACCACTTTCCTTGGTGCAGGAGTTGGCCAGCTTTGACAACCCGATATAGTTGGATCTTCTGCTGGCGAGTGTTCTTGATTTGCATGTCCATGATACAATCTGTGGTGGCCTGTTCCATGCAGTCTGGATTTAACTCTGTTGGTGTGAGTTGTTCCGCAATGTCCGAGGTGTCCAGTAGAGGTGGGAAGTAAGGACGAAGGCGATCCACATTGAAGACTGGGTGCAGACCAAGGAATGGTGGAATACTGAGCTCGAATGCATTGTTCCCTACAGCCTTGGTGATGGTGTACGGCTCGTATCGGAGCGGGCGAAGCTTGCGGTGGGGTCCAGTGAGGCGCTCCTTCTGCAAATGTAGCCATACTTTGTCGCCCACCTGGAAGTTGTGTGGCACCCTGTGTTGATCATGGCGCTGCTTGTACTTCGCATTGGCTCTGTCCAATATATCATGAACCTGTTGGCGGATGTGTTGAATGCGCTCGATGAAGCTACTTGCTTTGTCAACTTCAGACTGGACGTGCGCCGAATCGGCCTGAGCAGCTGCAAATGGCATGGCTACGTCAATGGGACATAGTGGCTGGAATCCCAAGCCCACCTGAAAGGGGCTATGGCCAATTGAACTATGGAGAGCCCAGTTATAACTATGTTGTACATAAGGGAGGCTCTCGTCCCATGTGCGTGGATGCTTTGAATTGTACATGCGCAGAATGTGTACAATCATTCTGTTGACGACCTCTGTCTGGCCATTTGTTTGGGGATGGAAAGCCGTGGACTTGGTGAGCTTTGTGTCCATCATTGACCAGAGGCTGGACCAAAATGTGCTGAGTATGGAACCCTATCTCGACCGATCCTTCCCCGTGGGATCCCAAAGTGCACCCATACTCGTTCAAAGAAGAGTTTAGCAAAGGAGCCAACAAGCGGATATTCTTCTCTTACAGCTTCTACGATAATGGCCACTGTAGAATCACAACTAATTACCTAAAACACAGTCATTTCCATTCTTAGTAGAAGGCAGGCCCGACATGTAATCCATGGAGATGGATTCCCATGGTCGACTAGGGGTAGGTAGTGGAGTATATAGGCCTTGCTTCTTGATGGTCGGCTTGGCAATGGCACAAGCAGTGCAAGATCTGATGTGCTTCTCGACATCCTTTCGAAGGTTCGGCCAATAGAAATACTTCTGTAGTATTGCTACTGTTTTCTCGACCCCGAAATGCCCAGCGACTCGACCGTAGTGTGCTTCCCATATCATCTTGGCACGCTCGCTTGAAGGAACACAAAGGTGTCCCAGGTGACATAAAAGTGCATCTTGGAGGTGAAAATTTGGAACTTGCGTGCCCCCAAGAGTGCCTTGTAAGTGTGGCCGAATTCTGGGTCACTCTCATAGAGAAGCGGCCAATCAGAAGTCTCGTGCCCACAAGAGTTGAGCACGGTGGTGAGCGCCACGATCGGTGGTCGGCTGAGGCAGTCCGCAACATTATTGGTGCTACCCTTCTTGTACTTGATGTTCAAATGAAACTGTTGCAGATATGTGGACCACTTCTGATGGCGATCATTCTGCAACTTCCCTTGTGTCTGTATGAACTGCAGGGGCCGGTGGTCTGTGTGGATGATTGTTTTCTTCCCCAAAATGTAATGCTTCCATTTTCGACAGGCTTGCACAATGGAATACATTTCTTTGTCATAGGTGGGATACTTGCGAACTGTCTCAGACAATGTCTCACTGTGATATGCCACTGGATGTCCCTGTTGAGTAAGAACTGCCCCAATAGCATAGTCAGAGGCATCCGTCTCGATCTCAAATGGCTGCTGCAAGTCTGGTAAGGTGAGCACTGGGGCAGAACAGAGGCGATTTTTCAATTCTTTGAACGCCTTCTGTTGAGGTTCCGACCAAAAGAATTTTGCTCTCGCTCCTCCTTTGGTGACTCGACTCAAGGGCCAAGTGATATGAGAGAATCCCAGCACGAATCTACGGTAGAAATTAGCAAGACCCAGAAAGCTGCGAAGCTCTGTTATAGTAGTCGGGGCTGGCCAATCCCGAATGACTTGGATCTTTGCTGGATCCACATGCACCCCCCTTTCATCAATAATGTATCCCAGATATTGAACCTGGGTCATGCCAAACGTGCACTTCTCCAAATTGGCACACAACTTGTGTTGCCGCAGTGTTTGGAGGACTTGTCGAATGTGATGAAGGTGCTCTTCCCAAGTCTTGCTGAAGATCAAAATGTCATCCAAGTACACCACTACGAATGAGTTGGTGAATGGCCGCAAGATGTCGTCCATCATCCCCATGAAGGTTGCGGGAGCATTCGTCAACCCGAAAGGCATGACCAGCCATTCAAAAAGGCCTTCCTTAGCTTTGAAGGCAGTCTTCCACACATCAGAGGGTTCAATTGGTACCTGGTGATACCCAGACTTCAGGTCGATCTTACCGAAATATTTTGCACCTTGGAGTTGGTCCAGAAGGTCATCAATCCGTGGGATTGGGTACCTATTCCGGACAGTGATCTTGTTCAGCGCCCGATAGTCAATACAGAGTCTCCACGTCCCATCCTTCTTCTGTACCAACACGATCGGGCTCCCACAGGGCGATGAACTTGGTCTGATGTGACCTTTCTGCAACAGCTCCTGAATCTGCCTCTTGATTTCATCATTTTCCAGAACAGAGCGTCGATAGATCGGTCCATTGGGTAGTGGCGCACCTGGGGTCTGATCAATCGGGTGCTTGACCTGGCAGTGCAGAGGAACCCCTGTGGGTGAGGTGAAGATGTCCTCGTACTCCTCCACGACCTTATCCATTTGTTGTTGTCGTGCAGAGGGGGCCTGTCTGGAGGTCGTGGCCACAGTCTTCTTCTTGCCCTGGGGGCGGATCATCAGGAAAACGAATTTCCTGGTTTGGGAAATGAGCTTGCTACATTGTTTTGCAGTAACCAAAGAGACAGTCGTAGGAGGTGGTACCTCTGGTATCCTGTACAACTTACTTCCCAAAGTAATAATAACAGCACGAGGTCGAGACTCATACACAGCATGACGCTTCCACAAGTATGGTTGTCCTAATAATACATCAGAAACATCAATAGGAGCAACGTCACATAATACCTCATCCGTGAAGGGCTTGATGCTATAGGGAAGGCGGCACTGCTGGCTGACGCGGAGATCTCGTCCTTGGTGAAGCCCCCGATGGTGTATGGATGTGGGTGAGCTGTGGTCGGCAAGCCCAACCGCTTCACGGCGTCTGCTGAAATGAGGTTCTTTTGGCTCCCATTGTCGACAATGAACTGTACAGGGGAGCCCTTTACCCACATCTGGGAGTGGAAGAGACGTTCCTCCTCCTCCGGATCTTCCGGTTCCTCCTTCTGGACCTTTGTAGTGGCAACAGTGGCGTTGGGCTCCGCATCAATAATCTGTTTCCCTTTTTCATTCCCCTTTTCAGGTTCTGATTCGGAGTCAGAGCATGCATCTGACTCAGAAGCCCTCATCTCGGCCACTAGCGATTGCTTGGCCCGACACTCACTTGTGTTGTGAGTGGAGCTCTTATGAAACTCACACCACTTTCTCGTGTCCTTCTTTGGCTTTACGGTGTTGTTCTTGTCTTGTGGCTTTGACGGGTTGTCTTTAGCCGCCATGCTCTGTCCTTTGTTATGTGGTTTGGAAGCACCTTTTCCTTGCTTTTGATTCGCAGATCCAAAGTCTCGCTTCTTCTGTTTGAATTTCTGCTCAATCTTGGCAGCATACCGGTATGCCGTACCAAGCGAGGAGATGTCGAGGAACTCCATTTCCTCCCGAATGTATCTGTGCAGACAACTGCGATACTTTAGCACCAAATGTTTCTCTGAATCTTTGATACCCAACTTTGTGCGCAGGGTATGGAACAGATTCGTCAGCTCGTGCACATCTTGATCCCTTTGTTGTTGCAGCGTGGTCCATTGTATGTACTTGTCCTCATAGCTCCCCACGGGATAGTACTGTTCCTTGACGGCGTCTCGGAAAGAATTCCAAGTTGGTACGGCCGAGAACAGAGAGGGTTCTGTCTGGTCCTTGTTCTCACAGTAGGTTTCCCACCAGTCCTTAACATGGGGGGTAGCTTTGAGGAGTGCAAAAATAATCTTCTCCCGGTCTGAAAAGTCATGAACAGAGAAATATCCTTCTAATAGATTCAAACATCTATCTACGGCATCTGCGTCTATTTGACCCTCAAATATGGGAATGTCAAAATTTACTTGTACCTTAAAGGGAGTCGCAACTCCAGAGTGGCTACTGGATGCAGATGCGTCGCCGGTGGGCAGCCGTTGAAGGATCTGAACAAAGTTATCCATCATTGCGTTCCTTTGTTTTTCGAGGGCCTCCTCGAGCAATATTTTGATAGGATCTCCTGCTCCCTCATCTTTCTTTTCGTCCCCCATGGGCGTCCGTCGAGGTTTGCGAAGCTGATCTTGCAAAGGTTCCACCAGATCAAGCCCTAGCTCCTTACACCCCGACCTCGTTGGGGACATGCAAAGAAGGATCGAGAAAAAGCAGACCGCTCTGATACCACTGATCCGGATTTATGCAGGAACGCAACAGAATAAACACATAACCATAACTACAGAGATGCAGCGGAAATAACACTTCATTTCATTAATATCAAATAACAGAAAGATGCTTACAGACATAATGGAAATAAAATAGCTAGGGTGCTGGTAGCGAATCTCTGAGAAGAGATGTGGTGGCTACAGACCTCTGAACCGAGTTACAATGAGGCTCGAGGGCCTATTTATTATTGAGAAACAATGGAGAGCCCTCAACATCCCAAAAACCTAACCCTAGGAGATGAAGCGCCAAAACTATGGGCCCCGTTTGGGTAAATTGGTGTTTCAACTTCCCAGGGACGTAACTTTGGCATACTATCTCCGTTTGACGTACATGATACATCATTAGAAAGCTCTATCCGAGGACTACAACTTTTGTGACGATTTTGATGATCAAAATCGCAACAAATTTTCATACCAAAAAACGTCGTGGGCCTCAAAACGGCTCCGGAAGTTCAGGACCCGAAAAACTGCTAAAAATAGTAAGTTATGCCAAAACTGAAAAACTGAAAGAGACAATGGTGGGGGCCCAAGTGGAATAGGCGGGTGGCCACCAATATCCACCTGGATCAGCAAGACTCACAAGGTCTTTTTCTGCTATTATCTTTCCCACACCACCTAGCTCATCCCGAATTGGAATGAACTTTGAAAGATATGTGATGATGGGCTATTCTTTGCTCATCCAGATATTTCTTAACTTCTCTTTGAGAGCAAGCTTCTTGACATCATCGGAACCCTGAGACAAATCTAAGATGCCTTTAAACATCCCATATGATGTCTCCTTCTCATGGAGATGAGGAATGATATGATCGCGGATCCTCTCAAGAATAATCCTCCTCACCTTGATATCATTCTTGTTATGTTGGGCCAACTGTTGGGGATCTTGAGGTGGAACTATTTGATTCTTCACAAATTCTATCACTTGATTATCTTCCAACACCACATATATCTGCTCCTTCCATGCACAAAAATTCGAGGCTCCCTCTAAACTGTGATTTGACCTTAGTCGTAGGAACGACATATTGCTATCCAAGGATCTGCTCTGCTCTTCTCTTCAAACTCATGTGTTAGCCTTCCTGATTGATCTTCACTCTAACCTAACTGATCAACATGGTGTTGGTATTTATATTGATCTATGCTCTGATACCATGTTAAATTTCCATGAAACTCTGCAAATACTTAGATGAATAACTGAAAATTGAGACTAGTTTTTACTTTCACCAAGATATAAAGTTTCTTAACAGTTCATATGCAATGGAATAAAAACACAACGATAAAACATGCACAAATTGACGCACTTTTCTCGGAACCCAACAGGGAAAACCTACTTGCTTGATGTGGCTATGTTATTGATTGTCCTTGGGGCATTTGAATATATTAAAAAGCACTTTGTCTCCCTTGAGAAAGCATTATGCTTCTCTCACAAATCTCAGCTAATGCAATTAATCTTGGCCTTCCTTGAACAAAACATGATCTTGTTTCCTGCACACAATTGATCCTTCTACTGCCTCCTTGACCTTCTCTGCAAACCCTGCTGTCTTGGCTCAATTCTGCTCCTCCTTGGGCTCCTTATCCCTTGTTTTGATCTCCTATTTCCTAGCGCACTTCCAGACCCTATTTCTTAATGCATTTTGTGGAAATATATAGCTAGGTTCGTTCTACATAATATCTCTTGTACTATTGATCTTATGTATTTGATGTAAAAGAGAAAAAATTTATTATTATTATCATTTCATAGCACAAGTTTCATGCTCTACGTCAATCAGTTTTAGGTCAAAGCACCCATTGTGTGCTTCTAGGTTTTTGTCATAAATTCTAGGAGTCAAAAGAGTCATTTTAGATGTAATAGACCCTATTGGGCATTTTGTATCAAGTCAAAGAATTTATTAAAGTCAAATTGTGTCAAAAGTCCCTCCAAGACCAAGTCGGCCTACAAAGGATGAATTCAGCCTCATGATGACAATTCGTACTCTCGAAAAGTGTATATATACAAGATACTTGACCTCATTTGAGAATCATCAATCAAGCTCTTTAAAGAGATAAGAAAAGAAGCTTAAAAGCTAGTGAAGAAGAGGATAACTAAAGGAAGAAAGATTGAAGTTTTGAAGTCTGATTTTGGGCCACATTATCCCGCACGTGCGAAGAAATTATGGCAAAATTTGTTGCTAGAAGATTGAATTGCAGATATACTAAAATAAGCCGAAGTTTGGATCAATTTTGAAAGCATCATTACCTAGAAGAAAAGTGCAAGTTGAGTAAAGAAAAAGGGACATATTTTCTACCATATTTTCACCCACACGTGCGAATTAGGGTTTTTGCATTAAGGCTGAAATTTGTAGTCAAAAGTTGCAGGTCCAAACTTGAAATTAGAAGTGAAGTTGCAAATTTTTTTGAAGCAGTTTGAGTTGGGTTGACTTTGTGAAAGAACAATTCATCTAAAAAGGTTGAATTGGTCTTGGAGGGGTCTTTGTCTTGGGTCTCAAGGTCTTGGAATTTGTAATTTGAAGATTCTATAAGAAGAGAAGAATTCTTATGGGTTTTCCTCTCTAGGAGAGGTTTTAGCCCTGGCTAGTAACCTACATCTTGTGTCCATTTGTTTGATTGATCTTCATGTTTTGGTAGTTGTTTGATGATAAGAACACCATAATAATCAAGAGAAGAAGAAACTAATTATAAATACTACAAATTGAAGTAAAGAATATCGCAAGCAATTATCAAGTTAAGAGAAATCACCCCTAATCTAGCTGCCCTATATTTCTCAACATGGTACCGGAGCTAAGGTGACAAGGAAAGACAACTTGAAAATCATGCAATTGAAATAGGATACATAAGGACCGAATATAAGAGGAAGAACATCAAGGAGAACTAGTCATCACTTCATAAATACTCCATCATCTTGAAGGAAGAACTTTTGGAAGAAGAAAAGAAGACCTCAAAGACCCTACCTCCATCTTCAAGAAAGGACTCTACACATTTGAAGTATTTTGGAAAGCCTCCACGTTCTACATCATCATCCAAAGGAAGCAAGAAGACCACTTCATCATTATCAAAGGAATCAAAGTGATCTCCCTCATATTAAAGAAAAGAAGCTCTATCATTTTGAAGAAGGAAGATCATACTTTCTTATAAAGCTCACAAGAAGACATCATCATCAAAGAATAATCTAGTGGAAGACATCATCATCAATAAAGCACCTTCATTCATCATGTAAGTACTTTATATTTATGTCTCATCCTACAAATCAAATGACTACTTTCTGCAAGGAGATCAATAAACTTGTTGGGACATGAAACTACGTTGCATGGAAGAAGAGAATAGATTTGATTCTCATAGAAAAATGAAGTTTTTGAGTATGTCAAAGGATCCATCACAAAGCCTTCTCAAGAAAAATCTCAAGCATCCTCAAAATATATGAAAGGAGAAATAAGGGCTCAAAGAATCCTCATTGAATCTATCAAGGATTCTCTCATTCCCTTTGCAGCAAAATTGAAGACATCGAAAGAGATCTATGACAAGTTGGTAGAGTTGTACTCTCTAAGTACAACTGGGGAAATAATATCTTTAAGAACCGAATCATACAAAATGAAAGTATCAAAGGAAGAAGGGGTAGCTTCATATCTCATGAAGGTATCTCAAATTAGAGATCAACTACAAGAGCTAGGAGAAACAATGTCAGATCCAGAGATGACCACTTGTGTACTCAATGCACTACCAGATGAATGGGGAAACTTTGTATCAAGCATCTATGGATAGAAGGAAGCTACTCCATTCAATGATTTATGGGAACTATGTAAGATTGAAGAAACTAGATTAAAAGCAAAGAATGATGTTGGATTGGAGTGTAAAAACTCTGGTAAACTTGATAAATATATATTATTAATGATGATAGATGAAAAGATGATTACAATGGGGAATCACCGAGGCTTTAAATATAGCCTCAAGGTGTCCCTTGGTGAAGAGGCATGATCTTTGATCATGCCCTTTTACTTAATAAAACCTAATATAACTATATCTAACTAACAATTAATAAAATTTACATAACATTGCCCCTCTCTTAAAGATGCTTTGTCCTCAAAGCATATGTAACGATGGACAATGTTGACGAACGCCTGGGTTTCTTAAGCGGCGGGCTCTTGCTTCCCACATTTTAAAAAGATCGTGGAGCATATTCTCGAGTTCAATCTTTTGTTGATCTGGATAGTGAAAATATCTGATATCGACAGGGTCGGATCCTGTCTTGACTTCTGGTGACTCTTCGTGGCTCCCTTTTGAAAATAACATTTCTAATTGATGACATTGTACTGTAGATGTTGGCGCTCCTATTTGAATCATCTTTGTCATGAAAGAGGAAGATACGACTTGATCTTCTGGGGCTTGGAATCCATACAACCTGTGTTTCTGCCCTTTCCACTTAAAACTTATAAACTGCTTCTAATGGTTGGCAGAATAAGTACCTAGAGTTTGTAGCCATTGAATTCCTAAGACCACATCTACTCCTCGTAATGGAACTGTGTAGAATGGAGATTCTAAATGAAAGTCTTTAATCTGCAATTTGACTTTTATGGCATTTTCCTACTTGTTCAATCTTCTTACCATCGGCCACCATTACCTTCATATTAGGCATGGGAAAAGTAAAGAGGTTGAGTCTTTTGGCCATGGCTGAATCTAGAAAATTGTCCGTGCTAACTGTGTCTATGAGAACCATTACATTGTTTTTCTTAATATGTCCTTTTAACCTTAGGGTTTGAGGTTGTGATATGCTTGTCATAGCTGATAATGACACTTGGGGAATAGTTTCACCATCCACTTCTGGAGAGAACTCTAAGTTGTCTTCTAATCCTTCTATATAGGAGTCAATACTGTTAGCGTCATTAGTTTCTTCACAACTGTATAGATTTTTCACTTTTCCATGAGCACATCTGTGCTTAGGGTCCCAGTTTTCACCGCAACGTTTGCACTTGCCCTCTCGCATTCTTTGTTTTTCCATACTAGATTTTTCTTCTTCACGAAGATGGACAGGGACATATTTTGTGTCATCTATATTTTCAGATTGAGGAAACCGTCGTCTCGAATATACTTTTTCTGGTTTTGATAATCTTTCAAATTTCTTTTCAGCAGCTTTTGCTTTTTGCCTTGCTACTTCTACGGACGTAATTTCATGTAGTTCGAGCTCTTCTTGTATATGGATTTTAAGTCCTGAGATGTAAGACTGGATTAGATGAGATTCCGACAATCCTGGTACTCGTGTTGCCAAGGTCTCCCATTCTCTAGTGTACTCATCCACATCTCCTTTTTGGCGTAATTTGATAAAGGTTGAAAACAACTTTTCTTCTTTTATGCCTTGAAACCTTTTGAAGAACGCATCCTTAAATTTCCTCCAACTAATAGCGATCGTTGTTTTTTTCCACCACATATACCAATTATATGCTTCTCCTTCCATTTTCATGGAAGCATGCTTAATTTTTTCGTCATCACTAGTAATGTCATAAATCTCAAAATATTCTTCTGCTTTATTAAGCCATGCAACGCTATTTTTTTCATTACCATCAAATTTGGGTAGGTCGATCTTGGCCTTGCACTGATATGCTAATGGTGGAACAAGAAGGGGATATTGATTAGCGAATGCGTTCCAGAGCTGCTTATTTTGAAAATCTGCATTACTATCTTCTTGATGATATGGGGAATCGGTTTTTTCCTGATGCTCTTCTGAGTTCCCTGAATCTGCGGAATTGTTTTGTTGATTTTGTTCCTTGTTAGGAGATATTGGGGATTGTGTCTGACTTAATTTATCTAGCTTATCATTTAGCTTATTGAAGAGTTCGTTCCGCTTTTCTGTGGCCTCGTGATGATTTAGCCACATTTGTCTTTCTATTCGATTTGTTGTATCATGAACCTTTTTGATGTCGTTGGAATGCCCTACAACTGTACCTTCAAGGTCGACTAATCTTTTTCCGAATTCTTCGGAATTATTAGTGATCTGTTTCTCGAGATCCACCAATTTTTTCTGGAATTCAGCCATTGACATTGACGACGACATCGAACGCGTATGAGGTGGGGAATATTTTTCTGCCAGTTTCTCTTTTCCCTTTTTTTTTAAAAATTAATTAATTAATTAATTATTATTTTTTAAATAATAATAATAATTATTTTATTTATATAAATAATAATAATTATTATTTTATTTGTGCAAATTTTATATATACAGTATATATATATATATATATATATATATATATAATTATTAATTATAATTATATAATATATATATTATTGTTATATATAATAATAAAAAAATAATTATATGTAAACTGTTCACCCTTTTTTTTTTTCGTACAATCGCCTCCTTTCACGAACAATCAATAATTATATATCATATATTATAGTTATATATGAAAATAATTATGTGGGAACAATAGACTTTTTAAACAAAGATGCTTCAGGAATTTTTTTTTTTAAAACAAATCGATTTGTTTTTTCAACCGTCACACTGTTCACGATTTGAAACGTAATTTTTTTTAAATAGACGCCCTTTCTATTGGTTAATTGCTGTGGCACAGCACCGACAGCTCTGACGTGGACAACACCCGTGAATTTAGACGCTGGGTTAATAAGATCACACCGGTTAATTTAGACGCTGGGTTAATTTAGATGTGGACAGCACCCGTCACCAAAATGTCAACCGGTTCACACGAATGATGAAGTAGGCTCCACAAAATACCACTGGCAGGCCGACGGTGCAAGGGGGGTCCAGCGCAGCGAAATGGGGTACACGGAAGACCAGAGGTTAACGGAATGATTGTAATAGCAAGTGCAAGTGCAGTGGGGAATATTAAACGTAGTGATAAGGTAATAACGCACAGGGAGAAGGGGTGGACGGGGAACCAGACAGGAGAGAAGAGCGTTTTAATTATTTCTGAATGCAAATTAGTGATATTTCACAGACTCAGCCCTTTAATATCAGTGATTTCAGCTCCAAATAACAACACACTCCTGAGTGCAGAAGATTGGTTAAAAAAATTTCTGAAATTTCCTTTGAATTCTTTAACCTGATGATCACACAGATCCAGAAGAGCGATAGCTTCGATACCAATGGAGTGTAAAAACTCTGGTAAACTTGATAAATATATATTATTAATGATGATAGATGAAAAGATGATTACAATGGGGAATCACCGAGGCTTTAAATATAGCCTCAAGGTGTCCCTTGGTGAAGAGGCATGATCTTTGATCATGCCCTTTCACTTAATAAAACCTAATATAACTATATCTAACTAACAATTAATAAAATTTACATAACATGGATCAAATGATCAAATGTAAGCATTTGCAGCTATGTCAGGGAAAAAAGGAAAGTTTGGAAAATTTGAGCCCTAGAAAAAAATTCAAAAGAAAATTGACATGTTTAAGATTCAGTGTTATGAATGTAATGAATATGGGCACTTCAAAAAGAATTGTCCTAAACTCAAGAAGGGCAACAAGAAAAGGAAAGAAATAAGTGAAGCCCATGTGATCGAAGAAGTAGAAGAACCAGAAGAGAAGAAATCTAAGAAGGAAGAAATGAAAGACCTCTACTATTAAATGTCTCTATACTTTAAGTCAACAGTCATGGTAGAAAGCATTACTGTTATGATGAGATGCATTGTAGCAGTAATTGAGATGGAATTATTCTAGAAGCATGAAAGGATAGAAAAATTGACAATTTGCATGGTTGAAGCAAGTCATCTAGCAAGATAGGAAGATAAGAGATCATCACACCTTGTCATCACTAGAAAGAAGCATATAAAAAATAAGGATCATCAAAGATCCTCCATTAGAATCTTTGTTTGAAAGGTTCACCTCTACTTAGAAGAAGCAAGTATTACACAGGTAGTCTACATTCCACCTAGTGTGGATCCACAATTCAGAAGGATGAAGGTATGGTGACAGAGAAGTGCAACATGAAAATTTAGTTGAAGCATTTTCATCTTCAAGCAAGGAAAAGGACGCTGCTAAAGGAAGTTTAGATGATCATATGAAGGAAGAGGTATGCATATATTTGATAATTTTTAATAGATAAATAAAAGGTTATGTCATCACTTAATAGAATGGTTAGAATATGCACATGATTGAAGAAGAAGGAACTCTTCCTTCTGAATGACACATGAAGGCATAAATACAATATGCTTTGATCTCTTCTACATTATGACATGATATAATCAACATCATATGATCTCATGAAGAATATGAGGTGATGGGAAACAATTGTTCCTATGCAAGAGGAGTTATGTTTAGAAATCCTGAGGAAGCAGTATGTGAAGACGCTAAAATTAGAGTTCGTGAAGATGTGTCTACAACTATACAGATAGTATGGATGATCAACACCTAATGTTAAAAGGATTGGCTATGACATCTCCATGAAGAAATAATGAAGACTTTGATAGGTATGATGAAGAAGGAGAACCTCGGTAATGGAATCCTTGGAGATGGATTCATATATAAAAGGATGTTGATGTCACAGAAACAAATGTTATGATGAAGGGCCATCATAAAGAGGCAATTTTGGTTTAATGTTCACTTTTGATTTTTGAAAGCAAGCACTTGGTTGGATTGAAACAAGGCTACCTACGACTAGTACACATAAATTTGGATAAATGATTATGAAAGGAACATGACTTGGAAGAGGTAGCAGTTTGAAGGATAGTCAGATGATGACAAAGGAAGGTCACTTTCCGATGATAAGAAGAATGACATGACTTGCAATAATTGGTTCAACACTATGTTTCGTTGAAGGAAAGTGATGTAGAAGATGGCCAAATCCCTATGAAGAAGTTATGGAAGAAGATGGCTCCATGATAAAGAAGTTTATTCATGGCATGATGATGTAGAAAGGAAGAGCGCTGCAAGCAACTGGGAGTACCATGATCTCCATGAAATTATAGATAGTTGTCGTTGGAAACAAGTCCCTAGTTAAGAGGGAGCTTGGGTATATTCTTTTCATATAAAGGAATGAGTAAATTCTCCCTAGTTGAGAGGGAGAGATAAACACATCATTCTTGTCTTCACATCATGAAGAAAGAATGGAGGATTAGGTAAGCATCTGTGACAGATATCGATACTCTTTGAGGATGAGGTAGGGCATCCAATAGGAAAGAGTAGCCGAAGAGGAGATTCCTTGAGGATGTGTAAATCCAACAGGGGAATGGTCCTAATAGGACATACCTTGTGAACATTTGGATGGGGTATCTGTGCTTTGAGAGACAATGATGAGGGTGTCTATAAATCATTGTCTCCCCAACATTGTGCTCTAATCTGATGGAGAGATAGAGATGTTAGTCAAGGCCTTGCTATATGACAATGCTGGTTGATATGATGAGATGGACTGATATAAGCTGAACAAATAGGTTATGAGATGGCTTACCAATCTGACTCTTCTTATGAGAATGTCCATGTACCTTCTATGTATTATGAATACCTTTCTAGTTAAGAGAAAGTGTTGAAATATGTAAGTAGGTTCAGTCTTCATAATATCTCTTGTATTATTGATCCTATGTATTTAATGTAAAAGAGAGAAAATTTATTATTATTATTTCATAGCATGGGTTTCTACTCTAGGTCAATTTTTTTTAGGTCAAAGCACCCATTATGTGCTTCTAGGTTTTTGTCATAAAGTATAGGAGTCAAAAGAGTCATTGTTACATGTAATAGATCCTATTGGGCATTTTGTATCAAGTCAAAAGAATGTATTTAAGTCAAACTGTGTCAAAAGTCCCTCCAAGACCAAGTCGGTCTGCAAGAGAACAACTCGGCCTCATGATGACAATTCATTAAAGAACTTTTGAGGTCTAAAATGGGCGTTCTAAGAAAAATGTACAACAAAAATAAAATTTATAAGAACTAATAGGATTCAAGATGATGATGTCAACCACGGGGGATGATTCACCATTTAGGGGTGAAAAAGTAAAAAGATTAAAAAATAATAAAATAATAAAACTACTTTTCAACTTGTATTTTCAACTTATCTCTCTAAGGTTTTACTCAAATTTCAAGCAGGAGTACTTGTTGGATGCAAAATCCAATTCATCATCCAAGGAGTACCCATGTTGCATACTTTCGATGGACCCTACTACACGAAAAATGAGAAATACATGAAAAAGCATGATTGCAATCACGTTTTTCATGTGTTTCTCATTTTTCATATAGCAGTGTCTATCAAAATTATGCAACATGGGTACTCCTTGAATGAGGAATCAAATTCTACATTCAACAAGAGTTCCCACTCGAAATTTGAGTAAACCCATAGGGAGATAATTTGAAAAAATAGTTTTCTTTTTCCCCTCTAAAATTTGATGATGTAATCTAATCTTATTTTATTATTTCCACTATTATTTTATAATTTTCTTAGGAGCCCCGTTTTAGACCTCAAAATTCCCCTAATGCGTACTCTTAGAAAAGTGTATATATACAAGATACTTGACCTCATTTGAGAATCATCGATCAAGCTCAATAAAGAGATAAGAAAAGAAGCCTAAAAGCTAGCGAAGAAGAGAACTAAAGGAAGAGAGATCGAATTTTTGAAGTCTGATTTTAGGCCACATTATCCCACATGTGCGAAGAAATTGGGGAAAACTTTGTTGCTACAAAACTGAGTTGCAGATCTACTAAAAGAAGCCGAAGTTTGGATAAATTTTGAAAGCATCATTACTTGGAAGAAAAGTGAAAGTCGCGCGAAGAAAAAGGGACACATTTTCTACCATCTTTTCACCCACAGGTGCGAATTAGGGTTTTTGCATTAAGGCCAAAATCTGTAGTCAAAATTTGTAGGTCCAAACTTGAAATCAGAAATGAAGTTGTAGCGTTTTTTGAAGCAGTTTTACTTGGGTTGACTTTGTGAAAGAAAAACTTATCTAAAAAGGTTGATTTGGTCTTGGAGGGGTCTTTGTCTTGGGTCTAAAGGTCTTGGAATTTGTCATTTGAAGATTCTATAAGAAGAGAAAAATTCTTGTAGATTTTCCTCTCTAGGAGAGGTTTTGGCCCTGGCTAGCAGCATACATTATTTGTCCATTTATTCTATTGATATTCATGTTTTGGTGGTTGTTTGATGATAAGAAAACCATAATAATCAAGAGAAGAAGAAGCTAATTATAAATACTACAAATTGAAGTATAGAATATCACAAGCATTTATCAAGTTAAGAGAAATCACCCCTATGATCTAGTTGCCCTAGATTTCTCAACTCACTTGAGCTCCTATATTTTAGGACCCCAAATCCTTTCTGCGCACAACCAATTAACTCCTAAATCCTAGCGCACTTGTGCTCCTATTCTTTAAGACACAATTCCTGTGCTCCACAATCAAGGCTCTTTCAGACTAGCTTGTGAGCTTTGGCTTGTCACAATCTTTTGTGCACAAAACAATTGTAATTTACTTGTGCCTTCGTCCTTCCTTTATAGATTCGATCCATGCTACATTAGGCTAGTTCAAATATAGAACTTGAGCTTTGATAGTGAGTTAACTGAGAGCGTTACTCGCTCTCCTTCAAATCATCACTAGAGTTGTTAACTCATGCTCTCTCCAATCAACATTGGAGATCTAACTCGCTCTTCCTTCAATCAAGAATGAAGACCCAACTCGTTCTAACTGAAATCGATCTACCAACCAATCATGTAGTCAAACTGATGAAGGCTTCCACTTAATTGAAGCTCCAACTCTATGCATGAACTCATGATGATTATTCCCATAACCTAGAAATTAAATCACCATAACTAAAGTCTATCTCTTGAGGACAACTCTAGTTCTTCAGTGGCTAATGCACAAGCTAGTTTGTGTTGAGAAATTAGGGCTTTTATTAAAATTTCTCTTTCACGATAATTACTTGTGATTTCTTTATGCTTCTTAAACTTAGATCTTATCTTCATTAGATTATTACGTTCTTCATCAAGTCAATTATCAAATGCACAAGAGACACAAAATTTAGGCTAGCAAGCCAGGGCCAAAACCTTTCCCTCTTGGAGAGGAAAACCCGATAGTAATTATTCTTATAGATCTTCCATTAACGAGTACCAAGACCATGACATGGACCCTTGAAACTAGTATGCCTCCAAGACCCTTGTGACTTGCTCTTATAGGTTCCTTATGTTGATCTTCCTTTTCTGCATTGCACTGCACCAATACTAGGAAAGCTCGGTTCCTAGCTCTACACATTGAGCTCCTTTTCTGTCCTTCCTTGAACTAGCCTCAACCTACCTTCCTGCACCTTTGATGCCCTAGACTGAGATCCTTTTCTTTGTTGTGATGCCTTCTCTTTCGCGTTGTGTATATCACTGAGCTTATGCGAGAGTGAGAGATCAATGATAGAGGCTAGCTTGTGGAAAAGTGTAACTAGATTCGGTCTTCATAATGACTTGTAATTATGAATTTATGTAATGAAGAAGACAAAGGTAATAAAATGTATTTTTGTAATACTTGCATAATGGTTTCATGAGCAAGGATTTTTTATTATAGGTCAAAGACTTCTTCTTGATATCTTTAGGGTTTGTCATCTTGTCATAAATATATAATTTAGAGTCATGTATACGAAGTATTGTTACACTTGCAAAAGACAATTTATTGATGTAATAATATGCTCCAAGACCTTTTCAATGTGCTCCTTGAAGTTGGCTCAAATATGATGAAAAAATATCCTTGGAGAAGTCGGCCTACACCCTTAAAGAAGTCGACGTACACACCTATCTTCATGTCGACCTAATAGCTAGAGACAATCCCTATATAAAGAAGGGACTGTGGCCCCATTTGGAGACCATCAATTCAGATTAGTTATATAATTATATGAGAGCTAAGGGACTATGATTTTGGTGCGAGGAAGATGGCTATACAACGAAGGAAGAAGAGGAAGTCCAACGTAAGAAAGGAGGTTTTGTCTTGGGTACATCCTCACGGTTAAGGTCTGCAACTAGGGTCCGAAGTTGCAGTGCATAAGGAGGAGATTCTACAGTGCATAAAAGGAATGTCTATATACAGTGCAGAAGTTGGTAACTTCACATTGAAACAAGAAAGGCTGTAAGGAATGCTAAGAAGGCTGAGATCAATGCGGAGGAGAGGTAGTGCTAGCCTCTGTCATTGATCTCACTCTCTCACATATACACACCATGAAGTAGAAGGCATCACAGCTAGGAAAGAAGTCTCCGACTAGGGCAACAAGGGCACTGGAAGGTAAGCCAAAGAGAAGTGTCTAGGTGACCGAGGATAGATAAAGGAAGGAAAAATTAAGGCTAGGGATTGAGCTTCCCTAGGGCTAGTGCAAAGCAGTGCAGAAAATAAGTTCATCATGAGAAGCCTAAAGGAGCATTGACAAGGGTTTGGAAGCATATTGGTGTCATGGGTCTGTGTCATGGTCTTGGTACTCGTTAATTGATGATATATAAGACGAATGATTATCGAGTTTTCCTCTCCAAGAGGGAGAGGTTTTGGCACTGGCTTGAAGAGCCTAAACTTTGTGTCTGTTGTGTTTTGATAGTTGACTTGATGAAAGACATAATAAGTTAATGAAGATAAGATATAAGTAAAAGAAACATAACAAGTTCACAAGTAATTATCAAGAAGAGAAATTGAATTAAACACCATAATTTCTCAGCATATCACTGCCTCTCCTCTGCATTGATCTTCCTTGCATATTATAGTTGACTCTATCTCCTTCTTGCATCTCTTCTCAGCCTTCTCCTTCGCTATATCTCCTTCTCTCTTCACACTGTATTACAGATTTATCCTTTGCTTAGGTAGCCCTCAGTCTACCTTCTTCTCTGCACTGGTTACAATCCTTGTCTCACATTATAGTTGTAGACCCTTTATCGAGATGAATAGATCCAAGGCTGAGTGTGTGAGAGCCCCTTTTCTTCGTTGTAATGTGATCCTTCTTCACACTAACTTCAGGCCTTATCTCACACTTCTCCACATAATTTGATTGAGATACTTGAATCCAAATGAGGTTGCAGTCCCTCTATATATAGGGACTGTCTCACTGCTTCTAGGCCGAAATGATATAGTGTTTATGCCGTCATGAACAAGGGTGGATCTACAACGTATTTGAGCTGACTTCTTGGAGTATAATGACAAGGTCTTGAGGCATACATTTACATCAATACTTGACCTTTACACAAGTGTAACACGAACTCATATACATGACTCTAATTATCTTATGACAAGAAGAAAAACTCCTAAAGACATCAAGAAGAATTATTTGAGCTATAATAAAAACTTCTTGCTCATGAAACCCATGAGGCAAGCATTACAAAATACATTTTATTATCTTTGTCTCTTCATTACATAAATTCATAATTACAAGTCATTACGAAGACCGAACCTAGTTACACTTTTCAACACTCCCTCTTAACTAGGGAGGTATTCATAATGGTACATGGTCACTCTCAATTTGAAGAATCTCATAAGAAGAATCCAATTGGTAATCCCATTTGTATAGCATCATATCAACCAACATTGTCATAGTGAAAGGCCTTGACTAGTAACTCTATCTCCCCACAAGATCTTTGAGCTCCAATGCTGGCGAGACCAATAATGAATATACACCTACATCATTGTCTCTCTTGGATCATATCCCACACGGGTTCACTCAGGATATGTCCAAGACTATTCTCATCTTGGATTCCCAATCCTCAAAGAATATCGGTCCTTCCACGACTAATCTTACCTTGGATTCCCTAATACATCCTCAAGAGTATTGGGTGCCAAATGATTACCCAATCCTCCATTCTATCCTCTCAAGTGAAGACCAGAATGACATAACTATCTCTTCCTCTCAACTAGTGAGGACATATTCCACAAGGAATGTACTGATTCCTATACAAGAAATGTACCTAATATCCCTCTCGACTTAGGAATTACCAAGTTTCTTCCAAGTAAGAAACTTATTACCAGACTCCCTCTTAATCAGGGACTTGCAACAACAATGGTGGAACACCCAGCTTCTCATGAAGAACTTCGTCCTTCAATGGCACAAATTTCTTTGTTGTTGAGGAGTCTTCATCTTTGGGATCTCATCATAGGGCACATATCATCCATTAATTTCATCCATGAGTCATGTCTTCTATCAGAAAGTAATCCATCTGGTCTAGCTTCATGTTATGCTGCTTCCCAACAAACCATATTTCTTCCAAGGATCTTTCATCTTGCCATATGGTTTTCAACCTGTGGAAGACATATACTTCCATTTGGCAGCCTTGGATAAGCTCATTAAAATATTATTCAATTATAAATATGAACACTTAAATAAAAAATTACCTTCGTGATGAACTTTCATCATGACATCTTCTTGTAGGCATTGACATCCTTCGTACATATTGACACATCTTGTAGAAATTTCAACCCCACTCTAGTTTTCAGTTTCACCTTGTCACTCCCATTTTGTTAAATGCCCTTTCCCATAGTCATACATTGAAAATTTTGGAAATGAAATAAATTTCTGAAAACACAAATTTGGAGTTTCACAAGTGCTGGAATTGCAGAAATAAAAAATACAGGAAAATAGAACAACCACACAGAGAAAAATAACACTGTGATTTTTGGTCAATGTGACCATAGAAAAACCCCCTACAACTCTTGGGGAAAACTAGTTTCAGAGCTCTTCTTTATTTCTGGAAAATTATTTTACAAAGAACTGAAAAACACAGTAAAAATTATAGCAATAAAAACAACCCACTTATCTCGATTTCTATGCCAACTTTCCACCTTGAAATTTGTGCCAACAAAAAAACAATTTACAACAATAAATGACAACATTAATTGTTGTATGACTGCCTCGAAATGCATGCCCAAAACAAGTTGTACGGAACTATACAGAAACGCACAACAATCCTCAATTTATGTGCCTAGAAAAAGCCTCGAAAATTGTACCTTTGACTATTGTTTTTCCTCAATTTCAACGTTGTACCTTTCCTCGAAATACGTGCAAACACTGCTGTACAGATTCTTCCTTGTTATGTGTGCCAAGTAAATGCTGTTGTACAAAAATGTTGCCTTGGGATGTGTTGTAGCTCCTAGAGACAGCCTTGAGTTGTATAAAGACCAGTGCCTAGGACATCTTAAATGCAAGGAGCATTTGACTCAACTGATTGCAGTTGACAAGGTTAGGCTCTCATGCAACTATCACTTGGATGAATGGTTTTAATAAGGGTGGAACCAAGACCCCAAAGTTTAAACACAACAACTAGAAAAACTGCAGAAACTGAGTACAAACTACAAATAGTAAATTCATCAGACAACTTTAAGATATAATGGTGTAAAGGGGGCCGACTTCTAAAATGAACACACAGATATCAAGCTTTATATGTGAGCGATGACTATGATAGAAGATAGAGTAATATACCAACTATAACCGGGCTTATTCAAGGATACGAGTCCATATATACTGGGCCTATGCAGAGATAAGAATCCATATATCTGGGCTCGTTCAAAGACAAGAATCCATTGTAGTTAATATCATAAGAAAGGCGGAAGAGATAGGAAATGAATCAAAGTATCATGCCTGAGCCATATTTAAAGCGCTATGGATGAGTAAACATGAGTATCTGATATGATAAATTCACATTTAAACATGGGAGCACTTGCATTCCAGAACATTAGATACAAGAAATGTGGAGAAATACGAAATGAACATTTGTATTAAAAACATGGAGAAGAGTTACAAACTGTGAATCATCTAGAGCGGAATCCCCAATTCCAAAAAAGCTTCTTATTACTGAGTCCCTACGGGATCTTCAAACATCTACTATGCAAGTTCACACAAAATACATACAGAACACTCGCACTAGTGAGTCCTTTGGAAAATCTGGAACCTTTTCTTAGTGTTTGCTCCCTGTTTTTGTAACCACTAATTCCTCTGTGAGAGAAGATATTTTTGGGAAAATATCTTCCCCGCGTGCTTGTATGCAGTTGAAGGTCTAAATCAAAAACATAAATGATGATGAGGAAAAACTACCTCTCATCATCTTACAATGCAGGCCTAAAGCCGTTTCTAATTGAAATGTGACAATTGACTGAACTAAAAGTAAAAACTGCGGGAGTAAATCTGAATATTTCACCCGAAATGACAAAGTGAAGAGAATATATGGTAAAAGGACCACACAGGCCCCGTCATTAATTATCATTGCTATTTGATGAAGTGGAACCACTGCTGCTGCTGGCAAAAGAGATACTGTTAGTTGTGGGAAGAGCTGGCCTTCCATGTTGGAGAATGCGGTACTGCCAGTAGTGGAAAAACTGGCTTTTTGTGCTGGAGGGTCCCATAGAATGGCCAATGGTCATGATCCATTGTCTTGGATGTGGAATTGCCTCTCTACATCTTTTTCTCTGCTTCTTGGGCGTGGAGGATCGTCATCCTTGGCCTCGAGCCACTGTGATTGGATAGGAGAGGGCCCGTGTACATTAAAAGGCCATGAAAAACCTGCACAGACAGCAAATAAATTAAATAAATCTTGCGTTTGTGGTTTGACTGCTTCAGATGGCTCGGGTAAAGGTGGAGGAGCAGTGCGGAGGCAGTGGATGCGCCAGAAAAGGGCCTCACAGCGAAAAACCATGAAAACCAAGGTTCAAAACTGTATTTGGTGCAAAGAGGTGCAATGGTGGTTTTCGGGAATACCGGAGGTGGTATTCGCACGGGGTTGAGGTGGTAAGCGGTTTGGGGCTAAATGGACGCGATACGGTTTGATGGTTGACACGTGTCTTTTACAAAACTGCCCATTTCGTGTGGAAACAACACGATCATGTTGTTCGATGAAATGAACGCGAAAACGAATGAGGGCTGTCTGATCTGGGCAATCCAGATCAACGGCTGCAGATGAACGCGATGGACGTACCTGCGCGGCTGGGTGGGACTGGTGATGATGTCAACAACCTTGTCATGTAGCGAAAAGCTATTGGGCGAAGTTGAAAAGAGGGGATGAATGGGAGCCGTTGGATTGTGAGGATCAACGATGGGGATCGACTGCGGGGGCACTTGGGGCACAGACGGATCTGTAGGATGGGTGCCTCCGTAGTGAATATAGGCCGTTAGATGAAAATATGCCGTAGTCAAAGGAGTCAACTGTGGGGGCACCATGGAGGTAAAAGGGGGAGGAAAGGGAGTAGTCCCGCTGGTCGTTGGATCAGATAGATCAACGGTGGAGATTAACGTGAAGGGAGAAAGGCTGTGCGGGAGGGAGAAAGGAGGAAGTAACCGATCATATCGCGGGGGATGACTAATGGATGAATGAGGCGGGGGACTTGCGATGCAGTGAGGCAGCATCGACAGTTGGATCTGGGGGAGCCAGATCAATGACTCAGATTATATCGGCGGGGAAAGAATGTCGGCGGTGAAACATAAAGTGAAAATGGGGAAGAGCGATGCGCGATGTGCGATGGAGCGAGGAAGTGATGACCATTGGATCTACGGAAGGAGCGAGGACTTTGGATGAAGCGAAGTGCGATGAGCAATGGATGAGCGCAGCGCGATGGAGCGATCACTGTTGGATCTACGGGAGGAGATCAACTGTCAAGATCGCAACGGGGGATCAACCATCGGCGAAAAAGTATAACAGGCGGATGGAAACGGGAAAGAGCGATGTGTCATGTGCGATGGAGCAATATGATGGCCGTCGGATCTTTGGGGAATGAACGGTCCAGATCATATCGGGGAATCGACCATCGGTGAAACATAAAACATGGAAGCGGGGACTCTGAAAGAGCGACGTGCGATCTCTGATAGGCTTAGCGCTCGGTCCCGAGGCCCGGTCTCATGGCGGAAAAGGGGCTCGGGCTTAAGCGAAAGGAGCTTAGAGGCCTAATATGCAAAAATGAGCCTTTTTAAAGCAAAAAGATGGATTTTAGCCCTTTTCAAGGATTCCAATAGTTGAAAAAGGGGCTTTTATAGTCCATTCGGTCCTTGTTATATTTGCTATGAAGTATAAATCTCTTCGTTATTAGTCATACCAACTCGGTGAGGGATGTCATAACAGCATTGGCTCCACTTGGGGATGACCTGTTTGTCCTCAAACGAGTCGAGAACTCTGCAGACCATCTGTTAGCCTCCTTCTTGTGAACACAGTCCCTTGATGCCTTCTCTTCTTTCTTCATGACAAATCAAAACAACAAACATCATAATAAAAGCAACTGAATAATGTACAATATCATACAACAGACCTTTCGCCCTAAATCAATACTGGAAAAAGGGTTTTAAGAATTTCCCATTCACATGGGCTTTGAGCAGATCACCCTGCAAATTTTCCAGTCTGAAGGTATTGTTTCCTCCCTCTTCAGCAATTTTGAAAGATCCGAACCATAGAGGATCGAACTTTCCATGCTTTCCTTTCTCAGCCCTTCTTATGTCCCATCTTAGTACCCGATCTCCAACCTGCATCCCTTTATCCTTAGCATGCCGATCGAACAAATCTTTCATTTCCTCTTGGTACTCAGCCAACCTTTGATTTACTTGACTTCGAGTCTCCTCCAGCTCTACTAACTGATTTATTCTTCTGGTAAGATCGTTTGGTTCCTCTTGACATTCCTGCATGAATCTAGCCACAGGTAAGGCCAATTGTATCGGGAAAACTGCTGCTCTACCATATACCAATTCATATGGGGATATGCCTGTTGACCTCTTATTGGTGATTCTGTTGGCCCATAGAGCGAACTTGAGCTATGAATCCCAGTTGTTTTGGTTTTCATTTATGGCCTTCTTCAAAGTCCTTACCAAAGTTTTGTTTGAGGATTCTGCCAATCCATTTCCCTGTGGATAATAGGTAGTAGAGTGTCCTAATACGATGTTATGTTGTTGGCAAAAATTGATAAATTTGACAGATTTAAAAGCCTGAGGATTGTCTGTGACAATTTTAGCAGGGCAGCCAAACCTTGAGATAATGTTATCTTCCAGAAACTTGATCACCACTGTGTCTGTAGCATTCCTTGCTGGCACGACCTCTACCCATTTAGTGAAGTAATCAGTGGCTGTTAGTATCCATTTGTGTTGCCCGCTTGAGGCAGGATGAATTTCACCGATGAAATCAATTCCCCATTGCTGGAAAGGTTATTCTATGTGTACTGGGATCATAGGCAAAGGTGCAAACTTTTGCCTCTCAGCAAATTTTTGACACTTTTCACAGGCCCTTACCCGAGAATAAACATCTCCGAAAATTTTGGGCTAGAAAAATCCTACTTTCAGAATTTTATGTGCTGTGGCCCTCTAGCTGTAGTGGCCACCACAGATGCCCTCATGGAATTTTTCCATCACTTCTTCTACTTCATTTTTTGTGAGACATAGAAGTAGTATGCCGGATGGGTCCCTCTAGTGCAGACGACCGTTTGCTATGATGGACTTCTGAGATTTTAGCCTTAGCGTTCTATACTTTGTCTTGTCGCATCTTGGAGGACATCTAAGATTTAGGAGGTATTCTACAATTTCTTTGTACCAGACACTGAGAAGGTAGTTCATATGAGTCTTTTGTGTAGCAGTCTCTATCCCACAATGCTCATCTGCTCCTCCAGGATCTTCATTGGCCACCATAGAAAAATTTATCCCCAAAGCCTGACAGTTTGATTCAGAAAGGATCTTGGCTAATCCCTGTCCCTTTATTAACTTAGTGGGGCGTATCTCCAACTCATACTCCTGTATCTTGGCTATCCATTTGCCTCTCTTTCCTTCACTATCTCCATGAATCAAGATGTCATTTACAGCCGCTGTGGGTACAAATGCAGTTATGGTTGACTGCAAGACATACATCCGGAAAGGCTTGAGGGATTTAACCAAGGCATAAGCCTGTTTCTCCAAGATGTTATATTTTAGCTCAGAATCATGGAGCACTTGGCTAAAGAAGGCGATAGGTTTCTCATGCCCCTCTTCATTTTTCTGCAATAATACTGCTGCGACAGTGTGGGGAGATGCAAATGAAAAGATCATGAAGGGTTTCGCATAATCCGGTCCTGCCAATACTGGGGCTTCTGTGAAAGCATTTTTAATTCCATTAAAAGCTTCCCGCGACTCAGTAGTCCATTTTACTTCGTTATCCTTCTTCAGCATCTCAGTTATGTACCGAACTATCTCCGCATAGTTCGATATGAATCTCCTCAAGAAGTTGATTCGCCCAAGAAAAACTTGGACCTCTTTCTTATTTCTAGGCAAGGATATACCCTTTATGACTTCTACCCTTTTCGGATCAATTTTTACCCCTGCCTTTGTTACAATGTGCCCCAACAGTTTACCCTTTTCTAAAGAAAACAAATATTTTTGGGGGTTTAAGGACAATCCATACCTGCGGCAATTGTCAAAAGTCCTGAGCAAATGTTCTATATGTTTAGCATCATCCTTTGAGAAAACTGTGATGTCATCCAGGTACACCACCACGAGTTTGTCTTGTTCCCCCACAAAAGCAATGTCCATGGCCCTTTGAAATGTATCCCCTGCATTGATCAATCTAAACGACATTCGAGCGTACATAAACGTTCCCCAAGGAGTGGTGAATGCGGTTTTCCTTTGGTCCTCTGGAAGAACTGCTACTTGATTATATCCAAAAAAGCTATCCATCATGGACATTCATGAAGATCCTACCACCTTCTGCAATATATGGTCCATCTTAGGCAACAGATAGTTATCTTTCAGAGATGCTCTTTTCAAGTTTCAAAAGTCAACACACAATCTTATTTCTTTGTTCTTCTTTCGGACCGGGACCAGGTTGGCCACCCATTCAGAATATCTTAATGGAACAATAATTTTAGCCTTCAGCAGTTTCTTAATTTCCTTTTCAATGGAAGGAAGGAGTAAAGGATTAATCTGCCTTAATTTCTGTTTGTGGGGCTTAGCATCTCCTTTTAGTGGAATCTTGTGCTGGATAATGCTAATATCAAAGGTTTTCAAATCTTGATAGGACCAAGCAAAAGCGTATTTATATGTCTGGAATAGCTCCCGATATTGTTCTTTATATTCTTCGGGTACCTTATTAGACAATTTCACAATCTTGGGATTGACCTCTATTCCTAAGTTCAGGTCATTTACCTGATTTTCTTCAACAACTTTACTTGGCTGGATCGGGACATAATTCTTATCAAATAGTCTCTCCAGGGGGACCAGTCCTCTGGGTATTACATTCCCTTTGAGCTGCAACACCTTGTGCCCAGCCATGGTATCTTGCCATTTATTCTGAGGAAGGTCTACAGTCTCCTCTCTCCAACATATATGTCCATATTGGAGAATTCCCCAACAGTCTCCATGAGTATTTTGACTTTCTCTTCGTCTTCAAACACCTGTCAGTGTTTGACATTGTCAGGGATGGAGGGACGGTAGCGAATTTCTATTTCATACCTCAGGGGGGGGGTTTTGAGGTGGCCGAAAAGTGCTTGCAACTACTGCAAGAGAGTTCGCCATTCTGTTTTGATCTCTCGACATGAATTGAATATTGAATGCTGAGAAGAAATTCTCTACCAAGTCCCATACCTCATTTCTATAAGCCCTCAGTCGTGGTTGCTTAGCTTGACATTGATTTCTTACTTGTCTCACCACCAGTTCTGAATCTCCCAAAACCTTCAAGCTTTGAATATTCATGTTCTTTGTTGTTTGTAGACCCAGGAGCAATGCTTCATATTCGGCCACATTATTTGTGGCTTCATACTCCAATTTGAAAGATAATGAGACTAGTTGTCCAGTAGGGGAGATAAGGAGAACCCCAACTCCATTCCCCTCCTTTGAGTTGGCTCCATCAAAGTGCAAGGTCCACAGTCCACCTTCTGTTAGCCACCTATAAAAATTTGTCATATCAAATGGTGGCTAAAAACTTTTTTGAAGCCTTTAAGAAAAAAATCATGACCAAATTGTTAGTGCTTAAAGTTTTATGATGATCTTTATCCTTTCAATTGATCTTCACTGCTGTTTCCCTCATAAATCCTGAAAAACCTGCTGTTAACCAAAGAGAAACACTGCTTAAACCCCTCCATTTCCCATCATCTTTACTCTCCCTTTCACCCATTTTTTCCTTCCGTAAAACCCCTTAAAAACTCTCTATCTAACCTCTAAATCATTCTAAACACCCTTTTAAAACCATTTGGTCTCCTTCCATTTGGTTCAAAAAACTCCTTTTCCTTCTACCGAAGCCCTCAATTTGCCTTAAAAACTCTGTTTTTAGGCCAAAAACACCCTTTTCTGCATATAATTTTCTTAAGGTCCCGAGGGATTAACTTTGGTAGACCCTTCGCTGCATAAGACTGTAAGCCCTGTAACCAGGTGCTAAGGTCTTAAAACTTCTCCAAACCCCGTGAAAACCCAACTTTCTTCGTTATTTTATAAACCCAACAGTTCAAAATTGAAACGAATATGGACCGTCGATTGTTTTAATCTAATGGTCGTTGTTAAACCCGATCCCCGCTCTTAACGTTTCCTCAGCTCATATAACTCCGCCCTGAGAAGTAATCTGGATCGTCCATCATTCAAATCCCACGGTCTAGATTGAATCCGATAGGCCCAACTTTCGTCAGGAGCTACCTCCGCCTCGTAAAACACCTGCCCAATCAAATTGCGACACCTAGACTCCACTAACTCCTCAATGCGCAGCTTCCCCCTTCGCGTGCGATCCACACCATCGGATCTCCGACCTCCCATCCGACGGCTCACAGTCAGTTTCACGTTTTTTCTGCATCCGGGGTTTAACGTTGAAAAATTACGTGAAAAAAGTGGTTTTCTGAGGACACGGGTCAGGCAGTGTACTGTATCGCGTTTTTTTGGGCCAAATTCAAAACCACTTCGATGCTGCGTGAATACCACCAACTGTTTCCCGCAAACCACCCCTCCACAGTGTAACTCTTCATTTAATCTTAGCTGTCCAGCGATTTGATTTGACAGTCGTGTTTTACCCCGTCCCCCATCCACCTTTCCATTTGATTTACTCCCGAAAGAGTTTACTGAACGATCTTGACTGTTCATCTTCCTGATCGAACGACTATTATCACGTTTTACCTCCAAGCCTTCCACCCTTCCCCTTTGCCCTCGAATGCCTCATCAGACGATCTTAACCGTCAGATCTTCTAATCCGACGGTCCCGATTTAACCATCCCAAGGGACTTCATCAGAGGATCTCGACCGCCCATCACTGTCGTCCAACGGTCCCGATTAAACTTCAACCCCCAGATCTTTTCCCTCGCCTATTTTTCTGAGCATTTCATCGAGGCTTCTCCACCGTTGATCTCTGAAGATCGACGGCCCCGATCAAAAAATACCACCAATTCATTTTAGCCCCTTTGCGCTTCCACCAAAGACTTTTTCCCATTTTTATTACATTTTCTTCCATTTCATTATAATGTTACCCCCTCCGCATTATAAATTTCTCGATTGATCTCAGCCGTTAATCAATCTAGATCAACGGCCCAGATTTAATCTTACCTCCACTTACCCGATCGCCTCCCCATCAAATCTCATCGAGCAATCTCGATCGTCGATTGATCTGGATCGACGACCACAATTTATTCTTACGCCCAAAACCTTCCAAAGCACCCTTTGACCTATTTTTCACGGTTTTTCTTATTTTTGTTCGTTCTGGGTAGGTTTTTAAGGTTTTTCCATTGTTTCAAAAAGAAATGAATGGCCGAGGATGACGATCCCCACCCCATTTATCCATAAGATAATCGATCTACAGGGTTCAAATCTCAATTTTACCCATGCCTCATGAGCATAGGTAACCTCATGAAACCTTCCGCGCACCTGCCAAACTGCAAAAACACAGTCAGAGTCCATTTATTGAAGAAAATCAACATTGAAGACAGGAGATCAACGAGTATCAGAAGATTAAAGGTTTTTAAGCAGAATTTAAAGGGATTAAGGCACAAACTCAGCAAATCAAAGGCCTAATCCTGAGATAAAGACAGTATGAAGACCTGAAGACAAAAATTAAGCCTAATTAGGGCTAAGACACAGATCAAAAGCAGATTAAGGGTGTTTTAGGTAAAAACAAAGAAATCTATCAGTCCGAAAAGCCTCCACCGCCACATCAGAGGCTAATTGAATCCTCTCCAGCTACCAAAAGCCACCTGCAGCCTCATAGAAATTAAAGAAGGCATAGTTATTTCCAGAACAGAAGATATTTGCCTAAAGACAGTTGAATAGTTAATACAAATCAAAGGAACTTATTACTAATTGTCAGCAAAGTTATTTTAAAGATAAGAAACAACCTTGAAGTCAATCTTCTCGTCCATTAAGCCTCAAAAAGCAGAAACAGAGTTATGAAGCAGAGTTATAGGCAGAATGCATTCCTGCATTATGCCTTGCATGGTTTTCAAGGTTAGGAATTGCATTGACTATGGAATTAATGATACTTGAACCCTAGAAACTCTTCCACCTGCTCATTTTCTTTTAAGATCTCATTGAGGAGCACATTGTAAAAGGTTGGTCTCTGGATATCTATAGCATGTAAATAGTTTTCTGAAGTTGCTGAAGCTCTGTTTGTAATTGAAGATACATAAGCATGAGAAGAGAAAGTTTTCTGAGTTGTTGAGACCTTTTGGACTTGAAGATTGTACTGGTTTGAACATCAATATACGAGTCAAATTCTATGGGATCTTGGTCGACATTAATGGTGATGTTTTTCTTGTTGTAAATTGTCTTCCTTCATGTTTTTCATACTGTCCACTTTCTCTGATAAAGAACAACAAATATAGAGTTAGGATTTACTGTTAAAGGTACCCTACTCTCATTGATAAGCTTTATCTTTATGTTTTCCTCCTGTGTATTTGAGAATGATTTAATACAGTCTAAAACAATTAAGGAATGTTGGTGAGCCCATGTCTTACTGTCCAAAACTTTAAACATTTTTCTTGAAAGAGATCTTCATTACATGCTAAGTAGAGACTAAACTAGGGAAGTTTATGGTTAGCCGTGTCCTCTAGTTTCTTCTCCAACAGTTTGTCTTGAAAGTTTCCCTTAGAGTATGCTAAAAGTAGGTCTAGATTTTAATGATATCTTAACTGATCTTAAGCTACTCTTATGTTTGTCTTCAATGTTTTCATCCTTTCTGAAAGTAGTCATGTGGATTACTGGATTGTTTGTCTGATAAGCTAGCTTTAATACAAGCTTGTCCAAAGAAGTATATGGTTAGCCTTGTCCTTTGGCTGGTTTCAAACAGTTTCTTAAAAGGATTTTCTTGTTTGGAAAGTTAATAAATCCTTGTTGAAATTATTGGCCTTTTCCACCTTCACAACACTTTTATGTTCCACTCCATCATTTAATCTAAGAGATCCTGAGTTGTAGATGACTTGCCCCATGGTAACCTTTGTGGACTTGATGTTTCAATTAAATCCTCCATGACTCCATAGCCCAATGAATTGAAGCCATTTCTTGCCTATCTTATTAGCTGAATTATTCTCACTTGTTTACACCTTCACCCTTCATTTAAACTTCCTTCACCTTCATCATATCTTTACCCAACCAAAACAAACAAAACCCCTTGTTCCTCATAACTAGCCTAATATCACATTTCAAACCTTAAAGATCACATCTTTAAACACACTTATAGAGAGATCCCTCTCTGGATTCAGTAGGGCTAGATCCTAGAATCCCAAAGTGGTTCATATGCAGGCTTTGCAGTTTGTATTTGCCAATCTTGCAAATTACAAAGACCTAACATTCTGGCGACTCCACTGGGGACTTTGAGTAGGTTATACCTGATATACCCTTAGGACCTCAAAAGACCCATAATCTCCTTAGATTGGCTTCATAATAAGCATGGTGGTGGAACCATAAAACATTTTACCTCCTTAAGAGCTAAAATTTTTCCACCTGACGACTCCACACTCTATAACTCCCAAAAGACCAAATGACTCCACTGGTAGAAGACCTTGAACTGATTGAATAGACTCAGTGACCTCTTTCTTGATTTACAAACATGATTCCAAGGATACAACGAAGATATGCCCCAATGAGTAGAGATCATATCCTTGGGTTTCTACATAAAATGCCCTAGGTGAATTGGGATGACAACCTGCCTGTTTTCCAAGGTGAAAAGTTTGATGACCCTCTATTACATCTCATCAAATGTCATATACATGTATGGAGGTTGAAAGTTGAATGGCATGAAGATTGCCTAATGAAAATATTCATGTTAACATTAGAAGGAAAAGCTAGGGATTGGTATGAATGGTTGAAATCTAGTAGTTTGTTTTCTTTAAAGGACATTGTATATGTGTTTTATGAGAACTATAAAGAAAAAACTACATCATTATCATGGGGTGAAACACATTATGATCCATCACAAAACATCACCCAACACATTATAGACAATGATGAAGATTTGGAACAAATACATCCTGAAGATATTTTAATAGCCATTCATGAGTTTAACATCTTATTGAAGTATTATAAGAACATAAATGAATCAGTTGAGGAAGAAATTAACCAAGAGATAAAGGACATTCCTCAAGATATTCCTGAAAACCCAAACAATGATTCATCATCCCTTATAGTTGAGGCTCAAGAAGACATCCAACCTCAAAACCAGTCTTCGCAAGAGACATAGAACTGCTATACTCCTATTCAAAGGAACATAGAAACATCTTCCCCTTTGACAGAAAAAAGAAATAGATCAGACTATTAATAAACAACTAGCCTCTGAAACTTTTTGCAAAACAAATACTCTTGCCCATTCACATAGAGAACTTTGTTGTACAGATTTAGAAAGTTCTTTTCTAGATCAAAAGAAAGAGGGAAGCTGTATTTCTGCTTACGCTGAAAGAGAGATCTATCCTTTCACAGAAGAAGAAATTGATCAAATACTAAGAAAGTAGCTACCCTCCAAACCTTCATTTTAACAAGACAATCATGAACATAGTGCCTATTTCATAGAACAATCCAATGGCACTCAGGACAAAGAGGATAGTAAGAAAATTGATGTTAATACTGGAATTAGTCCTCTTTGGAGTATGAATTTTGATGGATCATGTACTAAAACTAGTGCAGGTACAAGAATATGGCTTTACAATACATGAAACAATCATTTTGAAGCCCATTCATATAAATTAAGTTTTCAATGCACAACTGACATAGTAAAGTATGAGGCACTCCTCTTAGGGCTACACTTTTTGAAGAAATTAGGAGCCTAGAAGATAACAGTTCATGGAAATGCAGAATTGGTAATTAGGTAAGTGAAAGAAGAATGCATGGTTAAACATTTCAGACTTAGAGCCTATAAGGATGATGCCATGGATTTGTTAAAAAATTTCAAAGAATTCCAACTTATCCTTGTTACTAAAGACCAAAACAGTTTTGCTAGTGCATTAGCCCTTGTTGCTAGTACATGTCTGAGACCTTGGGAGAGCAAACAATATACAATTCAAGAAAAATTCAGACCAATTGTCCCAAACAATAAAAGATACTGGCAAGCCTTTGAGGGAGAAAAACAAATAGAAGACTATCCTACTGAGGAAACAACATATTTCCGAGAAGAAACTTCTCCCATTACTGATATCAATCTGTCATTCAAAGAACTTGAATTTATATTAGAAGCAAGCATAGATCTAGAGAAAGAAGAAATTTCACTGCTTTCTATTTTGCAGGTTAAGGATGATGATGCTTCCAAGCAACATACTGAAGATATAGTCTTCAAAGCTAATGTCTTAGAAGCAGATTATCTACCAACCATGGAGGGCCAAAAAGAAGATAATATTCATCTTTTCTTTGTTGATCCTTTGGAAGAGTGTGTGGAGGCCCCAACTGACTCAAATTATCAAGCGTGGATCCTTTGCAAGAGCCAAATGCATGAAAAGCTGTCACCTTCTGTGATAGCCTTGGTTTTGAAGATTAATATTCAAAATGTACTATGGTTACCTCTCACTAGTAGCCAGTTTCTCTATTCCTTTTTGTCACTACTCAATTGGCTACATTGGCACTTTTATATCATATAAAAATGTAAATATTTCAAGAGTTAGAATAGGTTAGATAGGAATGTCAATAAAAACTCAGCTTTGAGCATTTAGTTAGTTGTTGATTTTTGTCTTGAAAAAAGAAAAATACAAAAACAATAGAAGATAGAAAAGAGGGCAGAAGTGAAAACAAGAAAGGTATAGCCCCATACCAAAAAAGAGAAAAAAAGTCTGAAAGTATGCAAGCTCAAATGCCACTCCTAAAAAACACACTCCTAGTTAGTCATACAGCCTAATCATGACTAATTAGTTTTCATTTTACTGCTGATAGGTTAGTGAATCAGATTTGCCAAACAACTCAATCTTGGCTTATCAGTAAGGTAGATTAGGATAAGAAATTAAAGGTTCAAACAAGCTCAAAATTTGAACCTATGAATTCAAAAGTAAAATGGCTCTAATCAAATCAAATCTTGAGCCAAATGTAGAAAACAAATTGGTTCTAATATGCCCAAAACTTGAACCAGGAAAGAATGAAAGACAACTCAAACAAATTCAAAACAGAGTTGAAGGAATAATGAAGGATGTTTTGATTTTCAGATCTTAAGCCTTCACCATTTTGCTTTACTTTTCTGCAATTTTAGTCTTTGTGCAGCTTGTTTTTATGCCATAGACCTACAACAAGTTAGACTGCCTAATCCTAACTTGACTGTTTTTAAAATTTCTGTTTTAGAATTTAGAGAATAAAAGTCTGTTAGACAGTTAAATCTTGACAGATAGTAGTTAGGTAGAGAAGCTTATGAACTCAAATGTTTAATCCGAGTTCATGGAGAAATAAGAGTAGAAATAGATTAGTTTTTCTGTTTTCAAAAGAATAAAATGTTGATGTTTAAAGGTCTACAAGTCCAAATGCACATTTTTGAAGAAAAAATGTCAGGTAGTAGGTTGTGTAGGTAGTTATTTGAGGAAGAATTTTTCTACTGATATCAAATGCTCTAAATCATCTTACAAGTAGCTAATCAAAGAAGAAGAAAGGGTTGTAAAGGTACAAAGCCACTGATCTACATCTAGAGAATATTGATCTGAGGTTCTTGACACCTCCAAGGAGCTGCCATCCCAAGTTGGAGCCGCTGTTAGCCACCTATAAAAATTTGTCATATCAAATGGTGGCTAAAATTTTTTTTGAAGCCTTTAAGAAACAATTCATGACCAAATTGTTAGTTCTTAAAGTCTTATGATGATTTTTATCCTTTCAATTGATCTTCACTGCTGTTTCCCTCATAAATCCTGAAAAACCTGCTGCTAACCAAAGAGAAAGACTGCTTAAACCCCTCCATTTCCCATCATCTTTACTCTCCCTTTCACCCATTTTTTCCTTCCATAAAACCCCTTAAAAACCCTCTATCTAACCTCTCAATCATTCCAAACACCCTTTTAAAACCATTTGGTCTCCTTCCATTTGGTTTAAAAAACTCCTTTTCCTTCTACCGAAGTCCTCAATTTTCCTTAAAAACTCCGTTTTTAGGCCAAAAACACCCTTTTCTGCATATAATTTTCTTAAGCCCCCGAGGGCTTAACTTTGGTAGACCCTCCGCTGCATAAGACTATTAGCCCCGCAACCGGGTGCTAAGATCTTAAAACTTCTCCAAACCCCGTGAAAACCCAACTTTCTTCGTTATTTTATAAATCCGACAGTTCAAAATTGAAACGAATATGGACCTCGATTGTTTTTATCTAATGGTCGTTGTTAAACCCGATCCCCACTCTTAACGTTTCCTCAGCTCATATAACTCCGCCCCGAGAAGTAATCTGGACCGTCCATCATTCAAATCCCACGATCCAGATTGAATTCGATAGGCCCAGCTTCCATCGGGACCTATCTCTGCCTCGTAAAACACCCGCCCAATCAAATTGCGACACCTGGACTCCACTAACTCCTCAATGCGCAGCTTCCCCCGTCGCGTGCGATCTGCACCGTTGGATCTCCGACCTCCCATCTGACGGCTCACAGTCAGTTTCACGTTTTTTCTGCATCCGGGGTTTAACACTGAAAAATTACGCGAAAAAAGTGGTTTTCTGAGGACACGCGTCAGGCAGCGTACTATATCGTGTTTTTTTGGGCCAAATTCAAAACCACTTCGATGCTGCGCGAATACTACCAACTGTTTCCTGCAAACCACCCCTCTCCATAATGTAACTCTTCATTTAATCTTAGCCGTCCATCGATTTGATCTGACAGTCGTGTTTTAACTCATCTCCCATCCACCTTTCCATTTTATTTACTCCCGAAAGAGTTTACTGAACGATCTTGACCATTCATCTTCCTGATCGAACGACTATTATCATGTTTTACCTCCAAGCCTTCCACCCTTCCCCTTTGCCCCCGAACGCCTCGTCAGACGATCTTAACCGTCGGATCTTCTAATCCGACAGTCTTGATTTAACCATCCTCCGTTCTTATTTTCCCTCCGTCTATTTCCCAAGGGACTTCACCAGAGGATCTCGACCGTCCATCACTGTCATCCAACAGTCCCAATTAAAATTCAATTCCCAGATCTTTGCGCTTGCCTATTTTTCTGAGCATTTCATCGAGGCTTCTCCATCGTCGATCTCTGAAGATTGACAGTACCGATCAAAACATACCAGCAATTCATTTTAGCCCCTTTGCGCTTACGCCAAATACTTTTTCCCGTTTTTATTACATTTTCTTCCATTTCGTTATAATGTTACCCCCTTCGCATTATAAATTCCCCGATTGATCTTAGTCGTTGATCAATCTAGATCAACGGCCCGGACTTAATCTTACCTCCACTTACCCAACTGCCTCCCCATCAAATCTCATCAAGCAATCTCGATCGTCGATTGATCTAGATCGACGGCCGCGATTTAATCTTACGCCCAAAACCTTCCAAAGCACCCTTTGACCTATTTTTCACGGTTTTTCTTATTTTTGTTCGTTCTGTGCTGGTTTTTAAGGTTTTTCCATTGTTTCAAAAAGAAATGAATGGCCGGGGATGACGATCCCCACCCCATTTATCCAAGAAGATAATCGATCTACAGGGTTCAAATCCCATTTTTACCCATGCCTCATGAGCATAGGTAACCTCATGAAACCTTCCGCGCACCTGCCAAACTGCAAAAACATAGTCAGAGTCCATTTATTGAAGAAAATCAGCATTGAAGACGGGAGATCAAAGAGTATCAGAAGATTAAAGGTTTTTAAGCAGAATTTAAAGGGATTAAGGCACAAAATCAGCAAATAAAAGGCCTAATCCTAAGATAAAGACAGTATGAAGACCCGAAGACAAAAATTAAGCCTAATTAGGCCTAAAACACAGATCAAAAGCAGATTAAGGGTGTTTTAGGTAAAAAAAAAGAAATCTATCAGTTCGAAAAGCCTCCACTGCCACATCAGAGGCTAATTGAATCCTCTACAGCTACCAAAATCCACCTGTAGCCTCACAGAAATTAAAGAAGGCATAGTTATTGCCAGAACAGAAGATATTTGCTGAAAGACCACTGAACAGTTAATACAAATCAAATGAACTTATTACTAAATGTTAACAAAGTTATTTTAAAGATAAGAAACAACCCTGAATTCAATCTTCTCATCCATTAAGCCTCAAAAAGTAGAAACAGAGTTATGAAGTAGTGTTATGGGTAGAATGCATTCCTGCCTTATGCCTTGCATGGTTTTCAAGGATAGGAATTGCATTGATTATGGAATTAATGATACTTGAACCCTAGAAACTCTTCCACCTCCTCATTTTCTTATAAAATCTCATTGAGGAGCACATTGTAAAAGGTTGGTCTCTGGATATCTGTAGCATGTAAATAGTTTTTTGAAGCTGCTGAAGCTCTGTTTGTAATTGAAGATACATAAGTATGAGAAGAGAAAGTTTTCTAAGTTGTTGAGACCTTTTGGACTTGAAGATTGTACTGGTTTGAACATCAATATACGAGTCAAATTCTATGGGATCCTAGTCTACATTAATGGTGATGTTTTTCTTATTGTAAATTGTCTTCCTTCATGTTTTTCATAATGCCCACTTTCTCTGATAAAGAGCAACAAATATAGAGTTAGGATTTACTGTTAAAGGTACCCTACTCTCACTGATAAGCTTTATCTTTATGTTTTCCTTCTCTGTGTATTTGAGAATGATTTAATACAATCTAAAATAGTTAAGGAATGTTGGTGAGCCCATGTCTTACTGTCCAAAACTTTAAACATTGTTCTTGAAAGAGATCTTCATTACATGCTAAGTAAATACTGAACTAGGGAAGTTTATGGTTAGCCCTGTCCTCTAGTTTCTTCTCCAACAATTTGTCTTGAAAGTTTCCCTTAGAGTATGCTGAAAGAAGGTCTAGATTTTAATGATATCTTAACTGATCTTAAGCTACTCTTATGTTTGTCTTTAATGTTTTCATCCTTTCTGAAAGTAGTCATGTGGATTACTGGATTGTTTGTCTGATAAGCTAGCTTTAATACAAGCTTGTCCAAAGAAGTCTATGGTTAGCCCTATCCTTTGGCTGGTTTCAAACAGCTGCTTAAAAGGCTTTTCTTGTTTGGAAAGTTAACAAATCCTTGTTGAAATTATTGGCTTTTTCCACCTTCACAACACTTTGATGTTCCACTCCATCATTTAATCTAAGAGATCCTGAGTTGTAGATGAATTGCCCCATGGTAACCTTTATGGACTTGATGTTTCAATTAAATCCTCTATGACTCCATAGCCCAATGGATTGAATCCACTTCTTGCCTATCTTATTAGCTGAACCATTCTCTCACTTTTTTACACCTTCACCCTTCATTTAAACTTCCTTCACCTTCATCATATCTTTACCCAACCAAAACAAACGAAAACCCTTGTTCCTCATAACTAGCCTAATATCACATTTCAAGCCTTATAGATCACATCTTTAAACACACTTATAAAGAGATCCCTCTCTGGATTCAGGAGGGCTAGATCCTAGAATCCCAAAGTGGTTCATATGCAGGCTTTACAGTTTGTATTTGCCAATATTGCAAATAAAAGAGACCTAACACCTTCTTCATTGCTTGAAGACTACTCAGTCTTTACTTGACAGAAAGATGGCTCCTGCAAATAATCTTGGTCTTCTTCAAGCATTAGACAAAAAAAATCACCCTATTTTTTGTACACCGGTGAATTCACTGAATTATCAGCTTTAGTGACCATCTTCACAAACCTTGTTTCCCGGTATAATCTCCTTTCTTGACCTCCAAAGACAGGGATGGTTGCATAGGTTAGGTCCAGCTTTATAGATCCTCCAATTTTTGTACCCCATGATCTTGATAACAACATCCCAAACCGAGCTGGGATGTCAGCCACTACTATGTCCATTACCACGCTCTTCGCTGGGATTTGGGCTAGATTTACCACCAAATCCTTGATCATCCCCAGGCATTTGACTCTCTTGGAATCAAAATAGTAGAGATATTTATATGGGCGAGTGATCTATAGCCCCAATTGCTCCATCACCGACAAAGGTAATAGGTTATGGGATGCCCCAGAATCCAGCATACAGTTGTGCAACAACAAATCATGAATTACTAAAGAGACATAGAAAGGAGGAGTTGAAGCATCTAACTCCTCAACATGAGGACCAAACACAACCATGGGCCTTTATTATTGGAGGTTTAAGCTATTTGGGATTTGGGCTGCTCCTTGAGGAAGCATGAATGATGACACTTGAGCATGATAGGCTGGTTGCTTCAGGAGTTCAAACAAAGGGACATAAATTTTCACTTTTTTCTAGCTCTTTCTGAAGGCTAAACACAGGAGGAGGCTTCTCTACGAGACTTTCCTTTGGCTCTTTACTGTTGGCTGGAGGTTTTTCTTCCTTTGGGATGGGTTTAACATTTTCATTTGGATTAGGGGCCAACTTAGAAGAGGAAGGAATGGAGTCGTTAGAATGTAAAGGTTCAGTTATAGGTCTCTTACCTTTTTCTTCAATTTTCTGAGCGACAGTCTCCTTCTGAGGCATCTCTTCATCTTGTTCTTGTGTGCGCGTCCTCTTCCTAGAGGATATGCGATCATATTTTCTATGGAACTGTGCTTGCATGAAATCCTCGAATTGCTTGCAGTAATCATCGATCTCTGGATCTTCAGCAACGCTTGTTTTTTCTCCTTCTTGTTGCAAGGAAAGCTCCACTCCTTCACTTTCTTGCAAAGAAGACTCAACTTCATCACCATTTGAGTAAGCAAGATATTGATCATCTTGCCCATCGGGAATGTCTTCGGTAGGGCCACCCATCTGCCCTTCCAGACACAACGACGGCTGTATGTGGTCTTGCTGCTCCTTCTGATCTCTTTGTAATATTTGCAGAGGAGGCTTTCTGTATTGGGGGTTATAACCCCTGTTCGGAGCAATTTGAAATGGCTTGGAGGATGAGTTCTTTGCCTCGAGCTCAAGCTTCACCAGCTTGCTTGAAAGGTTCTTGATCATTTTACTCATCTCTTCTATTTTGTAATCTGCTACCTCTCTATCTTGACTGGAGGTAGATGCTTCTTCTTTCCCTCTCCGTCTAGCATCATGGTCTGACCTCCATTTTGATTTACCTATAGAAAAAAAGTTGGCTTCCACTTCCAATGCATCGATCTGGGCTTCATCTAGGGTAGCAATCTTCCTTTCTCTTAAAGAGAATCCGAATTCTGAATCAAAGGCCGCTACAAACACCACTTTAGCAGCAATCTGGCAAGGCTTCTTTTGGGCTGGGAGACTTGTATATAATTTGTTAAAACTCTTGATGAATTCGGACACACCTTCATTATGTCTCTTTCTAAGTGCATTGAACTCTGTAAGACAGTATCCATGGTCCTTCTTCTCTCCCCATTTATTGATAAAGGCATTTTCCATTTCCTCCCAGTTAGTAATGGAGCGGTCCCCCAAAGTCTTGAACCATTTTCTTGCCTCTCCATCTAGAGACTGGACAAAAAACCTCAACACCACATCTAGATGTTCAACATTGAAATTTTCTGCGAAGGCACAGAAAACTTATAGGTGTTTTTGAGCTTCAATATCATTTTCTCCATTGAAACGAGGCATGATCTTTAAGTAATCCTGAGGCATATCATTTAGGATCTGAGGCAATGCCAGGGGGACATATTTGTTCAATAGGAAGCCAGGAACAACCATCAGAGGTTGTGGGGGTGGCGGGATATTCTGATGTGTATTAGGAGGCGGTGGAAGAGCAGTATGTATGACAATGGATATATATTGAACACAAGCTTGAGGGGCTGATTGAAATGATGGAATATGAGAAGTGGAAAACTCTGTGACTTCTTTAACTTCTTCGGCTTCGGGAGTGGGATGCAAAAAGAAGCTCGTGGTATCTACAGATTCAGCCTTATCTTTGACTTCAATATTTTCCAGGGAGGGGCTATCTGAAGTATAATCAAGGGTTCTTGCAGTAGAATCAGGACCTTGATCTTGAGCTAATTGAGAGGAGGATGGAGAGTCTTCCAGGAAGAATATGGGAATATCTGTATAAACTGGTTGTATTTCTCTCCAACTTCTCTTGTGTAAAATCTTCTCTGGATCAGACACTGAAGGCTTTTTCCATTGGGATGTATCTGACCTCAGGTGTGGCTTTCCAGAAGCCAGGACTGCAAATGGATTTATCCTTTGAATGACAGTGGAGTCGCCAAGGCGAGAGATCTACAGATCCCAACCCTTCCCGCTCACCTATTCTGAAGGGTGGATGGATAGTTTTCGAGGCCCTGGGATTTAGTTATTTAAATTTGATCCCCAGCAACAACGCCAGAAAGATGTTGTAGCTCCTGGAGATAGCCTTGAGTTGTATAAAGACTAGTGCCTAGGACATCTTAAATGCAAGGAGCATATGACTCAACTGATTGCAGTTGATAAGGTTAGGCTCTCATGCAACTATCACTTGGATGGATGGTTTTAATAAGGGTGGAACCAAGACCCCAAAGTTTAAATGCAACAACTGGAAAAACTGCAGAAACTGATTACAAACTACAAATAGTAAATGCATCAGACAGCTTTAAGACAGAATGCTGTAAAGGGGGCCGACTTCTAAAATGAACACACAGATATCAAGCTTTATATGTGAGCGATGACTATGACAGAAGATAGAGTAAGATACCAACTATAACCAGGCTTATTTAAGGATAAGAGTCCATATATACTGGGCCTATGCAGAGATAAGAATCCATATATCTGGGCTCGTTCAAAGACAAGAATCCATTGTAGTTAATATCAGAAGAAAGGTGGAAGAGATATGAAATGAAACAAAGTATCATGCCTGAGCCATATTTAAAGCGATATGGATGAGTAAACATGAGTATCTGATATGATAAATTCACATTTAAACATGGGAGCACTCGCATTCCAGAACATTAGATACAAGAGATGTGGAGAGATACGAAATGAACATTTGTATTAAAAACATGGAGAAGAGTTACAAACTTTGAATCATCTAGAGCGGAATCCCCAATTCCAACAAAGCTTCTTATTACTGAGTCCCTACGGGATCTTCAAACATCTACTATGAAAGTTCACACAAAATACATACAGAACACTCGAACTAGTGAGTCCTTTGGAAAATTTGGAACCTTTTCTTAGTGTTTGCTTCTTGTTTTTGTAACCACTGATTCCTTTGCGAGAGAAGATATTTTTGGGAAAATATCTTCCCCGTGTGCTTGTATGTAGTTGCAGGTCTAAATAAAAAACATAAATGATGAAGAGGAAAAACTACCTCTCATCATCTTACAATGCAGGCCTAAAGCCGTTTCTAACTGAAATGTGACAATTAATTGAACTCAAAGTAAAACTGCGGGAGTAAATATGAAGATTTCACCCAAAATGACAAAGTGAAGAGAATATATGGTAAAAATACCACACAGGCCCCGTCATGACTTAAGTGGAACCACTGCTGCTGTTGGCGAAAGAGATACCGTTAGTTGTGGGAAGAGCTGGCCTTCCATGTTGGAGCATGCGGTACTTCCAGTAGTGGAAAAACTAGCCTTCTGTGCCGGAGGGTCCCATAGAATGGCCAATGGTCATGATCCATTGTCTTGGACGTGGAATTTCCTCTCGCATCTTTTTCTCTGCTTTCTGGGTGTGAAGGATTGTCATCCTTGGCCTCGAGCCACTGTGATTGGATAGGAGAGGGCCTGTGTACATTAAAAGGCTATGAAAAACCTGCACATACAACAAATAAATTAAATAAATCCTGCGTTTATGGTTTGACTGCTTAATATGGCTTGGGTAAAGGCGGAGGAGCAGTGCGGAGGCAGTGGATGTGGCGGAAAAGGGCCTCATGGTGAAAGACCATGAAAACCAAGGTTCAAAATTGTATTTGGCGCAAAGAGGTGCAATGGCGGTTTTCGGGAATACGGAGGTTGCATTCGCGCAGGGTTGAGGTGGTAAGCGTATTAGGGCTAAATGGACGCGATACTGTTTTGAAAGTGTAGAAGTGTCCTCAGACACACAACTTTATTGATCAAGAAAAAAGATTACATAGCAAATTACAGGAGTTTACACACGTAAACTCACACTCTCACATTCTCTCATTACGCATTACAATGAAAATAGGAAACTAACCTATTTATAAGCTCTATGTTCTAACTTAATCTAGTTATGGATCACTTGGAAAATAAACAAGTGTCCATTTACAATAAATGAGCTTCTAACCACTCTACTAACTTCACTCCTAACTTAGAGCCTAGGAAACGACACTTTTCTAGAGTCCTAATTTTTAATAACAAATTTCTATTTCTAAATATCTCAAAGATTTATTAAATATTCTAGAATAATAATTATTAATTTAATATCTTAAATTAATAATTTTTTTATTCAAACACTATAACCTATGATAAAATTTATTTTGGATCATCTAACATTCCCCCCTATGATCCAAAGATACATTACAACATATACCAAGTTCATCCCTGAACTTAGTAAACTTTATTCTGCCAAGAGGTATTGTGAAAATGTCGGAGGTCTGATCTTCTGAAGGACAAAACACTGCCTTGATGACGTCCTTTGCAATGAGAGATCTGATATGATGATACTTGGTGTTCACATGCTTTGTCTTTGAATGAAAAACTGGATTTTTGGCAAGCTTTATTGCTGATTGATTGTCGATGAATAATGAAGTAGCTTCTGCTGGAGGAATCCCCAAGTCCTGTAAAACTCGATGTAACCAAACAATCTCACATGCTGCTTCCCATGCTGTAATATACTCTGCTTCTGTTGAAGAAGTGGCCACTGTAGTTTGCTTCTTGCAACTCCAGGAAACTGCAGCTGACCCCATGTTCATTAAGTAACCTGAGGTTGATGTCCTGTCATCAATACTGCCCGCAAATTCAGCATCTGAAAATCCACCAAGTACAAAATTTTTAGTCTTTTTGTAAAGAAGACAAAAATCTTTTGTTCCTTGGATATATCGAAGAACTCTTTTGGCTGCATTCCAGTGGCTGTCTAATGGTTCCTGCATAAAACGTGAAAGAACACTGACTGCATAAGATAGATCAGGATGAGTGGTGGTCAAATAAATCAAGCTGCCAATCAACTGTCTGTAAGTCGTGCTGTCCACTCTTTCCCCCCCTTCAAATTTTGAAAGTTTTAAGTTTTGTTCCATAGGGGTAAGGACATGCTTACAATCCTGCATTCCAAATCGCTGAAGAATTTCTGCTGCATATTTTCTTTGGGAAATGAAGATCTGATGTGGACGTTGGAATACTTCAACCCCAAGATAGTAGTGAAGTAGTCCCAAATCTGTCATCTTAAAACCTGCATGCAACTCCTTTTTCACTTGTTCAATGTGATCATCATTGTTGCCTGTAATGATCAAATCATCAACATACATAATGAGAATGACCAGATATTTTCCTTGTTGGCACACATACAAAGTATCATCAGATTCACTGCGATGAAAACCAACTTTGTGAAGGTATTCATCCATTTTGGCATACCAAGCGCGGGGAGCTTGTTTTAATCCATATAAAGCCTTGATTAATTTGCAGAATTTATGTTCTTGCCCTTCAACTTCAAACTCTGGTGGTTGTGTCATATATACATCTTCCTGTAAGTCCCCATTGAGAAAAGCGCTTTTGACATCCATTTGATGAACTTTCCACCCTTTCTGAGATTGTCCTCTCCCTGGATTCTATCCTGTGCCTCTATTTTGATTGTTACCTCTACCTTGAGAATTGTTTCTGCCTGAATTGGAGCCTCTGTTGGAGTTGTTTCCTTTGTGTTGACTGCGACCACGACCTTGCGCTACTTGATTTTGATTAAAATTACCTTTGCCTTTGTTTTTGGAATTGTCAACTGAGGAGTTGCTAGTACTGGCTTCTATGAGAAAAACATCTTCACCAACTTTCTTTTTCTTCCCAAAAGTTTTATCATGTTGAGTTAACATTTCGCAAAGCTCATCAAACTTTAGCTTTTATAACTTTCCAGTTAGCTGTAGAGTTTCCAAAAAATGTGTGTAGGAAGAAGGAAGCCCAACAATTAAAATTGTGACCATAAAACTATCATCAACTGCTTGAAAACCAGCATTAACAATTTCCTGCTTAATATTCTTAAGTCTGGAGATGTATTTAAGAATATCTCCTTCTTCAGTCAATTTTTGATGCAACAATTTTAATTGTAAGTCAATTCTTTTTGATTGAGGCTGAGTATCAAACAACTCTTTAAAAGTTCTCAAAGAAGACCAAGCATCTTTAGCATTTTCAATATGGACATACATTTCATCATTGACAGAGGATTTAATGAGAGCTAATGCTTTGGCGTTTTTAACTTCCCATTTTTCTAGCGCAGCTGCATCTATAGGTTTATTTGGCTTTACATCTCCATCACAAATATCATGCCATAGTTCATTACAAACAAGAGTGCTTTCGATGAGGCGTTGCCATGTTTTGTAAGATTTTGAGCCTTCAAGTTTGTCGGAATCAGAAAAGAAATTAATAAAATTAGACATTTTAGTGTTAAGGCTTCATACCACAAATCAAGCTCCAAAAAAATATCAAGATGCGCAACACAACAACAACACACGAAGCAAAAAAAACGAACTATCAGGGCTTGGCCTTGACCCTCGAATAGTCGTCAAAACAGGAGAAAATTGACTGAGCTTTGCACTTGGCTCTAGTCAAATTCTCAAATATTTACAAGGAAACTTTCAAAATTTGACTTTTACAATAGTGCTCCTGCACAAGCTGGTAAAAAAAAATTACCCCCCCTCAAAGTAAAATTACTTTGAGTCACACTATCACTCCATAAAAAAATTACAAAGCACAAATCTCCTTATCTCCTTATTACTCCAAAAAAAAACTATTACAATATTCTTCAAAAAAATCTACTTATTCCTCCAAATACAAAGTTCCACCTTATCACTCCAATTATGATTTCAATCACAAATAACAACTAAAAAAACTCCAATTACAATGTGAACAATTGACTTCAATGAAACATTACAAAAACTAAATGTTTTTGGTAAAAAAAAATATTGAATGTTTTTTTTGTGGATCTTGGCCGTAGCTTACCAAGCTTCCGCAAATCGAATGACAACCGCAGGCTCATCAGCGAAGGCAAATAACGCTTTGTAAAGGCGGCTTCAGAATCGATGCAGATTACAACGCTTGGAATGCTAGTTTCAACGCTTTCAACAGAAGTGAAGATTACAACGCTTTCAACAGAAGTGCAGATTACAACGCTTTCAACAGAAGTGGTTTCAACGCTTTCAAGTGCAGAAGTGCAGATTACATTTACATAACGCTGGTTTCAATGCTTTCAACACAACTTCTCTGTTCTACACTCGTTTTATCCTTTTTCACTCGACCTCATTTTTTCATTTCATCGCTTTGCCCTGCTGCGGAAATGTTTAAAAACAGGTTACAAGAGTACACCCAGAGGAATTCTTTGTCTTTGCCAGTTTACAAGCTGCGTACTTCATTTCTGGGCGGAAATGGCTGCGTGCTTCATTTCGTTCAACCAATTCTCCTCTTTCTCAAGTTGCGTGCTCTTTAATCGTTGCTTTCAACATTAAAATACAGCAAAAAGAAACATTGTTGCTTTAACTTTCAACGCTGCTATTTAAGACACTAAATAGCGGATCAAATTAAATCGCCGTTTCAACTAAATAGAAGACCATTAAATTGCTGTTTCAACGCTGCTATTGCAGAATCGATATTTCAGAATTGCAGAATCGATATTTCAAGAATCGATTGTTTCAGAATCGATTGAAAGTGCAAAACGGCGTTTGGAGGGGCGACGCTCTCGCTTTTCTTTGGGTAATGGAGGATTGACAACGCTTGTTTTTTTTTTTATTACAACAAAATTCACACAAATTCACACAAATATGCAAATTCACTGCGCTTGTCCCGTTTTTTTATTTATTACAACAACACTTTGAAAAATAAAATTCACACAAATTTGCATTTGCTCCTTTAAAAAAATGATTTTAGAATTTGCATATCTAAAATCAATAATTTTTTTTTTGTTGCAAATTTCATACCAATATTTTGCTGATCACTTCAACGGAGTTGAGTTTTCCATGACCTGGTAGAGCTGGAATCTCCTCCTCACAAAGATTATCAATGGGTTCTCATACCACATGTCAGTGCGGTATGTCCCCTCGACACAACTTTATTGATCAAGCAAAAAAATTACATAGCACTTACGTGGAGTTTACACACGAACTCACACTCACATTATCTCATTACACATTACATGAAAATAGGAAACTAACCTATTTATGCTCTGTTCTAACTTAATCTAGTTATGGATCACTTGGAAAATAAACAAGTGTCCATTTACAATAAATGAGCTTCTAACCAATGTACTAACTTTACTCCTAACTTAGAGCCTAGGAAATGACTCTTTTCTAGAGTCCTATTTTTTAATAACAAATTTCTAGTTCTAAGTATCTCAAAAATTTATTAAATATTCTAGAATAATAATTATTAATTTAATATCTTAAATTAATAATTATTTTATTCAAACACTATAACCTATGATAAAATTTATTTTGGATCATCTAACATGTTTAAGATGGCTGACATGTGTCTTTTACAAAACCACCCATTTCGCGTGGAAACAACACGATCATGTTATTCGATGAAATGAAGGCAAAAACGAATGAGGGCCATCTGATCATCTAATCAAGTAATCCAACACAACGACCGGCAGATGAACGCGATGGACGTACCGCACCTGGCCGTGTGGACTCGCATGACGTTAGTAACCCCGTCATGTACTCTGAAGCTTATCACGAAAGAAAAGAGGATCAATGGGAGCCATTGGATCGTGAGGATCAACGGTGGGGATCGCGCCGAGGCACTCTGGGGGCATGGACAGACTGCAGAGGATGAGTGCCTCCGCAGTGAATATAGGTCGTTTGATGAAAATACGCCGTAGTCAAAGGAGTCAACTACGGGGGTATGATGGAGGTAAAAGGGGGAGGAAAGGGAGTAGTCCCACTGGCCGTTGGATCGGATAGATCAACGGTGGAGATTAACGCTAAGGGAGAAAGGAGGAAGTAAGGTGGGTTGTTGGATCGGATAGATCAACGGTCCCGATCATATCGCGGGGGATGACTGATGGATGAATGAGGCGAGGGACTTGCGATGCAGTGAGGCAGTGCCGACCGTTGGATTTGGGGGAGCTAGATCAACGGCTTAGATTATATCGGCAGGGAAAGAACGTCGACGGTGAAACATAAAGTGAAAATGGGGAAGAGAGATGCGTGATGTGCGATGGAGCGATGGAGCGATGAAGAGATGACCGTTGGATCTGCGGAAGAAGATCAATGGTCTAGATTGCGTCGGGGTTTCACACATCGACGAAATAGAATTCAGGAGCGAGGACTTTGGATGAAGCGAAGTGCGACGAGCGATGGATGAGCACAGCGTGATGGAGCGATGACCGTTGGATCTACGGGAGGAGATCAACAGTCAAGATTACATCGGGGGATCGACCATCGGCGAAAAAGTATAACAGGCGGATGGAAATGGGAAAGAACGATGTGCGATGTGTGATGGAGCAATTGGATGGCCGTCAGATCTTTGGGGAACGAACGGTCCAGATCATATCGGGGACTTGGCCATCGGCGAAACAGAAAACATGGAAGCGGGGACTCTGAAAAAGCGACGTGCGATCTCCGATAGGCTTAACACTTGGTCCCAAGGCCCGGTCTCATGGCGGAAAAGGGGCTCGTGCTTAAGCGAAAGGGGCTTAGAGGCCTGATATGAAAAAATGAGCCTTTTTAAAGCAAAAAGATGGATTTTAGCCCTTTTCAAGGGTTCCGATAGTTGAAAAAAGGGCTTTTATAGTCCAATCGATCCTTGTTATATTTGCTATGCAGTATAAGGCTCCTCGTTATTAGTCATCCCAGCTCGGTGAGGGATGTCATAACAACAGGATGTGTGCCAAGTTGCGGTATGGATTTGCTGAGTGTCCTTGCTGCTCTCCTCCAACTTCTCACTACTCATAAATTGTTCTTGCTCGCTCCTTCTCTCAATCTGATCATGAAAAGAATGAATGACCTTCTCTCTTCTTTTCCTGTTTTAACCTAGCCCTAAGTAAATTTTGGCGAATCCCTAAATCCAATGGATGAGATAGCTTTAGATGTAGGGATAGATTAAATGTGCATTTAAATCTCACATTCTATTTTTTAATTCACCCCACTTAAATAAATACCCACTTAGCCTTTTATTTCCATAGTCACTTTTTGACTTTCTAATTTGACACTGACTTTAATAAAGTCACTTTAAAATTATACTTATTAACTTTATCACTTATAAAGTCACTTTAAAATTATATTTTACTTTACCACTTATAAAGTCACTTTAGGAGAAAAAGATAAATACATTTGGACACTTTTTCCTAGGCCAAATCAAAGCCTTAGGGAACCACTTGTCCTCTGGTACCCAAATTTTAACACTCCCTCTTACCGAGAAAAGTGTTCCTCACCACTCCCATCTTGTCTCTGAAGTAGACATGCTTGCCCCGTGGTAAGGCTTTGGTGAATATGTTCGCTACCTGCTCATCTGTGGGAATATACTCAAGCTTCACAACTCCCTTCTGAACATAGTCTCTGATGAAATGATATTTGATCCCGATATGCTTTGACTTGTCATGAAATACTGGATCTCCGTGAGTTTAATGCAACTCTGATTATCACAGTAAATCACTGAAGGTCTCAACGCTTGACCAAATAAGCCAAACAACATCTTGCTTGTGAAGCCATATGGCCTCACAACTAGCCAAACTAGCTGCCATGAACTCTGCTTCCGCTGAACTCAATGCAACTGACTGTTGCTTCCGGCTGAACCACGACACAACTCCCGAACCCAATTCAAAACAACACCCTGAAGTGCTCTTCCTATCAGAAGCACAACCTGCCCATTGTAAATCAATGTACCCTGCCAGTCTCACTCCATCTCCCTGTCTATAATCTAGACCATAATCCATTGTCCCTTGCAAGTAACGAAGAATGTATTTTGCAGCAACCCAGTGCACTCTCCTGGGTTCACACATGAACTGGCTCATTGTGTTGACTGCAAAACATATATCTGGTCGAGTGTTGACCAAATACATCAAAGAACCAATCAATTGTCTATACAAAGTAGGATCCACCAACTCAGAATCTGAAGCGTGAAGCTTCTTCCAATTAGCAATCATAGGTGTAGACATGGGTTTGCAATCCTCCATGTGAAATCAGCTAAGAATGTCCACAATATACTTCCCCTGTCCCAAGAAGAAATGCCCCTCCTCCTACCACATCTCCAATCCCAAAAAGTAATGCATCAAGACAATGTCCTTCATCTTAAACTCTGAAGCAAGATCTCTCTTGCAACCCTCAATGAGTCTCTCTGCACCTGTAATGACCAAGTCATCCACATACAACACCAGAATGAGAGACTCCTCACCTACCACAATAAAGTATAGGTTCGGATCTGCATCACTCTTTGTGAAACCCAACTCCTGCAAGTATATATCAATCCTCGAGTACCAAGCTCTAGGAGCTTGCTTTAGGCCATAGAGTGCCTTCTTCAATCTGCATACATGGGACTCCTTCCCATGCACCTCAAAGCCCTGCGGCTGCTCAATATAAACCTCCTCTTGTATGAAGCCATTGAGAAATGCGATCTTCAGATCCATCTGGTGGATCTTCTAACCCATCTCTGCTGCTATCGATATAATGGAGCGAATGGAAGTATATCGAGCCACGAGAGTGAAGGTCTTCTCATAGTAAACTCCCTCTACTTGTGAGAACCCTCTTGCCACAAACCGAGCTTTGAACTTGTCGATGCTGCCATCTGCAACATGCTTTATCTTGTAAAGCCATCTGGAAGTAACCACTGATTTACCTTCAGGTCTCGGCACCACCTCCCAAACATCGTTCTTCATGATAAAAGAATACTCCTCCCGCATGGCCTCTTTCCAGACCTGCTGGCTAGCTGCCTCCTCATAGCTAGATGGCTCAAAATCAACGATGCTAGTGATCAATGCCATATAGCTACAAAACTGCTCAGGTGGTTTGCTCTCTCTAACCTGTCTCTTTGGCCCAACAACAGATGTGGCCTCTCTCAAGGTGTCTTGAAGCCACTTGGGCTTCCTCTTCCCTAAGCACACTTCTCCCATCAGAGTGAAAGGATCCTCATCCTCATCAGAAGCATGAACTCCTGAAGGCTTGCCAACCGACCTCATGCCTGAACTTGTGCCTGTAGATGCTGAAGTACCGTGTGAACTATCCATTAGTGGACTGCCTTGTGAACTGCTCTGTGGACTGCTCTGGATGCTGCCCGAAGCACCACCCATCTGACTCTGAGAGCCACTGCTCACTGATGGACCTGACACTATAATCGATGTACCTCATGATCCCTGTCCACTGGATCCCTGTGACTGACTTAGCTTCTCCTGAGGATCTGGTGAATCTAGATACTCTAACTCCCATGACATCCTGAAAGCTCTCTCCTCCTTGAAATTCACATCCCGCCTGAAAACAACTTTCCTCTTCGTAGGAATATAAATCCGAAAATCTTTCGAGGTCTCTGTTGGAAATACTGAGAGGTGGGTGAATCAATATTTCTTTTCAATTGTTAATTTTACTAGTTAGATCACTTATATTTAGAACAAAAAATGAGCAACGATGGAATAGATATTTTTATTAATTTCTTCGTTACAATAAGTAAAGAACAATACTGATATAGGGCTCCAACCCTAGATGAAGACTCCAATATTCCAGGCTCCAACCTATATTGTACCAAGCACCGACTTGGTCTTTCTAAGGCTCCAACCTTGTCAATTTGAGGCACCAACCTCTAGGGCTCCAACCCTATCTCTGGTACAGGCTTCGACCTGGTTTCTTGAGGACTCCAATCCTCTAGGGCTCCAACCCTATCTTCCAAGGCACCGACCTTGTCTCTATGAGGCTCCAACCCTCTTGCTTCAATTCGTCAATATATATTTGGTTGTACTTCACGACTCCCAATGTCTTCTTCAACGAGCCTTGTCAATCTCCACTTAGTCTTCATTGTAGTCTCCACATTACGTCATCAATGACAACCTTTTCTTCTTAGAAGGTGTCACCACTACTCTTCATCGTACCCAAACAATTTCTCCAAGTTACCTCATGATGACATCATGGTCTTCAAGAATCTTCAATAAACTACTCCAAAACCACTTCAAGATGTATATCAATTTTTCTCCAAGAAACTTCGAAGAGCTGCTCCATTGTCTTGTCCAAGTTTAGTTTTCACAAGGCTTCAACACTTCGATCAAGGAATGCCCCATAATATCTTCAAGGTATCTTCAAATATTTTCTTTGGAGATGACTGTTCCAAGTGATTTATAATGCTGCTACTCTAGCAAGTACTTCAACCATTGCTTTTGTTTATTCCAAGACTACTTCATGAGGGATTTTGAAGGTGCCCTTAGAAAAAGGTTTGCTATAGTACTGAGCTTTTAAAGGGGAAGTATCTGCTGGTTAAAGTATAGTCCGAGTTTCCTTTGGTGACTGTCAACTTCTATACTTCAATCCAAGCTTCACAACTTCAACCTTGTTAGAGAGTATAAGTGTTAAGCCTTCTTGCCAACCCAAATCATGTTTATTCAAGTCTTCACTGTAGTAGCAACAAAATTATATAATGACAAGCTACAGGACTAGGTACAGATCTGCGTTATTGTTGTGGGTGATTGTTCTTTGAGTTCTAAACCCACAAGAAACTCACACCTGTCTACTGCCGTAATGGAGGAAGCCTTAATCAAAGACAAACAGTCTGAAGCCTTTTCAAATGTGACTGTCTTATTGAGCCTGCAATTCCGAGCTGTAGTGAGCCTTCAGGTGGGCTATCAACTTGCGGCTAGAAGAGAGAGCCTTAGACTACCCTTAAACAGTCTTGCACAGTTCTGTCCATAGGTTAGTTCTGCAATCACTGTTCTGTCCGAGCCTTTCTAGCAAGTCCAAGCTTGAACCTTAACACTGAAAATTCCTAAACAACCTTCCTTCCTTAGCCTCCTTTGAACTCTTCTTTGCATTTATGACTGCACAAGACTGTTCCACTAGTCTAGGACTTGGTCCGAGCTCAAGTGATGACTGATCTTAAGGTTTGCAATTAGCAAGGTCTGTCTCCACAGTCAACTTTTCGAGGTCTGCTTAGGATTGTTCAACACTACTTCCATTGTTATGATGTTTTAACCCTTAAAATAGATTTAACCCATCTAATACACTTCTCCTTGGCCTCAGTTCACCTTTTGTGATTCTTCTCTGAAATCTCTTATCTTCTCGGCCTTTCTATCTCTATTTTTCCTGTGGTATATCACTATAATTAATCATCGAAATTTCAGAGATAAAAATCCAAAATTTTTGATTCTGAAATGAAGAGTCTGCCCACATATTTATAGTGGTTTGTCCATCATAGAATACGTGACTTTTGGGAGAAGGGCCGACATGAATAGGCTAGCATAAGTCGGCTTGATAAAAATATAATTTTCTAAACTTAAAAATTCATTATCTCATCAACCACCGGGATTTTGGGGGCAAGTAAGGGCTCTTTAGAAAGGGGAAAATATACTCTACAAGATGGTATAGGATCCAATTTGGAATGATGCCTCTAAGGTGGTAAAAACAATTTTTCTTTATGACTGTCCTTTATTTTTCTGTGCAGAAAGTGAATAGGACAGCATGGCTTCTCCTTTGTTTATCTTCTGCATTGTTTGTCTTATCAATTATAGGATCATAGTGTCAACATGTAGGACATCCATGTCATCATGATAGTATCCAGCATCCATATCATCATGAAGGTATAGAATTATGTATTCAATAATAGTGCAGTAATATGTCATAGTGTAGCATCATTAGGAAAGTTTCGAGGTAGTCTTCCAACCATCAAATGAGATCTTCCACATCATCATCTAGTCTTCCAACCTTCATCAAGTGTATGACTTCATCGAGTATCATAAGTGCATTACATTGTTATGTATATTTTATTAATTATTAGTTAGATATAGTTATCTTAGGTTTTATTAAGTGAAAGGGCATGATCAAAGATCATGCCTCTTCACCAAGGGACACCATGAGGCTATATTTAAAGCCTCGGTGATTCCCCATTGTAATCATATCTCATATCTCATCTTTTATCAACAATAATATATACTTATTGAAGTTTACTAGAGTTTTTACACTCCATTGGTATCAGAGCCATCGCTCTTAGGGATCTGTGTGATCACCCAGAATTAAGGAATTACAAGAAAATTCCAAAATTGCAGATTTTTTTAAAAACCAAGTGCTTGTGGGTAGCAACATTTGTTTTTTAAAAAAGAAGAAGGAAGATATATATATATATATATATATATATATATATATTAATAAAATCAAAAGAGAGAAGGAAAGTTAACATAAAGGGGGAAATAAATTAAAAGAAAAAAGAAAAAGTAAAAAGAGAGATATACGTACATGTGAAGACAAAGTAAAATTAAAAAGGAAGAGTAAAAGTAAAATTAAAAAGGAAGAGTAATTGCTCGTGGTTTACAAGCTCGTGGTTTTTGGGCCCATGGTATTAAAACCCATTTCCCCTTTTCAAAACAACGTGCCTTTTCAAAACAAAGTGACTTTTAAAAACAATATTATATATATATATATAATTCAAATAATAAAATAATAATAATTATTATTATTATTATTATTTAAAAATATATATATATATATATATATATATATATATATAATAGAAATTATTATTATTATTTCAAAAAAAAATTAATTTAATTAATTAATTAATTAATTTTTTAAAAAAAGGGGGAAAACTGGCAGAAAAATATTCCCCACCTCATACACGTTCAATGTCTTCATCGATGTCGATGGCTGAATTCCAGAAGAAATTGGGAGATCTTGAGAAACAAATCAATAATAATTCCGAAGAATTCAGAAAAAGATTAGTCGATCTTGAAGGTACAGTTGCAGGGCACTCCAACGACATCAAAAAGATTCATGATACGACAAATCGAATAGAAAGACAAATGTGGCTAAATCATCACGAGGCCACAGAGAAGCATAACGAAGCAATGAACAAGATGACAGAGCATAGCGAATCAATGAACAATATGACAGAACTCTTCAATAAGCTAAATGATAAGATAGATAAGTTAAGTTAGACACAATCCCCAATATTTCCTAACATGGAACAAAATCAACAAAACAATTCCGCAGATTCAGGAAACTTAGAAGAGCATCAAGAAAATACCGATTCCCCACATCATCAAGAAGATAGTAATGCAGATTTTCAAAATAAGCAGCTTTGGAATGCATTTGATAATCAATATCCCCTTCTTGTTCCACCAGTAGCATATTAGCGAAGAGCCAAAAATCGAGCTACCCAAATTTGATGGTAATGAAAAAATAGCATTGCATGGCTTAATAAAGAAGAAGAATATTTTGAGATTTATGACATTACTAGTGATGACGAAAAAATTAAGCATGCTTCCATGAAAATGGAAGGATAAGCATATAATTGGTATATGTGGTGGAAAAAGACGACGCTTGCTATCAGTTGGAGGAAATTTAAGGATGCATTCTTCAAAAGGTTTCAAGGCATAAAAGAAGAAAAGTTCTTTTCAACGTTTATCAAATTACGCCAAAAAGGAGATTTGGATGAGTACACTAGAGAATGGGAGACCTTGGCAACACGAGTACCGGGATTTTCAGAATCTCGTCTAATTCAGTCTTACATCTCAGGAATTAAAATCCATATACAAGAAGAGCTCAAACTACATGAAATTACGTCCGTAGAAGTAGCAAGGCAAAAAGCAAAAGCTGCTAAAAAGAAATTTGAAAGATTATCAAAACCAGAAAAAGTATATTCGAGACAAAGATTTCCTCGATCTGAAAATATAGAGGACACAAAATATGTCCCGTTCCATCTTCGTGAAGAAGAAAAATATAGTATGGAAAAACAAAGAATGAGAGAGTGCAAGTGCAAGCGTTGCGGTGAAAACTGGGGCCCTAAGCACATATGTGCTAATGGAAAAGCGAAAAATCTATACAGTTGTGAAGCAACTAATGACGCTAACAATAATGATTCATATATAGAAGGATTAGAAGACAACTTAGAGTTCTCTCCAGAAGTGGATGGGGAAACTATTCCGCAAGTGTCATTATCAGCTATGACATGCATATCACAACCTCAAACCCTAAGGTTAAGAGGAAATATCAAGAACAACAACGTAATGGTTCTCGTCGACACTGGCAGTACCCACAATTTTCTAGATTCAACCATGGCAAAAAGACTTAACATATTTACCTTCCCCGTGCCTAATATGAAGGTAATGGTGGCCGATGGTAAGAAGATTGAGAAAGTAGGGAAATGCCATAAGGTCAAACTAAAGATAAAAAACTTTCATTTAGAATCTCCATTCTACACCATTCCATTACGAGGAGTAGATGTGGTCTTAGGAATTCAATGGCTACAAACTTTGGGTACTTATTTTGCCAACCATCAGAAGCAGTTTATAAGTTTTAAGTGGAAAGGGCAGAAACACAGGTTGTATGGATTCCAAGCCCCAGAAAATCAAGTCGCATCTTCATCTCTGATGACGAAGATGATTCAAACAAGAACACCAACATCTACAGTACAATGTCATCATTTAGAAATGTTAACTTCAAAAGGGAGCCACGAAGAGTCACCAGAAGAACAAGGATTAGTTCGGACACACGAAAAAGTATTCCAGGATCTACCCATAAAAGTGCCTCCCGATAGGAAAATCAAACATCCAATAGAAGTCAAGACAGGATCCAACCCTGTCAATATCAGATCTTGTCTCTATCCACATCACCAAAAGATTGAACTCGAGAAGATTCTCAGCGATATTTTTAAAATGTGGGAAGCAAGAGCTCATCGCTCGAGAAAGCCAAGCATTCGTCAACATTGTCCATCATTACATATGATTTGAGGACAAAGCATCTTTAAGAGAGGGGCAATGTAATGTATATTTTATTAATTATTAGTTAGATATAGTTATATTAAGTTTTATTAAGTGAAAGGGCATGATCAAAGATCATGCCTCTTCACCAAGGGACACCATGAGGCTATATTTAAAGCCTCCGTGATTCCCCATTGTAATCATATCTCATATCTCATCTTTTATCAATAATATTATATACTTATTCAAGTTTACCAGAGTTTTTACACTCCAGACATCATCATATGTCATCATCAAGTATCATCCAAGTGTATGACATCATTAGTTAAAATTTAGATAATCAAGTGCATGCAACATTAGATCACATACTTAGGGCTTCCTTCATTAGTGGTTTGACTTTTTCATGACTTGACATCTTCATTGATAGTATCCTAGTCAACCAAGGGTCATGGCATCATCATCCAGAACCAGGCATCTCAAGAATATTGACATCTCGGTCATTGCCACATTTCCATCAATGAGACCATGCATACAGTTAGGGGGAGTTTGTGATTCTTGAGTATTCTTGCAGAAAGTGATCAGTGAGTGGGCCCTATGAAGTCCTTGATGAGTTACACATGGACAATATTGATAAATCATCTCCCGAAAGTAACTCCATTGAATAAAAACATGATATTATGATGATACCTTCTACTTGATCACAAGGTGAGCAGTCCTTCATGAGATAAAGGAATTTTTGCAGACAAGGGGAGATGGTACATCACATGAAGAAATACAAACACATCTATCATGGACCATATTTATAGAAGAAATAGCACATGGCAGGGGGAGTAACATACCTATGAAGGACCACAATTCATGAAGAAAAGAAGCAGCTTGATAGGGGGAGTATTTGGGCACCCCGTTTGCCATTGATATCAAAGGGGGATAGAAATTAGAAGGGCAAGAATATTGCCATCAATGACAAACTTGATTAAAAGTCTCGCTATAATCCACATATATGCCCTTGTCTGTAGTGGGCTCTAGCTTGGTCCTCTTCTCCCTGGGAAAATAGGAGTATGTAATGCACCCAAAGATATGAAAGTGACCAACATCAAGATTCTTCCCAGAAAAAGACTCCTCCGGAGTCACATTTCCCAAGGCACGATGTGGAATCCTGTTTTGCAAGTACACAACAGTGTTGCAGGCCTCTACCCACAAAAATAAAGGTAACCCTTGATCATGAAGCATGGATTTGGCAGTTCCAACGATGGATCTGTTCTTCCTCTCTGCAACCCTGTTCTGTTGGGGGTTGTAAGGAATTGTGAAATCCCTCCTGGGGGTTGTAAGGAACTGTGAACTCCCTGCACAAACCCTGCCAAAAAGAGACCATGCATACAGTTAGGGGGAGTTTGTGATTCTTGAGTATTCTTGTAGAAAGTGATCAGTGAGTGGGCCCTATGAAATCCTTGATGAGTTACACATGGACAATCTTGATAAATCATCTCTCGGAAGTAACTCCATTGAGGAAAAACATGATATTATGATGATGCCTTCTACTTGATCACACAAGGTGAGCAATCCTTCATGAGATAAAGAAATTTGTGCAGACAGGGGGAGATGGCACATCACATGAAGAAATACAAACAAATCTATCATAGACCATATTCTTAGAAGAAATAGCACCATGGCAGGGGGAGTAACATACCTATGAAGGACTATAATTCATGAAGAAAATAAGCAGCTTGATAGGGGGAGTATTTGGGCACCCCATTTTCCATTGATGTCAAAGGGGGAGAGAAATTAGAAGGGAAAGAATATTTCCATCAATGATAGCCTTGATTAACAATATCGATATAATGCACAAATATGCCCTTGTCTATAGTGGGCTCTAGCTTGGTCCTCTTCTCCTTGGGAACATAGGAGTATGTAATGCACCCAAAGATATGAAAGTGACCAACATCGGGCTTCTTCCCAGAAAAAGACTCCTCTGGAGTCACATTTCCCAAGGCACGATGTGGACTCCTATTCCGCAAGTACACAATAGTGTTTTAGGCCTCTGCCCACAAAAACAAAGGTAACCCCTGATCATGAAGCATGGATTTGGCAACCCCAACGATGGATCTGTTCTTCCTCTCCGCAACCCCATTCTTCTGGGGGTTGTAAGGAAATGTGAACTACCTCCTGATGCTTGCCTCCACACAATAATCAACAAAATCACCAAGGGTATACTCCCCTCCATTGTCTGACTTGAGGAACTTGATCTTCCGACTTGTTTGAGTCTCCACAAGATCTTTGAACTCTTGGAACCGCTTGAAGACCTCACTCTTGGTCTTCAAGAAATAAATCCAGGTCTTCCTGGAGTGGTCATCAATGAATAATTCATAATACTTATAGCCACTCAAGGATACATGAGATATTCAACCACTCACATCGGTATGAATCAAGTCAATAATCCCAGTCACTCTGCTGTCACTACTAGGAAATGGGGATTTGGCAAACTTCCCCATAACACATCCTTTGCACACATCAAGGTGATCAAAACTAAACTCTGGCACACTAGTGGTGATCTCTCGCAATGTCCTCAAGGCCCCATGATACATGTGCCCCATCCTGTTGTGCCAAATCTCACACAAATATGAACTGCTAGATCTATTGTCGATACTGCTACTCAATGCCATTAGGGGTTGGAATGAGAACTTGTACACCTTGGCATGGTGCACACTAATCACTCTAGCTGAATTAGCTGGAGTGCCCCTAGGATATATAAGCACCTGCCCTCTCGTGAACAACACCTCACACCCTTTGTCCTCAAGTATTGAAATGTATATCAGGTTCTTCTTCATTCCAGGCACATATAGAACATATGTCACTTTCAAGAGAGGTTTAGGTTCCCTATCAAATGTCAATGTCCCCACAATGACTTCTCTAACAATGCTGTCATCTCTGAGTACTACCTCAATATCAGTGCCACTCTCTAGAAGCTCTGAGAAGTACTCCCAGACTCTTGTCATATGATGAGAAGCCCTATTGTCAACATACCAAATACTAGAAGATGCTATGCTAGTGGAGGGAATTGCACACTCCCTTTGAAACTATGTGGCAGGTGATCCTGCACTAGTGGACTCACAAGCTATGAACCCAAACTCCCCATCAAATCTCTCCGAGAAGTCCTCTATCTCTACAGAAGATGCCATGGTCTTGTCCTTTCCCTTCTTGTTCTTCTTCTTCGGACACACAACTACATAATGTCCCAACCTGACAATTCCAACATTTGACTTTGGAATAATCCTTCTCCTTGTTTACCTACTTACCTTTACCTTTTCCTTTGCCTCCACATCCACTTGTGGAAGCTTGCTTCTTTCCTTTGCCCTTCTTGCCTCTTGCTAACAATACTACATTGTCATCCTCCTCCACCTGTTTGGTTGTCCCAAGATGGTTCTTTCTAATCTCATTCCGAATGCAATCATCCCACAACCTCTCCCAATTGGGAAGGTTCTCCCGTGCAACAATGCCATCCACAAAACTCTCCCAAGTCTTGGGAAGACCGTTCAATGTAATCCGCACCAACTCAGTGGGTGGAATGGTCTCTCCAACAGCTGCCAACTCATCTCTCACTGAAGTGATCTTTGTGAGGTATGTTGTAGCACTATCAGTCTTAGCCATTTTAATGGCCTTCAGCTTCTCCCTTAGGACCATTTTTTTGTTTTCATTGGTGCTCTGATAAAGATTGGTCAAGGCTGTCCACATCTCATGTGCATGTCTTTCCTCTCACATGAGGAATGACATGATATTTAACACCATCCAGAATCAGTATTTTTCCCTTAGCATTCTTCTTGTTAAACCCTGCCAACTGTACAAGGTCAGCAGGTACTGCTACTGGGTGTTGTGTGGTGTGAACCATTATGCCCCAGACTTCTGCTTCCTCAAAGATGCTCTAGATTCTCTCCCTCCATGCACTATAATTCTCTGCCCATCCAACCTATCTTCCACCCTCGAGCCCAAAGACATACTTGTTGTCCTAACAAACTGAAAATTTCAAATCTGTGGTAAAGGTTCTGTTTTCTGTGTAAAAATTAGTTTGTTGTGATTTTCACTTTGTTGTCCCAAACTGCACTTTTCAGCCAACCAAGCTCTAATACCATGTAGAAATTTCACCCCCACTCTGGTTTTCAAATTCACCTTATCCCTCCCATTTAGTTAAATGCCCTTTCCCATAGTCATACATTCAAAATTCTGGAAATGAAATAAATAACACAAATTTGGAGATTTTACAAGTGTTGGAAATGCAGAAATAAAAACACAGGAGCGTAGAACAGCCACACACAAAAAAATAACACTGTGATTTTTGGTCAATGTGACCATGGAAAAACCCCCTACAATTCTTGGGAAAAACTAGTGTGAGAGCTCTTCTTTATTTCTAAAAAATGCTTTTACAGAGAACAGAAAAACACAATAAAAATTACAGCAATCACAACAATCCACTTATCTCAATTTTCGTGCCAACTTTCCACCTTGAAATTTGTGCCAACAGCAAACAGAAATTCACAGCAAAAAAATGACAGCATTAAATGTTGTACTGCTGCCTCGAAAAGTGTGCCTAGAACAGGTTATACGGAACTGTGCAGATGCATACAGCAGTCCTCCTCAATTTTTGTGCCCAAAAACAGCCTCGAAAACAGTGCCTTTGACTGTAGTTTATCCTCCTCGATTTCAGCATTGTACCTTGCCTTGAAATGTGTGCAAACACTGTTGTACGGATTTTGCCTTGGTATGCATGCCACGTAAATGTTGTTGTACAAAAATGCTGCCTTGGGATGTGTGCCAAGCTGCTGTACAGATTTGTTGAGTGTCCTTGCTGCTCTCCTTTTGCTCAGAAATTTTTCTCCTTTCTCTCCTTCTCCTTCTCTCACAAGCTCATGAAAGACTGAATAACCTTTTCTCTTCTTTTCTCCTTTTACCCTAACCCTAAGTGACTTTTGGGGAATCCCTAAATCCAATGGCTGAGATAGCTTTAGATCAAGGGCTGAGAATAAATGTGCATTTAATTCTCACTTTCTATTTTTTAATTCACCCCACTTAAATGAAGACCCACTTAGCCTTTTATTTCCATAATCACTTATTCACTTTCTAATTTTTCATTGACTTTAATAAAGTCACTTTAAATTAGATTGTAACTTTACCACTTATAAAGTCACTTTAAAATTAGATTTGACTTTACCACTTATAAAGTCACTTTAGGAGAAAAGTACAAATACATTTGGACACTTTTCCCTAGGCCAAAGATCAAAGCCTTAGGAAACCACTTGTCATCTAGTACCCAAATTTTAACACATCTCTTAAAGATATGTATTGTAAAGGGTCTCCATATTTTTCAGACTTCTTCTCAGAGTCTACATATCTTCCCAGGAGATTTCTTAGCCAAGTCTTCTTGGCTTCGTTAGATGTTCACTGCTTTTCATCATGGTTGTACTTTTCACGATTTCTTCCTTTCTTTCTCCACACAATTTGATTTCATTCCCAGGAGCTACCAATATGCAGTTCCTTGATTGTGTACAGCCACCTCATATTCCATATGAGGACATATTATGTTGATTTCATCTCGGGTGAGTGTTGGGGTTCCGATGTTTTGGCCGTACTGCAAGACCAAAAGACGGGACAACATCGTAACCACTTTTAGGCCCTGTGGATCTAGCCTTCCGGGACCCGGAGAGGGTCTCTCCAAATAGAGCAAGAATGATATATCTTTGAAAGATCAAATTGAGATATTAGGCTAGGTATGAAGCACAAATGGGGGGTTTAAATGATTTGGTTGGTTGGTTGCTGGGTTGGTCAGGAGATCATAGACTGAGAAAGTAATGGGAGAAAGGAAACAAAATAGCTGGAGGCTTCAGCAAAGAGGATAGGCCAAGACAGTGCCATCCATTGGGCTATGGAGTCATGAAAGGAAGTTACATGCAACAACTAGCCAAGGCTTTCAAAGGGAAAGTCATCTACATTAAAGGATCTTTTAGGTAGATGGTGGAATGGAACATTAAGGAGAGAAAGTGGAAGAAGGAGAGGCACCCAATTTCTGTCTATAGATCAGGTCAGAGGTCATTTAACTCCAGACATGCTTGGACATACTCAAAGGCGGCTCTCAAAAGGGGGAACAGCTCTCAAAAGGGGACGAAGGGGCAACTCACGATTAGACCTCGTAGGTCATAGGTCAGAGGTGGTCCCGTCAGCAACTCCAGAGGAAAAACAGAGATAAGTTAAATAGAAGGGATCTTAGAAATGCCAGATGGTCGCACAAGTATCCTAGTGGACAGGGCTAACACTCATCCCTAGTGTTCCCAAACCTTCCAGCTTAAACCCAGCAAGAACATCTAAGAACTGATTCAACCAATTCATACATCAGAGAGTAGGAAATAACATCCACTACACTAGTTAAATCAACTGAAATCAACTCTTAGATAGCACATAAGGTAGAAAACATTAAAGGTAGGGAGAGCAGGAAACATAGGGCACCTAACAAGGGTGAATCCTATGTTATACTTCTGTTGCCTACCAGAAGAACATTAAACAGTATGGAAATGTAATAAACAGAGTTAGGAAAAACATCACCAATAGTAATAGACCAGGATCCTGTGAAAAGTGCTTTGATTAATTGATGCAAAACCAGTCATGTACAATACGCTCAATGGCTAATACAGTCCAGACTTCTCCTCCCAGCCTATTACATACAAGCTACTTTGCAACTCCCTCCCAAGACTGTTCTAACAGTCAAGAATGAATCCCTCTAACAGCCAATGTCACCGCAAGACAACAACAACAACCGAACAACAACCTTTACAATTCGATCTTGAGGATTCTTATAGGAGAATGAATAGAACAGAAGTAGATGAAAAATAAATGAACCTCATTAAGAAAGTAAGGCGAAAGCGTTCACGCCCATGCTGCTTAATGGCTCTGCAGCTCTGTATGTACTCTGTAGGCTATTTGGAAGCCTCTGTCAGATCGAAATTTACCTATGATATGTCCTTGAAATCCTTTTGGGCTGTCTGGAACTCTGTTTCTGCCTTCTGGAATAAATGAACTGGGTGTAAGGTCTGTAGGTCTCTCCATTCCTCATAAATGTGGTCCAGACAGTCTTTAGGAAGCTCTGTCAGTGCATTAATCCGTTTAAGGGCTCGAGGAGGCATGGAGAGCGCTATAGGAAGGTGACCTGTCTGGAGAAAACGTTCTGCTGATATTTAAACACAGATAGGACTCTTTGTGTGCTTAAGTCTTCAAACTGTACCTTTATCCTTTGAAAGTGGGGCTAAGCATTGATTATGTCAATAACAGGCGTTAACCCCTTTGAATTTCTTCTGCTGGTCCGCTAACAATGCTGAAATGGCCATCTGTGTTGTCTACACGATGAAATAAACTTGTTACAAACCCAGGCAGTGGTGGCAGAGAAATGCTGTGGAGGCGGTGGAATGGTGGCGGAACAGTGGAGAGCGGTGAACTAATGAAGAAAGGCGGAAGAAATGGTTATTGGTGTGAAAACCCAAATATTAAAGCTTGGGCGTAATACATAGGAAATAACAGAAAAACAATGAAGCGGGAGGGAAAGATAATATGAGGCGGGACCCACATCGCAATAGAAATCGGAGAGGGGCAGAGGGCGGAGTGATACAACACGAAACTGGCGATGCGATGGTATAAACCCTTTATATATGCAGACAAACCAAAGTTTGGGTTTTAACAAAGGAAACAGGGCCTTATAGTATGAACGAGCGGAAGGGTAGTACGGTGGGCCTGGGGTACGGAAATCGCAATCGCAAATCGGAGTGGGAGTGAATCGCAACACACCTTTAACAAGTTCCGATTGCGATTGGGGTCGGAGACGCGATTGTGCGATGACCGTCGATCTGGGGGAGGAATGAACAGCGGGGATGTAATCGGAGGGGCAGCATGATCGGGGGGGTCGAGAGAGGACTTGCGATTGGGAGTTGCGATTACCGTCGGATTTGTGGGGAGAATGGACAGTCGGGATTGAATCGGAGCATCGCAATCAGAGACAGGGATATGGGACTTGCAATTGCGATCGGAGGGGCGGGTGTGATTAACGCTGAGCCGTTGGATCGGTTGGGAGATGGACGACTGTGATTAAATCGGGAGGTGACACGATCGGGGATCGGAAGGCAAGACTTGCGATCGCGATCGGGAGGGGAAATGCGATTGAGCGCTGGCCGTCAGATCGCGGGAAGGATGAATGGTCGGGATGTAATCGGGGATCGCAATCGGAGGTCGGAGAAGAAGGCTTGCAATCAATCGCATCGCAATCACTTGCGATGGACCAATCGGAGGGTGCACAAAAAACGCTGCGATTGCGATTGGGCGGGGTGCTACGATTAGCGCTCTGCCGTCGGATCCTTGTGATGGATCGACGGTGCTAAATGCATCGCGGGACTTAACTATATAAACCATCGCATCGGGATTTTTTGATATTACAAAGGAAATTTCACCCGCCCGGTCTTCCGATTGCGATTAGTGCTTGGGACTTAAGCGCTTGGTCCCAGTGCCGGGGCATGTGGGGGAAGTGGGTTGAAAGGGGCTGGCGGAAAGGGGCTAGGCGTTATAATAAGGTCGGGAAGTGGGTTTTGGCCCATTTAAATGAAATTTGAAGGCCAAGGAAGGGAACGATAGAGGAGTAAGGGAGGAAAAGGGCCAGCAAAGATTGGGGAAAGAATTTTAAGGGGATTTTGGGGGAAATAAGAGGGAAAAGGGGGCCTTTGGGCATTTCTTCACAAACAGAGAGGCTTTATGAGGGAAATCAGCAGAGGGGATTTTATCAAAGGATAAAAGACACATGGAGGCTTCAAGGAGACTGTGTTTTCATAGGAAATGCATTCTTTGAAGGCTCAAAAACAATTTAGCCCCCTATTTGCTTGTCAAAAATTTCATAGGGGGGCTAATAGTGGCTCCACATGGGGATAGATTCTTCTTGAAGGAGTCAAGAATTCAGAAATTGATCTCTTGGTGTAGGCCAGATGCCTGCTGCATGGCACATCCCTTCTTCTTTGATCAGCTGCCACAAACTATGAAGACAACATAACAGTGCTAAAATTTCTCCCAAACAACTACCTACCCACAGTATAGTCCTAACATTTTTCTTCTTGGGTGCATTTGGACTTGAAGACCCTTTTACATCATCAAATTTTACAAACAGGAAAAATAAACCTATTCTATTTCTACCCTTATTACTCCATGAGACCAGATTAGACTGTTGGTCTCATGTGTTTCTCTACCTACACTACTACCTGCTAGGATTAGACTGTCTAGCTGGTTTCTTCTCTACATTCTAAGACATACATTGAAACAACTAACTGCGTGCTCATAGACTGGGCTTTATTGAGCTTTCCTACCTACCCTACTCTAAATGGGAAACTCTGATGCTTTAGGTGATGCAGTAATGCCAATGCAGCCAGTCAAGTAATAGCAAAAAAGGATATGAGCACTGACTGCCTGTCAGAGATAACCACAAAGTGCTCTGTACGTGGTTTTTCAAAACTGAGGCCACCAGTAGTGGTGACCAATTTTGTTGTGTTTGGCTCTTGCAGAAGGTCAATGCTCGAGGAGCTGAGCCAATGAAGGCCTCCATGTATTCTGCCACAAGATCAACAAAATCAGGATGTAAAGTTTTTCCTTCAGAGCCTACCATGACTGATAGGCTGTCTGCATCCCGGGCAACTTCAATCACTGCATCTGCAGTAAGGCCTTTGTAATTACACTCCTCCTCTTCCTGATTGGGATTATTTGGCATATGGGCATCAACCAGGAATACCTCCTCTTCCTTTGGGTCAGGACAAAGATGTCTGTGGGAAAGGTGGTCTACCTCATCTTTACTGCAGCCTGAGCTAGAGGGCTCATTGTATTTGACAGTGCTGTCCTATAGCAACACAGGCCGGTTCTGCTGGAACTCTGTGAACAAATCAACATAATCTTGAGCGGGGGCTTCTTTGATTACCTTAATCCCTTCGGGAGAAGGCTCCGGGCATTCATTCCGCTCAAGATTTTCTTCATCTCTTTCTTCCTCTTCCTCTGCGCTGAAGAGCTGTTGGCTTCTGTCCACTTGGCAAGTATAACTGATGTTTGGATATAAAATAGAGAGAAGATTCAGTGAATCCTCACCTACTATCATGCTTTCAACGCCTTCTCCATCAGTATCGTAGATGGCCTGCGTTAGCTCATCGCTTTCCTGAAGTTGATGGTCGTGATCTACCTCCCATGAATCTTCTGAAGATGTCCCTGCAAGCTCAGTTTCCCTTTGGGAAAAACTATCATCAGACAGATCAACATCGGAGAAATCATAATTATAAGCATCATCACCCATCGAATCTTCAGCACTCTCAGCAAGTTTTTCCTTACAAAAAACTGCAAGCTCATCCTCTGAATCAAAATTATGTTCATCATACATGCTTGGCATGCTGCTTCTGTCTTACATTGATCTGGCTTGTCTTTCTTGAGGACAAGGAGCAGGTCTTTTCCAATCATCCTCTCTGGTTTCATCCTCATTTTATTGCTCTTTTGCTTTCAGCAAGGAACTGGCAGTCTCTATCAGTCTTTCCAGCTTGTCCTCTAAAGAGATCTGCGCTGTTTGCTTTGTTCGGTCCTTCCTTGCTGCTTGTAATATTTCTTCCCTGCACTGTATGTTGTATTCGACAGTGATTTCTATATCCTTCATTTCCTCCAGGCTCGAAGTCTCTTTTTGCCTTATATGGAATTCCACCTCGGGGTCAAAAGAACTTGGATAGTGCAATAAAGCCCATCCCAAAGGTGGTTTTATATCAGAAGGCATTGCATCATACACCTTATTAAATCTGGCTGAAAACTCTTGCACTGTCTCTCCTGGCTGCCTTCTCAAATTTTGGTATTCTTTTAGGATGAGGAGAGAATTCTTCGGGGCCGCCCATCTATCAAGGAAAACTTGAGAAAACTGATGGAAGCAGAAAATGCTTGCTTCTGGAAGGCCTTTGAGCCAATTCTTGACATTCCCTTGCAATGACAGGGCAAACATTCTAATGCACACATCATCTTCTTCTATCTCATACAATTCAATTAAGTCCTCAAGGTTTTGAACATGCTCTTCAGCAGTGGACCCTTTATTTTCCCCATCAAAATGAGGCAGTTGGTTTATTAATTCTGCAGGCAGGGGTTGGAAGAAAAGAGGTAAAACCAGAGGCTTATATCTTTCTATGACCTTTGTAGGTGTGGGTGGTGTAACAATGGGCTCATGGCTACTTGAAGCTTCATGAGGGGTGGGAGATACAACATGAGCTTCTTGTTCCACCCGGTTTTTCACAGGAGTATAGGTCTACTCACGGTCTGAAGACTGAGGCTTGAGATCTTTCCCATAGTCATCATGGGTCTCATCTTTGTACACTCGATTTGGCTTGGAATAGGACAGGACATAATGATAGACAAAAACCATAAATTCTTTAAACCAAATCCAACCAGTATGTTCTACCCTTCTATGAGGTCTGGCCATCTTTCAGGTTCTTCCTCCAGTGGAGTCTTTGAGGATTATGGAGTGTGGAGTCGCCAGGTGGATGAATTTGACTGTTTGGAGCAGGCTGCTGTCCATCATCAGCAATGAGAAGCCAATCTAACCAGAGATCTTGGGTCTTTTGAGCGCCTAAGAATATTTAAGGTGAGATGCACTCAAAAGTCCCCAGTGGAGTCGCCATTATGTTGGGGTTCCCATGTTTTGGCCAAATTGGCAAGACCAAAAGATGAGAAAACATCAGAACCACTTTTAGGCCCTAGAATCTAGCCCTCCTGGACCCGGAGAGGGATCTCTCCAAATAGATCAAAGAATGATATGTCTTTGAAGCTCGAAATCAGATATTAGGCTAGGTATGAAGCACAAAAGGGGGTTTTTAAAATGATTTGGTTGGTTGGTTGCTCTGTTGGTCAGGAGATCATGGATTGAGAAAGTAATGGGAGAAAGGAAACAAAACAGCAGGAGGCTTCAGCAAAGAGGATAGGCCAAGACAGTGCCATCCATTGGGCTATGGAGTCATGAAAGGAAATTACATGCAACAACTAGCCAAGGCTTTCAAAGGGCAAGTCATCTACACTAAAGGATATTTTAGGCAGATGGTGGAATGGAACATTAAGGAGAGAAAGTGGAAGAAGGAAAGACAACCAATTTTCTGTCTATAGATCAGGTCAGAGGTCATTTAACTCCAGACCTGCTTGGACATACTCAAAGGAAGCTCTCAAAAAGGGACGAAGGGGCAACTTATAGATCAGACCAGAGGTCATTTAACTCCAGGTCTGCTTTAGCAACTCCAGAGGAAAAACAGAGATAAGTTAAACAGAAGGGATCTTAGAAAGGCCAGCTGGTCACGCAAGGATCCTAGTGGATAGGGCTAACACTCATCCCCAGTGTTCCCAAACCTTCCAGCTTAAACCCAACAAGAACATCTAAGAACTGATTCAACCAATTCATACATCAGAGAGTAGGCAATAACATCCACTGCACTGGTTAAATCAACTGAAATCAACTCTTAGATAGCACATAAGGCATAAAAAATTAAAGGTAGGGAGAGCAGGAAACATAGGGTACCTAACAAGGGTGAATCCTATGTTATACTTCTGTTGCCTACCAGAAGAACATGAAACAATATGAAAATGTGATATACAGAGTTAGAAAAACATCACCAATAGTAATAGACCAGGATCCTGTGAAATGTGCTTTGATTAATTGATGCAAAACCAGTCATGTACAATACGCTCAATGGCTAATACAGTCCAGACTTCTCCTCCCAGCCTATTACATACAAGATAATTTGCAACTCCCTCCCAAGACTGTTCTAACAGTCAAGAATGAATCCCTCTAACAGCCAATGTCACCGCAAGGCAACAACAACAACCGAACAACAACCTTTACAATTCGATCTTGAGGATTCTTATAGGAGAATGAATAGAAAAGAAGTAGATGAAACATAAATGAACCTCATTAAGACAGTAAGGCGGAAGCGTTCATGCCCATGCTGCTTAATGGCTTTGCAGCTCTGTATGTACTCTATAGGCTATTTGGAAGCCTCTGTCAGATCAACATTTACCTATGATATGTCCTTGAAATCCTTTTCGGTTGTCTGGAACTCTGTTTCTGCCTTCTGGAATAAATGAACTGGGTGTAAGGTCTGCAGGTCTCTCCATTCCTCATAAATGTGGTCCAGCCAGTCTTTAGGAAGCTTTGTCAGTGCATTAATCTGTTTAAGGGCTCGAGGAGGCATGGAGAGCTCTATAGGAAGGTGACCTGTCTGGAGAAAACATTCTGCTGATATTTAAACACAGATAGGACTCTTTGCGTGCTTAAGTCTTCAAACTGTACCTTTATCCTTTGAAAGTGGGGCTAAGCATTGATTATGTCAATAAAAGGCGTTAACCCCTTTGAATTTCTTCTGTTGGTCCGCTGACAATGCTGAAATGGCCATCTGTGTTGTCTACACGATGAAATAAACCTGTTACAAACCCAGGCAGTGGTGGTGGAGAAATGCTGTGGAGGCGGTGGAATGGTGGCGGAACAGTGGAGAGCGGTGAACTAATGAAGAAAGGCGGAAGAAATGGTTATTGGTGTGAAAACCCAAATATTAAAGCTTGGGCGTAAGACATAGGGAATAACAGAAAAACAATGAAGCGGGAGGGAAAGATAATATGAGGCGGGACCCACATCGCAATCGCAATCGGAGAGGGGCAGAGGGCGGAGTGATACAACACGAAACTTGCGATGCGATGGTATAAACCCTTTATATATGCAGACAAACCAAAGTTTGGGTTTTAACAAAGGAAACAGGGCCTTATAGTATGAACGAGCGAAAGGGTAGTACGGTGGGCTCATGGTATAGAAATCGAAATCGCAAATCGGAGTGGGAGTGAATCGAAACACACCTTTAACAAGTTCTGATTGCGATTGGGGTCGGAGACGCGATTGTGCGATGACCGTCGATCTGGGGGAGGAATGAACGGCGGGGATGTAATCGGAGGGGCAGCACGATCGGGGGGATCGGGAGAGGACTTGCGATCGGGAGTTGCGATGACCGTCGGATTTGCGGGGAGAATGGACAGTCGAGATTGAATCGAAGCATCGCAATCAGAGACAGGGAGATGGGACTTGCGATTGCGATCGGAGGGGCGGGTGTGATTAACGCTGAGCTGTTGGATCGGCTGTGATTAAATCGGGAGGTGACACGATCGGGGATCGGAAGGCAAGACTTGCGATTGCGATCGGGAGGGGAAATGCGATTGAGCGCTGGCCGTCAGATCGCGGGAAGGATGAATGGTCGGGATGTAATCGGGGATCGCAATCGGAGGTCGGAGAAGAAGGCTTGCGATCAATCGCATCGCAATCACTTGCGATGTACCAATCAGAGGGTGCACACAACACGCTGCGATTGCGATTGGGCGGGGTGCTACGATTAGTGCTCTGCCATCGGATCCTTGTGATGGATCGACGGTGCTAAACGCATCACGGGACTTAACTATATAAACCATCGCATCGGGATTTTTTGATATTACAAAGGAAATTTCACCCGCCCGGTCTTCCGATTGCGATTAGTGCTCAAATTTAAGTAATGGTCCCAGCGGAAGTCGGGCATGGGGAAGTGGCCTCAGGCAATACAAAGGGGCTAGGTCTATAAGAATAGAAGTGGGTTTGGCCCATTTAAATGGAATTTGAAGGCCAAGGAAGGGAACGATAGAGGAGTAAGGAGGGAAAGGGGTCAACAAAGATTGACGAAAGAATTTTAAGGGGGATTTTGGGGAAATAAGAGGGAAAAGGGGGCCTTTAGGCATTTCTTCACAAACAGAGAGGCTTTATAATAGGAATCAGCAGAGGGGAATTTATCAAAGGATAAAAGACACATGGAGGCTTCAAGGAGACTGTGTTTTCAGAGGAAATGCATTCCTTGAAGGCTCAAAAACAATTTAGCCCCCTATTTGCTTGTCAAAAATTTCATAGGGGGGCTAACAGTGTGGATCATGCCTTTTGGAAACCTATGCATCAGAGGAAATTCTATTTTCCTTTTGTTCATACTTCTGAAGATAGAGTTATATTACTTGCAACCAATGTATGACATGAATTCATAGCATCCAGTGTAAGCATAAATATACATGTACCTCATTTTCCTTTTGAGTCATCCTGCAGCAGTTTTCCTTAGAATGAAAAGTTTCATTCCCTTGACTTGCTTCATCAATATGTCATCATATCCTAATCCTAGAATTATGCAAGTTAGAATTCTCGATGAAACCTCTTGCTTTCTATCTAATTATTGAATCCAAAGAGGACTTCATTATAAAATGTCAGCACTTGTTTCCATATTTATTAATGAATGATGAACCTTGATCTAGATAATAACCTTCTATAAATATAATTTTCAGTGAGGTTCCTAGGAGCCACTTATCTCATAGTATAGTTGTCACATAAATGTGTTACAGACATCCTCCTATGAAGAGTGCTCCTCCATTAATGCTTCCATCATGATGCCAATTCTAAAGTAATAGACAATGCTTCCTAACATACTATTTTACAACTGACAGAGACCTCTTAAAGAGGAAGATGATCTCAATCATAGTAGAGATCTTTCACTTCTTCTTTCTTAGGTTTCTTTGGATCTGGTTCTTCCATTTCTCTAGTGACATGGGCTTCTTCCTTTTTCCTCTTGTCCTTATTAGATTTGGGACAATCCTTTTTATAGTCCCCAAGTTCATTACATCCATAACTACGTATCTTATCCATATTTCTTCTTTTCTTCTAAGGACCAAACTTACCAAATTTTCCTTTCTTTCTTGACATGGCAACATAGGCTTGATTCTCTTCATTTGATCCTATATCAATTTTGGCTTTTAATATAGTCTCTTCTATCTTTCTTAGAGACCATAGATCCTGGAATGGTGTTGCTTCTTTCTTCCCTTATATACTTGAACTGAATTTTCCCCATCCCTTTGGTAGAGAATTCAGTACCATTGTAGTCATTTCTCTATCAGACATTACTTCTCCCAATTCCCGCAATTGATCTCGCATTTCAAAAATCTTCATAAAATATGAACTGATTCCTTTCTCTCTTGACAACTTCAACTTGTATATTTCTTGTCTCAGAGATATCACTTCCCCTACAGTACTCACCGAGAATAGCTCCACCAATATGTCATATATTTCTTTTGAAGATTCTAGTTTTGATACATAGGGGATGAGAGAGTCCTTTATGGATTCTATAGAATCCTCTGGGCTCTTATGCCTTCCTTCATGTATTTGGCACATGCTTGAGTATCTTTTTTTGAAGGTCTAGTTGTTGACGATTTGATATAGTCCATGACTTCATTCTCAATAAGATTAGATATGCCCTTTTCTTCCATGCAAGAAAGTTTGAAACCCCAACCAATTTGTTTCTTTCTTTGGAAAAAGACATTTTGACAGATTCAAATGAGGTCATAAATATACTTACTTGAATAGACACTTTCTCCCTCTACTAGCTTCTTCCTTGTTGATGATGTAGATAGTAGTAGAAGCTCCCTCTTAGATTGACTTCCTCAAGAGTGTTGTAAAGAGGTAGATCACCTTGTATCCTTGATGATGATGATGATCAAGGATGGCTTGATGATGAATTCATCACAATGATGGTTTGATGATGTCTCCAACAATGTTGACTTGGCTTCAATCACAAGATAACTTTAGATTCCTTGAAGATAAAGATCACCTCCTTAATCTTGCTTTTCCTCTTTAAAGGACCTTGATATATAAGTCCTTTAAGTAAGGTCTTTGGTCTTCTTGAGATGGCTTGAGGTTTTCAGTAACTCCTTGCAAACTGCTCCTTGAATGAGGGTTTTCTTCTTGGATCTAGGGTTATGACTTTTCAATGTAGATCCTGTTGTAACAAGGTTCCCTAACCTGCATTTTTGGTATAATTTTGTAATAGTCAGTCTTGCGTAGGGGTTTTGGGGTGGGTCAAAGCCCCTAATGTTTTGTAATGGGTTAAAGGGTAGCTCTAGGGTCCGCAAACCATAGTTTGTGGACCATTAGATAGCAAAGGCTACAATGTTATAAATAGATAGATAGTTGGGTCTAGTAAGTAAGTAAGACATAAGATTGATACTACGTACGAATTGTCAAGATCTGTTTGGGTTGTTTTGGGTAAGGACTCCTCCTGGCTGTGTGTGCGAAGATGCTCAGTCCTGCTATGTGCAGAGCTCAATAGGCTGTGTGCGCGGGCTGTGTTTGGGTTGTAAGTGGATCCTGGATGCTAATGAATGAGGAATACATTTGACGTATCTTTGTGTTATCTGGATTGATTGTGTTTACTGCTGAAGCACATCTGTGATATTTAAGCTGCGAATGTATCTGTGATCTGGAATTAGCTGCATTTATGATGTGTTGTGATAGTGTTTGCTGATGTGCACATGGATGAAAATGTCTTGATTAGATCTGTTAATGATAGTAGCTTTGATATGGTTATATACTGATTATACTATTAAGGGCTTGTGAATAAACTCATTCTGTGCGAACTTGATAAGTCTCAACATAGATCTACCTCAAATTACCTACTCTCTCTTAGGGTGTGGAAACCTGGTTCCAGTACCCTCCCATACCACTTCGAGTGAGACCTTGGCCTGCGAAAGTAGGTAATTGCCGAAAGGGCCAGTAGTATAGGGGTTTGTTGGCAAACCTTAACCTCCAAACCTGGGTTAGGACCCTTCAAGCCAAAAAATGGTTCCATTACCGGGACCGGGGGCATTTTGAGAGAGAGATCGGGTTATGCGACGAGGTCATTGGAGACTTGAACAATTGGAAATTGAAGACTGGTTTGAAAGACAGATTCAGGAATTTTCTATAAATGAGAATCGCAACATGAAGTTGACAACTGAGAAGTGGAAGAACAAGTACATATTCACCAAAGTCTTTGAAATTTTCTTTGTAAACTTTTCACACGAGCTTCAAGAGTGGTTAACAAGGCTCATAGAATTCCAGACGTGTTGGAAGGACGATCAGGTTACATAGTGGACACCAGAATTGATTCAAAAATTGGAGAGGACTGACAATACGATCACCTATATGGTAGATCACTGGGTGGATAGTGTGCTGGGAGGGTTCATGACAGAATTCACAGTCGATCAGTTCGTATCCTATTCTGAGGCAGAGCGGAGGTTCTTCAAAGGTTTCTGGGGTAAGTTCTTGAACATTGCCATTGTTAATCACAATATTACTGTGCGAAAAGGGCATTCTGTGCAGCCACACTGAATGAATGACCTTTGATCAGAGCGAGAGTACAACATGAAGTGGGAAGTACTATCGAACCAATCGAGAAGGGGATAGATCCATCTATAGTCCACTAAGAGAATCGGCTGCACATGCAAGAAATAGTCATCCAACCACACCGCCTTCAAGTCAGGATGAGGGTAAGAACTTCAGCACACCTCCGCCACCTCCAGAAGAAGATATGGCCATGCACATGAAGCTACCCACCTTCAGGGGTGTAGGAGATGAAGATATGGACTGATTTTGGTTTGTAGCAGAGTCAGTATGGACTGCGCAGAATGTGGCTATCGGTGCTGTAAAGAGAGCGCAACTATTCCTCGCCTTTCAAGGAAGGGATTTGGACTGGTATATGGGATACGTAGGCCATCATGCGAATCCATCTATTGAAGAGATTAAGAAAGCTTTGAAACAACAATTTCAGAAGCCTAAGTCCTACTCGTAGCTAGTAACTGACCTAAAATACTTTAGACAAGGACACACTGAGTCTGTATGGGAAGCGGATCAACAGTTAAAGAAGGTTATCAGAGATGGGGAATTTAAGTATGATGATATGCAGCACAAGGAATGGTTTATCGCTATGCTGCTACCTCACCTGTGCGGACCTATGGGTCAGTAGGCGATTGAGACACAAGAGAAAGCCTTGAAGATTGCCACGAAACTAGAAGCTGTGCCAAGAGACGATGCCCAGTTTGGAGTACAACATATCTAGGGACAGCTGGAGGCAATGCACCTTGAAATCCATAATTTGTGAAAAGAACGAGGGAAAGAAGCTAGCCCAGACGTATGGTGCATACGATGCAAGGTGTCAGGCCACACCAAAGATCAGTGCCCTCTGCTAACAAACTACATGCAGGCTGGGGGACCTAGCCCATTACGCCCTAAGGAGGCTGCGGGGCCAAGTGGTCTGACGTTATGGTGCGCTGATTGTCGCGTTTCCAGACTACACGGTACCAACCACTGTCCCCGTCTTGGCGCTTTTGTTCCAGAATTGAAGCAACAATGGTGTCGATTCTGCTCCTTCGTGGGACATGACGAGCATAACTGTCAGACCTATGACTTGTTGATAGACAGAGGGAACCTATATAAGGTACAGGCTGACCTTTATTCACCACTATCTCCCTCAGGCAGAGGAGGCTCCCCAACAAGAGGCAGGGGAGGGGGAAGGGGTGGAGGCGCAGATCAGGGGAGAGGGAAATTGATCTGTTACAACTGTGGAGAAATAGGGCACTTTGCAAGGGGTTGTGTAAACCCTGCGTGACAATCTTGCCGATATTGTCGGCAATTGGACCATGTGATCGAAGATTGTCTAGTCCTGATAGCAAAAATGTAGGAAAAACAGCATAAAACAATGCAAAATGTGCAGAGGGTTAAGGCGGAACCGCGCGATGAAGGACCAAGTATTAATGTCATAACACGCAGCGGCATGGCTACTGGGGGAGCTGAGGAGAAAGCTGTGACTGAACCCCTTATCTGGAAGGTTGCTATCAAACAGGAAAGCCTGGACCTACAAAAGGAGAAAGAAACATTTGTCGTAACCCGCAAGGACTTTGCCAAGGATGAGGTATCTACCTCCAAGGATCCAACAAACCTAGGAGTAGATGACGAAGTTAAACCATTCCTACAAGCATGTATCAAGCTGCTACGCAACCAGAAGGTGGTAGAAAACCTCCAAATATTGATAGACAGTTGTGCGGAAAGAACTGACCCTCCTACAAAGGTTAGAGATGTTCACAAATTGTACAAGCACAAGAAGCGCACTGGGCGGGAGATGCGGCTAACAACGCAGATCAATGACTATGAAATGGATCAGGTCATTTTGGATCTGGGATCTGATGCGAACGTATTGCCCAAGAAGACATGGCAACGAATGGGAGAACCTAAGCTGGAATGGTCTACTATACAACTGCGCATGGCTAACCAACAGAAGATCATACCATTGGGGAGGCTGTCAAAGATTATGGTAGATATTGCAGGAGTTAAGGTACATGCAGAATTTGAAGTAATTCAGATTGTGGAAGATGCAGACCCTTATCCAACCCTCTTAGGACTGGATTGGGCAGTAGACATGGGAGGTATTATCAACTTAAAGAAAAGGAGCATTGTTTTTTAGAATGAGGGAATGAGAGTGACAGTCTTTCTAGACCCTACAAAAGGAGAGCGATATACAGAACCAGTGCGTGAAGGAGACAACGTAGATCATATTTATAAACTCACCGCTCGGGACGAGGATTGGATTAATCCAATAGCTGATGGTGTGCTTTGCTGGGAGAAAGACAACGAATGCCTCGCTGACTCCAATGGAGAGATAGAAAATTGGCAGAATCGGTTACATGACGTATCTGCATTGTGATGCCTTAAGATCACGAAGAGCTTCCGATGTATCTCCTCAGAGGTAAGAGAACTACCCTACTTTGAGTATTAAGGATTTTTTGCGAACATTCGAAGCTGAAGTTCCAAGGGAGCGAAGAATGTGGGCACTTAACCTAGCCCTGCGCGGTGGTGGGAAAATCATAAGGGGACGTTCTAGGATTGGGAGGAATATCGTGAGATGATGGTCCTATGGTTTGAACCACCGGTTCACCTACGCGTGAAGACTTTCCTTGGCCCAGGAGACCCGTGCGAGCACTTGTCCGCATGGATGGAGGAATGGTGTGAGAAATCTACAGACGAATGGGTCCACCTGTTCATACATGCCATGGGGCCAATCCCCACCGCATGGTATTTAGATGTAGAACTGCATCAGCGCACCCACCAATGGGTAACCCTGAAGGACGAGTTTGTAGGAACGTTCGGGTTGATAGGTAGAACGTAGGCACTCGACAAAGCCCTGCAGGATATAGATGCCTTAGTATTTGATGAATCACACCCTCGTGTGGAACACGGGGCACCATCTTGGGATGCGCAGATGCAGGATATTGTCAACTACCGTAATCTAGCGATGGAGGAATGTGATGAAGACCCGCGAAATGTCACTATCCCGGAATCAGAGGGAGAATGTGCAGTTGCTAGACCCTCATTGCAGACCGTTGATGTGACCAAGCCTCTTAAGCTAAGAGAAGTCAACATTGGAATAGAGGAGCAACCTAAGCTAGCTAAAATTGGGGACTACTGGGATGATGATACTGTTGGGAAAATCACAGAACTTCTCACCGAATACCAGGACTTGTTCCCCACGAAATTCTCATAACTCAAGGGGATTATAGGGGAGCTAGGATTCATGTGCATCACTTTAAAACTAGATGCACGCCCTGTTAAGCAGCGCCCTTATCGATTGAACCCCAAGTATAAGCAAAAAGTCAGGGAAAAAATTGACAAAATGACAGTCGCAGGTATCATCAAACCGGTAGAACAGTCCGATTGGGTAAGTCCTTTGGTGGTCCAGGAGAAAAAGATCAAAGGAGAAATAAGAATTTGTGTTGATCTGCATAAACTGAATGATGCCTGCGTTCACGATCCCTTCCCTATGTCATTTTCTGATGAAATTATTGATAGCGTGGGAGGGCAGGAAGCATACTCATTCACTGACGGGTTCTCGGGCTACCACCAGATCAGGATCGCACCTAAAGATCATAGCAAAACTAGGTTCTCCATTGAATGGGGATCCTTCTAGTACATTGTCATGCCATTTGGGCTCAAGAATACCCCTGCCATCTTTTTGCAGTATTCAAGGAATTCATACACAAGTTCTTGGAGGTGTATTTTGATGATTGGATAGTATTTGGTTTGGTAAAGAATCACGTCTCGAAAATTCGCATGATGTTAGATGTCTGTAGAAAGCACCATATTTCCCTGAATATTAAGAAGTGCATCTTTTGCGTACCTTTCGGGATCTTGCTGGGCCACATATTCTGTCAGCAGAGATTGATGGTTGACCCCGCCAAGGTTGCCCTTATCATCAACCTAGCAATTCCTGCAACTGAGAAACAACTATGCTCTAGCCTCGGACATACAAGCTACTATAGGAAGTTCATTCAAGGATATGCACTAATCACAACACCCATGGAGTCACAACACCCATGGAGAAGTTTCTAAAGAAGGATGTTTCATTTTTTTGGGATGCAAAGTGTTAGAAGAGCTTTGAGTTACTCAAGGAGAAGATGGTCTCTACACCTATCCTCATATTTCCTGACTGGGCGAAGGTTTTCCATGTACATGTAGATGTTTCAGGGATCGCCCTGGGAGCTGTCCTTACACAGCCTGGGGAAGGAGACATCGACCATCCAGTTGTATTTGCCAGTAGAAAACTCTCTAGTGTCGAGCGCAACTACTCTACTATTGAGCGTGAGGGGTTGGCCATGGTATACGCCTTGCAGAAATATCGACATTATCTGTTAGGAGGGAACTTCAAGATGTTTACAGATCACTCGGCTTTGAAGTACCTAGTGAATAAGCCTGTGTTGGGGGGGAAGATTTTGCCGATGACTGTTGCTATTTCAAGAATATGAATTTGAGATTATCGTTAAGCCAGGGAAACTAAATGCCGGGCTAGACCACTTATCCCGAATCGAAATTGGCGAAGACCCAACTAGCCTAGAAGAAGGAATGCCCGATGCGTAACTGTTTGCTATTAAGGTAGTTGATGCACACTTCGCTGACATCATTCCCTTCTTAACTATGGGGATGACACCTACAGAGTATTCAATACAACAAAAGAAAGAGATGGTAACCCACGTAGCGGATTTTACCATCATAGCGGGCCACCTGTATAAGATTGGAGCTGATGAGGTGCTGCGAAGATACTTTTTGGAGCACAAAAGACACGCCATCTTATCAGAAGCCCACAGGGGCGTAGCAGGAGGTCACTACATAGGGAAAGCAACGACGCAAAAGATCTTGAGAGTTGGGCTATGGTGGCCCACACTGCATAGTGACTCTCACGATTATTGCAAAGCCTGCGACACATGCCAAAGGACAGGAATATTGTCGCGTAGAGATGAAATGCCCCTACAATCGCAGATGGCCTTGCAGGCATTTGAAAAATGGGCCATATATTTCGTTGGGCCCATCAACCTGCTAGGGAAGAAGACAAGTGCACACTACATCATCACTGCGACTGATTATGTAACTAGGTGGGCCAAAGCGCAAGCTGTGAAGGATTGCACTTCAGATACCCCGCTGCGCACTTCATTTTTGAACATATTCTAACCAGGTTTGGCTGTGCAAAGATCTTGATGAGAAATAGAGGTATGGATTTTGTTAATGAAACACTACAGGCCTTGACTGAAGAATTTTGGATCCACGACGCGAAAAGTACCCCGTATCATCCACAAGAAAATGGAGATGTAGAAGCTTTTAATAAAATCTTGGAACATGCACTGACCAAGGTCTGTAATGTCGATCACAGCAGCCTGGACATGCGTATCCCATCAGTCCTGTGGGCCTATCGAACCAGCTGCAAGAAACTGACTAGGAAAACACCGCTTAGGATGGTTTATGGAAAGGAGGCCATTATGCCCATGGAGTATATTGTTCCTTGCCTGCGCATCACAGCCTTTACGAACATGGCGGAGCTGGAGATCATGGAGGAGAAATTATCACAAATCATGGCTTTGGAGGAAGATCGTTTCATTGCTAAATTCCATCAACAAGTTCAGAAGGCCCGGGAAAAAGCATTGCATGATCGACATATTCGGAAAAAGATCTTTGTGAAGGGAGGATTGGTCCTGCTATACGACAACCAGTTTGCGAAGCACCTGGGGAAGTTTCGTCAACATTGACTAGGTCCCTATATGGTAAAGGAAATTACTGATAGAGGAGCTGTTCGGTTAGCCACACTGCGTGGTGATATGGTACCAGGATATGTCAATGGCATCCGACTCAAACCATACCGAATTAAATGAATATATGGCCAGAGTAGTTGTATGGGACATAATACTTGCAAGAAGGGGGACAAATGCAGGCCGGATCGTGGTATGTGCAGGTATCGATCGCAAGTCTGGAGGTCCTGAGAGGTGTTCTGGGAGTGCAGGGGTGCGCTGGGAGCACAGGAGGTGCACTGGTAGCACAAGAGTAATATACAGCTGCGAAAAATAGCCGTTGGAACAGTAAAACTAGGTAAAAAGTAAATTTTACCATTGGAAGGAGCGGGCGACTGACAATTAATGAGGCGATTTCCGAATTTTTTTTACCGTTTACTTGATGGTAAGTTCCAGATAAACTTCACCCAACCATTGGTCACCACCCAAGGCTATAAAAGCAGGAGGGGAGCTCAGAAGATTGTTCCGTGCATTCTGAACAACTTAAGCCTTGCAATTTCTGGTAACTATTGTCCTCTGTTCATGTCTGGGCGTGCTACCCCCTATGATAGTAACAACCCTGAGTTCATCTTCCGTGCAAGAATGAGTGCGACTAATCCCGCTGAATCTTCCCAGACTATGGCCTCGATGGAGAGAGAATCCGAGGAAGTACTGGAAGTCACCCCTCAGGTTGAGGAGGTTGTGTCCACACCGAGAAAGGGAAAGTAGGGGGAGAAAAAGAAGGGGAAGGGAAAGGGCTAGGGAGGACTACGAAATGGGCTGGGGTGAAGCCACGTACCTCCCCTCAAAATGTAAAATCCCTGCGAACGGTGCCCCAGGCACCTTCGCCTAACCCATCAAAGAGACCTCTGTATGCTTAGGAAGAGGTTCGACTCGCTGAACCAATAAACTGGCTACCACCCTATGTTCGGCCTCGCAGGTCCTCGGTGCGCACACCCAAGAATCGCGATGGGATGCGCGCCTATCTGTAGATGCCTTTGATTCCGGGTGAGGTCCCCATCATTGGAGAATCCTTTGGCAAGCTCCACGTAGTTAAATTCGACGATCATGACCTGGCCAACCTGGAGGCCTTCCCTAAATTGGCACCAAAAGTATACCTGGAAAGGGTATTGGAGGATGACGTACTGAAGGTAGTCCCTATTCCATGAGCAAGTGGATTGGCTGGGTTCGGGTTATTAAACCTGCTGCAGATGGCTCACTTCGGCCACTATAATATCATTGACAGAATTGTGCGATAGCTGCTAGCTCTGGTCCATGATGGCTGCTTGTGGATCCAAGACCGCATTCCCATAAATGCAGTGCTCATTCACCATATCACTGGTCTGCTCATGAAGGGGCTGAATTCGATGGAGCGCATTGGTAAGAAATATGTGCAACAGATCACTGATAAGGTGTGCGATGATTACTACGTTGAATGTAACACCAGGAGGTTCATGATCAACACTATTAGCGACCCCAGTGCGCGCATGGGCACACTGTTGTTATCATGCAAGATGATGCGCAAGTGCCAGGTTGCCACAATCCCCGCATATGTAATTTAGTTGGCTGGCCGTTACGAAAAAGGGGTCTGCTTCAATTGGTCCCAGTTCCTGTGTAATGAATTTCTGGAGAACGTGCGCGAAGCCCAGGATCATGGAAGGGAATTTTGCTACTCCTAGTTGTTGCACCTCATCGCGTTGGTCGCATGGGAAGCCCCAGAAGATTTAGTCCTCCCCGAGCTCGAGCCGGATATGTGCGAAGGGTCGCGATATACGAATCTGTGGGATTCAAAGGATGAGAAGTGCATTGAAGATAATAAGGTCTTCTGGGTTCTATTTCAGAGCGGGATAGCAACTGACAGCCACTCCCAGCTGTACTTGTCACTAGCAGTCTATGAAAAGTATAAAAGCATCGCAACGTTCTAGGTTACAATGCACAATGGGAAGATTTGGGGCTATAAGGATCCAGCAGGGGTGTCACTGCCATATATGGTTGCTGACGAGGATATTGACTGTCTTATTGCTACTTGGCCTCCACATTGGAAGCTAGGTTTCAAATCAGGTATGCAGGACACTGCAGGTATGAGCACCAAGAAGATCACCTCGCCGGATACCACCAAGGAGACAAAAGGACATGGAAAGGACGCTGAAAAGGGTGCGGAACATGAGTCACAACAGGATCTGGGCAAGGAGGGTCTGGATGCACAGGGTACCGAATCCTCGCGTGGTACGAAATGGACTGGTGACCCTATTATAGGCCAACGAAAGAAATGATGAGCTACAAGGCCGGGTCGGGAGACAGAAGTTACTCTGACGGAGGAGGACCTAGAGCAGATCACAGACACAGTCACCCTCGCCTCATAAGATAAATGGATGGCTTTGGAAGAGCAGCAGAAGGCCACGGTCGCTACACTTCAGTTTGAGCTCCGAGCTCTGCAGCTCAAAACTGACAACCTGCAGACAAGTATGATTCGGACAAGGCCACCCCTAGCGACAAGCATCGAATTGATCATCACAACAGAAAGCCGCCTCTACCCCCTTCTAGGCGCAACATTAGTCTTGAGCCCGCCTGCCTTAGGAGCACAAGTCCAGGCTTGCGCAGAGGTACAATTGGATTTGGCCCGGCTTTCGCATGAACCACTGCAGGTCCTCCATGCATCCCTTTTCGAGGAGATTCAACACAGAGACAGCTGGGTGCACCAACAACTTAGCACAACTGAGTAGATGATTGTGGAGAAAACCGCCGAAGTGTCCCAGGCGCAGGTTGCATGCACCCTCGCCACTACGAAATAGACTGAGTTGGAACACCTAATCAGGAGGCTCCACGTAGATGTAACTGAGGATATCTCGACTTCTGCTACCCCCCAGGCCAAGATTGAGGGGCTTGTTGTAGCATTAAGGGCTTCGAGGACTGAAATTCAGACTATCAAGACAGAGATGGAACAACAGATTGTTGCCCTACAAGCCAAACTGCAGCCAGAAACTCCACCTGAAATACGAGCCCAACGAGTCGCGCTGGTCACAAAGGCCACCAATACTATTACTGCTCAGATTGTTTAGGGTGTAGAGTTGTTGGAGACAGCTATGTAACTATGGTCTAAGGTGAAATGTGACCCTCTCCTTCGTGATTTTAATCAAGAGCTGTGCCAGAAGGTGGAAGAGTTTGAACAACTCGAAGCTACGATGTCTACTTTGATTCCAGCTTAGCGCTTGGCACGAATGCGTACCAGCCACACACTTAGAGATGACATCGAAGAGCTCCACCACAACAAGAAGGTTCTCAGCAACCACCTTAAGCCTTGGCCCTATGAAGCCCTCAAGCTTTCTCAGGAAGTAGATATCGCAGTTAAGCAACTAAACCAGACCTTGGAAAGCATCACTGCTACTATAGAAGGTCCAACTTCGCAGAAGTTGGTGGATATTTCTCAGAACACTGCTGCGCCGAGCGAAGGAGTGCTGGCCCCACTGGTTGATGCGATCAAGCAGCTTCAGGCGAAGATGCAAACCCCATGACCGCAGTGACTCAGGACAAGTCACAAGATTGTGTTGGGGACCTATTGGAACGGGGTTCCCTAACCTGTGTTTTTGTTATAATTTTGTAATAGTCGGTCTTGCGTATGGGTTTTGGGGTGGGTCAAAGTCCCTAATGTTTTGTAATGGGTTAAAGGTTAGCTCGTTTGTGGACCATCGGATAGCAAAGGCTACGATGTTATAAATAGATAGATAGTTGGGTCTAGTAAGTAAGTAAGACATAATATTGATACTACGTGCGAATTGTTAAGATATGTTTGGGTTGTTTTGGGTAAGGACTCCTGCTGGCTGTGTGCACATAGATCCTCAGTCTTGCTGTGTGCGGATCCCTCTAGGCTGTGTGTGCGGGCTGTGTTTAGGTTGTAAGTGGATCCTGGATCCTGGATGCTAATGAATGAGGAATATATTTGAAGTATCTTTGTGTTATCTGGATTGATTGTGTTTACTGCTAAAGCGCATATGTGATATTTAAGTTGCGAATGTATCTGTGATCTAGAATTAGCTGCGTTAATGATGTGTTGTGATAGTGTTTGTTGATGCACACATGGATGTGAATGTCTTGATTAAATCAGTTAATTATAGTAGCTTTGATATGGTTATATACTGATTATACTGTTAAGGGCTTGCGAATAAACTCATCCTGTGCGAACCTGATAAGTCTCAACATAGATTTGCCTTAAATTACCTACTCTCTCTTAGGGTGCGGAAACCTAGTTCCAACACCCTCCCATACTCATTTCGGGTGAGATCTTGGCCTGCGAAAGTAGGTCATTGCCGAAAGGGCCAGTAGTATAGGGGTTTGTTGGCAAACCTTAACCTCCGAACCTGGGTCAGGACCCCTCAAGCCAACATATCCCTTCTCTTAATGCTTTATTGAAAACTGACCTTTGATCTTCTTTCTGTTTCTTGCTCCTCATGTCTTCTTGCTAAACTACCCTTTCTTGTCTTCAACACCTTAGCTCTGATACCATGTTGAGAAATTAGCGCTTTTATTAAAATTTCTCTTTCATGATAATTACTTGTGATTTCGTTATGCTTCTCACTTAGTTCTTATCTTCATTAGATTATTATGTTCTTCATCAAGTCAATTATCAAATGGAAAAGAGACACAAAATTTAGGCTAGCAAGTTAGGGCGAAAACCTCTCCTTCTTGGAGAGGAAAACTCGATAGAAATTATTCTTATAGATATTCCATTGACGAGTACCAAGACCATGACATATACCCTTGACACTAGTATGCCTCCAAGAGCCTTGTCACTTGCTCTTCTAGGTTCCTTATGTTGATCTTCCTTTCTTGCACTGCATTGCACCAATACTAAGGAAGCTCGGTTCCTAGCTCTACACAGTGAGCTCCTTTTCTGTCCTTCCTTGAACTAGCCTCGACCTCCTAGAGACTTCTTCTCGGCCTACCTTCTCGCAGCTTTGATTTGACCCGACTTCTTGAAGTATAGTAACAAGGTCTTGAGGCGTACATTTACATCAATAATTGTCCTTTACACAAGTTTAACATGACTTCATATACATGACTCTAATTATACTTATGACAAGATGAAAAAATCCTAAAGACATCAAGAAGTGTTTGACCTATAATAATAACTTCTTGCTCATGAAACCCATGATGCAAGCATTACAAAATACATTTTATTATCTTTGTCTCTTCATTACATAAATTCATAATTACAAGTCATTATGAAGATTGAACCTAGTTACACTTTTCAACAGTTTCCTCGCTACATTTTCAACATTAGCAAGGTGGGGCCGACTTGACCAATTGGGGCCGAGTTGAGTACTTTAAAATAAATTTAATTTCCTTTCTTGGGTAGCTTGTGTAGCTGGTGAATAACTCTTTCAACCACCCAAAAATCAACACTCCCTCTTAGCTAGGGAGGTGAATATTCACCTTGAATTTCTCAGATGTCCTCTTTGCTAAAAATACTCTCCATCCCAAGAAAAGATTGAATGAGCCTGCTATGTTAATGTATCCATCCACTTCATATTATATCCTTGAATCACGTGGAAAGCATCCTACATCAGCATCATGCAAATGATTTAGTCACCCACTAGCCAAATACCCTTTGGAGATGTTGTCTTCATGCCTGACACACACACCTACCAGTTAATGTGAAAATCCTTTAACCCCAACACAAGTAGGAGAAGGGGATGTCACTTATTCCCAACTCTCTCTGTTTAAGCTATCTCCTAGGCAAGCTATGGGGGGTGGTCCCTAAATGGAAAAATAAGTTAAAAGATGTAAGGTTTCTAGGAGATGTTAAAATGGAATGGATTACTTTTTAAGATTACAAGAAAATATGATATGAGAAATATAAGCTAAATTAAACTTCAATAATCATCAACACATGAGAAAATAATAAGCATATGTAAAACCAGTGCCTTCAAAATATTGCTAAAAAATGAAAGACACTTGCTCAAAATAAATCAAGTGCTTCAAATGGAAGCACAAGCAATCCTGAAAATGAAACAAAAGATGTTAGAAGAATAAAATATCAATGCAAGATAAAAATATGCTTTCAAGATATATGATCATTTATAAATCAAAGCATACAAGGAAAGAATATCTTGCTGTAATGAATAAATAATGTAGATAAATGATAATTAGTTGAATAAATAATGTAGATAAATGATAATTAGTTAATTAGTAATTAGGCTGAAAGGTCACGTCTGATAAGACATGACCTTTCGTGAAGAGGCACCTGCGTGGGTATATAAGCAGGCCTCATTTGTAACGTTCAACCAATTCATATTCATCATCTTTCTAATATAATATTTGTATCCTCATGGATATTTGGATATTTCAAGTCTTCTGGAATATTTAGTTTGAGAAGGAACTTTGTTCGCTTCATTTGGTATCGGAGCTGTTCGATCGTCTGGCTACTCACTGTTGCACAGGGCCACGCTCTCTGATCCTGGTCCTTGACCGAAAATTCGTCAACCTTGTTGCCGTTGAAGCGTTTTGCTACACATTTGGAGTTTCTCCATTTTTGCCAGAGGCCCTTGGCCATTTCTAAGGAATTAAAAAAAAAAGGGTGAAAAAAAAGGAAGAAAAAATAACATTTAAAAAAAGCATATTAAAAAAAAAAAAAGGAAACGAGAACATATTAAGGGAAAAAATAAAATAAGAAAGACAAAAATAGTAAAAATTTAAAATATTACAAAAAATTAAAAAAAAATACTATATATAAAAGAAAGAAAAAAAAAAAAAAAGGAAAAAAAAATAGATATTAAAAATTAAATAAAAATTGGAAAAGAAAATATATATATATATATATAATACAACAGTCAATAAAAAAAATTTAACATCCACGCACACCTCCTGCAGCGGCCGCCCGACGTTCGAATAGACACCATAAACCAGATAACCCGACAACCAGCCATCACCACAGTCCGCCACCTCCACTCCGTCGACCACAGTGCCTCTGTTGCGTGCGTCCGATAAGCTGCCACTGTGCCCTTCTTGCGCTGCCAGCTCGTGAACCATACACCATTGAATCTGCCTCCGTTGACCCCAGTCTAGTCACTCCGCCCGCAATCTTCCATCGACCCAATCACCAACTCTTCCGCTGAATGCAATTCGTGTTACAATTAGGTTAGTTAAATTGCCGCTAGCCAGTTTGGGCGCTATTAAAATACGCTACAGTGGAACCTGAATAGTCGTTGTTTAATGAATCGCTACAACCATACATCGTGACTTTTTGAATTCTGGTTTTCAAATTTCGTCCACACATACTAACCGATCATTAGGTCCAAATTAAAATAACTATTAAACATCAGGTGGATTCAGGCCATTTAATTGTGTTTAATTACGTCATTGTGGCCATTTAAGAGTCGCTTCATTTGGAGTTCAATTGAGCGCAAAAAAGCAAACACATCGGAGGACAGCGAAGTTCACCATTAATAAAAAGTTATGTTAAAGAGGAAGCATAATATATACTCCTGTTGATGTATCACTGTTCATTGGAATTTAGCGGCAGTCCAAAAGTTCAAATATTCTTGCAAAATTTTATTGTCCGTCCTTTAGTTTCTGCATGCCCATTCGTCAAGGAGAAATTTATTGGACTACTATAACATTAAAAGTGACTAGGATTTAAAGTTATATTAAAGAGGAAGCATAATATATACTCGAAGAAATATTAAAGTTGGTGAAAGTCTTATCATAAAAGAGGGGATAATAATTGAGCAAAGAGAAATAAAAAAATTGCCGGTTTTAAAAAGTATATTCTTTGACAAAGAATATATAAAAGAGTATTTCCAAAAGATATATATATATATATATATATATATATTTTTATTTTTTTTTTATTTTTTTTTGTTTTTTTTTTGTTTTTTGAAAGAGGGTGTAAAAAGGTCACTTCCAAAAAGAAAGTCAACATTTTTTATAAAGTATTATTATTATAAAATTGCAGATAAAAGAGACAATTATAAAACTTTTTATATAAAAAGGTGAAAAGGTTCTTGAGGACCTTTTAAAGGAGAAAATTCAAAGAGTTTTTATTTTGAAAAAGGGTGATATATATTATTTAGATTTTTATATAAAGCTTTAGAAAAAAAAAACTATTAAAGTAAAAGTAGAAGAAAAAAAGGGTATTTTGAAGTTATTAAAGATTTATAATCAAGGAAGTTTATAAGTTAAAAAGAGTGAATTTGAAGAATATTTATCTCAACAAGAAAAATGACATCTAATACAAAAATGAAGTCAGGACGATTTTTAGAATTAGAAACGCTACCTATCAACCCTAAAGCGCTACTTAAAATTAAAGGAAATATCGCAGGGAAAGATGTCACTATTGCTATATCACCCGCTGAAGAGAAAAATTATATAAACCCTAAAATTGCCAACCAGTTGGTGATTCCTGAGTCAAATATAATCGAAAAATTAGACATTTTTGACAAGAAAAAATACGACATAAAAAATCTACAACTAAACATTGGGGATTATACTTTTATCTCTCAATTTACCATGAAAACCTTAGTTTTGGATAATAGTGATATTGTGTTGGGTTCACCATGGATGGAAACCTTAGGTTCAATTATCCTAAATACGAAAAAGAAATTTTTGACATTCACCTACAAAAAGAAGAAGATAACGCTACAAGACGTTAACTTGAAGCCAAATTCCGTGACGCCTGAAGACGTACAAGAAATTTCGCAGGTAATTTCTCAAGAAAGTAAAAAGGTGATACAAAATATGCAAAAGGAAATCGACAAAATCACCACTAATAAGAATGAAGAAGTTGCTCGCCTCAAGGACCACAACGACAAATTACTAACACAAATTAAGAAGTTGAAGAGAGACAAGAAGTCATTAGAAAACAAGGTGCAACAACTTGTCGAAAATAAAGCATCGAATGTAGAAATCCGAGTTGAAGAGAAGGAAACTGGTACTAATGCAGTAAATGTCATAACTCAAGAAGAAGACAAGCAAGTTGCAAAAGATACAAACTTAGATGTTGTAGTTCCGGCGATGAACATTTCAAGCGAAAGTTATGTAGCCAGCTCAATAACATCATCGCCAAAAGAAAATCAAAACATCACCACACAACTAAGAATGGAAAGTCAAACCAAAAAAGTTCCCTATCGACATCCAAATCACGGGAGCAGACAACTCGATCAAGCTATGTCTTCAGAACATAAACAAGTTGATATTCCGAAGAATACTAACATCAGTGCAATCCGCTCAAGTGATAATTCAGCACAAGTTTCAAGTCGCCGCGAGATTCCACAGAAAATTGATTTAGGATGGTCTGATCCATTCTCAGTGCGACAATTTTGTTTGTCACTTAGAGGATCATATCAACTTGTGTCGACAAGGATCACTGCCCCGAGGCGAGAAGATGTTCGTAACAGAAAAAGAAGTCGAGGCCTTTTCATCGACAAGCTTTGAGGACAAAGCTTTTTGAGGGGAAGGCAATGTAATGAATAAATAATGTAGATAAATGATAATTAGTTGAATAAATAATGTAGATAAATGATAATTAGTTAATTAGTAATTAGGCTGAAATGTCACGTCTGATAAGACATGACCTTTCGTGAAGAGGCACCTGCGTGGGTATATAAGCAGGCCTCATTTGTAACATTCAGGCAATTCATATTCATCATCTTTCTAATATAATATTTGTATCCTCATGGATATTTGGATATTTCAAGTCTTCTGGAATATTTAGTTTGAGAAGGAACTTTGTTCGCTTCACTTGCATTAAAAAACTAATCAAAATTCTACTTGCAAAATATAGATGAGATGATACTTGCCAAAACAAAGTATTCATATATATTCATAAATGACAAGTGTATGGTTTATTTGCAGGTAAAACAATAATATGTATTAATATGAAATGCACCTAAAATAGATTGGATGCAATTAGCATGGTTACTTTTAAATTAAAAATGCCTAATCTAGGTGAGAGATCCTCCTCTTGAACTCTTACCAAAGGGTACAAATTGGGGTAACTATAAGAAAGAGGGGTTGAAGACACTATGGTGTCGTTAACGATACCTTTCCCCTCAGTCTTACGAGCCAACATGTGCCTTCATTCCTACGAGGGGACAAACCACCTCCATAATTGCAGGGTCACACACCCTTTACCTTGCATCGTGTTGAGAAATGTAGGGCATAGATATTAGATAATTTCTCTTATATTGATAACTTTTTGTGAGGACTTTTTACATTTCTTGATTATGTTCTTGTACTTGAATATTATTATGTATTCTTGTTCATAAAAAAACTACCAAACCATAAAGAAAAATGAAACAAAGGACACAAGATGTAGGCAATCATCTAGGGCCAAAACCTCTCCAACCTAAGAGGAAAACCCACAAGAATTCTTCTTCTTATAGAAAATATGACATAAAGGAAGATAAATACCCTAAGGTATGATAATGATGGAGAATATACCTCAAAATTTCTAATAGCATTTTGCAAGTGTTGGAAAGTGTAACTAGGTTAGGTCTTCATATTGACTATTAGACAAGAAGACAAAGATAATAAAATGTATTTTTGTTAAGCTTGCTTCATGGGTTTCATGAGCAAGATTTTTATTATAGGTCAAAAGACTTCTTCTTGATGTCTTTTAGGGATTTGTCATATTTTCATAAATGTATTAATTAGAGTCATGTATTTGAAATGTTACTCATGTAATATCAGTCATGTATGCCTCAAGACCTTGTCATATAAGCCTTGAAGACATGGCTCAAATGATGCTCAAGATCGGCTTTGGAATACTCTTCAAGGCAACCTACAAAATGCTGGAAGACATTCTCTACAAGTCGGCCTACAATCCACAGTAAAGTCGGCTCAATGAACAATCACATCTATTCACTGTCAGGTTGGCTAATTATAGGGGTTAACCACTATAAATAACCCACTGGACTGCGCAAAAACATAACACACATAATTCAAATTTAGGTTTGAGATTTGTGGACAAGTCTAAGTAAGTTTCGGTGATATATGTCTACAATAAGTACAAGTTTAGGACTGCGTTGAAGGGAGATGGAAAAGTGAAGAAGAGGTTGTACTAAAGTGCGAGAACAGGTTTGGTTTTAGAGTGAAGTAAGGACTTATTTCAGAGCAAAGCGAGGGCTGTGATAAAGTGCGAAGTTGCAACACTGTAATAAGTGCGAAGTTGTAGCATTTTGACATATATGAAGTTATAGGACTATGTTAAGTAAAATAACATGATTGTGTAAGGGCATCACTTCAGTATAGTGTGGACTGCTCATCGAAAGGAAATAAGACAGGTATGTACAATAAGTATGGTTAAGTGAAGGCACAAGGTAAGATAGTCTATGACACAATGTTGATATCACAAGCAAGGATCTCATACAACCAAAGAATGAAGAACACAAGTAGAGACCGAGCTCTCTAGTCTTGGTGCAGAAAGGTGCAAGAAAGAAGTATCAACTCAAGGAGTCAATGAAGAAGCAGTGACAAGGTCTTGGAGGCATACAAGGGTCAAGGGTTTGTGTCATGGTCATGGTACTTGTCATATGAAGGTCTATAAGAATAATTTATTCTGGTTTTTCCTCTCTAAGAGGGAGAGGTTTTGGCCCTGGCTTGAAGAACCTAAATATCCGTCTCTTGTGTTTTTGGTAATTGAATTGATGAAAGACATAATAAGCTAAGAAGAGAAGACATAATTAAAAGAAGTAAGCTCACAAGTAATTATCAAGAAGATAATTTGAATTAAACCTAGCCATACCTAATTATCAACATGGTATCAGAGCTAGTGCTAAAGATAAGGGATACTCAGCAAAGAGACACTCAAGGAGGCAAGAATCAAAGTCAAGGTCAAAGTTCGCGTTGAAAAGTCAAATCAGTTTGCAAGGAAGATTGTCAAGGAATTTCAAGAAGACCTTCAATCTCATTCAAAGGATCCACTCATCAAGGAGATAATCTCTGGGATCAAAGATTTGTGACATTGAAGACATTTTTGGAAGACACATCATCAAGCACCATCCAACATTATCCAACACCTTTGAAGACATCTACATTGGAGAATTCAATCTAAGAGGGAGTTCCTAACTTCATCTTCATCATCATCAAGGAAGCTGCTGGAAAGAGGAAGTCACTCTACTCAAGTAAGTATCTCTATGACCTCATCTAAATCTTTCAAAATGACTTATTGCAAAGAGCGAAACAAATTGGTTGGGTCATTAAACTTTAGTGCATAGAAGAATAAGACATATTTGAATCTAATCGAAGATGAAGTCATGAGCTACATCAAAGGATCCACAATTCAACCCTCAAAAGAAGAAGCTCCAGTTCATGCCAAGTACATGAAAGGAGAAATCAGAGCCTAGAGGATTCTCGTAGAATCCATTAAGGATTCAGTCATACCCTATGTATCAAAAATGGAAACTGCATAAGAAATATATAAGAAGCTGGAGGAGCTATTATCTGTGAGTAATGCAGGAGAAGCAATATTCTGAGATAAGAACTATACAAGATGAATTTGTCAAGAGAGGAAGGAATCACTTCATATTTTATGAGGATTTCTGAAATAAGAGACCGACTGCAGGAATTGGGAGAAGTAATGTCTGATAGTGAGATGACTACAGTGGTGTTGAATGCTCTACCGGAAGAACGAGGAAACTTCACTTCAAGCTTATACAAGGAAGAAGAAACACCATTCCATGAATCCATGATCTATGTAAAATAGAAGAAACAAGATTGAAAGTTAAAGCTGATACAGGATCAAGTGAAGGGAATCAAGCCTTTGCAGCCATGTCCAAGAAGAAAGAAAGATTCGGTAAATTTGGTCCTTAGAATAAAAGAAGAAATATGGACAAAGTACGATGATTTGGATGCAATGAAATTGGGAATTATAAAAGGGATTGTCCTAAATCTGGGAAGGACACGAGGAAAAAGGAAGAAACAAATGTCATAGATGAAAGGGAAGAACTTGATGCAAAGAAATATAATAAAGAAGAAGTGAAATATCTCTACTATGATTGATATCATCTTCCTCTTTAAGTGATTTCTGTTGGTTGTAAAATTGTATGATAGGAAGCAGTGTATTAATAGCATCATGTTAGAAGCATGTAAGGAGAACTTGAAGATGTAGCTCATGGAAACATCACTGATAACTACATTGATGGAAGGAATTCATCAAGATGAAGGGTCATCATTCAATAATCAATATGGAAACAGGTGCTGACATTTTTCTAATGGAGTCCTATCTGGATTCACTGACTAGAAAGAAATCAATCTAAGAGGGATTTCTAACTTCATCTTCACATCATCAAGGAATCTGATAGAAAGAGGAAGTCACTCTACTCAAGTAAGTATCTCTATGACCTCATCCAAATATGTCAAAATGACTTATTGCAAAGAGAACAACAAATTGGTTGGGTCATCAAACTTTAGTGCATGGAAGAAGAGAAAATATTTGAATCTAATCGAAGATGAAGTAATGGGCTACATCAAAGGATCCACAATTCAAACCTCAAAAGAAGATGCTCCAGCTCATGGCAAGTACATGAAAGGAGAAATCAGAGCCCAGAGGATTCTCATAGAATCCATTAAGGACTCACTCATATCTGGTGTATCAAAAATGGAAACTACAAAAGAAATATATGAGAAACTGGTGGAGCTATTCTCTGTGAGTACTACAGGAGAAGCAATATATATGAGACGAGAACTATACAAGATGAAATTGTCAAGAGAGGAAGGAATCACTTCATATTTTATGAGGATTTCTGAAATAAGAAACCAACTGCAGGATTTGGGAGAAGTAATGTCTGATAGTGAGATGACCACAATGGTGTTGAATGCTCTACCAAAAGAATGGGGAAACTTCACTTCAAGCTTATATGAGAAGAAAGAAGTAACACCATTCCATGATCTATGGTATCTATGTAAAATAGAAGAAACAAGATTGAAAGTTAAAGCTGATATAGGATCAAGTGAAGGGAATCAAGCCTTTGCAGCCATGTCCAAGAAGAAAGGAAGATTCAGTAAATTTGGTCCTTAGAATAAAAGAAGAAATATGGACAAAGTACGATTCTTTGGACGCAATGAACTTGGGAATTATGAAAGGGATTGTCCTAAATATGGGAAGGACAGGAGGAAAAAGGAAGAAACCCATGTCATAGATGAAAGGGAAGAACCTTATGCAAATAAATATAAGAAAGAAGAAGCGAAAGATCTCTACTATGATTGAGATCGTCTTCCTCTTTAAGTGATCTCTGTTGGTTGTAAAGTAGTATGATAGGAAGAAATGTATATTAATATCATCATTACAGAAGCATGGAAGGAGCACTTGAAGAAGTAGCTCCTGAAAACCTCAATGATAACTACATTGATGGAAGGAAGTCATCAAGATCAAGCGTCATCATTCAATAATCAATATGGAAGGAGGTGCTGGCATTTTTCTAATGGAGTCCTATCTGGATTCACCGACGAGAAAGAATGAAAAAGGTTTCATCGGGAATTCTATCTTGGAAAATTCAGGGATTAGAACACGATGATATATTAATGAAGCAGGTCAAGGGAATGAAGTTCTTCATTCTAGTAAAATTTCTGCAGGATGACTCAAAAGGAAAAGGATGAGGTACATATATTTATATGCTGTCACTTGATACTGCGAAGTCATGTAATATGGTTGCAGGTGATGGACTTCTATATTTAGAAATATGATCAAAGAAAGAAGAATCTCTTCTAGTGCAGAGGTTTCCACTAATATGAAATATGAGGTGGTTGTATACAAGCAAGGAACTCAATACTGGAATTTCTGGGAATGAAGTTGTGTGGAGAAAGAGATCATGAAGTGTAACCATGTCAAGAGGCGATTATCGTCTGTAAGCCAAGAAGATGTGACTAGGAGATCTCCTGGGAAGATATGTGGACTCTGATAGAAGTATGCTAAACAAGAAGACCCTTGACAATACATATATTTAGGAGATGTGTCAATCTTAATAAAGGATGTCGATGCTCACAGGAATATGTCATGGTGAAATATCATATCTAAGGTAACTTTTGATTTAAAAGTTATTATGTATATGTTTATTTGGATAAGTTTATGCAAGGCTGCCAATCATGTGGAAGGATGTGAGATCCTTGGGAGACGGTTCAAAGGAAAGTAACATGGCATAAAGGTGGACCAGATGAAAGGGACTGATGAATCACTTTATGGTGGATGACATGAATCATGGATGATTTGTGCCTTATGAGGTGAAAAGTTGAAGATTCCTCAATATCATGACATCGAGGGGAGGAATTCTTCATGAGTAGTTGGGTGTCTCACCATTGTTGCTGCAGGTCCCTGGTTAAGAGGGAGTGTGGTGGTAAGTTTCTTACTTTGAAGAAAATTGAAGTATGTCCTTCCTGAGTTAAAAGGGGGTGACGTATATGATTCTCTAATTCATGTGTCATGCACTAGACCAGGACTAACAACTGTAAGTCTTAGTGAAGGCCATGAGGAGAGAATGGATAGACACATCATTCTATTCTTCACCAGGAAGACATAATAGAGGATTGGGTAATCATCTGGCATCCGATACTCTTTTAGAATGAGATATGGCATTGAATATAAGAGTAGTCGGGGACTTATGTTCTTTGAGGACTGGCTACCCAAGAGGAGAATAGTCCAATAAGTTCATACTCTAGGTACACCTGGGGGGAGTATGTAGCTTGGAGAGAAAATGACTATGGTGTCTATAATTCATGTGTCTCATTGACATTGTAACCCATTTTCTCATTGAGAGATGGGGTTGTTAGTCAAGGCCTTGCACTAGGACAATGCTGGTTGATATGATGCTATAGAGATGCGATTACCAATCCGATTCTTCTTATGAGATTCTTCAGATTGAAAGTGACCATGTACCGTTATGAATAGCTCCCTAGTTAATGTCTGATAGTGAGATGACTATAGTGGTGCTGAATGCTCTACCAGAAGAATGGGGAAACTTCACTTCAAGCTTATACGAGAAAGAAGCAACACCATTCCATGATCTATGGTATCTATGTAAAATAGAAGAAACAAGATTGAAAGTTAAAGTTGATACAAGATCAAGTGAAGGGAATCAAGCCTTTGCAACCATGTCTAGGAAGAAAGGAAGATTCAGTAAATTTGGTCCTCAGAATAAAAGAAGAAATATGGACAAAGTACGATGCTTTGGATGCAATAAACTTGGGAATTATAAAATGGATTGTCCTAAATCTGGGAAGGACAAGAGGAAAATGGAAGAAACCCATGTCATAGATGAAAGGGAAGAACCTAATGCAAAGAAACCTAAGAAAGAAAGAGCGAAATATCTCTACTATGATTGAGATAATCTTCCTCTTTAAGTGATTTCTGTTGGTTGTAAAATAGTATGATAGGAAGCAGTGTATATTAATAGCATCATGTTAGAAGCATGGAAGGCACACTTGAAGAAGTAGCTCCTGGAAACATCACTGATAACTACATTGATGGAATGAAGTCACCAAGATGAAGCGTCATCATTCAATAATATATATGGAAATAGGTGCTCACATTTTTCTAATGGAGTCCTATTTGGATTCACTAACTAGAAAGAAATCAATCTAAGAGGGAGTTCTAACTTCATCTTCATCATCATCAAGGAAGCTGCTAGAAAGAGGAAGTCACTCTACTCAAGTAAGGATCTCTATGACCTCATCTAAATCTTTCGAAATTACTTATTGCAAAGAGAGCAACAAATTGGTTGGTCATCAAACTTTAGTGCATGGAAGAAGAGGACAAATTTGAATCTAATTGAAGATAAATTCATGGGCTACTTCAAAGGATCCACAATTCAACCCTCAAAAGAAGATGCTCCAGCTCATGGAAAGTACATGAAAGGAGAAATCAGAGCCCAGAGGATTCTCATAGAATCCATTAAGGACTCACTCATATCCTATGTATAAAAAATGGAAACTACAAAAGAAATATATGAGAAACTGGTGGAGCTATTCTCTGTGAGTACTGCAGGAGAAGAAATCTCTATGAGACAAGAACTATACAAGATGAAATTGTGAAGAGAGGAAGGAATCACTTCATATTCTATGAGGATTTCTGAATTAAGAGACCAACTGCAGGAATTGGGAGAAGTAATGTCTGATAGTGAGATGACTACAGTGGTGCTGAATGCTCTATCGGAAGAATGGGGAAACTTCACTTCAAGCTTATACAAGAAGAAAGAATAAACACCAAGCCAGAATCTATGGTCTCTATGTAAAATAGAGGAAACAAAATTGAAAGCCAAAGTTGATACATGATCAAGTGAAAGGAATCAAGCCTTTACAACCATGTCTAGGAAGAAAAGGAAATTCGGTAAATTTGGTTCTTAGAATAAAAGGAGAAATTTGGACAAGGTACAATGTTTTGGATGCAATGAACATGGGCATTATAAAAGGGATTTTCCTAAATTTGGAAAGGATGAGAGGAAAAAGGAAGAAGCCCATGTGACAGATGAAAGGGAAGAAACTTATGCAAATAAATCTAAGAAAGAAGAAGCAAAAGATCTCTACTATGATTGAGATCATATTACTCTTTAAGTGATTTCTGTTGGTTGTAAAATAGTATGATAGGAAGCAATGTTGATTAATAGCATCATTATAGAAGCATGGAAGGAGCACTTGAAGAAGTAGCTCTTGGAAACCTCTCTGATAACTACATTGATGGAAGGAAGTCATCAAGATCAAGGGTCATCATTCAATAATCAATATGGAAAGAGCCATTGGCATTTTTCTAATGGATTCCTATATGGATTCACTGACTAGAAAGAAGGCAAAAGGTTTCATTAGGAATTCTATCTTGCAAAATTCGGGGATTAGAACATGATGACATATTGATGAAGCAGGTCAAGGGAATGGAGTTCTTCAATCTAGTAAAATTGCTGCAGGATGACTCAAAAGGAAAATGATGAGGTATATATATATTTGTGTGTGTTGTCACTTGATGCTGTGAAGTCATGTCATATGGGTGCAGGTGATGGACTTCTATGTTTAGAAATATGATCAGAGAAAGAAGGATCTCTTCTAGTGCACAGGCTGCCACTATCAGATGAAATAAAATATGCCCACATATGGAATATGAGGTGGTTGTATACGAACAAGGAATTGGATACTGAAAGTTCCTAGGAAAGAAGCTATGTAGAGAAAGAAAGGAAGATATCATGAAGTGTAACCATGTCAAGAGGTGGTTATCATTCGAAAGCCAAGAAGATGTGACTAGGAGATCTCCTGGGAATATATGTGGACTCTGATAGAAGTATGGTAAACAAGAAAGCTCTAGATAATACATATCTTTAGAAGATGTGTCAATTTGAATATAAGATGTCGACGCCTACAGGAAGATGTCATGGTGAAACATCACTGAGGTAACTTTTGATTTAAAAGTTCTTATGTATATGTTTATTTGGATAAGTTTATGCAAAGCTGCCAATCATGTGGAAGGATGTAAGATCCTTGGGAGATGGTTCAAATGAAAGCAACATGCCATAAATATGGACCAGATGAGAAAGCATTAGGGGAATTTTGAAATCTAAAATGGGCCTCCTAAGGAAAATGTACAATCAAAATTCACTTTATGAGAACCAATCATATTTTAGGGGATGGCATCATCCTTAATGGTTGAGGTGGCATTGCTTAAGTTAAAGGTACTTACTTGTCACATTATCAATAGTGGATAAAAACTCATGGTTAACCATGGTAGTGTTCTAAGTACTTTTAATGTCATAAAGTAAAGTACTCATAATAAATGTCATTTCATACTTTTTGAATAAAACAATATTATTGTCATTTCATATTTTTTGAAAGAAACAATGCTCATTCCTACACAATCTTCATGTATTTACACACTTTTCTCATTTTATTTAATATTACAATTTCAAATTAATTATAAATTAATATCTATACATATATATTATACATATGAAATCAAAATAAATAAAAATGTAACCTTTTAATTTTAGGATAATTCAAATCTATAAATTTTATCATTATTACATTAATAGAAATACAAACATATTAAAATTAAAGAAAAAATAGTTTTATAGGATGGAAAAAGGTATATTATTTTTGTATGTTGAAAAAATATATATTAGGTTCAACATTGTTTTGGGCAAAAAAATACTAAATTTCAATCTATATGAATTTTATATTATACCTATAAATATAAATTAAATTTATTTCAATATTATTTTTCTTTAATTTTAAATAAAAATCAATTCATTTCATTATGATTATATTAATTTTATATAATATTATGAAAAATAATCATAAATGTTACAGAATATATATTATATTCCTTTTTATGTTATATATTATTTATTCTTATGTTATAAATCAAATCAATTCAATATGTAGTATAAAAATCATAAGTTTGAATGCTTACGCATATACTATGTAACCTTCTACATGTTTAAAAAAAATATGTATATAAAAATCATAATTGTATGTTATTATATATTTTAAATAATATAAATTTTAATTAATAGTATATTCTATAATTATGAATTTACGAATTTGTGTTTATATTTTATTTTAAGTTATTTAAGTACAAAGGACAAATGCATTTTTTTTTCAAGGAAAAAATCAAACTTTTTATATTGCTAAAAGGTTAACTGTGTGTTAGGAATCTATAATCAGCAAGATTGGCAAAGTATGATCACAGAAACAACATCGTTTCAACCACTTTGGGATTCTAAGATCTAGCCCTCCTGAATTCGGAGAGGGATCTCTCCAATAAGTGCAAAGATGGATTTGTCTTTGAAGTTTGGGGTAATAGTATTAGGCTAGTTATGAAGGCCAATGGTTTGTTTTGTTTTTGGATGGTTGAGCATGATTACTGTTTGAGGGAAAATCCTAAATGGAAAGAGTTTCAAAGGTGAGAAGTTGCAAGCAATGAGAGTAAGCTTCGACCAAAAAGATAGATAATTGCAGGTTTTAGTCCATTGGGATATGGAGTCATAATAGGGTTTAATTGGAACAGCAAGAGGAAACAGTGGTCCAGGGGGCAAGTCATCTATGTATAAGGATCTCTTTGAAGTTTGATTTATGGAATGAAATGATAAAATAAGTAGGAGAATTAAAAAGATGAGGAACAAAGAGCAGCCCAGGATCTGGTAAGTAATTCTAAACTAGCCAGCCTTTGACATAGACTCAAGAAAAACATAAAAGTAAACTAGGATCTGGTAAGTACTTTTAAACTAGCTAGCCTTTGATACACTTTCAATAGAAAACACTTTAAAACCAAGGGAAACTTGAAGGCAAATTTTGGAGTAGAAACTAGCGGGCCAGGCTCACCACAAATCCTCTCCTAGCGCTGCTTTACTTGGTTACTTTCAAGACAAACACAAAGATAACATAGAATGGCCTAAGATCTGGTAAGTACTTCTAAACTAGCCAGCTTTTAACACATTCCAAGGGAAACATTCAGACAATTGTGGGGATAAAATCGGGACCAGGGCTCACCATATCTTCCTCAGTTCATCTTCACTAATAATATACTGAAAATAACATTCAAGAACAACATTCAGCTAAGACAATAAGACGAGGGAACGCCAACATTCCTATGCTTTAAATCAATTAAATCATTCCTAAATAACACAATTTAGAAGAAAACATTCAGATAAAGCTTTTCAGTCAGAGAAGGTTACTGATGTACAGTAGGTCCTAACTCTATGCATGCTATTATTTATAAGAGAAAATGGAACACAGTGAAAACAAAAACAAAATGACAAGTTACAATGAGAAAAACATCACCGTCAACATAGACCAGGATCCCATAAATTAGCTTGTATTGATGCTCCAAACCAGTTACAACTTCAAGTCCAGTGCTTTAGATTAGCAATCATCTACACATCTCAACCTAACCTATATACCACCAGCAGAGCTCCAAGAGCTAGTGAACACTATTTACAATCAGAAAATTAAGCTCAAGTGTATATCAAAGTTCTGCAACCAACCCCTCTCTCATCTTCTGCAGTAGTATATATAGAAGAATGAAGAGGTGAGATCTGATAAAAGATCTCAATTACAATTAATACAAACTTAATGGTTTCTGGCCTTTGGGGGGCTCAATGAAGAAACTTACATAGGTGTCCATCTTGTATTAAATGATTTACATAAAGTTTCAAGCTCGAAGGGAGTTCTTTTTGACCTTTGAGGCTCTGTGTGATGTCGGGGTTACTCTGCAAATATCCTTTGCATTAAGTTTCCTTGCAGAACTAACTTTCTGGCTACGCTGAGGCGAATATCTTCATTTAATCAATAACTTCGGCCTCTGATTGAGTACTTTGAGGCACAGGTGGCATTTTAGTAGCTGGGAGGAATCAATTTGCCTCAGATGTGGCGGTGGAGGTGTTCCTGTTGATAAAACACTTTAAGATCTTCTTTAAACTGTGTTTTAAATCGAGGATTAGGCTTTTGATAAGCATTCTTAGCCGTGATCCCCACAAATATTTCTTCCATCCTCTGTCCTGGTTCAGTTTGATCTTTGTCACTGATACTCTCTGACTATGCTCGATTCATGGTTTTTTTTGCTGATGTGCAGGGTCGCGCAGGGGTTGAATGGCATCAATGCCTCACAAATCGTTGATAAAACGTGGAGTCAAAACCGTGCGTTGATTTTCTTTGATGGATCAGAGGCAGGAGGATGATTATCCTCTGCCTTTGAAATTTCTTCAGTCGTGGTGGAAAAATCATTTGAAATCCTGCAAAATACGAACAAAATTATAAAATCCATGCATATATAGGTTTACTGCTTTAGAAGGCACGTGGAGAGAGTGTGGCCGTTGGATGGCATCATCCAACGGTCGGGATTTTATTAGAGGAGTCAAAGGGAGGGCGGTAGAATGTGTTAAATCAGAGCCGTCGATCACGCAGAGATCGACGGTCGGGAGAGGAGGTGGAAGGTCAAAGCAGAAAACGTTGACCGGGCGATGAATCTGGGAGATGAAATATGGGCTGTCGATCTGCAGATCAGATCGACGGCGGAGATCTATTGAAAGCCGCACCATGGGCCGGTTAACTGTCAGGCATATTTGGTGAGAGAAAGCCGTCAAATGGGCGGCTTCAGATCGGACGGTGGATGCCAATATCGCGCAGGGTCTACATTCGATGTTTAACACGTGATGGACGGCAGTTTGGCAAACAGTGCCTAGGCCACGCGTCAATTGGTGAGTGGAATCGCTGTCGATCAGAAGAAAACCGCCCTCCGCTCGAAGGCGATGCGATGAATACCACGCGGTTTTGGCAACGGCGAGTGGATGGCAGGGACCACCGGGGTGAGGGACTTCGCGCCGTTGATTTGCAGATCAGATCGATGACGGATAATGATTAAAAAAACGGACCAACGGAAAGCTATAATATAATAAAAACGTCAAAAATAATATATAACCCAAAGGTTTTACACTTCGGGCGGATATATATAACATTCAAAATGGCTTGGCGCCCGTCTGCGGGGCCGCGGGTTACATGGAGGATCATACGACCGGGGGGTTTATGCAGGAAGGGGCTAAGACCCATATATGTCCAAAATGTGGGTTTTTATGATTTTTAATGGTTTTCAAGGCTAATAATGGGCAACGATAGAGGGAAAAAGGGGGAAAAAGGCTAAACAAGGGGTACTTCGAGTAAAGGAAGAGGATTTTGGGAGGATTTAGAGGGTAAGAGGAGAATTTTGTTAAGGGGGAAAAATGTTAAAATGAGGTAAGTTTGGAAGGAGGGGAAATGGTGCTTGCAGCAGTATTCTTCCTTGGGAATTAGCAGGTTTTATGAGTGTAAAATAAACCAGCAGTGAAAATTATGGAGAGAGGTAGGAGGCCTCCAAGAGTCTTGAAGAGCCAACAATTTTTAGTAATAAAATTTGTTTCTTGAAGGCTCAAAAAGTCTTAGCCACCTTTTGCTATAAAAATTTTTATAGGTGGCTAACAGTGGCTCCACTTGGGGATGGTGCCTTCTTGAAGGCATCAAGAACTTCAGACTTGCATTCTCTAGGAGGCTAACCTGTGCCTGATCCATTGGGCTGCCTATCTTCCTGTAGATGATGTTCTTTTGAAAACATATTGGTAGCCATAAAAACAATGGTTCTTTTATCAACAAGCTTTCTACCTACCCAATCCTATAGATCTAACATTTTTTCTTCATTAGAGTGCACTTGGATTGGAAAACTCTTTTACAACATTTTATTCTTTTGAAAGCAGGAAAACTAATCTATTTCTACTCCTTATTTCTCCATGGACCCAGATTAAATAGTTCAGCCCATATGATTCTCTACCTAATTTGCTGTCTGCTCGGATTAAACTGTCCAACAGACTTTATTCTCTAAATTCTACAACAAAAATTAAAAAGCATCCAAGTCAGGATTGAACAATCTAACTTGTTGTTGGTCTATGGCATAAAAACAAGTTGCACATAAAAATTTATTTTGGAGAGAATTAAATAAAAAATGGAAGGCTTAAGATCTGAAACTTCAAAGCACTTCCTTTATCTTTTTACAACTCTTTTTTTACCTTTGTTTTGAGTTGCCTTTCCTTTTTTGTTCTCTGGTTCAGATTTTGAGCTGATTAGAACCAGATTTACATCTTTTTTGACTCAGAAAATGAAACAGATTTGATTCATCTCTCTTTGGAAACCTAGGTTCAGATTTTGATCATGTTTGAACCTTTAATTTCTATCCTAAACTATCCACTGATAAGCCAAGATTAAACAGTTTGGAAAATCAAATTCACTATCCTATCAACAGAAAATTTAAAGCTAATTAGTCAAGATTAGACAGTTCGACTAACTTAGAAGTGTGTTCTTCAGGAGTGGCATTTGAGCTTGCACACTTTCAGAATTTTTTTCTCTTTTTTGGTATGGGGCCATACCTTTCTTGTTTTCACAATCTGCCCTCTTTTCTTTCTTTCATTGTTTTTTTTTTTTTTTTGTATCTTGATTTTTCTAACTTTGAATGCAATGGTGGATGAAATATTTATAATGTAAAAAGATAAAAAAGGCTTTTGGAACATAACATGGATCAAGAGAAGTAATGCTTAAGAATCCTGCCATTGACAAGACCCCCAAACAGTTTTGATTCATTCAACTCTTGCAAGAAAAATTCATTGTTACCAGCAGCTGAATGGATAGAGTAAGGGCCAAGCCATAAGTTGTCAAATTTTCCATGCTTGCCCTTCTATTCCCTCTTTGAGTCCCACTTCAAAACTTTGTCCCCAATTTTGAAATTTTCGGCCTTTGTTCTTTTGTCAAAAAGCTTTTTAATGCCGATCTGTTTCTGCAATGCTTTGTTATAAACTTCCTCTCTGGTTTGCTGAAGATGAATGGTTTGATTTATTCTTCTGATCATGTCATTATTTTCAGTTTGAAATTATTGAATCAACTTCATTATTGTTACACCAAGGCTCTTTGGAAAAATTGCATCAGTACCATACACTAGCTAGAAAGGTGACATACCAATAGATTTCTTCACAGTCAGTCTGTCAGCCCATAGTGCATGAACTAGCTTTGTGTGTCAAGACTTTTTGTTGTCCTCCAACAGTTTCTTGATTATGTTCACTAAACTCTTGTTTGAAGATTTTGCAAGTCCATTACCTTGAGGGTAATAGGCCGTGGAATGCCCCAATGTTATCTGATATCTATGACAGAAATCAACCATCTTGTTTGATCTAAATGCTGCTGCATTATCAGTGATAATCTTGGTAGGACAACCAAATCTGGAGAGAATGTTAGTCTCCATGAATTTTATAATAACTGAATCATTGGCCTGCCTGCAAGGTATGGCTTCTATCCACTTAGTGAAATAATCTGTGGCAGTGAGAATCCATCTATGCTGGGCAAAAGATGGGGGATGGATTTCTCCTATGAAGTCAAGTCCCTACTATTGAAACGGGGCTTCAACAGTGATTGGATGCAGAGGCAGGGGTAGCAGTTTTCTTTTTCCTTCAAAGAGTTGACATTTGTGACAGGCTATGATCATCTTGTGCACATCATGGAAAATAGTAGGCCAATAGAAACTAGCCCTCAAGATTTTGTTGGTTTTTGTCTTCCAGTACAAATGGCCTCCACACTCTCCTTCATGGAACTGGTATTTAACCTTTTCTGCTTCAAACTCAGGCAAACATTTAAGAAATACACCACTGGCATTTTTTCAGTAAAGACATCTATCAATAATGCAATAGTTTACAGCTTTTAATTTGAGGAATATTGCCTTTGTTTTTGTCAAACCAGGAGGTGTATTCAAATTAAGAAAAACATACACAATATCAGCATACCAAGAGGAATTCATAAAGTGGTTTTCAACCATGGGAGTTGAGACTTCCTCTTGATCATCTAAAGCATTAATCATATTAATATCAAGAATTTCAAAATTGGATTCAACCATTAATCTAGCTAGACCTTGGCCTTTGATGAGTTTAGTGGGTTTTATCTCTAAATCGTATTCAAGGATAACAACAATCCACTTACCTCTCTTGCCATCTGGGTCATGCGTTAGAATGTCTTTAACAACTGAATTTGGGACAAAAGCAATGATGTGTGAGTGAAGGATGTACACTCTGAAGTCTTTCAAAGCTTTAACCAAAGTGAAATCTTATTTCTCCATAATGTTATACTTCAGAGGGGCATCCCTCAATGCCTTGCTAAAGAATGCAATGCGCTGCTCTTGTCCTTGTGGATTTTTCTGTAAAAGGACAACAACTATGGAATGTTCTGATGCAAACAAAAAAATATAAAAATCTTTTGAAAAATCAGGACCTATAAGAACCGGTGTTTTGGTTAATGCTTGTTTCACCAGTTCAAAGGATTTCTTTGCTTCCAAGGTCCATTTTACCCCTTGCTCCTTCTTCAACATGTTTGTGATATTCCTAAGGAGCTCGACCAAGTTGGGAATGAAACTTCTCAAAAAGTTAATCTTCCCAATGAAAGATTGCAACTCCTTGATGTTCCGAGGATGAGATATTTGCGATATGGCCTCAATCCTCTTTGGATCTATCTTAATACCCTCTTCTGAAATAATGTGCCCAAGAAGCTTACCTTCTTGGAGACCAAATAGTATCTTCTTAGGGTTTAAAGATATTCCAAACTTTTTGCATTTCTCGAAACTGTTCTCAAATGTTCTAAGTGCTCTTCATCTGTTTTTGAAAACACAGTGACATCATCAAGGTATATAATGATGAAGAAGCCCAGTTCCTCCGAGAATGCTATGTCCATGGCTCTTTGAAAGGTTGCTCCAGCATTCATTAGACCAAAAGGCATTTTCACATACATGAAAGTGCCCCATGGTGTAGTAAAGGCTGTCTTTAATTGATCAGTAAGGTAAAATAAGATCTGATTGTACCCTGAATAGCCATCCAGCAAAGAAATTCTTCTAGACCCTACCACCCTTTGTAAAATATGATCCATCTTAGGTAAAGGGTAGTTATCTTTCAATGAAACTTTGTTTATGTCTCTAAAGTCTATACAAAGCCTGATTTCTCTAGTTTTCTTCCTAACAGACACCAGATTAGACACCCACTCAGAGTATCTAATAGGGACAATAATACCAGCTTCATACATTTTCATGATCTCCTTCTGAACCAAAGGAAGCTGAACAGGGTTTATTCTGCGCAGTTTCTGTTTGAATGGCTTTTGGTTTTCTTTGAGGGTAATTTTGTGCTGTATTATTTTAGTGTCAGAGGACTTAAGATCTTCGTAACTCCACGCAAAAACATCAGAAAACTCTTTAAACATCTCTATGTATTTGAATTTAATGTGAGCTGGTAAAGTCATAGAAAGTTTAATCATCATAGGTTTAAGTTCACTGCCTATATTTCACTCCTCCACTTTAGTCTCTACAGGTTCTAGTTTTGGCTTTTTGGCCACATCGTTTAGATCAAACAACTCTTCTAAAGGCGCTAGACCGCTTGGCAAGCTTTCATCTCTAGAATGCAGAGTTTATAACTCCTCTGTTTCTAACTCTGCAGTCATTTCCTTTTTGTTTTTAAGTTTGCTATCTAGAATATTAATGTTGACAAGCTCAGGAGATAACTCTTCTTCACCAAGAAAATTTTCTTCACTGCAGTCTGTATCATAATCTAAGTTCGAACTGTGAAGTTCGAACTGTGTAGTTCGAATTCATTTCTGAATTGCATGAAGTCTTCTATTTTTTTGTCATTGTCAAACACCTGCCAATATTTTTCATTATCAGGTACAGTTGGTCTAAATTTTATCTGAGTTATGCAGTCTTTGGTTTCATATGGCGTTAAGCATGTTCTAGCAGCAAAGGCTAAATTGTGGGCGGCAATATTTCTTTTTCTTGGGACAAAAATCAATTTGGACTCCTCGAAGGTTTTCAAAAGGTCCATGACATCGTTTCAGTAAGCTCTAAGTCTGGGATGATTTGCGTTATATTCCCCATTGACCCTCCTAATGATTAACTCCGAATCCCCATACACATTAATCCTTCTGGCTCCTAACTTTTTCAATAGATGTAAGCCTAAGAGAAGGGATTCATACTCCGCTATGTTATTGGAACACTGAAATTTTAATTTATAGGAAATTCTTTCTGTGTGGTTATTTTCAGTGTTGGAAATCCAAACACCTGCACCAGCATTAGTTCTAGTGCAGGATCCATCAAAATACATACTCCATAGAGGACTGTCTTCGGTTTCATCCTGGTTACCATCCTTTTTAACTATTGTGCTTTCCGATTGCTCTTGAGTATCAGCACTCAGTTGAATTTGTTTCATTTCCTTAGATATATTATTGGGTTGAGGACTGCTTTCTTGACTCTCAATGTTTAAAAGCAAAGGACACGTAATTTTTAGCTCAAGACCTGTGTTTTGTTTGCTACTGTCTTTAAATGCAGCAAACTGTTTTGACACTTCTGCGTTGTGTTCCTCTCCCTCCCTATTGGCCATTAATCATGTTAAAGTGACTTGTTCACCAAGTGTTTCATCATTAAACATAATAAAAGAATCAAGGCCTGTGTTTACAGAATACAGGGGAGATTTTTGTTGTCTGTCTTGACTTGCAATTGTGTATTTCATATGGGACTCCCTGTAGAGTCTTCTATTATGATTGAAAACAAGGATAGTCGCATAGGTCATGTCCATTTGCATAGTCCCTTGTAACTTCGCCCCCCAAGATCTTGATAACAACATTCCATATTTGGGGGGAACATCAGCCACAACGATATCCATCACTAAGCATTTGGCTGGGATTTGGGCCAAGTTAACACAAAGATCTTTAATTAATCTTAAACATTTCACTCTATTGGAATCAAAGGGCTAAAGGTCTTTGTAAGGTCTGGTGATTTCTAGACCCAGGCTCTCCATTACAACTTTTGGCATTAAATTATGAGAAGCCCCGGAATCATGCATAGCATTGTGCAGAATTTTGTCATGAACGTTAAACTTACATAAAAGGGAGGAACATGTCCCTCTTGATATCTACCTTCAATCTTAGGGCCAAAAATCAGTGCTGGTTGGTCATCATTAAGATTTACAGTGTCCTCGTTCTCTTCAATGTTTAAAGCCTTCAAAATTTGGGTCCTATATACATGATGGGCAGCTAACTGAGTTAAGGGAACATAGATTTTGATCTTTGAAATTTCCTGCTCAAGGCTGAAAGGGATTTGGTTCTTTGAAGAACTTGTTTAAGCCTTATTAGCTATCAATCTATCAGCAATATCACCTTGCTGATTTGTTTTATTTACACTTGAAAATATTGTTTTCACAGGAGTACTAGCTAAAGTGTTAGTACTACTAATGTCTACACTCTGTTTTCTTTGTTTTGAGTGTATTTCTCTTTATCATTACCAGACTTTTCAGCCACTGTTTTATCCTTTTGTTTGACAATTTTAGGCTTGGTTGTAGTGCTGTTTTGTGAAGATTTTTCAGAGGTTTTGTTGTTGGGAGTTTGTTGACTGGTTTTGCTTCTAAGGTTATATTCTTTTTGAGATTCAATGATGACATTTTCCATGTCTTGATAATAATTTTCATTATCATCTCTCCTATCATCATAAGGTGTGTATAGACCTTGTTTTTTATCATAATGAATCTCAAAGTCATCATCTTCCACCCCAAACATGTTGACATCATCTCCCTCTATTATCTCATCCGTTTCCTCAACCTCACTCACATAATTTTGATGAAAGGGAGGAGTGATATGTTGATCATCTTCCCTGGGTCAGTTTGGAGGTTGGTTTCTTCTAAAATTCCGATTCTGGTTTTGATTTCTATTTTGAGGAGAATTTTGGTTTTGGCTTGCTTGTGCTCTCTTAATTAGGCTCATTTCTTTCATCATTTTCTCCATTTTTGAGTTGGAAGTAGAGGGCGCAGATTCCTCTCTAAAGGACACTCTCTTTTCATTTTTCATTCTCGTTCTTTTTTCCATTAAGTTGACCTCCACAGAAAGAGCGCCTCTTTTCATATCTTCAAGAGTTGCAAAATCTCTCTCTCTCAGCTGACAGGCCATCTCAGGGTCAAACCCTTCGGGAAACTTGTTTAAAGCTGAGCCTTGTGGAGGTTTTAGTTCTAGGGAAAGTGCATTATACACACTGTTAAATCTAGTGCAATAAGCTTGCACACTTTCCCCAGTTTTTCTATGGAGGTTCTTGTAATCAGAAAGGACTTGGAGAGGATTCTTCTTTACTTCCCATTTGTTCAAGAAAGTTTGATGGAAGGCTTGGAGATCATTAATACTGTGGGGGGTTAAACCTTTGAACCATTTTATTACTTCTCCCCCTAAACTCTGAGCAAATAATCTAAGCTTGATAGAATCATCATCAATTTCATTTCTATCAAAGTAGTCATTCATTTTATCCACATGTTGTGATGCAGTTGTAACGTTGCTAGCATCATATAATGGAATTTTGGACTGATAGTCCTGTGGAAGATTGACTAATGGTGCATGAAGGACTAAGGGAGCATACCATGTTGCCATGATATGTGGTGGGGGTGGATTTACAAGAGGTGGATTAGTAAGAGGGAAAGTGGGCTGAAGTGAAGTGGTTTGAACAATGGATATAGGGTGAGCAGAAGTGGATGGACCCGGAATAGATTGCTGAGCTGATCTTGGATGAGAGACACCTAAATTGTGAAGGAAATGCAAATCAGGAGGTGTTGTTTCTCTACTACCAGGTTGTTCACTTGTTTCAGGAGATGAAAGTGAAGACTCAGAATCTAACTGATCTAAATCACCAAGAGACCTAGCTCTAAAGGGATTTACTAAGTCAACTTGTGATTGTTGTAGAGCTGAAATATTTTCAGGGACTGAATTAGCTCTCAAGGGTGATATGAAAATAGTTGATAATTGAATCCCAGGAGACTTCCTAAGGATAATTTCTGGGTTATCAACTAACTCAGGTGGATCAGGGTCAAGATAGGCTATAGTGTGAATCTTTCTAGGAGCCACTATGCTGTGTTTTTTAGACCCAAATAAATAAGAAAATTTCAACCAGGTATGACAATCTTTAAGAGGTTAACTAATCTGTTTATACAAATATTAATCCTACAGTCCTCTAACGGAATTTGAATGATATTATAATGATAAGGGTTCTCCCCAGTGGAGTCTTAAGGTCTGTTAAGGATAATGGAGTCGCCAAGTGGAATTTTTTAGCTCATAAGGAGGTAAAAGGTTTTATGGTCCACCACCATGTTTATTTGGATACCAATCTAAAGTATTTTTGTGTTTTTTGAGTTTTTTTTTTTATTGTGTGGTTTCTAAGAATGTCCTAACTCTGCTTTAAAACTTAGCTATGGTTATGAGACAAATACAATCTATTCTTATGGCTAAGCCAACTGATCTTTCAAGGTTAGACAAAGTCTTAAGAGAATCCTAGGGTTCACCTAGTTTGTCACAAATTCAAACAAGTTTTATCATGATTACCAGTTCTTGGTAGTGCTTGAAAAAGGCTGCTTTTTACTCTTAAAGTTTTATAAAAATGAAAATGATAAGGGTTCTCCCCAGTGGAGTCGCCAGAAATGTTAGTTACTGGTGGCTCAGCTGGAAAATAGAACAATTGTCATAAAACCAGGGGTTATCTAGAGTGTTAATGTGTTTTTTTAACTTTTATTAACTCAGAAAAATGTGTCCCCAGTGGAGTCGCCAGAAATTTTAGGAATTTGTAATCAGCAAGATTGGCAAAGTTCGATCACAGAAACAACATCGTTTCAACCACTTTGGGATTCTAGGATCTAGCCCTCCTGAATCCGGAGAGGGATCTCTCCAATAAGTGCAAAAGATGGATTTGTATTTGAAGTTTGGGGTAATAATATTAGGCTAGTTATGAAGGCCAATGGTTTGTTTTGTTTTTGGATGGTTGAGCATGAATACTGTTTGAGGTGGAAAGTCCTAACTGCAAAGAGTTTCAAAGGTGAGAAGTTGCAAGCAATGAGAGTAAGCTTCGACCAAAAAGATAGATAATTGCAGGTTTTAGTCCATTGGGCTATGGAGTCATAATAGGGTTTAATTGGAGCAGCAAGAGGCAACAGTGGTCCATGGGGCAAGTCATCTATGTCTAAGGATCTCTTTGAAGTTTGATTTATGGAACGAAATGATACAATAAGTAGAAGAATTAAACAGATGAGGAACAAAGAGCAGCCCAGGATCTGGTAAGTACTTCTAAATTAGCTAGCCTTTGACATAGACTCAAGAAAAACATAAAATTAAACTAGGATCTGGTAAGTACTTTTAAACTAGCCAGCCTTTGATACACTTTCAATAGAAAACACTTTAAAACCAAGGGAAACTTGAAGGCAACTTTTGGAGTAGAAACTAGCGGGCCGTGCTAACCACAAATCCTCTCCTAGCTCTGCTTTACTTGGTTACTTTCAAGATAAACACAAAGATAACATAGAATGGCCTAAGATCTGGTAAGTACTTCTAAACTAGCAAGCTTTTAACACATTCCAAGGGAAACATTCAGAGAGTTGTGGGGATAAAACCAGGACCAGGGCTCACCATATCTTCCTCAGTTCATCTTCACTAATCATATACTGAAAATAACATTCAAGAACAACATTTAGCTAAGACAATAAGACGAGGGAACGCCAAAATTCCTATGCTTGAACTGAATTAAATCATTCCTAAATAACACAGTTTAGAAGAAAACATTCAGATAAAGCTTATCATTCAGAGAAGGTTACTGATGTACAGTAGGTCCTAACTCTATGCATGTTGTTATTTATAAGAGAAAATGGAACACAGTGAAAACAGAAACAAAACGACAAGTTACAATGAGAAAAACATCACCGTCAACATAGACCAGGATCCCATAAATCAGCTTTTATTGATGCTCCAAACCAGTTACAACTTCAAGTCCAGTGCTTTAGATTAGCAATCATCTACACATCTCAGCCTAACCTATCTACCACCAGCAGAGCTCCAAGAGCTAGTGAACACTATTTACAATTAGAAAATTAAGCTCAAGTGTATATCAAAGTTCTGCAACCAACCCCTCTCTCATCTTCTGCAGTAGTATATATAGAATAATGAGGAGGTGAGATATGATAAAATATCTCAATTACAATTAATACAGACTTAATGGTTTTTGGCCTTTGGGGGGCTCAATGAAGAAACTTACATAGGTGCCCATCTTGTATTAAATAATTTACATAAAGTTTCAAGCTTGAAGGGAGCTCTTTTTGATCTTTGAGGCTCTGTGTGATGTCGGGGTTACTCTATAGATATACTTTGCATTAAGTTTCCTTGCAGAAGTAACTTTCTGGTTGCGCTGAGGTGAATATCTTCATTTAATCAATAACTTCGGCCTCTGATTGAGTACTTTGAGGCACAGGTGGCATTTTAGTAGCTGGGAGGAATCAATTTGCCTCAGATGTGGCGGTGGAGGTGTTCCTGTTGATAAAACACTTTAAGATCTTCTTTAAACTGTGTTTTAAATCGGGGATTAGGCTTTTGATAAGAATTATTAGCCGTGATCCCCGCAAATATGTCTTCCATCCTCTGTCTTGGTTCATTTTGATCTTTGTCACTGATACTCTCTGACTGTGGCCGATTCATGGTTTTTTTTTTTTCTGATGTGCAGGGCCGCGCAGGGGTTGAATGGCATCAATGCCTCTCAAATCGTTGATAAAACGTGGAGTCAAAACCCTGCGTTGATTTTCTTTGATGGATCAAAGGCAGGAGGATGATTATCCTCTGCCTTTGAAATTTCTTCAGGCGTGGCGGAAAAATCATTTGAACAAAATTATAAAATCCATGCATATATAGGTTTACTGCTTCAGAAGGCATGTGGAGAGAGCGTGGTCGTTGGATGGCATCATCCAACGGTCGGGATTTGATTAGAGGAGTCAAAGGGAGGGCGGTAGAATGTGTTAAATCAGATCCGTCGATTGCGTAGAGATCGACGGTCGGGAGAGGAGGTGGAAGGTCAAAGCGGAAAACGTTGACCAGGCGATGAATCTGGGAGATGAAATATGGGCCGTCGATCTGCAAATCAGATCGACGACATAGATCTATTGAAAGTCACACCATGGGCCAGTTAACTGTCGGGCATCTTTGGTGAGCGAAAACCGTCGTATGGGCAGCTTTAGATCAGACGGTGGATGCCAATATCGCGCGGGGTCCACATCCGATGTTTAACACGCGATGGACGACGGTTTGGAAAACAGTGCCTAGGCCACGCGTCAATTGGTGAGTGGAATCGCTGTCGATCGGAAGAAACCGCCCTCCGCTCGAAGGCGGTGCAATGAATACCACGCGGTTTTGGCAACGGTGAGTGGATGGCGGGGACCACCGGGGTGACGGCCTCGGCGCCGTTGATCTGCAGATCAGATCGACGGTGGATAATGATTTAAAACCCGGACCGGCTGAAAGCTATAATATAATAAAAATGTCAAAAATAATATATAACCCAAAGGTTTTACACTTCAGGTGGATATATATAACATTCAAAATGGCTTGGCGCCCGTCTGCGGGGCCGCGGGTTACATGGAGGATCATACGACTGGGCGGTTTATGCAGGAAGGGGATAAGACCCATATATGTCCAAAATGTGGGTTTTTTATGATTTGTAATGGTTTTCAAGGCTAATAATGGGCAACGATAGAGGGAAAAAGGCTAAACAAGGGGTACTTCGAGTAAAGGAAGGGGATTTTGGAAGGATTTAGAGGGTAAGAGGAGAATTTTGTCAAGGGGGAAAAAGGTTAAAATGAGGTAAGTTTGGAAGAAGGGGAAATGGGAAATGGTGCTTGCAGCAGTATTCTTCCTTGGGAATCAGCAGGATTTCTGAGTGTAAAATAAACCAACAGTGAAAATTATGGACAGACGCAGGAGGCCTCCAAGAGTCTTCAAGAGCCAACACTTTTTAGTAATAAAATTTGTTTCTTGAAGGCTGAAAAAGTCTTAGCCACATTTTGCTATAACAAATTTTATAGGTGGCTAACACCGTGTACATGCATTTAAGCATTTCTTGAGGAGGGTGAAACCTCATCTCAATTCCCAGCCAATAGTTTAGCCTTTCCATTTTGCATCATCCCAAACAGTTGGGATCCCAAGCTTTCCTATTTTAGGGAAAAACAACCAACATATTGTTGGTGTAAATCCAGAGAAAAACCGAATGCTAACAGGCATCCCAGGTCTCCTCATTTGAGGAAAACAACCAACTATGAAAATGTAAGCGGATTTAGAATAGATCATAGTATCGTTCCCGGGCCTCCTCTTAGGAGGAAAAAAACCCAAACAAGAACATAAATCAGCAAGTATAAAGTGTAAATCAGCAGCAACATTCCATAATCAATATTTACAAAACATTCCTGATAGCTAAAATGTCTTTAAAGAACCAAAAAATAAACACAATATAACTAAAACATGAAAACTTTCAGCAACTCATTTATGCAAAAGGTGGTTGAACCAATTCCATAGAGCCTTCCGACCCTATTTCTCATTTCCTCCAACTGCCTGTAACTTGCTGTACACCCTCGTTATAAAGGAAGTCTGCAACATCATTCATTTCCTTGTAAATATGACATAGATCAATGTAAGTAAAAGAGTGCTTTAGTAACCAACATTCATCAAGGATTGGGCATAAAATATAATTTGATCAAACAAAGTCATTGTTAAACCATTTTATGATGTTGAGGGAGTCCCTAAATATCTAAACCTTTGGAATGTGTAAGTGGGAAAGCCAGCACAAGAGAAGGCGAAGAGCTTTAATTTCAGCATAGTGTTTGTTCCCTGTCCTAGCCCTACTGAAGCTTCCAATATTCTCATTTGAGATAAATGAATCACAATTCGAGCCCCACACTGGTTTGCTGGGTCTGATGCACCATCAAAGTAAGCCCAAGGGATGTCTCCCTTGATTACTTCTGGGATTATTTATCTTACTTTTGTGGTGGTCTCTTTCTCTGGGAGGAGGGAGTATATGGCTGCTCCATTCCGAGCAACTGATTGGAAGGGGATATCTTCGTCCCTGAATATCGCATGGTTTCCGGCCAACCAAATTCCCCAAACGGTGATTAGAGGTAATGATTTTTGTTTATCCATCTGACTCCCATTCCACCAACGTTGCCATGCCTCCTTGATCGAAGGTCCTTCCCACTGAAGAGAGCAGCCGACCATATTACACATCTCTTCCAAAACCTTTTTGGCGAAGGGGCAGTGTAAAAACAGATGGTATACCAATTCTGCATTCTGTTTGCAAAGAGGGCATCTCCCCGGACCCTCTTTTTTCCTTTTCTAAACCAAGGACAAATGCATTAGTTGTGAAATGATAATGATTTTTTCTTGAAAAATCTCATTCTTATTTATAGTCACATCAATAAAAAAAATTATTAATTTTATTTTGGTACAACTTTTGAATTGAATTTAACCATGGTTACATAGATTTTGGTGCAAAAAATGAATTTCAAATTCATAAATATTATTTTATTGGCTTACCTATTATTTTATTATTTCCTTAGGAGGCCCATTTTAGACCTCAAAATTCCCCTAATGACCGATGAATCACTTTCTGGTGGATGACATGTCTCATGGATGAAAGTGATGGGTGATCTATGCCCTATGAAGCCAATGTTTAGGATTCCTCAATATGGAAATCCATGACATCGAGGAAGAAATTCTTCATGAGCAGCTCGGTGTCTCACCATTGTTGCTATAGGTCCCTGGTTAAGAGAGAGCCTGGTGGTAAGTTTCTTACTTTGAATAAACTTGAAGTATGTCCTTCCTGAATCAAAAGGAAGTGATGAATATTATTCTCTAAATTCATGTTCCATGCACTAAACCAGGACTAGCAACCGTAAGTCTTAGTGAAGGCCTTGAGGAGAGAATAGATAGACACATCATTCTGGTCTTCACCTAGAAGACAAAATGAAGGATTGGCTAATCATCTGACATCTGATACTCTTTGAGAATGAGATAGGGCATTCAAGATAAGAGTAGTCGGGGACCGATATTCTTTGAGGGCTGGCTACCCAAAAGAAGAATAGTCCAAGAAGGTCATACTTTGGGAACACCTGGGTGGAGTATGTGCCTTGTAGAGACAATGAATATGGTGTCTATAAGTCATGTGTCTCACTAACATTGTATCCCATTGTCTCTTTGAGAGATGGGGATGTTAGTCAAGCCCTTGCACTAGGACAATGCTGGTTGATATGATGCTATACAAATGTGATTACGAATCCAATTCTTCTTACGAGATTCTTCAGATTGAAAGTGACCATGTACCATTATGAATACCTCCCTAGTTAAGAGGGAGTGTTGGAAAGTGTAACTAGGTTCAGTCTTCATATTGACTATGAAATTATGTATTTAAAAAGACAAATATAATACAATGTATTTTTTTTAAGCTTTCTTCATGGGTTTCATGATCAAGATTTTTATTATAGGTCAAAAGACTTCTTATTGATGTCTTCTAGGGATTTTTCATCTTGTCATAAATGTATTAATTAGATTCATGTATATGATTGTTACTCATGTAATATGTATGCCTCAAGACCTTATCATATAAGCCTTGAAGACATGGCTCAAATGATGCTCAAGATCAACATTGGAATAGTCTTCAAGAAAACCTACAAAATGTTGGACGACATCCTCTACAAGTCGGCCTACAATATGAATTCAAGTTGGCTCAATGAACAGTCACATCCGTTCACTATCAGGTCGGCTAATTATAGGGGCTGACCACTATAAATAGCCCACTGGACTGCGTAGAAACAAAACACACAAAATTCGGTTTTAGGTATGAGATTTGCGGACAAGTTTGAGTAAGTTTCGATGATATATGTCTGCAATAAGTATGAGTTTAGGACTGCATTAAAGGGAGGCATAAAATCAAAGAAGAGGTTGTGCTAAAGTGCGAGAACAAGTCTGGTTTTAAAGTGAAATAAGGACTACTTTCAGAGCAAAGAAAGGGTTGTGATAAAGTGCAAAGTTGCAACACTGTAATAATTGTGAAGTTGTAGCACTGTGACAAGTACAAAGTTACAGGACTATGTTAAGTACAATAACAATATTGTGTGGGCATTACTACAGTGTAGTGTGGATTTCTCATCGAAAGGAAATAAGACAAGTATGTACAGTTAGTAAGGTTAAGTAGGAAGAATTCAAGTAGACATTGAGCTCTCTAGTCTTGGTGTAGAAAGGTGCATAACGGTGTAGGACAGTGCAGGAAAAAAGGATCAGCTCAAGGAGTCAATGAAGAAGCAATGACAAGGTCTTGGAGGCATACAAGGGTCAAGGGTTTGTGTCATGGTCATGGTACTTGCCATTTGAAAGTCTATAAGAAGAATTTATATTGGATTTTCCTGTCCAAGAGGGAGAGGTTTTGGCCCTGGCTCGAAGAGCCTAAATTTGTGTATCTTGTGTTTTTGGTAATTGACTTGATGAATATTATCTTGTCAAGGAGCGGAAAGTAGACTACGTTCAACGGTGAAGAAGGGTTGTGTTAAAGTGCGGAATCTGGACTGCAATAAGTTTGAGGACATGTCTATATGTAATACAGAGAGGATACTATGTTAAAGTACAAGAATAATACTATGTCAAGCACTTGAACATGATTGTGTATAGGGCGGTCTGTTCTATAAAAGGAAACAAGATAAGTGTGTACGGTCATCAAGGATAAAGCATAAGGTGCAGGACGATTCCTGAAAGTAGGATCAACTAACGGAAACAATGAAGAAGTAGTGACAAGGTCTTGGAGGCATACATAGGTCAAGGGTCTGAGTCATGGTAATGGTACTTGTCAATTGAAAGTCTATAAGAATAATTTTATTGTGGGTTTTCCTCTCCAAGAGGGAGAGGTTTTGGCCCTGGATTGAAGAGCCTAACTTTGTGTCTCATGTGTTTTGGTAATTGACTTGGTGAAAGACATAATAATCTAAGAAGAGAATACATAAGTAAGCTCACAAGTAATTATCAAGAAGAGAATTTGAATTAATCATTACCCTACCAAATTCTCAACATGGTTTCAAAGCTAAGGTGCCGAACATAATGGCTACTTGACAAGGAGACACTCAAGGAAGCAAGGATCAAAGTCAAGGTCAAAGTTTGCGTTAAAGAGTCAAGGATTCACTCATCAAGGAGATAATATTTTCCATCAAATATTTATGACATTCAAAACATTGTTGGAACACACATCATCAAGCTCCATCCTTCAATATATAACACCTTTCAAGACATCATCATTTTGAAGACATCCTCTATCGTTAAGAATCCAACATCTATATTGGAGAATTAAATCTAAGAGGGAGTTCCTACCTTCATCTTCATCATCATCATCAATGAAGCTGCTAGAAAAAGGAAGTCACCCTATTCAAGTAAGTATCAATTACCTCATCTAAATCTGCCAAAATGACTTATTGCAAAGAGAGCATCAAGTTGGTTAGGTCATCAAACTTTAGTGCATGGAAGAAGATGATAGATTTGAATCTAATCGAAGATGAAGTCATGGGATACATCAAAGGATCCACAATTCAACCCTTAAAAGAATATGCTCCAGCTCATGCCAAGTACTTGAAAGGAGAAATCAGAGCCCAAAGGATTCTCATAGAATCCATTAAGGACTCACTCATACACTATGTATCAAAACTAGAAACTGAAAAAGAAATATATGAGAAACTGGTGGAGCTATTCTCTGTGAGTGCTGTAGGAGAAGAAATCTCTCTAAGACAAGAACTATACAAGATGAAATTGTCAAGAGAGGAAGGAATCACTTCATATTTTATGAGTATTTCTGAAATAAGAGACCAACTGCAGGAATTGGGAGAAGTAATGTCTAATAGTGAGATGACCACAATGGTGTTGAATGCTCTATCAAAAGAATGGGGAAACTTCACTTGAAACCTATACGAGAATAAAGAAGCATCTCCATTCCATGATCTATGGTATCTATGTCAAATAGAAGAAACAAGATTGAAAGTTAAAGCTGATACAAGATCAAGTGAAGGGAATAAAACCTTTTCAACCATGTCCAGGAAGAAAGGAAGATTCAGTAAATTTGGTCCTTGGAATAAAAGAAGAAATATGGACAAAGTACGATGATTTAGATGTAATGAACTTGGGAATTAGAAAAGGGATTGTCCTAAATATAGGAAAGACAAGAGGAAAAAGCAAGAATTCCATGTCACAAATGAAAGGGAAGAACCTGATGCAAAGAAATTTAAGAAAGAAGAAGCAAAAGATCTCTATTATGATTGAGATCATCTTCCCCTTTTAGTGATTTCTTTTGTTTGTAAAATAGTATGATAGGTAGCAGTGTATATTAATAGCATCATGATAGAAGCATGGAAGGAGAACTTGAAGAAGTAGCTCCTGGAAACCTCACTGATAACAACATTGATGGAAGGCAGTCATCAAGATCAAGGGTCATCATTCAATAATCAATATGGAAAGAGGTGTTGACATTTTTCTAATGGATTTCTCTATGGATTCACTAGAAAGAAAGCAAAATGTTTCATTGAGAATTCTATGTTATAGAATTATGGGATTAGGATATGATGACACATTGATGAATTAGGTCAAGGAAATCAAGTTCTTAATTCTAGTAAAATTGCTGCATGATGACTCAAAAGGAAAAGGATGAGGTACATATATCTATATGTTGACACTGGATGCTGGGAAATCATATCATATGGTTGCAGGTGATGGAATGCTATCTTTAGAAGTATGTTCAAAGAAAGAAGGATCTCTTCTAGTGCAGAGGTTGCCACTAACAGATGAAATCAAATATGTCCTCATATGAAATATGAGGTGGTTGTATACAAGAAAGGAACTGGATATTGGAATTTCTAGGAATGAAGCTGTGTGAAGAAAGAGATCATGAAGTGTAACCATGTCAAGAGGCACTTATCATCCAGAAACCAAGAAGATGTGACTAGGAGATCTCCTGGGAAGATATGTGGACTCTGATAGAAGTATGTTAAACAAGAAGACACTTGACAATACATATCTTTAGGAGATGTGTCAATCTGAATAAAGGATGTTGATGCTTACAGGAAGATGTTATGGTGAAATATCATCTCTGAGGTAACTTTTGATTTAAAATTTCTTATGTATATGTTTGTCTGGACAAGTTTATTCAAGGCCGCCAATCATGTGGAAGGATGTAAGATACTTGGGAGATGGTTCGAAGGAAAGTAGCATGGCATAAAAGTGGACCAAATAAAAAGGAATGACAAATCACTTTATGGTGGATGACATGAGTCATGGAGGAAAGTGATGGATGATTTGTGTTTTATGAAGCCAAAAGTTGAAGATTCCTCAATATCATGACATCGAGGGGAGGAATTCTTCATGAGAAGTTGGGTGTTTCACCATTGTTGCTGTAGGTCCCTAGTTGAGAGGGATCTTGGTGGAAAATTTCTTACTTGGAAGAAACTTGAAGTATGCCCTTCCTGAGTTAAAAGGGGGTGACGTATATGATTCTCTAATTCATGTGTCATGCACTAGACGAAGACTAACAACTGTAAGTCTTAGTGAAGGCCATGAGGAGAGAATGGATAGACACATCATTCTAGTCTTCACCAGGAAGACATAACAAAGGATTGCGTAATTATCTGGCATCTGATACTCTTTGAGAATGAGATAGGGAATTCAAGATAAGGGTAGTTAGGGATTGATATTATTTGAGGACTAGCTATCCAAGAGAAGAATAGTCCAAGAAGGTCATACTCTGGGAACACCTGGGTGGAGTATGTAGCTTGGAGAGACAATGACTATTGTGTCTATAAGTCATGTGTCTCGCTGACATTGTAACCCATTGTCTTGTTGAGATATGGGGTTGTTATTCAAGGCCTTGCACTAGGACAATGACGGTTGAAATGATGCTATACATATGAGATTACCAATACGATTCTTCTTATGAGATTCTTCAGATTGAAAGTGACCATGTACCATTATGAATATCTCCCTAGTTAAGAGGGAGTGTTGGAAAATGTAACTAGGATCAGTCTTCATATGGACTATGTAATTATGTATTTATGTAATCAAGAAGACAAATACAATAAAATATATTTTTGGTATGCTTGCATCATGGGTTTCATGAGCAAGGTTTTATTATAGGTCAAAATACTTCTTGATGTCTTTTAGGGATTTTTCATCTTGTCATAAAGGTATTAATTAAGAGTCATGTTTATGAAGAGTCAAGTCAAAATTATATGCCTCAAGACCTTGTGTTCTGAAAAAAATCCCCTCTGTGGACAGAGGCAATCCCTCTATCCCTAGGGTGGGTCTAGCAACAAGGGAACAAGATGGTCTCTAAATTCCTAGTTCATAAACGAAATGCGGATTGGAATAGATGTCCTACCTCAATCCAATGTTCTTGACATAGTACGTTGCTATGATACCTCATTATTTGTTCTTCAAGCTTTGCGCTCTATTGGTAGCGATATTCACACACCTGCACAAATATAAAGAAAACACTAAAAGCATACGAGCATACATAATCATCTACCACTATCCAACTAGTCAAGGAGAGTCAGAAACTTCAAATATTAACATAGACAAAGATGGAACTAGAAATTGGTCATGTCATATTAATATATAAAAGGGAGTTTACAACTTGCGCCTTGACGTTGTAGACCTCCTTTGACGGGTTCACTGGGGTACGTCTCAAAGCATTCATTCGTCGATTCGGCTCAAAGAGGCGAAAGGCTCAAACTCTCTCTCACAACTATGGACTATTCTCTGCTATCTTCTGCACACCAGCTCTTGGTCTATTATAGCTAGAAGAATCAATGGGATGAAGAGGAATTTATAGGAGTGGAGGAAGGGATTTGGGATTCACTTATGGTGGAGGAAAGGTCTATCCCTTTGGGAAGTTGCATTTTTGTAGGAACTAGAAGGCCAAAGGGAGAAAATCGACCACATCTAGTCGAACAAACATCCATGATTTTTCTCACAAATCTGTTAGATATTAGAATATTTGTTTCCATATTAAAAAACCTTCCAAAAGTATCTCTACGCAGGGGTCCTTCAAAGACAGAGCGACCACAACGCGAGGGCTAGTGCAAATCTGGCCATGGGCACGAGGACATAACTACACCACATTGTCGACCCAAAAGTACATGTTTTTAAGGGTCTACTTTAGGAATGGTCCACAGAGATTTTGTTCCTGGCATGTTAAGTGATGCAATGACATTCATTACGATGTGTGACAGTACACAAGGGTCACTATGATGGTCCTCAAGGGAATGCAGGGACGGTGGCAAAATGTTGTGTAATAGATGCCCCCGAAAGCATGAAGTCTGAGAGAGAGGGAGGGGTGAAATGCTTTATGAGAACATGACCAAACCAAAACATTTTCGTCGGAGGACCTGCAAGATCAAGTACGATTAATATCTCCGATACATGAGTACAAGGTATGGGCGCAACCATCCACAATAGAGAACATGTAATAAGATCCATGGTATGGACACAACCATCCAGTGAGAAGGATCATAAAATAGACTCGGGTATGGTCAAAACCATGCAATCATAAGAGACATGTATACAGTCATGACACACCAAATCATCCCGCAACCTGGATTTCATCAAACAAAAACCTAGGGTCTTGCGCTCCGTCCTGACCTGAACAAGTACAAATTTAGGCATGCGAATGGATGAGCTGAAGTCAAACATGCAAGAAAGTCATCTGATTACCAGCCAATGATGGAAGTTGTTAATAGGTACGAGAGAAACCACCAATAATGAGAATGGTTCTCAAGGTACTGCTTGTAAAATCCACATAATATGAACAATGAAATGGAGTCGAACATCCGCGGAATCACCCGATCGAAGGCCAATGATGAGAACCTGTCGTCGAATGTGAAGAACTTGCCATTGAGGCATGCAAGCTCTAAGGTACTAGAAGGGAGTCTCTGGATCAACTTGCTGGATAATGAGATGAAGTCGATAGGAAGTGATCGGTCGAAGGAGGGACATAATATTTCCCACATAATCGACACAAGAAAGAGGAATAATATGATAGTGAATCAAGACTAAACAGAGGATCAGGGGTTAAACTGAAAAAGGGACTTATCTTGAACATATTGTCGACACGTCTTCAGAATATGGCAATATTTGAAATCAAGGGAACTGAGGTCATGGTGATGAGGCAATGAGCATATGAGAGATCAAAATGGATAACCCAAACCCATGAGGGAAAAATGATGAATGTGGGATCTCCCTAACCTGGCATGAACTGCAGACAAGTGTCATTTTCAAGAGTGACATAGTGCCGACACAACTGAAAACTTGTTCCATTTCCCCCCACCATTTATGGCGAGAACCCAAATTATTTTTGGAAACAAGCTTGAAGGAGATAACATATGCTTGTCATGTAAGTTTTTCCTTCGAAAAAATCCATCCTAGTACATTTTACGAGCCCTAGGAAGGAGGAACTCGGTAACATCATGGAGACAGCTTCCAATGTCATTTAGATTTAACGAGTCTAGCAAAGGGAAAACTCGACGTCTTTTCTTGTTTAGTGAGTTTGAAAAGAGGCAGAAAAGAAAACTCCAGAAGGTCCCTTTTCGTAGGTCGTCTCTCAGATCTGAAAAGGTAGAAAACAATATATGAGAGAACCTCTTAGCCATGTTTGACTAAGGTATTCCTTTTTCGTAAATAATCTATCCTAGATCGAAAAAGGAGTAAACGTATACTGGGCAGATGACATTTCACAACCTTTATCGAGTTCAAAACAACAAGATCTTGACAATATTTTCGATTTTTGAGAGTCAGAAAAGAGATGAAAGATGACTCGAGGGGGTGACTTTTTCGTGTTCTTACCGAGTCCAAAAAAGTAATAAAATACAACTCATTTCCTCATCATTGCTAGTTTTAGGAACTGTTGCTGCACAAGAAACAAACACAAAATCCATTTTCGAGAAAAAATAAAAAAAAAAATTTAAAAATGTGTCCAAAAACCTAATTAGGGTTAGAAAAGGTTATAAAATAACTCAATAGTAAAAAACAATTTACTTTTACCTTTTCACTTTCTTGTGAGCACTTTCACCTGTTTTCACTGTGAATTTGGGGAGCTAACTGCAAGCAATCCAGGAGGCCATTGATGAATCTGCTTCTTCCAGGTAAGAGCCATGAACTTCCCCAGCAATTTCATACATTTTTATATGTTTTCATGTTTTGAGGCCTTTTTTAAAAACTCATACCCACGGTGATCGACGCCGGTTCTCGGCACAAAGCTGCACTGACCTCCACAATTTTTATAAGGGGAAAGCGTCGCTCGACACAACTGTTTGAAAAATAGCAGTGCCGAGCACCATGCATAATTTTTTCACAATATTATCAAAACCTCTTGTCAAAATCGATTCAATTTTTAACCATATGGCTTATAGAATCTTGTGTGTTGTCTTGCATGAATAATTTAGCAGTTATAATAGCAATAGAATGGAAAGAGCGGGAGCATGGGGCAGAAGATGCAGAAGCCATGGCGGACGATGCATTCTTAGATACTCTTGTTGAGAATTTGTAGGATATGTGATTAATACAAAAATTATCTTCCTGATAATTACTTATGAGCTTGCTTATGTCTTCTTAGTTAATTCTTCATCATGTCAATTATCAAAGTACTTATACAAATGAAGAGACAGAATTGATTTTACTTGTAATTGAATATCTTGTAGTGTGGTTAGGAAGGTAAATCTCTGATTTACCTTCCTTACCTTTTATCACCTTTAGGTCACTGTCTTTACTTAGAAAAATTCTTATAATATATACTTTAGAGCTCAAGAATCTGCACTTGTATCCTCTTGCACTTATCCGCAAACCAACCTTATAAATCCGTACATATGTTCCTAGCTGCACCTATCCAAAGTCTGTCCTTTGCTACACTTATTTGCAGTTTATCCTTCCTGTTCTTTCCGCAATTTTTTGCTCTTCAGTCCGCACTAAAATTTGTCCTTAGATCCACACTTTTAGATGCTGTAACACCTTAGACTTGTCTGCATTAGTTGTTCCTTCTTCCATGTTGTCTAAACTCAAACTTGTCCGCAAATTCTGTTCTTTCTCCGATGGTGTCCACCTCAGATTTTATCTGCAATTTTAACTGCTATCAAACTCAGATAGATCCGCCTATAATTTTGTCCTTAGATTTGCTGCAATTAGTTCACACTATTGACCACACTATTATCTCTTCATGGATCTGCAATTTCCCTTGGAATATCCACACTAATTCAGAGTTTAATACACAAATCTATCTCCTCACATGATCCGTTGTGCAGTGTATATATAGTGCACTGTTCTTGCCTTTAGGCTGACCAAACAGTCATTTATTGAGTTGACTTTATTACTGAGATTTAGGCCGACAAGAGAGAGGTTATCCCATCATTGAGAGAGGTGTTCTCCACGGTATGTAGAGATGTCTTCCGACATTGTTTAAGGGTTTCTATTTGTCCTTCTTCCACAAGGTCTTGGCGTATATTAGACTAAACTGGATCCGTCATGATTTTGACACTTAATCCTATTTATACCTAGAAGAAAAGAACCTAATAGACATCAAGAAGAAGTCTATCTACATAATAAAAACTTGCTCATGAAACCCATAAAGCAAGTACAACAAAATACATTTTATTATCTTTGTCTCCTTCTATTCATAATTACATAATCATGAAGACCAACCTAGTTACATTTCACAACACTCCCTCTTAACTAGGGAGGTATTCATTTAGTTACATAATCACTTTCAAACTTGAAGAAACTCATAAGAAAAATCGGATTGGTAATCTCATCTGTATAGCATCATTTCAACTAGCATTGTACTAGTGCAAGGCCTTGAATAACAACCCCATCTCTTCAATGAGACAATGGGCTTCAATGCTGGCAAGACACATGACTTATAGACACCTTCGTCATTGTCTCTCCAAGGCACATACTCCACCCGGGTGTTCCTAAAGTATGACCTTCCTGGACTATTCTTCTCTTGGGTAGCTAGCCCTCAAAGAATATTGGTCCCCGACTACTCTTATCTTGAATGCTCTATCACATTCTCAAAGAGTATCAAATGCCATATGATTACCCAATCCTCCATTCTGTCTTCCCAAGACCAGAATGATGTGTCTATCTCTCCCTCTCAACCAGGGAGGACCTTATTCCACAAGGGAATGTACTCATTCTTATACAAATAATGTACCTAAGCTCATTCTTAGGAATTACCAAGTTTCTTCCAAGTAAGAAAATTACCATCAGGCTCCCCCTTAACCAGGGACCTCTAGAATTAATGGTGAGACACCTAGTTGCTCATGAAGAATTCCTATTCTCGATGTCATGGATTTCGATATTGAGGAATCTCCAACTTTTAGCTTCATAGGGAAAAGATCATCCATCACTTCCATCCTGAGTCATGTCAGCTATCAGAGTGATTCATCAGACTTCCTTTAGCTGGTCCATTGTTATGCCATGCTTCTTTCCTTAGAATAATTTCCAAGGATCATACATCCTTTCTCATGATTAGAAGCCCTGCACAGGTTCATCCAGATAAATATATTCATATTAACTTTTAGAAAGAAAGTTACCTTAGTGATGATCTTTCACCATGAAGTCTTCTTGTAGACATCGGTATCCTTTATACAAATTGACACATCTCTTGATGATATGTTTTTGCTAAGGGTTTCCAGACTTTTGTCAGAGTCTACATATCTTCCCAGGAGATCTTCTAGTCACATATATTTGACCTCTGAATGATACCTGCCTTAAGACATGGTTGCATTTCATGATCTCTTCCTTTCTGCACATTTTCCATTTCCAGGAACTTTCAACAACCACCTCATATACCATGAGGACATATTATGTTGATTTCATCTGTCCGTGCACTGAGAGATACTCTTTCATAGTTCATACTTCTAAGTACATAAGTTCATTATCTGCAACCATATAACATGACATCACAACATCCAATGTCAACATTTAAATATATACATACCTCATGCCTTTTTCCCTTGAGTCATCTTGTAGAAATTTTTAGGAATGAATAGCTTCATTCCCTTGGCTTGTTAAATCAATATGTCATCACATCCAAGAAGTACGTTTCTATGATGACCCTTGCTCTTGATGACTTCTTACTTAAAGTTTATCAAAGAGGTTTTTCCAAGAGCAGACTCACCAGGAGTTCCTGCCATGCTTAGATCATGATGCTACATTGCTTCCTATCATATAACCAATAGAAATCAATTCTATATAAGTTTGCGTGATTTTCCTTGAATATTATTTTCTTTCTCCTATTGAGATTTTGTCCCTTTAGGACCATATTTCTTGTAATTTCCTCAACTTCCCTCTTTCCTTCTGCAAATGTTTGAGTCTTTTATCCTTCAACATTTTTTCCCTTGATTTGTCTTTTTCCATCTAGTATAGACACCACTAGTTGAATGAGGTAATTTTCTACTTATCATATATTCTCTTAATGTCTCCAATCATTCATAGTTTTTTCATGACTTTACTTTATTCGACAACTATGACTATTATCCTCATGAAAGGATTCTTGGTAACCCAACCAACTTTTATATCTCCCTGCAAAAAAAAATTCATTTGACCAAATTTGATTATAGAATGAAAGATACTTACTTGATAAGTGAAGATAAAGTCTCTAGCTTGATTTCTTCGATGGTGGAGAAAAGATGTGTTAGTGCTTTCTCTTTGAATGATCTTCTTCAAGGGTAAGAATTTGTTTTAATGATGATAAAGCCTTCTTTTCTGCACCCCTAGCCTTGGCCTCTTATAGTCTTCTTATCCTTGATTTCAATACAAGGATCTTGCTTCGATGTATATCTTTAGTTATTCTCTAAGTTATCTGAAATATGTTAGCTCAAGACCGAGATTTTTAGCACACCTTGCAACCTTTCAATCACCCTTTTCTGCACTGTATGGTATAACTATATATTACTAAAGAATTCCTCGGCCTATCTAAAGTATAGACAGAGATGACCCTTAGATTTCTTTGACCCAATTACTGTGGTGCACGATGTTGAAGTTTTTGAGAATTTGTATCATACCACCGAGCTTGTATCTTTGCAATAGCACCAAACTTCTTTGTAAAAGCACCAAACTTCTTCTCTCTAAATTTGATCTCACACAATAAATTTTCTCTAATTTCAAAATCTTCTTGCCAATAAGGTGATCTTCTTTTGTCATAGCTCTGATACCATGTTGAGAATGTGTAGGATATGTGATTAATACAAAAATTCTCTTCCTGATAATTACTTGTGAGCTTGCTTATGTCTTCTTAGTTAATTCTTGATCAAGTCAATTATCAAAGTACTTATAAAAATGTAGAGACAAAATTGATTTTAATTGTAACTGAATATCTTGTAGTGTGGTTAGGAAGGTAATTCTCTGATTTACCTTCCATACCTTTTATCACCTTTAGGTCATTGTCTTTATTAGACAAATTCTTATAGTAGATACTTTAGAGCTCAATAATATATGCACTTGTATCCTCTTGCACTTATCCGCAGACCAACCTTATAAATCCGCACATCTGTTCCTAGTTGCACCTATTCGAAGTCTGTCCTTTGCTACAATTATCCACAATTTATCCTTCATGTTCTTTCCACAATTTTTTGCTCTTCAGTCTGCACTAAAACCTGTCCTTAGATCCACACTTTTAGATGCTGTAACACCTAAAAATTTTCCACATTAGTTACTGCTTCTTCCAAGCTGTCTAAAATCAAACTTGTCCGCAAATTCTGTTCTTCCTCCAACGCTGTCCACCTCAGATTTTATTTGCAATTTTAACAGCTATCAAACTCAAACAAATCTGCATATAATTCTGTCCTTAGATCTGCTTCTATTATATCACACTATAGACCACACTATTATCTCTTTAGGGATCCGTAATTTCCCTTGGAATATCCACACTAATTCATATTTTAATACAAAAATCTATCTCCTCAAATGATCTGCAATGCAGTGTATATATATTGCACTGTTCTTTCCTTTAGGCCGACCAAACAGTCATTTATTGAGCCGACTTTATTACTGAGATTTAGGACGACAGGAGAGAGGTTATCCCAGTGTTGAGAGAGGTGTTCTTCACGGTATGTAGAGATGTCTTCCAACGTTGTTTGAGGGTTTCTATTTTTCCTTCTTCCACAAGGTTTAGGAATATATTAGACTGAACTGGATCCTTCACGATTTTGACACTTAATCCTATCTATACCTAGAAGACAAGAACCTAATAGACATCAAGAAGAAGTCTATCTACATAATAAAAACTTGCTCATGAAACCCATGAAGCAAGTACAACAAAATACATTTTTATTATCTTTGTCTCCTTCATTCATAATTTCATAATCATGAAGACCAACCTAGTTACATTTCACAACAACTCTGAGGAACTGTGGGCTCCTCAAAATTTTCATGACCCCATGTCTAAGAGCTCAATTAGAGCTATTGCAATACTTGATTAGTGTATGGGACATTGACCAAGAAAAATTCATCTTCCATGACCAAGAATTATAGATAGAAGTCTCTGATATCTACTTCATAACAAGATTTTCACGAAGGAGAGAGCGAGCACGAATGACAAGTACTCTGATCCTTCGAGAGAGCATGGGCATGTTGATAGAGAGAGCCTGTCCTGAAGCAAGGAAGCACACAAGAGCAGTAAACTAGACATCCAGATAGTGCCCGACTTACCTTTGAGGGTAGTGTTGCATACCATTACTCGGGCTGCCAGATCTCAGGCTCCCTATGAAGCCACAAAGACTCAACTCGAATTGGCCATAGATTGCATGTCTCTGATAATCTTCAATTGGGCGGAAGCGGTGACAATCAATATGAAACGTCAACTAACCAAGTGTAAAAATGGGAAGTTGGAGCAGTTTGGGTACAAGTCCATTTTGATACCATTCATCCTGGAATGGTTATCGATATTCTAGCGTCACAAGGTAATTGTGCCTATGCCACCAACACGAGAGCCACGTATGGTCCGTTGGGCTGAGCTGATGACTCGATTAGGGGGTGGGTAGCATATTTCATGGAGACCAGAGTTCTTTGACTGGTTGAGCCGAAAACTCTTCGTGGTGGAGGATTGGCCATATACCAGTACCGATTTCAGGGGTGATCCAGATCTTCCACTTTTGAAAGGGGACAACTCGGACGAGAACAGAGGTAAAGACTCATTTTTTGGATTTTTATGAGTATTAATTATTTTTTTGGTTTTTATATATGTGTGTTATGATATTTTCTCATGTGTTATAGATGTTGGACCAAAGAGACTTGCAGGGATGTCTCCGATAGCTCGGAGGGTCCCAAGAGAGTTCGAAGTGGTCCCTCATGGTGAGGGAGGTGATGACGAGGAAGAAATCGCATGTAACCTGGAGGTACTCGTGAGCGAGATCCCAGAGTACGTGAGATTTGAGGAAATTCCTGATGCTTACCAGCGGCATACTGTGGGACTTTCTAACCGCAGTCATCGACTGCTGAGATGTGTCGTATGGGAAGTGACGTGCTATCATGAGCACCATGCTGATTAGACTCCTAGGTTTTATTTTTGCATTTTTTGAGAGACATGGCATCTCAGGATGTAACTGAAACACATATATATTTTGAACTATGATGTACAAGCCGATGCAAACAATCAATATATATACTTATTTTCCTGTCTAAATCTTCCTATGTGATGATGATTTCTTTTACAAATTCCGCAAATATCTGTCTAATACAAGATTAGCTACTACATTAGTTAACATATTCATTCTTCTGGGAATATGCTGATATGCAATATAATCAAAATTCCTTTCTAACAAACAAACACGTAAATACATCCTTAAAATTTGAAGGTTTCTGACAGAAAAATGCCCATTGAGCTGGAGAACAACAAGCTAAGAGTCTAGGTTTACAATTAATTCATGAATGTCGAGGGTAATAGATTTAGTTAGAAGTTCGATAACTACACTATATTCAATGACATTGTTAGTTGTACGTCCTAGACAAATGCCTTGATGGTATCCTAACTCATTGTTATGATCATAAATTACCCAAGCCGCAGAGGATATGTTTCGGGTACCACGAGAGGCACCGTCAGCGAAACCGACATAAGGAGTGACATACATATACACAATAAGCAATGACATAGTAAGCAGGAAAAAGCTGCTCGCAAAGAACACCAAGCCAAAAATGTACAAAAATGAAAAACACACATATGTACAGAAGAAATGCATGAGAAAAATCATGCATAATATTTTTTGAGATATAGCCCATTTGGGGGTTGATCCAGTGGATGGCCTTCATAATCAATAAGCTCATAGGCCCCTTTCTACAAAACACGTTTAACGATGTAGGGCCCATGCCACATGGGTTCGAATTTCACTGCCCCCAATTTATCATGGGTTTGGTCATACAAGAGAACCAAGTCTCCTTCTACAAAGGTACGAAGGGAAACTGTTTAGTCAAAGTGGGCTTTGACCCTCTTTTTCCGTTCTTCTATGACTAAAGCAGCGAAGTAGCGAGTTTCATCAAGCCTCTCCAAATATAGAAGACATTATTTCTCTGGTGAGGTATTGGGCAGTAACTTGACAACTAGCTTGAGTGAACGAATTTCACATTCAATTGGAAGGGTAGATTCCAGATCATAAACAAGTTGGAATGGTGTGAATCCGGTTGCATCCTTCACTGAGGTTCGGTAAGCCCAGAGAGCTTAGAACAACATGAGATGCCAATTGGACATGTGCATCCCAATAGAACACTGAAGCATAGTGACTAAAAATTTGTTCACGACTTCAACCTGACCATTGGCCTGGGGGTAGTACGACATTGAGCTGTCGTGACACAGGCCAAACTGAGTATTCATCTCAACCATCATATAATGGTGAAAATGGGAGACATGGTCAGTTACAATGGGTTGAGGGACTCCGAACTTGGAAATCACGTGATTGAAGAGAAATTGGGCAGCCGTCTTACCATCAGCTATGAGTGTAGGCATTGCTTCGGCCCATTTGGTGAAGTAGTCTACAGAGACAATAATATAAGCATGCCCCCCGGTTGAGTGAGGGTTACACGTCATAAAATCGATACCCCACTTCGCAAAAGGGCCAATGGTAATGACGGGATGGAGGTGAGCAGGTGGCGCGCGCATCTTGTGGTGGTAAATCTGGCACTCTTAACATTTACGGACAACGAGGATACAATCTTTGAAAATGGTAGGCCAGAAATACTCGGCATGAAGAATTTTTTGAGTACTAGCATACCAAGACATGTGACTGCCACACGTGCCATAATGTTATTCATTAAGGACTTTTTCAGCTTCCTCGAGGGTTAAACACTGACAGAGGATAGAATCAACTCTGATGTGGTATAAAGTATGTCCGACTATGCGATGGGGTTGCAAATGATGACAAATACATCGATGAGCATCTTTTGTTAACTCAGACCAGAAAGTAGAAATCTAGAGATAAACGATGATATCACTGTACCATGGATCGAGGGTACTAATCAGAAAAAGAGTATCGTCCGGAATTATTTCCTCAGAACTGTAAGGAGCAGAGGCAGAGGGTAAGGAGCAGATCAATTAAGCAAAACCAAAGATTTCTTTGATTCGGCGATAGTGAACTCCAAATCAAAATCTTGGAGGATAACGATCCACTTAGAGTACTTGCCCCCCAGCAATTGTCGAGTTAAAATATAGGTCATGGGGTTGCAACTATAAATCAAAGTCATGGTGTGAGGTAAAATATAACGGTGGAAATTTTGTATGGCTTGAACAACTACCAACACCAATTTTTCGACATGAGCATAACACATTTCAGTGTCAAGAAGATTGTGGCTAAGATAATAGATGACATGTTCATTACCATTATCATTGTCTTGTACTAGAACCATGGCGATAGTGCGAAAAGCGACAGCTAGATAGAGTGAATAATCGTGATGATAATTTGGGGGACGCAAAGGAGGAGCATTGACAAGCATGGTCTTCAGCGCATCAAAATATTTTTGGGCAATATCATCCCATAGAAACGGGATGCCTTGCTTAAGTAATCACGTAAAACCTTTGGCTACCTCAACATAGTTCGGTATGAAATGACCCAGGAAGTTAGCTTTCCCTTGCAAACTCTGCAACTGGTGTAAAGAGGAAGCGGAGGGGAGATTAATGATAGCTTAGAACTTAAGAGGATCAAGACGAATACCATATTTGGAAACAAAAAACCCAAGGAGTCTATCCGAATCGACACAGAAGACACATTTGTGCGGATTAAGTTGAATGTTGTAGCATCTACAATGAAGAAAAATTTGATGGAAGTGTTCTAGGTGGTCCTGACGCTTAGCAGAATGAGCGGAGAGGTCATCCAAGTAAGGTTGAACAATGTGATTAATATCGTGAAAAGCATACGACATTGCTTGTTGGAACATGGCACCAACATTTTTCAGGCCAAAAGGGAGATTTTATACGCGAAAGTTCCCCATGGATAGATGAAGGCGGTTTTATGTTGATCAGCCAGTAGTATATTAATCTGGTTATAACCAGAGAACCCATCCATAAGGGAGGAAATCTCACTTCCAGCACACTCGTCAATAATCAAGTCGATGAAGGGAGTGGGATAGTTATCCTTGGGACAAGCACGATTGATATCGCAGTAATCCACACAAAATCGAATGGTGCCCTGCTTTTTGTCCATAGGGACAATGTTAGAGACCCAAGCTATCAAGGGGATCGGATAAATGAAGCCTACTTTGAGAAGTTTTTCAACTTCTCCCTTTATGGCAGATGCCTTTCTAGGGTGCATGGGGCAAAGACGTTGACGAACATGTTTTGCATCAAGGTAACTAGGTATCTCGTGCACGACTATACTCAGATCAATGCTGGAAATTTCCTCGTAGGACCAAGAAAAAACGTCTCAAAATTCGCGGAAGATGCTAGTATAGACATCAATCTCATCGGGAGAATAGGTCACCCCAATATGGATGTTCTTGAAAACCCCCGGTTTAACAGAGATGTCAATAGGCATTTTCTAAGTGATATTTCCCATGTTGCCTTCCATAGAAACTTCATGTGTCAAAATATGTGTTTGAAGCGATTGCGAAGGAACTTGGGAAGAAAAATTCTCAAGACAGTTTGAAATTGCCCCAAGACTAGGTAAAAAGGAGGAACGATGATGATTATCATCCCAGGGAGGATCCTCGAGAGACATGATTTCCACTATGGCTTAATCAATTGGAAATGTCTCAAGGGATCTGGAGAATCCGAAGCATCGAGCCAAGGGGATTGAGAATATGTGTCGAGAGGCATACTTGAAGAAGTATGATCAGAAGGAGAAGCCGAATCCAAGATGATCTCACAATAATCGATTTATATCGGGCTTAACAAAATTACGTCACCAAACGAATCAACCTGATTAGGCAAAGGGATGATCCAAGGATCAGAAGAAGTGGAGATCATATTGACCTGAGCAGTTTGGGGCGGAGGAAGAGAAAAAAGACCCATAAGGGCAAGATCTTTGAAAATTTTGGGCCCCACACTTTCATAAGGCATGGGAATGTGGTCTACATATGGAACATTGCTCTTTGAAGAAGTGGAAGTGAAAAAGGATAACTGATCAACAATGATAATGTTTCTTTCGTGCGGGAAACGAAGAACACGAAAGAGAGTGGACGGTACGCATAGCATGGCATGAGTCCAACTGCGGCCAAGGAGGAGATTATAGTTGAATTTGGCATCAACGACTTCAACCTCAACATTGACCATTTTTCCTTCCAACGTGATAGGTAAGTTGGTGAGGATACCAAGAGGGCGAGATTCCCTTTTGTTGAAGGCCTCCAAAGCGTTTGGAGACTCGTTAAGGTCTGGAGAGCCGATAGCTTTCCAGCATGTAGCAGACATGATGCAAGTAGATGCACCTTCGTCTATGACTACTCGATGTATATTCTTACCATTAATCCCAACTTGGATAATCAAAGCAAGTTGGTGAGGGAGACGAGGGACTAAATTTTCCAGATCAAAATTTATAAGGCTCGAATTGGCAGGGTCAACTCCTCCGATAGCAGATAACAAAGCCTTCCATTGTGACAGACAGCTCTGAAGTACCTCCAACGTATAAATAGTGGATGGCGCCTGAAACAAATCCTCAACAATGTTATAATGCTAAGCGGCACGAGCGTTCGGGTTAGAGGTGGACTTACGGAGAATGCCTTTGGAAGGTGGCCATACAACGGGCTCAGAACTAGGCTTTTCAATATGAAGAGGGCCAGAAGCAGGCAGGGGAGAAGGACTAGGGGCATCTGCAATTTATTTCCCTCTGCTTGACACAGTTCTGTATAATCTTTTGATCTGGTAGAAATAGATATGGGTGCAACACCATTCATCACAAAAAATTTAGAGCCAAAAGGGGTGGAGGACTGGGGTTGCTCCACCATTTGAGTTTCCTATGACGAGAATGGTTCTTTAAGAACAACCAGAGTTCCTTGGGTGCCTTTGAGAAGTCGACTCACTTCAGCCTATCATGGACAGTCCTTGGTGTAATGCTCATCATCACATATCAGACAAGGATAATTTGGTTTACGTTTTGAGCCATCATCAACATTGGTTTTAGGAGAATCTTGTTTCGGGGTATCAGATTTGGCCTTGCCTTTACCCTTCTTCTTACCTTTGGAAGCTTTGTTTGATGAGGTATACTGGACGACATTCACTTCTGCAGTTTTACCAGGATTGGAAGGTGGCTGAGAAGCAGTATTGGTAGAAGTGGTGGATTTCTACTTCGCAGGAGCAGGAGAAGAATTACGGGAAGTCTAAGAAACATAACCAATGATACTGTCGACAGATGGTGTCACTGGTGCTTTGGAAGTTCTAGGTCATGGAGCATTGGGCAAGAGATCATAAAGTGTGCTAGACTGGGAGTAAACTAGATTCAGGTACTGGGCACGAGAAATGGCCTGCTCTTTGGTAACACATGCCCCCATAGCAATGTCGTTAGCTATCAGACCGACAAAAGAGGTAGTGAACCAATTAGTCAGAAGTTGATCAGGGATTTCAAACTTGATCAAATGACGATGTCATCTCTAATCATGAATGTGATCGGAGATATGTGTGGCCCTATATTGTTTCAAGGACGTAAGGAGGTATGTTCTCATTTCATAGCGAACCGGTAACTGAAAGTGTGTGGGAAACGCCATTGCAAGAGAATTGAAATATTGGAAGATTCCACGAGAGAGTTCAATGTACCAATTTGCAGCGGCACCAGTGAGGGTCCTTTGGAAAAGATGTAAATGAATAGAATCATCAATCCATGAGTTAGAGGAGCACCATAGGTTATATGTCATAACATGCGCCTGGGGGGTTTCTCCGAACTTTCCTTCGAATTTGGGACAGTCGCCACGAATCTTGGTGGGAACTGGGGGCCAATATGGATTATGAAGTATGGGATCATTAGTTAACTTCGACATGTTGGGTAGTTCTAGTGTAGTAAGCAATGACAATTGCTAGTTTAAAGGCATTGCAAGCCTTTGATAAAGACTCGTGTTAGGGTTCCAACCAGGTCGGGAGAAATTTTGAGCCCATATGTTCTGTCCTAGAGGATTTTTTCCATACGGGGTATAATTTTGGAAATTCTGCCCATATCCTGGCTGGGACCAGGGTACTATGTATGAGTAAACCATTAAGGTCTAGTTTGAGAAACGTATGGATTATGCTGTAGGATAAAAGAAATTCCTTGGGTTTGAACTTGTGTCATCAAAAGTTGACCTTGGGTAACCAACAGATGGCCTTGAGGAATTAAAGGTTGGCCCTGAGGTTAAACAGGATGTCCCTGGGGTTTGGGTTGGCCCAGATGCTGAGGCTGACTAGGCTGTCCCTGAAAACTAGGTTGGCCTGATGGTTGAGATGAGCCAAGTTTCCCCTGAAGACCAGGTTGACCTTGCTGGTGGACAGAGGGTTGACCTTGTTGAATGTAAGGATGGTTCTGTTGCATAAAAGGTTGTCCTTGAGGAAGATAGGTTTTCCCCTGAGGAACATAAGGCACTCCTTTCCGAATGTGGGGTTGACCTGGATGACCATAGGGTTTTCCCGGTTGGGCCGAAGGTTGTCCCTGTAAATGGTAGGGTTGTCCTTGTGGGCCATAGGGTTGTCCCTGTTGGTATGTGAAATGATTCTAAGAACCAGGGGTTTATTGGTTTGAGCATACAATGGACCTTTCTCGACAGGCCCATGGTAATATAAGTGGTTCCTGAACTCTTCGTAGATATGTGGTGGATTGCTTGGAGCCTAAACCTGCTGAGAACCTTGAGGGAGGTAGTTCTAATGTTGAACAACCATCATATATTGGTCGTACGGAAAATCTCCCAGAATAGGATTAGAAGGGATAGGCACACTACCAATAGGTTTATTGACCCCTGATACGTGAGGTTGTGATCCACTCATAATGGGTCCAGCAAACATTGCGGAAGCATTGGGATGTGTTCCTAGAATAGTAGTAACTGAAGATAATGGTGTAACCATACTAATGGATGGTGCGAAGGAAGCCACACAAACAATGGGCTGGGTTGGGACAACCGTGACAGCTGTATGAACAATGGGAATCGAAGAAGATGGACCCGACACAAACGAACCTGAAGGAGTCGCAGTACTTGACCATAACAGGTTTAGGTACAAAGATGAAGCACCAGAAATCAATAGTCCCAAAGTACGGTAACCAGCTGGGAGTGGCTGAGAGGAAGGTTGAGTCGTCTCATAAGGAAAATTTTTGAGAGGGAATTGGTATTCCCTAGTAGATATGAGAGTCTCTTCACTACTAATAGGACTTGAGGCATCCATGTTGGACGAAGAAATGCTGTCAGGGAAAAGTTGGCGAGCGGTGGAGGGGAAGGCACTTGAAAATGGTGTCACAGGTGGGTCTCAGTGCTGAGGGGAATCTTATCTTAGAAAAAAAAGGTTCTGGGGGCTTTCAGTTGATATCAAACGGCTCCTCAAGGGGAGACCAAGTGGCAAGAGTTTGAATGCTTGGGATGACTGCACGTTCAAGGCCTTGGTGTCTCAGAAGAGACTCTGGGGAGAGACTCTTCACCACGAGGTAATGAAGAGGACGAAGAAATAGGTGGTTCTACCACGATGAATTTGTCTTAGAAGAAGAAGAGAAAAGAGATGATTAATTCGAGGCTTTAACAACAATCATTAATGAATTACTCATGATCCGACCAAGAAATAGCTTAATGAGCGTGTGATGTAATCGTGGTTCATTAATTTTATAACATTGAAACAAGACTCTTCCTTTTCATGTTTTAAGAGACAAGAAAAGGACAAAAAGTGACTCTAGTCACTTTCAGTTTGAATGAGCTCGAAAGGACAAGTGCTCGATGATCTTTTCAAATTGAAAGAGTCATAGAAAGATCAAAATGACTACTCATAAAATCTAGGTGAAAGGGTGTACCAAGCTCCCGTGAATTGCAATATACACCTTGGAAAATAAATTTACCAAGGACTTAATGTACGTGCAGGCAGTCTCCCCGAATGTTGTGTTTGGTGTATCACGGTTACAGGGGGAAGCCTCAGCTTCCTATGGATAAAGGATTGCAACCTAAAAGGGTCTCCCTTTATATACGTGATGGTACGGGGATCACAAGTTTGTACTAGCATTGTCTAATGCAAGATTACGAGCGACAATTGCTAGATTAATGACGCTGGAACACGTCACTAGCCTAGACCTCTAAGTGTGAGCGTTGAGTTTCAATGCTTCCTTTGGTTGATTGAGTTAATTTTATGGTTTATCTTGAAATTATGTTTCAGTTTCAAGGCCCTACAGAATGTTACCTCAAATCTCTAATGTGAAACTATATGAAGGAAAGAATATCGTTACATTTTGATGAAAAACTCTTTCAATGAAGGATAGAGGTTCACAACAAAATAGTGGTCAAGCAAATGCAAGAATGACACTTTCCCCTATTCTACTGACACAACCAAAGCAGGAAACAAAATTTTTTCTTTTGTCTTTCACTTTCCAATGAAAAAGGAACCTAATAACGCAAAAGAGCACTTTTCATTTTTGAATTAGAAGGAAGAATGCAAATTTTTTGTTCTTTTGTATAAGTGATGAGCAACAATGCAATGCTACACTAAAAAAAAAATACTAGCTCCGAGTAGCTTTGAACAAAATCATCAACACATGAAGAGATCAACTTCAAGAAAAACGTAAACACGCACTCAAAACTAGGCATGCATTTCCTTACGCAAAATAAAGGGATTTTAAGTCGACTCAACGAGCAATGTGATATATGCTCGAGGTGATGGAGGGAGAATCAAACAAACACGAAAGGAAAGATTGAAAACCATACTTCTCGTACAATCAACTAAAAATACCAAGCAACCACATAAAAGGTTGAACAATGAACGACGAATTGACTCATAAACATATTAGACACCCAACGAACATGCGACGAAGCGAATGGTTCGAAACACATAGAAACCCTAGGATGGATAAGCCACACAAAATGGAACGAATGAGACAACCAAGCCATGAAACAAGATCTAGATGGGTAAATCCAAACAAAAAAACCAACCTAAAGGGTGAGATACACTGGAAACTCAGTGGAAAAGGCCCAAAATCCAATCCTACAGGAGTCGGCGCAGCTGTTCAGCAGTATTTGGTGCCGAGCAGGAAAAATCACGCATGTATAAATGACAACTCGTGTTGATGGGTGCGATTTTTGGACAATCAGAAGTGTCGAGAAAGAAAAGAAAGGAAAAAATAAAGGTCTTGTTGAGTAAAACCAATCTTATCACTCTAGGAAATTGTTAATTGGCTAGAAGCAGTAAAGCAAGCCAAAAACAGGAGAGAAACGCAATTCGGCCAAAGTTGGAAAAACAATAAAAAATTCAAAACGAACAATAAGAGACAAAAATATTGGGCCCCAACATGGTCGCCAACTTGTTTTGCAGGAAAATCCCCACTGCGGACAGAGGAAATCCTTCTATCCCTAGGGTGGGTCTAGAAACAAGGGAACATGCTGGTTTCTAAATTCCTAGTTCATAAACGAAATGCGGATTGGAATAGATGTCCTACCTCAATCCAAATCTCTTGACGTAGTACGTTGCAGTGATCCCTTGATCTTTTTTCTTCAAGCTTTGCGCTCCATTGGTAGCGATATTCACACACCTGCACAAAGATTAAGAATACACTAAAATCATATGAGCATACATATTCATCTACGACTATCCAACTAGTCAAGGAGAGTCGGGAACTTCGAATATTAACATAGAGAAAGATGGAACTAGAAATTAGTCATGTCATATTAATATATAAAAGGGAGTTTACAACCTTCTCCTTGACGCTGTAGGCCTCCTTTGACAGGTTCAGTCTGGCATGTCTCAAAGAGGCGAAAGGCTCAAACTCTCTCTCACAACTATAGACTATTCTCTGCTATATTCTACGCACCAGATCTTGGTTTATTCTAGCTAGCAGAATAAATGGGATGAAGAGGAATTTATAGGAGTGGAGGAAGGGCTTTGGGATCCACTTATGGTGGAGGAAAGGTCTATCCCTTTGGGAAGTTGCATTTTTATAGGAACTAGAAGGACAAAGGGAGAAAATCGACCACATCGAGTCGAAAAAACATCCATGATTTCGCTCATGAAGCTGTTAGATCTTAGAATCTTTGTTTCCATATTAAAAAACCTTCCAAAATTATCTTGGCGCGGGGGTCCTTCAAAGACAGAGTGATCACAGAATGAGGGCTAGTGAAAATTTGGCCATGGGCACGAGGACATAACTACACCACAATGCCGACCCAAAAATACATGATTTTAAGGGTCTACTTCAGGAATGTTCCACATAGATTTGTTCCTGGCATGTTAAGGGATGCAATGACATTCATTATGATGTGTGACAATACACAGGGGTCACTATGATGGTCCTCTAGTATTCAGAATAGGGAATGCAGGGATGCTGAAAAAATGTTGTGTAACACCTTGTCACATAAGCCTTGAATTCATGGCTCAGAATATGGCTCAAGATCATCGTTGTAACACTCTTCAAAATCAGCCTACAAGTCTGCCTATTAATAGTGATCATGTCAGCCCTATGAACAGTCACATATATTGACTATGAGGTCGGCTAATATAGGCGTTGACCCCTATATACACCCTATATATTGCATAGAACATGAATGAATTGGCACAATTACAATAAATGCGAAGTACATGAATAAAAGCTTGGATAGGTCTGTAATTTGCGGACAAAGCTACGAGAAGAAATCCGGACAAGTCTCTATAAACTTCAATAAGATATATATGATATAAGTGCGAGTAAGGGGAGACAAAATTTTGGTTAAAGTATGATATTATTGTGTTTATACATATCTGAAGGAATGCGAAGAGAGGACTACGTTCAACCGTAAATACGGACTGTGTTAAAGAGAAAAGAAAGGATTGTGTTCATCAGTGAAGAAGGGTTGTGCCAAGGAGAGAAAAGTGGACTACGTTCAACAGTGAAGAAGGGTTGTGTTAAAGTGTGGAATTTGGATTGCAATAAGTGCAAGGACAAGTCTATATCTAATATAGAGAGGATACTATGTTAAAGTACAAGAACAATACTATTTCAAGCACTTGAACATGACTGTGTCTAGGGCGGTTTGTTCTATAAAAGGAAACAATATAAGTGTGTACAGTCAGCAAGGACAAATCATAAGGTGCATAATGGTGAAAGATGGTGCCATAAATTAGGATCAGCTCAAGGATTCAATGAAGAAGCAGTGACAAGGTCTTGGATGCATACATAGGTTAAGGGTATAAGTCATGTTCATGTTACTTGTCAATTGAAAGTCTATAAGAATAATTTTCTTGTGGGTTTTCTTTTTCAAGAGGGAGAAGTTTTGGCCCTGGATTGAAGAGCCTAACTTTGTGTCTCTTGTGTTTTAGTAATTGACTTGATGAAAGACATAATAAGCTAAGAAGAGAATACATAATTAAGATCACAAGTAGTTATCAAGAAGAGAATTTGAATTAATCACTGCCCTACCAAATTCTCAACAATTATCGATTATGAAGAAACTTTCGATGCTACAGCTCGATATACAACTATTATATTGTTTTTCTCTTTGGTGACCACTATGTGATGGAACATTCATCAAATGGATGTTAAAACAAATTTTCTGAATGAGACTGTTGTCCCTTGAGAAACAATCTCATGTTGTGCTGAGATCAGTGCTCAAGAAATTTATCATAACTTTGAAATAAAATATCTGTTGTCCTTTCATTTTGAAAACCCCAGAATGTAATACATAAAACCCTTTAATCTTTATAACATAACAATACTCTTCACAATACCTTCAAATGATCAATACAAATGAACATGAATCAAATAGAAATGTTGGTGGAAATTTTTTGATAACAAGCTGCTAATACAGAATCTATTATTTTGGTTTTAGAAGAACATGGTTAAGCAGAAATGACATTTAGAATAAAGGAGCACTTCATTAGGGAATTTAAATCTAAATCACAGATGTAATATTAGAGACCAACAACTACATTACTTCATTCTGAGAAGAAACTAAACACAAGATGGAACAAGGAAAACTAATTGTACTCAACAAAAACTGAAAATTATTCCGGAAAGCTTTATTTGTCATCATAAAGGTCAAGTACAAAATATGTGGTACTTTGAGGTCCAAAAATCCAGAACACCTTTCATCTTTTGAAAAATCCTTATATACAAATATTTCAAAATAAACAATTATAAAACTGTCAAATTCCTAAATTACTTTCTTTAGACTATCACATTTAAAATATAAAATAAAAGGCTCTTCAAAAAACTAAATAAAAGATCAAATAATGTTGAAATTTGATGACTAAAATGTTTCCTGCAATCCCAACCCGGTTTGAATTTCGCCTTATCACTCCCATTCTATTAAATTCTCTTTCCCATAAAAATACATTCAACATAAAAAAATTTAGAAATGAAATTTTCAGATTAAATTGTCAACACACGCTGAAAATCAATATGGAAATAAACAAACCAAGAACACATAAAAATACACACAGATATTGGTCAACTTAGATATTGGTCCTATTGCCACACCTCAAGCCCCAAAACATAATGCATCAAACCAATGTCCTTCATCTCGAACTCCATAACAAGATCCTCCTTGCAACCACTAATCAATCTCTCTACCCCAGTAATGAACAAGTCATCAAAATATAGCACAAGAATGAGTGGATCATCCCCTACAACAATGTAGTATAGGTTCATATTTGCATCGCTCTTCGTGAAACCCATCTGTTGCAAGTAAGTATCAATCCTCTAATACCAAGCTCTCGTATCTTTCTTAAGTCCATAGAGTGATTGCTCAACTGAGATACATGGGTCTCCCATCCAAGTACCTCAAATTCATGTGGCTTCTCAACATACACCTCCTCCTCTATAACTCCATTCAAAAATGCGGTATTCACATCCATCTGATGGATCTGCCAATCCATTTCTACAACAATAGAAATAAGGTACTAGATAGAAGTGTACTGAGCTATGGGAGTGAAGGTCTCATCATAGTCAACTCCCTCTATCTGTGAGAACCCTCTAGCCACAAACCTTGCCTTGAAATTCTCAATGCTACCATATGCAACATGCTTCATCTTGTAGAGCCACTTGGAAGTCAAAAATGACTTTCCCTCAGGCCTAGGAACCACCTCCCAGACATTATTCTTAATGATAGAGTCATACTCCTCCACCATAGCCTCTCTCCATACCTCCTGGTTGGCAGCCTCCTCATAGTTAGTAGGCTCAGATTCAACAACGTTGGTAGCCTTGGCTACATAATTGCAAATTCGCTCAGGTGGCACACTCTCCCTATTCACCCTCTTCAGAGGACCAACATACTCTGCTTCCTTCAAGGTGTCCTGAAGCCACTTGGGCCTCCTCTTCCCTAAAGAAGCTTCCCCATAGGGAACCTCATCCTCTGCCCCCAGGTCTGGTGAACCTAAAGGTATGCCAACTAGCCCTGGTGTGCATGTACCAACACTTTTCCTCGAATAACCTGTACCAACACTTGTCCCTGTGTCAGCTAAAGTGGCATGTGAAATATGTACTAGTGGACTCCCTAAAGAAGTGCTCGGTGAACTTGCCACTGGTGCACCAAATGTCACTAACACTGAAGTACCTCCTATACCATTCGATTCAAAACCCTGAGGACCTTCTCCCTGTACCTGACTTCCTTGCTAAGGAGAAGTCTATGACTCTCTCTCATCATACTCTCGTGATCTCCGATAGGACCTCACCTTCTCGAACTTCACATCCCTCCTAATCACCACTCTTAGTTTAGAAGGAATGAAGATCTGATAAGCCTTCAAAGTCTTGCTGTAACCCATAAAGATAACCTTCTTTGCCATGGGTTCTAGCATCATCCTATGATCCTTGGGGATATAAGAATATGTGAGACATCTAAAGATATAAATATGTCCCACATGAGGCTTCTCTCCAGTGAAGGCCTCCCCTAGAGTAATATTCCCCAATCGTCTGTGAGGACTCTTGTTCTGAAGATAAACAACAATATTGCAGGCCTCAACCCACAAAAACAAAGGAAACCCATGATCATGAATTAATGCTCTAGTAGCCCCAACAATATCTCTGTTATTCCTTTCAGACACCCCATTTTGTTGCGGGTTTCAAGGAACCGTGAACTCTATCCTAATGCCCTCATGTGCATAGAAGTCAAAAAAACCCACCATTGGTGTACTCACCACCATTGTCTGACCTCAAGACCTGAATCTTTCTACCTGTCTGATTTTCCACAAGAGCTTTGAAATCTTTAAAGCAACTAAAAACCTCATCCTTGGTCTTTAGGAAATATATCCAAGTCCTCCTAGAGTAGTCATCAATGAATATAACATAATACTCATAACCACCCAAAGACACATGAGACATATGATCGCTAACATCAATGTGAATCAAGTCTAGTATACCTATAGATCTGTTGTCTCTCGATGAGAATGGTAACTTGGTGTACTTTCCCAAAGCACACCCTCTGCAGACCTCATAATTCTCAACAATGAAATCAGAAACTCCAGTAGTGATCTCCCTCAGAACTCTCAAAGCTCCATGATGCATATGCAACATCCTCTAGTGCCATAACTTGCACAAGTCTCTACTGTTGGTGGTACTAGCGTGAGTGATACTAGATGTGATACTCACTAATGCTCCTATCAACTAAAAAATGAACCTGTATATTTTCCTAAAGAAAAATCCAATCACTTTGGCTGAAGTGATGGAAGCTCCCTTGGGATGCATCAATACTTGTCCTCCTGAGAAAGTGATGTCAAACCCCTTCTCTTCCATAGTAGACACTGAAATAAAGTTCTTATTCATCCCCAAAACATACAAAACATCCATGACCTTCAAAGGAGGCAAAAACTCCCTCTCAAAGGTCACAGTCCCCACACCAACAACTCTCATAGTCTGTTCATCTCCTAGTACAATCTCAATATCAAGTTCCCTCTCTGCAAGCTCCGAAAAGAACTCTCGTGAACCTGTTATATGGCGGGAAGCTTCGCTGTCTATGTACCACACATCATATGATGTACTACTACTAGATGTAGAAGTATTAAATGCAAATTCCCTGTCAAAATGTGAAGCAAACTGCTCCACCTCTATTGAAGCTGCAATACCCTTCTTCCCCTTGTTTTTCCTCTCAGGACACGTAGCAACATAGTGTCCCATATTATGACATGCCCAACATTTGACTTTGGACATATACATATCTATTATTCTTCTTCTCCTTTCCCTTATCCCCAACTGATGAGGCCCCTTTCTTGGCCTTCCTTTTGTTCTTCCCACTGGCTATCAAGGCTACATCCTCCTCATTTGCTATCTTCACCCCACCACTGCCAGTCTTTCGTATCTCATGTTGCACACAATCATCCCAGAATTTGTCCCAATTGGGAAGATTCTCCCTAGAGGTAACAGTGTCTCCAAAGACCTCCCAATACTTAGGAAGTCTCGCTACAGCTATCCTGACTAACTCTGTGGGTGCAATTGCCTCACCAATAGTAGTCAAATCATCACGTACTTGTTTGACCCTATGAAGATAATGAACTACACTTTCAACCTTTTTCATCCTAATTTCCTTCAATTGTTCTTTGAGTACCATCTTCCTACTCTCATTGGTACTCTGATATGGAGGTTAGAATTGTCCAAATTTGATATGCATATGTGTTTCCTCTCACCTGAGGAACCACATGATCCTTTAGACTGTCCATCAAAATCCTTTTTCCCTTTGTATTATTTTTTGTGAATTGAGCAAGTTCATCTGCAGCAGTAGCAGGTACAACCTCTTGCCGCACTATGTACCAAACTGTTGCCTCCTCAAACACTGTATGAATTATATCCTTCCAGATGACATAGTTGGATACCCATACAGTCTGTCCTCTATCCTTAGAACATGGCCATGAATGTTTTCCAAAATTTACAAAACCAAGAAAATGGAGAAATGAACTTTCCAGCACACCTTGTTGTCCTAAAAGTTCAGTTTGTGTGAGATTTCACCTTGTTGTCCCAAAATATTAGTTTGTTGTCCAAAAATTTGGTTTGTTGTTCAAAAGATTGTTTGTTGTCCCAAACTACTGTTTGTTGTTCAAATTGTAATTTTCAACATGTAACTCTAATACCAGGTTGAAATTTGATGACTAAAAATTTTCCTGCAATCCCAACCGAGTTTTAATTTCACCTTATCACTCCCATTCTATTAAATTCCCTTTCCCATAAACATACATTCAACATATAGAATTCTAGAAATGAAAATTTCAAATTAAAACACATGGAACTGTCAACACATGCTGAAAATAAATATGGACATAAATAGACCAACAACGCATAAAAATACACAAAGATTTTGGTCAACTTAGACCTAGGAAAAACCTCTTCAATCTTCTCTGGGGAAAACATGTTAGAGAGCTCTTCAAATTTTTTTATCTTTCAAGTTCAGGAAAAATACATTTTTAGACCAAAAAAAAAACAAAATAATACTTATCTCTTTAGCCTCAATTTCCATGCCCACTTGTAGTTGAAAATATGTATTGAACGTATACAATACTGTACTGTACGGATTCTGTACGAACTATACGGATTGTATGGATTTTTTAATTTTTTTTCGAAAAATTATGTCGAACTGCGTGCAGGTCACAACATTAAATGATATTCGTACTATACCTTATTTTGTCTTCTTTGCCTTGATTTTTGTGCCCATCTTTGCCCAGAAATCACTCCTTCAACTTGCTGCAACAAATTTCTCCTTCAGAAATTTTCTCCAGCACTCAACCTTCTTTCTCCAATCTTCTCATGAAGAATCAATGCAATCTCTCTTTTCTTTTCCCCCTTTTGTTTCCCTAAATGAATTTTGGGAAACCCTAAGATCTAATGGATTATATTCATTTAGATCAAGGGATGGGAATACATGTGCATTTACCTTCCTTGTGATCAGTTACCTGGAGTTCACCTTCCGTTTATCGAAGGCACTACTGAAAAAATTGCTAAGATCCTAAAGGGACATAATGTTTCCTCAAACTTCAAGCCCTCTCACACCATTTGTAGTTCGCTTATATCGGTTAAAGACCCAAATTTCCCTAAGGATGGTAAAGGTGTTTACTTGATTCCGTGCTCATGTGGGACACCTTACATAGGTGAAACTGGTCGATCAATTAATCAAAGAATTTAGGAACATGTCGCTGACCTTAAACATAATAGATCACGCTCCTCTACCCTAGCAGAGCATGCTGAGAAGACAAAACATCACATTTTTATTGAATATGCTCAGGTTATTGCGAATATTGACCATTTCCACCATCGTAAGTTGAGGGAAGCCCTGGAAATTGAAAAGAGGCCGGTGAACCTCAACAAGGATAGTGGGTGGAATGTTAGCAAATTTTGGATTCCTGCCATTCACTCTTAGTTGTTATTTCTCTTCTCTTTTTCTCCCCCTTGTCTTTTCCTTTGCATTGGCTCTTGGTTTCTCTCCCCCCCCCCCAACTTTTTTTCAAGTAAAGTAATATTTCCTAATAAGTTGACTAATTAGGAATTTTTTATTTGATATTCATAACATATTAATATATTACCATATAAAATTCAAATATAAATATTAAACATTTAATTTATTCTTTATAAATAATTATTTAATTATTATTTAAAAAATAATAAATAAATTAATTAAATATAATTATTATTTTATTAAAAATAAATTAAATAATTATTTATAGTAAAAATAAGAATAAATATATAAATTTCAAAAAATATATATATTAAATATTTATTCCTTAAAAAAAAAATTAAAAAAAAATTAATTAATTTGATTTTTATTTGAGTCAAACTAGCCGTTAATTTTCAAACAACTAGTTGGAGTTTTCCTTATCTATTTAAATGGGTTCCCGATCAGATTTGTCATCTTGTCCTGATGATGAACCACACTAGTTGGTTTGAAACGCATCGACCTAATTTACTTTGATGTGATTTTTACTGAAAAATTTTATTCAAAATTACTTGGCTTTATTAACTTCTCTGAATCTTCATATTTCTTTTTTAAATTTGAAATTTGCTCATATGAATGAGTAGATTTATTCAATTTCTCACCTTTTGATCTTTCTTATGAACTTTCTCCTTGTTGAAATGTAGTCTTTGCGACTGAATCAGTTTCTTGTTTTCCTTTATCAAGCTGCTTCAAAGGTTTTTGTGGAGTCACCATCTGTCAAGGTGTTGAATCTTATGGAACCTCTTCATTCGTCTGTGCCCTTGATATTTTCCTTGCCCTCAAATCATATTCCTTATGTAATTCAGCATGCATAAGATCAGTAAATTTTTTGTAATATTGATCAGTTTCTTTCTCATTCAAAGACTCTTCTGTTTCAACATTAAACTCCTCATTTTCATCATCCTCTACTTCATCTGCATATAATCTGGATATTTGGTTATCCTGCTCCTTTGCACTCTCTTCTACTGCATCTTCAGACCCATATTCTATATACAAAGGAGGTTGGATCTGATCATGATCCTTTCTTTCTCTTTGCATAATCTGAAGAGGTTGTATTCTAAATTGTGGGTTAAAATTTTGATTCTGACCTTTTTGAATCTGACTAGGAGGGTTTTTTTTTTCAAGTTCTAACTTAACCAGTGTATTTGATAAAAAAATTATGACCTTAGTCATATCTTCCAATCTCTGATCATGCAAAACTTATTCTTTTCCCTTTCCCTTACCCTACGCTTGTTGTTTTCCTTTAATTTTTCCAGCTGCAGTCAAGTTTTCTTCAATTTCTAAAGAATTCGTTTGGATCTTATCCAAGACAGGGGACCTTATTTACCTCAAGGTGAAACCAAAATCTGATTCGAAAGCTCCAGGAAATTTTTTTTTTGCTCTAGCAGGTGGAGGTTTAATTTCTACTGGAAGACCATTATACAAATTGTAAAAACTTTTAATAAAGTATGTGACGTTTTCTTCTTGTGTCCTTTTGATAGCATTAAATTACATCAAAAAATACCACGATCTTTCTTTTACCCCCATCTCTGAGTGATATTTTTTTCCAACTCTTCCCAAGTGTTAATTGAATTAGCTGGAAGGGTTTTGAACCACTTCCTAGCTTCTCCATCTAAATACTGAATAAACAACCTCAAAACCACATCAAGCTATTCAACATTCAAGTTTTCAGCGAAGACACAAAATGTAGCAATTATGTTTCTTTGCTGATATTTCATCCTCCCGTGTGAAACGAGGAAAAAATTTAAGGTATTCCTGTGACATTTTATTCATTGGTTGCGCAAGGTTTAATGGAGCATACCGATTCATAAGAAAAAAAGGGACTACCATATTAAGGTTATGATTAGTACCCGCTTGAAAAAGAAAAGGTGAAGGGCGTAACAAAGATATAGGGATTGGTTGTTTCAAAGGAGAAATAGACTGTTGTGAAGCTTCAAAATGAACGGTTGTAACTTCTTGAAAATCCAGGAAAGAAAAACAAACTGATTCAAACGAACTTTCCTCCAAAGTTGGTTCCGGAAAAACTGTCTGAGAGGACGCAGGTCCTTCTTCAAAGAAATGAAGAGTTTTGATTACCTCTTCTGAGTGAAAAATAATTTTTTTTTAATTAGAACAACTACCTGGAGCAGATATGGTATGGCTTGGGGTGACTGGGGATTTGGCTTTCCAAACCCTTATTGATACTAGATTTTTTAGGTCAGACAAGACTCGAAGTTTTTGCTGTGAGGTATCCGACCTTGTATGTGGCCTTTTGGAAGCCAAGGCTATGATTATGATGAAAAATATAGCCTAATCACTTTCTTTGTTCATCAATCAAAGAAATGATTTCTATAATAAAAGCCAGGGAAAAATAGCTTCGTGTCTTTTTTCCCTGCCAGCAGCGCTAAAAATGGTTGTCCCTTGAGAAACAATCTCAGGCTGTGTTGAGATCAGTGCTCAAGACATTTATCATAACTTTGAAATAAAATATTTGTTGACATTTCATTTTGAAAACTCCAGAATGTATTACATAAAGCCCTTTAATATTTATAACAGAACAATACTCTTAACAATGTCTTCAAATGATGAATACAAATGAACATGAATCAGATAGAAATGCTGGTGGAAAACTTCTAATAACAAGCTGCTAATACATAATCTATTATCTTGGTTTTAGAAGAACATGGTTATGCAAAAATGGCATTCAGAATAAAGGAGTGCTTCATTAAGGAATTTAACTCTAAATCACATATGTAATATTAGAGACCAACAACTACATTACTTCATTCTGAGAAGAAGCTAAACACAAGATGGAGCAAGAAAAAATAATTGTACTAAATAATATCTGAAAAATCTCCTAGAAAGATTTATTCATCATCATAAATATCAAGTACAAAATTTGTGGTACTCTGAGGTACAATAATCCAGAACCCCTTTCATATTTTGAAAAAATCTTATATACAAAAATTTCAAAATAGGCAATTATAAAATTGTCAACTTCCTAAACTACTTTATTCAGACTATTACATTGAAAATATAAAACAAATGTCTCTTTAGAAAACTAAATAAAAGATCAAATAAAAGACTTGGTCACTGAGCAGCTTGAGATTTTGGAACAGAGGAGGTTCTTGTTTCTGTATCTTTTTCTTGTGGAGACATCCACTCTTTGCACTTCCTCCACGGGTCTACATTTGTACTAGGACAACTGACAAGTTTCACATGTGCCATTATGAAATTTGTAATCCTTGAATATGTTGGCCTTTCTGTAAATAAATTCTTCATCATCCTTAGTAGCTGAAAGTCTTTATGTAATTAATTAACAATATTGCCCCCCTTTAAAACAAAAGTGTTTTCATGGGAATTCTCAATCTTAATTTTTGCCTGTAATGTCTCATATTTTTCCCAAGGGAGTAAGTTTCCCTGTTAATCCCAATAGGATGGTAGACCAGCCTCAGTTCTCTTATCAAATAAAATGTTACACTTTGTTACTGATCCTTTGAATTCATTCAACTTTTTCTCTGCATCTTCCCTGTATGAATTCTTAACAATCATCTTGTTCAGCTCTAGCACACACTAAGTCCTATCTTAAATTACAAAGTCTTTCAATTCTTGTGTAGACTTAGAGTTTTTAAAATCAATAAGTCTCTTAGCATACAAAGCTCTATTTTGTGACTTTTGCTTATTTGTCACAATAACTCCTTCCAAGTCTCTCACAATACTCTTTTCTTCTCCAATAATAACAAGTAAATCCCATACATTTTTGAAAAATTCAATAATGTCAGTCCATATGATTTCCCTGGCCTGATTAAGGGACATATTCCCTTTCACTTTCTCCTTCAGTTCCTTGATTTCTTGACAAAAAATTTGATAATATTGTCTGTACTTTTCAACTTTTTCCTTAGTCATTTGCACCTCTTGCTTTGTGATTTTGATCTCCTTGCATGCAATTTTCAGGTCTCTTTAATTCTTTTTTAAATCAATCTTTGCCATCCTTAACTCAGTCATGACTTGAGTCAATTTGGTAGCAGGGTCTTCAGAATCTGATGAAAGAACAACAGTACAGACATGAGAATTTAATTTCTTTTGCAGCATATCATTCATTTCTTTCAATTTAGATAATTCGTCATCCTTTGTCAATAAATCTTGTTATAATTGTTCATTCTTTGTCTCTACTTGAGCTACTTCTATAGCCATTTGGTGTTCACTAGTGGGAAGTTTAAGCTTCTTCTTAAAGGCTTGAATCTCAGATTCAACACTCTGGAGTAGTTTTTGAACTTCTCTTTTACCCTCAGGATCAACTCCAATCTTAATACTGATTTTTTTAATGATTCATTTTGCATGGAGTAGGCCCTTGAATTTTCCTTCTCTAATTTCAATTGCTTTACCACCTTACTTAGCATGTTTTCAGCCTTGGTAGCAGTTGAATTAGTCTTGTCCAGATCATTAAAAATCAAATGACCAGTTTGCATATGAAGGTTAATTTTATCCAGGAGAGGAATCCTTTTTTCACCAAATGTTAAATTAACAGTTTTGAAAGAATCATAAGATGCTACATTCATGGCTGAAGGGAAAAATCTATCCTTAGTTGATCCTTTTCTAAATCCATTCCTGACAACAATCTAGTCAACTCAGGAGAAATTTCAACTTTTGATTGAGATTCTATATTCTCCCTTACCTTTCTATTTCTTTCTTCAGTTTGTGAAAATACCTACTTGATAGTTGGAACATAATCATGGTATGTGTCCTTAGGAACAGGAGATGAGGGAGTACATGAAGTTTCCCCCAACTACAAAGAGTATCCTGGCATGGTTGATGAACTAATTTCATCCATTGTGTTTTCTCTCTTGTCTTCTTTCTCTACATCACCCTCCAAATCAATTATTTCTTATGTTCCCATTTCGAGGTTCTTTTCAGCGTGATGTGGGGTTTCCACTTGCATTTGTACAGGTGCAGCAAAAAACCCTCCATTTGCCAGTTTATCCATCTTTGGCATGGGCTCATGAATGAAAGGAGCATATCCATTTTCGAATCTGTTATTTGAAATTATATGGCATGGGTCATAGGCCCATTCCCCCCCCCCAACAACAAATTCATGTCATCCAACCTCTTATGATCTTATTCAATTGCTTGTCTAGTGTTCACAATAAATGGGCCCAAAATAAATTGTGCTTTTTCGAGCATCAAATAGAATATAATTTAGGAAAACTTAGGTCCGGGAAAATATTGAAATTAAGTGAATATAAATTCATCGGTGAAACTCATATATGAATTTGCCGAGGAATAACAAAGAGATTTTTGAATTAAGAGGGCAGATACTTGGAAATTTTTTTCTCCCAACTGGTTCATTACAAAAAAAAATTGAGGGTACATTGCCAAAACTAACCAATGAATGAATTCTAGAAAGAGGTAGGTTTGAGGAACAAATGTTGATAAAAATCCTGAATTAACTAGAGCATAATAGACTAGATAATTGGATTGGTTCAATATGAATTGTTGATGAAACTGAAGGTGGTCAATTGGACAATCTGTGTCAACAATGTCACTTTCGGTATCCATAAGGAGAATGTGGGTAGAAGACCCAACCAATACACTTTTCTTTGCCATTTTTTAAAATTCAAACACAATTATGTGAAAATAACTGGTTCTGACGAGGCAAATGATGAGTGGACAATGGTACAAACCTTGGAAACTTCGAATGATTCAAAAAAGACGTGGAAAGACAATGAGAAAGACCCCTTTTATAGACGAGGAAAAAAACAGTAGGAAAAGACGTTGCCTGGGAGTTAAATGAATTAAAATACGAATGACAAGACAAGCATAATGATAAGTGAGATGATGTGTAAGATGACGTGGAATGATGACAAGATAGACTCACTTGCTAACATTGCTAGCTCACTTGCTGATGTCACTGTGGGGGGACTCTGCTGTACGAGAAGGCTTTCAGAGTTTTTCCCCCACAGTTGATCCGAACCGTTCATCTCTATTCAACGTGAAGGGGTCAACATCCTTGCGGAGGCACCCCTCATGATAACATACACGCTGTTTGTGGTGTCAGGTTTACGACATATCATAAATAGTAACACATCAACAGTCCCGGTGGTATAAATTGTCGCCTTTTTATCTCTGCATGGTTTAGGCATTGGTCCAACTCTGACTGCATTCCATTACTCCAACAAATTCTTAGTGCACCATTTATTCTAAATCATTTTTTTTATACTTTGTATATATATATATATACATCTAAGAAACATTGAAATACATAGAACATATGAAATGTTAAAATAATTCACAACAGGGACCATTGATGAAGATTTTTACATTGAGAAACCTCAAGGATTTGAAGTCCATAAGAGGGAGACATGCGTCTGTAGATTGAAGAAAGCTCTATATGGCTTGAAGCAAGCACCTAGAGCATGGTATGTCATGATGGATGCATACCTATTGGGACTTGGTTTTGTCAAGAGTTCTGCAGATCCTAACCTCTAAATCAAAGTGGTCAAGAATGAACCTATAATCATACTTTTAAATGTGGATGACTTACTTGTTACAGGTGTGGAACATCTAATACAAGAATGCAAGAGGCAATTGGAAGTTGAATTTGACATGAAGGATATGGGGATTATGCACTATTATTTTGGACTAGAGGCTTGTCAGAAACCTCGTGAAATACATCTTGGTCAAGGAAAATATGTGATAAAGATATTATCAAAATTTTGCATAATGGATAGTAAACCAATGACAACTCCTATGATTACTAATCTAAAGAATTTGAGGAGTTAAAAATATAATATGGTGGATCCTACATGATATATTCAGTTGATTGGCTCCTTAATGTATCTTGTGAATACTAGACTTGACATTTGTTTTGAAGTAAATGTCCTTATTCAATTTCAGATGGAGCCAAAGCATGACCATTTGATAGCAACCAAACACATCCTAAGATATCTTCATGGAACCATGAATCACTACATAAGATATGTTGGTAATGAGATCCAAATTTTGGATATATAGATTATGATTGGGATGGAAGTGAGACAGTTGGAAGCATTACTGGTGGATGTTTCAGTTTGGGATCTTCCATGATCTCATGGATGAGCAAGAAGTAAGATATTTTTGATTTGATTACTGTTGAAGTTGAGTACGTTTTTACAAGTGAATTTTGCAGAGAGGTTTTCTGGCTTAGAAAGTTGCTATCATATTTATTTGAAGGACAATTGAGCCCTACAAGTATACATTGTGACAACGAAAGTTGCATAAGGCTGATAATGGACCCAATATTTCATGCTGGGATGAACCATATTAATAATAAAAACCATTATATCAGAAGCTTGGTACGAGATGGGATCAAGCTACATTATATTCGTACATATGAACATGTAGTTGATATTCTAACAAAGGCACTTCCAAACAAGAAGCTTTAATACTTAAGAAGAAAGCTTGGTTTTTCGGATATCTCTTCCTTAATTGAGAGGGAGTGATGATGGACATTATATTATGTTATTCATGGGTCATGCACTTGGCCCGGACTAACAGTCATACGTTTAAGTGAAGGCCATGAAGGGAGAATGGATCTAGAGGATTGGATAAGCATATGATATTAGAACTCTTGAGGATTATAAAATCCAAGGTAGAAGTAGTCTCATAGATCAATACTCTTTGAGGATGAGGTAGGGTATCCAAGATAAGAACTAGTCAAAGAGGACTGATATTCTTTGAGTGGGAATCCAAGATATGAATAGTTCTAAAAGGACATACATAGTGAACATCTAGATGGGTTATGTACATTTAGAGGTAGTGTGGTATCTCAAGTAAAACCTCCCAGCATTATGCTCTCATATAAATAGAGCTTGTTAGTTAAGGCCTTGTTGAAAATGTTGGTTGTGATATTGATGCCTAAAATATCGCTTATCAATCTGACTCTTCTTATGAGAATACTTCAATTTGAGAATCCTTCACTAGTACATTTGGGGGAAATCCCGACACTTGGTTCTGACACTTTTGACCAAATGTCAGAAATTTCCCCAAATTTTTTCAATCCCGCCCAAAACCGTCGCTATACTGACGTTTAGAGAAAAGTGTCGCAATACCGACACTTAAACAAAGTGTCTCAATTGCGACGTTTGGAGGAAGACGTCACAATTGTGACACAATGTCTAAGTGTTGCAATTGCAACGTTTGGAGGCATACGTCGCAATAGCGACGCTTTGGCCGTCGTCGATATAACGACACTTATATGCAATAAATGACACTTATATTCCTTTGCAAAATCCGTATCACTTATGGTTTATTTTTTATTTTCTTTTGCTTGAACTAAGTCTTATTTCCATGTGGATTGTGTAATTTCACTTTTATTGCATATTATAGAATGTGTTTGTTTATAAGATTATATGATACATGTGAGATAAAGGTTTATTATTTATCATATATAAATAGATTTTATCAATATTGTACATTTACACTTTTATGAGGTGATGTTATAAGTAAATTCATAAATATCTCTTTTCAATCCTCATTTTACTCCATGAATATGTTTGGAAATGAAATTTCAATAGATTCATTTTCTCCTAACCTATGTATCATCAATATTGTACATTTACATTCTTAATTATGAGGTGATGTTATAGGTAAATCCATGAATATCTCCTTTTAATCTTCATTTTACTCCATGAATATGTTTGGAAATGAAATTTCAGTAGATTAATTTTCTCGCTATTATATGTTTTACGAAGATATGGTAAGGAATTCTCTCTTGTTCTTCTTAGAAATAATTATATATAATTTTATTTTATTTTCAAAATAGATTAAAAAAATTATATGAGAAAAATTATTAATTCATCAATATGTGTGTGTGTGTGTGTGTTGTGAGGAATAATTTCATAGTTCAACTTAATGGTTCATTAATCATGTGATCATCACCAATGATATATCTTAAAAAGTAACTGAAAGCCCATGTGTACAAAATCGATGTATACTCTAGAGAGTGGTTCTCATATCACTATGTAAATTGTTGTATGCTACTTCAACAAAATTATAAGATAAATTGTAATACACATCATATATGCACCATAACAATTTCCATACAACTAATTTGTCTTAGGATACATGTGGCATTCTAGGGGTAAATTCCATAATATGTGTATATCAATCTATTAGGTGTTGGTAAGTTGTGAGTATCTAAGAAATGATAAGGAATATCCATACATCATGATCTTGTAATGTGATTATAAGTTGTGTCTATAATTTCCATAAAATGTATAAATGATTTGTTTAAAAAAAATCAACACAATCAACCCTAAACAATGCTCATGATGTGGAATGTCATTGGCGAAACCAAAATGATGATCACATGTCCCATTTCTATGGTAATGGTGATCATATATATGTTGTAGCGACACTTGATGAGTAATTAAATAAATCTCAGAGTGTGACTCATTGTGCCATATTTTTTAAAGCATGATTTGTTTTCCTAGTTTTTACTAATTTGTTAACATATTTTATTCATTTGGAAAGCTAATTAATGATGCTTTAAGTAATTAGGACCTAATGAGAGATCATCTTCACATCTTCACTGAAATATATTTTGTAATTGTAGTCACTATATGAACCGCACATGCATGCTACTTAAGAAAAATTGAAATATAAACTATAATACACATCTTATATCTGCCATAACAATTGTCATACAACTTATTTATTTCTAGATACATATGAAATACTTCAGGTGAATGCCATATTATGTGTATACTAATATAGTAGGTGTTGGTAAGTTATGAGGATCTAAGAAATGATATGGTATCCACACATTAGTGCCCTGGTGAATTTTTTGCATAATTTTCTATTTGTTCTAATTTTGTTGCCTGGATTGGTTATAGATTTCAAATAATACAATTATCTACCAATTCTTCTTTATAAATAAGAAGTACAATAAGTAGTCACCTATACTTCCCCACTGTGGTCAATGTTGATGTATGGCCTTGGCCCATTGATCTTACAATTAACTCATTATTCATATTCAATTTTCTCCAGTTCAGCCCAATAAAATAAGGAAAACAGAAAATGAAGTCTTGATTTTTCTTTCCAGTGCTCCTACATAATACAAATACTCTTAAAAACTAATTAATATATAAATTGTCATCATTCATGCTAAAATCAGTTTGAATTTTTTTAATGAATTTGCTTACAATTAATAGATTACATTGCTCACAGAATAAGAGATAATTTAGAACTATGATTTCACAATAATAAATTACCCTAGTAGTTCAAACTTCGAACATACCTTATGAAATTAAAATATGGCAGGTTAATGAGCCAATCTAGTTTCCTCGGAGCCAATCTTGAGCTCGACCTAAGTCTGAATGCCTTGAGAGTGCGAGTGTAAGGAGCTAGACGCCTAAAGCTTTTATTTTGTGCTTGTGTAATTCACTGTTTGACCATAAAGCCAAGCCACCAGCTATATTAACAGTACTTCATGTTGGGGCAGATTGGCATTCTAATTTTTTAGTGCTATAGCCGTACTTTTTCACTGCTTCACTAATCACAACCTTGGAAGTTTGCAAGGCAACGGGATTTATTATTTCTTTGGTGTTTTATGTAAAAGAAAGGATTTTTGAACTTTCTGTAATAGGAAGGGGAAAACTAAATTTATTCTAATTTTAAAATATCAATAATGATAAGTGGTAATTCCTTTATTAAATTTTTAATTTTGAGTGAGCCAAAAAATTAAATTTCCTTACTTTTTGAGTAGAGCCTTGCAATTGCGAAGAGGACTAGTGTTGCAAAATTATTGGTAAGTGGAAATTAAAGGGCGTAAGAACGTTTTTGAAAAAATTTCAAACGTCAAAATTAATTCTTCTATCCTTCCTAGCACATCACGGAAAACGGGAATCCACAAATTCTAGTCATCAAATACGTGCAAAATGCCTTAGGACGGGCAAAATGGAGGACTGGTCCTATGCTACTACATGAGTTAGGGTTTCATGTGGCAGCAGGGAACCTTGTATAGTTTTTCAAGGATAGGAAAGGAGAATATTGTCAGTTAATCATCACATGAAACTTCATCACCATTTGAAAATTGTGTCCTAAGTTGAAACAATAAGACTACCCAACTATTTCATTATTTAATTTAGATTGTGTAATACAAAAAAATATCCTAGATAACTTAAATAATGTAAGCACTTTTGCAAAAATTTAGTGGGGAGAACCTTCAATTAAATTTATTTTTAAGTTCCACTTGCATTTTAAGCCATTTTAATTAGTATTTCATGGCTATTCTAGTAAAAATTTCAACCTCTTGTAGAAATTTGTTTGTCACTTGTATTAGAAATGAAAAAATCAAATGTAAATAAAAATGATTTGAAATGCAAAAATCAAATGCGTGCTACATAAAAATGAATTTTTTAAAAACTACATTAACATTTGATATCACGTGCGCATTCGCCCTCAGCTCTTGCAGAACAGCATTCACCCTTAGCATTCGCCCTCAGCTCTTGCAGAACAACATTCACCCTCAGCTCTTGCAAAATGGTAAGTTATTACTACAGGCCCTTCCTCCTATAGTAGGGTTGACCCTATTTGGGTTTTTTGGAACCTCTAAGAATACAAAGGTTGTGATTGATTATGGGGCACTTCCTATATTTGTGGAACTTCTTACCTCTGGGAATGATAATGTTCGAGAACAGGTAGCACGCTTATTTTAGAGGCATAAAATTTTTCTTCCCAACTATATTTATATGTCTGTAATTTTGGAATTTGATTTAAAAAACTAGTAACCAACTTTGAGTTCAACTGGTGTTAGTGTAAGGTTGTTTGGGCTTTGGGAAATATTGCTGGAGACTCTGCAACATTTAGGGATCTTGCCCTCAGTCATGGAGCTTTGAGGCAGTTGCTTGCCCAGTTGAATGATACTGCCATAATTTCAATGATAAGAAATGCTACATGGGCTCTGTCAAATTTTTGTCGTGGTAAACCCCAACCACTATTCGAACAGGTAAGAAGAATACATTTTTTGCCTCTTCTTCTTAGTTCGCGGATACTGTGGATTTTTTTTATAGATCTTGGTGCTTGGTAGATTTGGACGTAATATGGACCTAGGCGCTTGTTCATTACAATGACTCTGTCATCAGGTTTTAGAAAATGCTCAGAAATTTGGGTTTCACAAGGGGATTACCCTTGCTTTCAATTATCGATTATCAATCACATTCAAAAAAAGTCTTTCGTAGCATTGTTGAGCTCTTTGTAGGTGAATTTCCGAGGCAATTTCACAATATCTGAACTAAATTTGTCTGTCCTTTTCAATAATTTGTGCTTGTAACAGAACCAGACAAACAATCTAGTGGCCAATGCAACAACAACAACACCTCCTGTTGCAATGCCTGCAATTCACCCTCTCTGCATGCATGAATGACTATGGCACCCTCTTTTGTGAACAGGTACTGGAGCTGAAGGTATTGGTTTCCATTAGGATCGTGGTATTCAACATCCAAAATAGTATCAAATTCCACTGCAATAGTATTCCCTGGCGAGGGCAACAGTTCATTGAGACCTATTGGACTCATCACCCCCAAATAGCCTCCAGGGCTACCCAGAGTGTGATCATCTAGAGCAATAAAAAATGGTAATCCATCCCCAATTGAAACAAGAACAGGACCCACATTGGTTACAGAAAACGAGAAACATGTTTTGAAAGAAGAAGAAAATTTTGTATTAGGGTCTAGAAATCTAACTGGTCTATTGTACAATGCCCTACCTGCACTTCAAATTGGTACTCCCAACTCCATGGTAAGGCTCACTGTGCCATTATTCAGATGAGAATCTTAACCTGAAGTTTGATTCCAAAAAACCCAAGTCCCCTGTTCTATGCCCAAGACCTCTGTTACAACGAGTAGAGTTCTGGGTGAAATAATTCACAATAGGAAGCAAAAGAAACATCGCAAAATTGCTCTGCTTTAGACTGATAATTTTCTGTGCGAAAATTCAACTGCGGACAGTAAAAACATAATATCAAATACAACCAATCCATAATGGAATTTGAACATGAGGATTTCTAACTAGAGAAAACCCTCTCCAGGTTAAAAGAATTCCAGAATGGCTTTAAGATTCTACTAATGAGCGCTTACAACACCATAGCAATTACTGTCACAATGAAATCTGTTGGAAGCAGAGCCCTTGTACAGTTTCTACATTTCCACAGTGGAAGCAATAATCTTGCTATCTCTCATGATCTAGTTCTGTGGTCAGATCCTTTGCTATGGCTGTATTTTTCTGCTAAACGTGGATCTGTCTTAGCTTTGGCTCTGGTTCTCATTTAGGATCATGGCTATCTGATCTTGCTGTGGCTTTGACTATACAAACTTGTTCAATAGGGAAATGTTGACTCTGCTACATATAGGAGCTTCAATGGGTGCTCTCAAACACTTTTTTGGGTAGCTTTGTTTTGTCTTTGATTCAAGGCAGAACTATGTTGGCCTTGTTTTTTTAGTCCTTGGAACTTAGCTCTCCTATATTTTCCATCCTATCCCCAGTTTTCTACCGAGAAAGACATAACTTCACAATATCAAAATTGACTATTTTTGGCCATTTATCTTTAGTAATGGTATAACTTTAATTTGGTGCATTCGTACAGTATTTGAAGAGCACTCTCAAGCTATTATTCAGTATTTTAGCATAACTACTACATTTAACTTCCATGCTCTAATATTTATATCAAACATAAGCATTATTAAGGTATTTCCATGTTTGTGAAGCAGAAGGAATGCTTTTGACAACTTCTTATCATAGTGGTACAATTTTGTTTGCAGTTTATCTTTTATAAACCTCCAATTTTCCAAACATAGTAGAGACTACAGTTTGCATCTCAAATTTTGGACAAATCTGTTTAGTATTCTACAGAAAATGCATTAAGAATAAAAAAGCCCACAATTTGTAAAAAGCCCACAATTTTGTGAAAAGCCCACAATTTGTAAAAAGCCCACAATTTGTAAAAAGCCCACATTTTATTAAAAATATAAACAATTTGTAAAAAGCCCACAATTTTGTAAAAAGCTCACAATTTGTAAAAAGCCCACTTTTATTTTCTTTTTGCTTATATATTGAGCTCCCATTGAGTTTAACAGGTCTTGGGTTTTCTACACCATTGAGAGAGATTTATTATTTTCTTTATACGATAATTTGCATCAATGGAAGAAAACATTAGAGGTGGAAAAAAAATTCAAAAGGGTGAAAGGGGTGATGGTAGAGTTTATTGCCCTTGCAAAAAATGTTGTATGAGAAATAATGTTAGAGTTTTAATAGCAAAAACAACAATGCATTGTAGGAAATATGGGCACATTGATGGTGGATCGAATGACTATCGTCCCATGGTAATTAATTATCTATCTTCATTTTGGTTATATCGTAAAATTTTATATTATTTTAATATTTTTTATATGCGCACTAATGTTTAATTATTAATGTTTGTAATTTTCATAAAGGCACAGTTGCCCCCCAACTTTTTGCAGATGATCAACCAGCTTCCACAGCTAAATAGTAGCAGATTAGATGATGTTGCACCAGTACAAGAGAATATTGTAGCAAATGTTAGTATTGGAAAGGATATTGTACAAGGTGAAAAACATGAAGCGAATGATGAAGGTGATTTTAATGGTCCCATGGAGGTAGATCATGATGACAGTAATGAGACAATTGGGACAAATCAAATGCTCCAAGACTTGTATGGTGAGTCAGATGATGATGGTGGAGATAGAAGTGACAGTATTTATGATGTACCTCTGATTGAAAGGTCAAGTGAACGACTTTTTGAACACTCAAATGCAACTCTTCTCTTTGCTACATTGTTGTTGGTGAACTTAAAGGTTATGAATAATTTGTCGAACAGATGTATGACACAACTCCTAAGGTATTCAATATGTATATATGATCACATATATGTAAATGTTGATTATTTTCCCTTTTTTTAGTTGTAATAAATGTGTAAAATAATAACTTATATATATATATCATAGTTATCAAAACCGGCCGGTCAGGACGGCTGCCGGTTGGAACCGGCCTTGCAACCCGGTCAATAGCCTATTCTCACCTGTTTTGGTTAGTTAACCGGACCTAACCGGCCAGTTAAGTAAGGAACCGGCCAGTTTATGCATAAACCGGCCAGTTCCGTACTTAACCGGCTGGTTAGGTGCTCCTCCATGAGTTGCAAATTCCTCAGTGTCTCCTTCATGAGCTGCAAATTCCTCTATTATACTAGCAACAAACTTGTCTAATAACTCATACTCAACACCTTATAGTAGCAACAATACACATGATGACTGATAAATACAAGGTTGGCTAGCATAAAATCCTTGGCAGCATGCAACTCATCAAGTGTACTTGATGACAATTTTTGTTCTCAAAACAATAAGCAACAACCTTATTTCACACTCAGCTAGGAACTATCAGACCCTCTCTCTCTAATCACACATAGCAGCAGCATAAATACAAAACCTTTCACACAGCATACAAGCAATTTGATCATGGCATCAATACTGATGCAAATGGTCTGACGCCACTCAAGGGACAACAACATACAACCTAATGAAAATGTGACTGGCAATAATAAATTTACCACTAGAAAATTCCCGCTTGGAAATGCACTAAACTGGCCACTGAGTTTTCTGGGTTTTAATGAATCTTTTTAGTGATAAATTTCATCAAACACATTGTGAGTAGACTGCTGAAGTTGTAATGCTCTCTCAACTTCTTACAAATAGCACTAATAGTGGGTTTCATAAACCAATTCAGTACCTCTAAGTGTTGTAGATTTTTTTCTAGAAATTTATTGCCAAGCAAACATAGATAATGAAGAATACAAGATCTTCAAAATGCTATTCTGATATATATATATATACTGAACCCATAATTGTATTTAAGACTGATACAATGAATTGACAACAGATCTGAGCAGGGACAAATTGTATGTTATAATATTAACTCAGCAATAAAACACAGTGAATAATATAAGAGAAACTTGATACATTACTTCAAGAAGTTTGCTTATGTATTTTTCGATGATATGTATTGCACTTGGTGCCATTTTGATATATTCACCTTTGCATGGTATATAAATGAGCAAAATTTTCATATTTTGTCTCTATTGGCTTGGAATCATGGTTGCAAATCTTAAAAATAGTTTTTTTTTTAATTAAAAAATAATTATTTAATGTATTTTTTTTAAAACCGGTTCATTGAGATCTGACCGCTACCGGTTAGACCGGTTCCGGTTCGAAACTCGGTTCATTAGCTCCACTGGTCTGGTCACCGATTTTAATAACTATGATACACACACACACACACACACACACACACACACACACACACATATATGATTAATAATCTTTACATTAACTACTTTTTGTTTATGTTGTAGATTTTTGGGTGAATATTTGTTACCATCGCCAAATACTTTACCTCGAACATATCGAGATCTATGTGCTATTATGAAACACTTTGGAATGGAATATAACACTATAGATGCATGTCCTAAAGATCATATTATATATTACAGAGAACATGCGTTGAAAACAGAATGTCCGAAATGTGGTACCAGTAGATATCGAACATATCAACTAACCAAAAAGGTGCCTCAAAAGGTTCTTCGTCATATTCCCATAATTCCATGTTTGCAGCGAATGTTCAGGTGTAACAACATAGCACAGTTTATGGATTACCATTCAAAGAATAGAAGTGGAGATGGTGTTCTTCGAATGCCTGCAGATGGTTCTACATTTAGAGAAATCAAGGAAAAATATGTAGATTTTAAAAATGAACCTCGTAATTTCAGGCTTTCATTGGCAAGTGATGGTGTTAATCCATTCGGAGAGCTTAGATCTACTTACTCAGTGTGGCCTATTTTCGTTATCAACAATAACATTCCTCCTTGGATGTCAATAAAGAGGGAGCACATAATGTTGACTATGATTATTCCAGGTATTTGATACATTATTTTTTTGAATGTAACATTTTCATTTCTCTTGTTGTTTGCATAAATATATATTTTATTTATTTACTTACTTATATATACATATATCATGGTAATAATTATTATGTACCATAATTTTGAACAATTAGGTAAGTACCAAGTCAAAGATATGAATGTATATATTGAGCCTCTTATCGATGAGATAATACAGTTATGGCATGGCATCACTATGTATGACATCACTAAACCAATCAAGCAGAAGAGATTTCAATGTCGTGGAATGCTTGTATGGACAATTCATGATGCCCCAGGACTAACACATGTTTGTGGTATGTAATATTTCGTTGCACTTTAATATAATACATAATTATCTAAATTAGATATACTATATTGCATGTTTTAAAAATGATCTCATAGTATATTAATTGTTATTGATCCATCTATTGCAGGTCTTCAAACAAAGGGTAGATTTGCATGTCTATTTTGTGGCCCTAAGATGAAGTATCGTCATTTGCCAGACTTAAGAAAGATGGTGTTTGATGAGTTTAGGCACTTCCTCTCTAGGAACCATAAGTATCGTACTACTGAAAAACATATTTTCAATGATAAAGAAGAAACTGGATTAAAACCACGAAGAATGACACCTCAGTTGTGGATGTTGGAATATAACAGAATTAATAATCGTCAAGCAGCTGGTACGTAATTTGTGTATATATATATATTATTTGTTTATGTAATGTTTGGAATTTTTTTTTTAACTAATGAGTTTATTTTATTGTATTTTATAATTAATATTGTTCTGATTTATTTTATTCTTTGATATCAAGGTCATCGTCGCAGTGAAGGTACTAATATTGTACTTCCACATGGAATGGAATGTTATCCTTCTCAATTCGCGAGGTTTCCCTACTATGAGGACCTTAAAATAGCTCATTTGTTTGATACAATGCATGTCGGAAAGAATGTGACAGAAACGTTATGGCGAACCATATATGGTGCACATGATAGAGATAAAATTGACAAAATTTGTGTTGACATTGAGAAATCGAATCATGCAATGAAAAGTGTGATCGACAGATCAAATAACAATGGAGGTCGAAATTATAATAATATTCCATGGTTATTAACGGAAAAACAAAGAAATGATGTAAAATAGGTCGTTATTAGAATTAAATTTCCAACAGGTTTTGCTTCAAACATAAATAATATCTTAACGAAGAAAGGTGACTTCATTGGGGTGAAAACACATAATTGGCATACCTTTGTTTAGGTAATTTTTTTGGTATACGTTTTTTTATGTTATTTCTTGAATACATATTTTAAATTTTCCTTTTTTTCTGTTTAATTTGGAAAGAAATAACGATTAATTTTTTATTGTTATAGTATGTTCTATCTGTATCTCTCCCAAACGACTTCGACAACAATGTCAAACAAGTTATATATGGTCTTAGTAAATACATGAGATAAGTAGTTTTGATTTATATGCAAAATATAATTGATACAATTTCTTTTCGTACTTAATGAAATGATGTATTAATTTACTTGTAATGAAATATATATTATGTTTCATTGAAATAACCTTGCGTAATGATTTGCAGATGGTTGTCATTGAAAGAAATCCATCAAGATAAAATAAAGTATTGGAAGAGAGAAATTCTTCGGCTAATGTGTGAAATGAAAAAGTATCTACCTCCAACATTTTTCAATGCCAAAGAACACTACTTGATACACCAAGTTGAGGAGATTGAAATATGTGGACCAATACACACAAGGTCAATGTGGATGGTCGAGAGGCACCTGAAATCCTTGAAGGCTTTGGTTAGACAAAGAGCACGACCTGAGGGTTCTATGGTGGAGGGATATGTGGTATGTCAATCCATGCTGTATATTAGTCATTATATTCCTATATTAGCTACGCCAACCATGAAGGCGGTGGATTGCATTTGGGATGTGAACTCCATCAAAAAATTTGAAGTGGAGCACCTGTTGGGAAAAGGTAGAATGAAGAAAGTGAGAGGTAAGAGATTTATTATGTATAATACATATAATGTTTCATTTTTTTACATCATGTATATGATCATTATATTCATTTAGGTCTTATTATTTCATAGTTTATTAATTAATATAATTTACCATGGTTATAAGTAATATTTATTAATATTGGAGAATTATTGTTTTTTTATTCAGGTGCTCAAGATTATGAGGCACTACTTTTATACATTGCAAACAATCTTGAGTGGATGAGTGAATGGATTGAAACATGTAAAGCACGTAACGACGGTAGGTTATCATGGAAACTACTGTGTGAATTGATTAGAGAAGCGTATCATAGTGGAGATGGAAACATTACGGACAGGGAAATCGATTTAGCATATGGTTTGAAAGATAGAAAGGTAAGCAATTAATTCACCTATTTTATTCATTACTTATTTTATACTATATTTATAATGTGACAACAAGTTTGATTTTTCAGTTAATTTTCATGCTGTGTAAATTATATGATTAATTATTAATTGAGAATGCATATTTTTCATGTTTGGAATATTGCAGTTGAAACACCACAAGGCTATGTGGTCAAATGGTCGTAAATTTCGTGTTAAACAGTTGGATGATAACAGGAAAACTTCTGATAGTGGGATAACTGCAGTATTCCAGGTCACTAATGTTTCCTCCAGGAGTGACAGACATCCTTCAGAATCTGAAAATAGATATTATGGGTTCTTAGATGATATAGTTGAGTGTGACTTTAATTCCTTCAAAATAGTTTTGTTCGACGTCAAATGGTATAGGCTACGAATGAATGTACGTGATGATGATATAACACTTATTCAACATGACAATGGGTTTCCAATGGTTAAAACATTGCAGTTTGAAGCAGGAAAAGATCGCTATGTTTTTCCAAGCCAATGCGAACAATTCTTTTACTCAGAGGTTCCAAGTGAGAACGAATGGTCATTTGCTATTAGATATGATCCAAGAGGAAGGCCAGTAGAGTATACTGTAGAGGAAGAAGATGATATTGATCTAGAAGAAGATGATGCAGTGGTAGATGAGCAGGAAGATGCATTGACAGATGAAGAAGATATCTTAGAAGATGAACCAGGCATAAGAGATGAGGCAACAATTATTGATGATGATGTCAATGAGGATATTATTGAAAATGACATAATTGGTGATGATGATGACATGGTCGATCATTTCAACACCGTTTCTGAATCAGATGTTGATATAGATGTCGATCAGTTGGATGAATATCATGAAGATACATAAGAATAATATTAATATGGTATCTACTGCTAGTGCCCAAAATTGGTGGTACAGGCCATGTGGGACTCTTATGGTATCTACTGCCAGTGCCCAAAAGACAGTTAGTATTTATGATATTCGTGATGGAGATCCTATGATTTCAATGTGTTTGTTTTGAAATTTTAGGTTTCATAGTAAATCATCAATGGGATCTGAAATAAGGCACATTGAAATCCTGGATACATGTTTCATGCCAAAATCAGTTGTATCTTCCATAAATACACAATCTTGGACCACTCTGTATAAATCTGCTTCTCAGACAATATTACATCTCCCTTATTATACAGGTGGTGTTCTTACATGCATAGCAAAGGCATTGTTTTGGCAATAATTTTATAAGTCACTAGATATTGTGGGTAAAAGGATCTAGGGTCTCCACATGTAACTGTGTTGACCAGAGACTCACTCTGCCTATCCTTAAATTTGTAAACATAGTAGTATGCCAATGTTTCTTTCATTTTGTATGCATAAGACGATTTTTCGTCAAAGTCCATAATTGTTTTTAAGTTTTATCCATCCCAGTTTCGTTGTGAATGCATAAGTTTTTGGCTCAACACAGATATGTTACATCTTTGTACTTTTCCTTTACTAACTATTTGAAATTTCTAGTTATATTTAAAGGTGTATTTTAAGGGATGAGGGGAATTACTTGGATTTAGTGCTTCCCACTCTCAATAGAGGCTTACAGTAAAATATGACACATTGTGATGTATATCAGCGGTAGTTAGGGCAACAAAAAAATCAGTTTCATGCTTCAGTATATTTATTCTTCTTGGAAAGATTTCAGCTGACAAAAAAAAGGGAATGAAACACACAACCAGTCCCTTCCTTTTATTGGACCACCTGCTTTCTTTTTATGAGAGCATCTACAGGCTAAAGTTACTAGAAGTGGTCAAAAGTGATTATGGTTAGTTGGCAAAGTCCAACTATTCTTAGCCCTCAACAATGTTTAAATACTTCATAGGCATGTTAGCCCCTCCTAGACTGTGTTGCGTAAGTGGGTTTTGCAGAATTTTATGCACTTAGGGTTAGACTCAAATTCTGAAATTTGATGTAATTAGGATTATATTCAAGTGCTGGCCAAATTTTTAAAATTGATACTCAGCCATAGCTGAAAGGCAGTAATATGTAGTGGAGTCATTCTATGAAATGATTCAATTTGGCATGTGAATCTCAGATCTAAGGGCCATTAAAATCCCATGGATGGAGACTAATCAGGATTCAACATTACTGTTACTATTAGTGGAGGTGGGTATGGCACAAGTACAATCAAAATATTGGCAACAATAGTAACATCATAGATTCAGAATCTTAATCTCTATATTAAATGAGCATTAGAATGTAATTTGATTTCAGTGAAATCTCTAAAATGTTTGTTCTAAATCGAACCTGAAATGCTCACTTGTAAAGATGTTTGAGGCTTGAGGTTGTATGACACTGCAACAATTGACTTGTTGAGTACATGATGACATTAGGTCATTGTGAAACTGAATATCTGCTACTTCGGTATGAAGATTGATTGCTTTTAGGTAGGCTTTCAGTTGTGTAGAGTGTCTTGATTTTTATCTGGTCATGCATGTATGCTTGTCCTTTAGAGTGTTTTTTCTTAACCTGACAACATAAATTTTCCGTCCATTCTTTGGTTTCAAAGAAGTTTGACTGGTACAAAAGGAGCCTAGACATGTAAGCACAGTCTAAATTTTGAGTATTCATTGATAAGTTAAGCTTAAAATGATAGCTCAGATCTTAATTTATGTGTCAAGTTTTTATAAATGCTTGTTTGCTATTGAAGCAGAGTATATTTTGTTTATTTATTGATAGATAGAAACTCAAATTATTTTAACGAGGTCTAATGAAATTTTGGCAATCTTGTGAGCTTTGCAGCCTGGTAGAGAACCTCTAGTGTTATGTTTTGTTGGTTGCACAAGGATTCGTTCCTGTTTTACTGTCAAATTTTCTCTTTATGGTAGCCTTCTCTTACTACCATTACCTGAATTTTCTTGGCTATGATGGTAAGTTTCTTTTGATAAAAGTTATTAGATCCAAACTGAATTAAGGTTCCATTTTTAAGTTGTTTCTATACGTTTATCTTTAATACTTCAGATATTTCTGTGCATGTGCTACAGTGTTACCCTTCTTGGATAAGACAACATTTTTCCTCTACCCTATTGGCTTTATTATTATTCTCTTTCCATTCTGTAAGTGATTCAGAGAGCCTGCAAATGTATATTTCTTTCAGTCTTTTCAAATTTGGTTTTGAACTTTCAAGTTTTCTGTTCTGCTAACTATATAATGTTTGTTATGTGTTATTTTTTCGATCTAACATGAATAGTATATGTTTGTGCATTATATGTTTAGTGGTACTTGCTAGCTTCAATCCTACACTATATGTTTTGTGTTTCTACTATGGCTAGAAGCGTTCAAAGGGAACCATTTTTATAAATCACCACTACCAGGGCTGGAATTGTAGCTGATATGGGAACGATCGATGGGTGGTATGAAAATTTAGCCACGTGTAGCTCTTTGTAAAGGTGCTAATTTGCATCTCAATCACCTACATTAGTTAGCAGAATTGTATATAAACCGAATGGATACTTGGTAGTTTTCTGAGTTTGGTTTTTCATTTTTCTGGAGTCCATTCTTGTAAATTAATAGATTATTTTTTCCATCTTCTGTGGCAAGCTCTCACTTTCTATGACCTGCCATTTTCTGCCTTTTTTATTACTTAATTTCATGTGCAAATTCTCAAGTTGATTGAACAGAAATGGATGTGGATTTGCTAGTGAAATCAACAATTGGAATACATTTAACTTTCTATCGAGATCCATTTTAAACACTAACGAAATGTGATATACAGATGATACCCCGTGTTTAATTTTTTTTTTTTTAATTTTTTGGCAGCCATTCCAGTCCAAAAACACTGTGGACATGATCCAAAAGCTTAAGAAAGAAATTTTCTGAATCCACATACATCAACCATTTAGTTTTTGCAGATTGCAACAAAGAAATACAGTGTAGCTGATGTTGGACAGTTAGGTCTCAACAGAGAGTGAATATGGAGTCTGAAATAGCATATGAGGATATCCAAAACTATGACAGTAGAGTATTTATAAACCTTTTCATCAGCTAGTGCATTAAAGAGTCTAGCTAACATAACCATTATTAAACAAATTACAAAGCACTCTTCCAACTAGCCAGTGAATATGACCTAGGGAATCTCAGAAAAGATGTCATCAAGTTTACAGCTGATCAAAAATACCACCATGGTTGTGCATTGCATGGTTGATATGTTGTACATGTGGTTTGTGTCCAGTTGCTTGCTTCAGGAGATTATAAAGTATGAAATTTAAACAATAGGGATGACAATGTTATTACTGCAGGGGCATTAGACCCAAGACAAATTTTGTACATAAATAAATGTAAAGGGGGGTCTCATGTTTTATTTCCCTATGAAATTATCCATAGTTGAGCTAATTTAGTTAATTTGTAGAGGAAAATGTAACTGCCTGAATGATTAGTGGGCATAGGAAGAGGTAGTCTGTCTCTGTCTGTCAGAGCGTTAGTCTAATTTGGAACTGTAGGAATTTGAAGAGTTTGTGAGTCATCAAGAAATTCGAATTGATTCATTGTAATTGATATAAAAATAAACCTCTGTGACAAAGTCGGGAGACCTGCATAGATAACTGCATAGGCTGCATAGAACTGTAGAGGAGACAGGGTAGAAGAGAAGGGCCAATCGATTGAAGATCTGGCCAGCTAAAAGCTTGTAATTTTGGTCACTTTATAAATGAGGAATTTGTCTCAGTATAACTGTGCATTCGTTGTTTAACTCTATGGGAGAATACCTTGAGTATTTTTGTATTGATTGATTTAAGTTTTGTGTGGAATTCCTTGAATCTCTATGTGAATAATCTCTGTAGTTGAGTTGAATGATGTCCTGTGTAACTGGAGGGCTTGAATGGTACTCGGTATCTGATGAGGTGTTGAATTGTTTATGAGTCTCGGTGCTTAACTGCGTGATAAACCTATGTTAAAATAATATATGAATTGTGTGTGTAAGTTCCGTGAGGGCGTGCATAGATAGTACAAGTCGAAGTCCTATATTAATCGATGTTGGATTTTGTATGGAAGCCACACCCCACAACTTGTTGACAATCGAATCTCGAATATGCTCTAACCTCGTGTGAATAGACCAACGGGAATCGATGAGGGTTCATGAAAGATGCAGGTAATTGTTATTCCTGGTTGCCGAGCAAGAATCGAGGGAGATTAGATATTGAATTGCATTCTGTGGGTAAGATTCAGTTTTGAAGTCAGGTGGAACCCAGCAAGAGTATCCGGAACCGTGAGAGCCGCATAGTAAAGACGGGTTTTCGGCATATCGCACCACCTTTATATGGTAAGTTGTATTCCCCATTTGGACGCGATCAATGCCATGGGCTGACACGGGGCCTTAAGTAGTTTTGGAAAACCACTCTCATCGCGAGTTAATGATCGTGCAATTAACTCGCGTGATATCCAGTTGGATCGTTGGATCGTCGAAGCCGGTGTGACGTATTATCCACTGTTGGATGTGGAAGGGTCGTAGGCGCTGGACCCCACGCATATATATATATGTTGATTGTCGTTGTCCTAACTACGGTTTACGGTTTTAACCATGCTATGGCATGTTGGTCGCATTGACACAAGTTTAATAATATATGTGTAGCCCGAACATTATATAAATCCCCTGGTTATAAAATGAATGGTATCACTAAAGGATAGTGTGGTCCGCCTTGTTATATGTTTGTTGTGGTCAAGCACTATTGTAATAAGGACAGTGTTCCAATCCCAACCAACCATTAACATAACAAGTGTATGTATGTATCGGCCAAGGGTGATGGGTTTATATGAAATACGGGGTTTTAACCAAAAGAGGATATTTAATTAATATCTCAATCTCCGATTGAGATATTAATATACACAGGTGTATTTAATTTGTCAGTTAAAAGGAAGTAGAGTAGGTTGAGAGTAGATCTCCCCCAAAAGAAGAATAAATTTGATGGTATTGCATGAGATATTACATGCACATAATAAACCTTGAAATTAATATCTCAAATCTCTGAGATTTGAGATATTAAAGCTCTCATAATTATTTGTTTAATTTTCCAGTCCTCGACATAAGAATAGGTTGAGATTGAAGTAATGAGAAAATCGGAACTGTGGGTTTACCCCGCCATCAGTTATATTCTATATTTACATTTTAAACACTAACGAAATGTGATATACAGATGATACCGATTGCAGATAGTGTTTCATTGTACTCAAAGGGCCTCTAATAGTCGTCAACCTTAGTAACAGTGTTATTTGTTAGAAATTTTAGTATGAAACCACCTAACTTTCTGACATCACAACTATCAAGTCAATTTTTTATGAATTTAGCTTCATTTCTTGCAAATACTGGAGAATTAAAAAAAAAAAAAAACGTTACTCATATTTAACTGTCTCTAAGTAATCGACCGTGAAATTTATGTTAAAGCAACTTAGCACAGAATGCAATTGCAGTATACAAATCTAAAAATTGGAATATTGCATTAAATACAAGGACTGGAATCAGCTTGGCACACTAGAAAACAAAAGTAGCCAATAAATTAGTAGCTGTTTAATTTTTTTTTTAATTTTTTATCAAAGCGTCGGAAGACTGACGCCTTCAAAGCATCGGAAGAGCGACACCTTCAAAGAATCTGTAGAGCTACACCTACAAAGCATCGGTAGAGCGACACATTCAAAGCGTCGGAAGAGCGACACATTCAATCCGTCGGTAGAGCGAAACCTTCAAAGCGTCGGTTTTGCGACGCTTTAAAAGCATGGTTAGACATCGGAAGAGCGACAGTTTAGAAATGTCGGAAGAGTGACGTTCAAAACGTCGAAACGCATGTCGTCAGAATTGCAACAGGTATAAACATCGGATGAGCGACGATTTTGAAAAAGTAGGAAGAGCGAAGATTGTTTGGAAACCTCGGAAAAAGTGTCGGTATTGCGACACTTTGGAAAAGCATCGGAATTGCGACGTAATGGCTAACCATGTTTTGTCTCGCCTCGAACTATTGCTCTTGCGATGAATGTGTGTCGGAATAGCGACGAATTGGCCGTCAGAAATTGGGCCAAATTTTCTAGTGCTTGTGCCACATGATGGGATTATAAATACCTCCCTAGTTAAGAGGGAGGGTTGGAGAATGTAACTAGATTTTGTCTTCATAATGACTTGTGTAATCATGACGTTGTATATTTTATATATAAAAAGAGAAAAACAGTTTTCTCTTTATTCAAGCATGGGTTTCATGCTCCAAGTCTAGATCTAAGCATGTTCTTCATGCTTCTAAGGCTTGTTGAGTCAAAGAAGAATTTTTGGCGTGTATTTTAGTCCCATTTGGACTTGTTGTAACAAAATAAAATTATTATTTTTTAGTATAGAAAGATAATTTATCCTCCAAGACTGAGTCAGACCTATCATGATGAAGTCGACCTAGGAAAGGCCTATTTGACCCCTCAAGAAGACTATAAATAGAAGGGACTTAGAGTCATTTATAATATCGACATCTACAAGTTCAATTTTCAATCAGAAGAGAAGGAAAACAAGAGAGGAGAAAAACAAGACAAGGAAAAAGACCAAGAGAAGGAAGGAGACTAAAAATATGACTAATTTTTGTCCACACGTGCAAAAATATAAGGTTTATGGGCTAATTTCAAGGCTGAAAGTTGTAGGCAAAAATTGCAGACCTAAAGTGAAGGTCGAAACTTGATTGGAGTATATTTTGAAAAGGTTGATCTTCATAGACCTTGGAAGTCTTTGTCTTGCTTGAAGGAGATCTTGTTGGAGGGTTGACTTGGTGCTTGGGAGGAGTCTTGGCTTTGGTCTTTAGGTCTTGAAAGTCTCATTTTGATTTGATTCTATAAGAAGAGATGTATTATTTTTGGGTTTTCACCTTGGAGGGGTTTTGCCTTGGCTTGGAGGCTATATCTTGTGTACTTTTTCCTTTTGTCATCTTCACTATTTTGGTAATTGCTTGATGAAGAAGAAATAAAAATAATAAAAGGCCAACTAATATCACAAGTAATTATCAAGTAAGTAAATTCAAGTATAATATAATTTTTTTTTTTATTTTAAAACATTTTTTTCCTCAATCATAAATCCAAAACCTTCCTTATTATAGAGCAACCCCTGTTGGAAAATCAAGGTCTTTGAAAATTAATGTTGATTTTCCTTACTTGATAATTACTTTTTATATTTTTTGGCTTTTTATTAGTTAGTTTTACTTCTTCAACAATCAATTAACAAAACATGAATATCACAAAGACACAAAGAACACAAGGTGTAGGCTCCATGCCAAGGCAAAACCCCACAGCTGGGGAAAAATCTAACACTCCTCTTCTTATAGAATCATATCAAAATGAGACCTCCAAGACCCAAAGACCAAGAAAAATTCCTCCATAAGATCCCCAAGTCATCCTTCATCCCATATCATAGTCAAGTTCAAGCTTCTTCAAACTTAAATCAAAACAAAAAATCATATCATTGTCTTATTACCAAATTTAGAGAAATTTTGGCCTTTTTACAAATAGCAAACTTCTTCAAATTTTCGGCCCTGTCACAATGTTGCATACTGCTTCATCTTTTCAGCCTTGTCACAAAACTTCATACAACTTGTTTATACTTGCATAGAAACTTGCATATCCCTTCCACTGAAAATCGCATGTCATTTTAGAACTTGAATGAACTGCCTATGTTTTGGTGGAGGAATCACGCCTATAAATTGTTGTTCTTACATGCAACTAAAAATTTCCTTTTGAGTGAGATGAATTGACCATCTGGAGGTCTGACTTGGTCTTATGGAGGTCAATTTGACTCTTTTTTTTACTTCAACAAAAATTATTTTCCTTTTTCTTACAAATATTCCAAATGGAATTTAACTCAAATTTAATTCTTTGACCTAATTAAAACCTAGAAGCTTGAAGAACATGCTTGACCTAGACTTTAGAATTAAACCCATGCTTAAATAAAATTATTTTTCTTCTTTTACATAAAATAAAAATTGATACAAGTACAAAAATAATTATGAAAACTAAACGTAATTATTGTCGCACCATTTCCCTTATCTCGATTTCTAGTGGCAGCGAATGTTGGCATTGATGTCAACCAAATGAGCATTGAGGCGAGTGGAAGCAAGTGTGTTGACATTTATGTCAACAAACATGGGGGAGATGTATTGGAAAGTTGGTATTGTTTGATGTCTAGTGGAAGAAAATGTGTTGGCATTGATGTCAACCACAATAACATTTATGTGTTTTGAGTGTCAAGCTAAGGGGGAGTCCCATGGTTCCTGCAATGTCTTGTAGAGAATCATCATAATAGCAGGCTTATTGGAAAAGCCATAATATGATGACTATGATGGCTAGGAGACCCAAGATTGGGATGAATGTATGCATCAAGAGGTTTTCTCAAATACTCTTGGAAGTGGTATAGTTGGATAGTGCTTCAAAAGATATTTCCAGTGATATGTTGAAGTCCAAAAATGGCCTCATGGATCAAAATTTATTGACAGTAAAAGTCATAATCCCCTGAAGTTGGAGTTGCAGTGCTTGCCCGGAACCCTATATCTTTATTTAAAAGAGATTTGGGATAGTATTGAGTCTGGGTAGCGGGAAAAGTGCCCAAAAGCCCAGAAGGCTCGGAATCTCGAAAGCTCATAACTTTATTTAAAAGAGATATGGACTAATATTGAGCTAGAGTAGTGGGAATAGTACCCGGAAGCACTGAATCCCGAAAGCCTGGAGGCCCAAAAACCTGGAAGCATGTAACTATTATTAAAAGGTGATGTGGGAGAGCATGGAGTCATGCCAACAAGGTACAATAATTGATGGACCGTCAATAGACGGAACCTCTAATGGTGATCTCCTGGAAGGTGAAAGCCCTAAAGCAATTTTGGTTAAGAGTCAAGCATTGCAGTGGGGTCGACAGGTAAGAGACCAGAGTGGCACATTAGAGGCTAACAGGTAGAGGTGTTCAAAGGTCTACATGCAGAGGTCTTCAAAGGCAGACAGGTGGAATCTGGACCAAGCTGAGAACCTCTATAGTAACACCGTAAATGAATAAGAGCGGCCATTTTCAATGGGGCATACAAGTTATCAGCATGCAAGCATCCAGGCTCCAACTCAGTAGTGCATATATGTATATGAGTGGTGCCCAGTGGTTCTCTAGTGGTTTTCACGTATATTAGCAACCAGTGATGCAAAGAAGTTATAAAGGGAATTAAGCCCTCATAGACCAACAAAAAAGCTTAGCACCTAGAGGCCTAGCTTGAGGTCACAACATCTAGTCCTATGGTGGAAAAGTAGGCTAGGGGCTAGAAAATAAAGAGATAAAGGCATTTCAATGGATCTGGTATGAGTGTTTGTTAAAATTCTTTTGGGCTTATAGTAAATTGCATTGGGGGAACATGTATGGTATGATGAGTCAGTATTTTTGTGGCAGGATTCCTCCATAATTAGTTGTTATGCCAAATTTGTTATTCACCACGTTTGGATCGAGCACAACATTCAAAGGACGTAAGGGTCAGCAGCTAGATCTGCAAACTGGTGGCATTGGCATCTGTAAATAAACACTAATTCAAGGTAGCAAGGACCATGACACACATGAGTAAATCAGTGGAGCCTATCTTGAAACAGAGTTAGCCATCCTTGAGTTTTGTTACATGCCAATGAAGAATTAAATGGAAAATATGGTTAGGTGCAAAGGCTCTTATCATAGCTGGGAAATCCATTCATGCGGTACACTTTGAGCTCTGTCAGAAATTAATAAGCATGGAGAGAGTTTTTGCATCTTGTAATTTGACTGAGAATTAATTCTCAGAATGGAGAATCACATAGGTACCCATTTTTTTCTTTTAATGTAGTTGATTGAGTGAAAAAATTCCATTCCCAACATTTAATGTGACTGCAATATTTAGGAAATTAGACGCAACAACAGGATGGAGAGTTGATCAGGTGATCATGTCCAAAGTTGAAAAAATGCTCAAAAATGGAATTGCCCAGAATTGGTTGAAACCTGAACAACTGAATAGGCCTCGTCGTTGCGATTCTGGCACCATGAACAGAACTCAAATCCGATGTCATATGTGAAAGTTATGCAGGTTTTAAGTCTCTAGTATCCTTCAAAAATCCAGTTGACCAAAGTTGACTTTGACCTTGGAAATATTAAAAAAAGAATATTCCAAAGAATATTTCGAGAAAATTCCTTGGAATATTCCTCGAAATATTGCATGGAATATTCCATCTGGACGAACGGTATTTGGACAAATGGAAGGCTATGATTTTTTGTTGATTTAAATTTTTAAATTTGAGCCAATCAACGGGTGCCACATGGCAAGCCCGGAGGCCACCACGTGGCCCCTAGCCGATGGAAATTATGGTTTATTAAAAATTTTGGAGTTGGTTGGATTTGAAACGGAGACCTCCTACCTGCTAGTACAAGGGCTTACCAACGCACCATAGATTTAGTTCTTATTAAACATTGGAGCGAAGTTGTATTTAATTTTTGAATTAAATCTAGTTGGGCGGCAAAGGGGGCCAGCCCCCTCCACACTTCCGTATGCCATATGACTCAACGCGGTGGTCAGGGGGCTAACAGTGGCGGAAACGGTTAGTGCCTAACCACTAACCATACTCCATGTGATCGAACATTATGTATAGGCCTTAAAGCTCCACTCTGCACAGTTACAAAGCTGACCGTTATGTTGGCGGTTACCCATGTGGCCAACACTCCGCATCATTTAACGTCAAGGTTAATACATCGATTATGCAGGCGGCGACTTCGGACGGTCATGTGACCACGTTAAAACCTTAAATTAAATACCAACTAAACCACCAACGGATTTGGAGAGCGCGCCACCAATTTTGACGGACAGATCCAGTTTTAGCACTGCTAATTGAAGTTGCTCCACTTTACTGGAGGTTTTTGGGGATAATTAGGCAGAAGTTTGTTTTTGCCGTAACTTCTTCAATATTGGACCAATTTGGATGAAATTTTGGTCAATTTTGGGTATTCTGAGAATTTTGGAGTGTTTGGGATGGCTTTCAAAGCTAAAAAAGGTGTTCTTCAGCCATTTTTTCTTCAGAGAAGCTTGGAGAGCCACTAGGGCCATGAGGGAAATGGAGCTGCACTGGGCTATACTTCACTGTTTGAAGTGAAATAAAAGCCATTATTAGCTTATTTCTGTCTTCTGAATTCAATTTCACAGCTCGTTCTACCTGTTTAGGAATATTTTTCACTATATAACCAATTTGAGCAACTTAATAGAGCAAGGACATGTCCATTGGGAGCCTTGGACCCGACAGATGTAGCCCAGGAGGGGTGAACTGCCTCATCATGTTGCTGCGTTATCTTATGGTGATGTTTTGTTGCTATTTATTTCTAATTTAAGATGTTAAACAATAATTTTAATTAACATTCCCTCACACAAAAAATTAGAAACAGTTACCAAAAACACTTTGTTTAAATTGCAAGACATGATGAACACTTTGCACACTCAATTAAATGAAAATGGATACTTTGCACAACATTAAAAATAGTTCCATTTTTATATCAGATGGTATTAGAGCTAAGGATTTGAGCCTTAGGAGCTATAGTTTTAATCAGCATTTATTTTTTGCAAAGATATAGTTGATTGTTTACAAGTTTTGATGCTTACTAGGCTTAAACTCAAGAGAGGTGAAGGAAACTTTGTTAGTGCAAAAAGTAATCCTAAACCAAGAAGGGCCAAAGAGCCACATCCAAAAGCCATAGAAGCAGCTTCAAGCATGTCTTCAAGAGAAGGAGAAGCTCCTGAATATATTGATCCCAAAGAAGAAGAATGGGTGTTCCGAAAAGATTTCCTAGACATGACAGAGATGGTGAGGATACTCTACCAAGAAGGGAATGATAGACTTGTTGGAGAGGGGTCTAAAATCCAAAAAGAATGATAGGGTTCTTCAGGAGGAAAGAAAAGTGATGACAAGTCAAAGAAAGGACACGGAGGAAATGGTGATCCACCATCCCCATCTTCATCCTCTTCCTCTACATTGTCATCCTCAACTTCGGTGAATCAATCTCACAAGTCTAAAACCACTGGTAAAAGTACATTTTTAAAGCTTGATGTTAAATTTGAGTTTCCTATGTTTAACGTTGAAGTCAATGTAGAGAAACTTGACAATTGGATAAGACAGTTGGAAGTTTACTTGAGGATACAGAACCTTTATGATGACGACACCAAGATTCAGTTAGTCTCTTTGAGAATGGAAGGAGTAGCATTGGTATGGTGGGAAGCCAAGACCAAGGATGAAATTAAAAAACATGGTAAGATCACTTTATCATGGGCTGAATTTATTTCCGCAATTAAGCAGAAATTTTATCCATTAGCTCATTTACAAAAGGCTATCATGAAGTGTCAAAGTTTTAGACAACTTAAGGGACAAAGTGTTCAAGATTACACTCAAGAGTTTAGAAGAAGGGCTCTGTTTTTAGGAATTGATTTGCATAGCCAAGAGACTTTGCTGAAATATATAGGTGGTTTACACAACTATCTTATTCATACTATCCTTATGTTCAATCCTACTAGTCTAGACGAGGTTTGTGTCCAAGCCACGCATTTAGAGGCTAGAGGTAAACAATATTTTGATGTGGATGAGGGTAGTGAATTTAAAGGCAAAAGAAGAAAAATAAATGCAAACTCTAGGAAATAAAAAGGAAAGTTGTTTTGTAAAAATTGTTCCAAAACAAGCCACGATGAAGACCATTGCTGGAAACTTCATCCGGAGTTGAAACCAGAAAAATTCAAAAACAAAGATAAGGCCAAAGAAAAGGGGAAAATGGTTGCAACTGCTGAACAAGACTTAGGGTCTGAATCAGGTGATGAAACTAAAAGCATAGCCATGGTACTAAAGAACATAAAGGGGAAAGAGATTGTAAATGAAACAAATCCCAGTTCTAGAACTTTAAACTGTCACATAGAAGCTCAAAATGAAGAGAGTAGGATAGAGTTGTTTCATGTGAGGATAATAGCCAAACACACAAATATAGACACACTATTTGACACTGGGTCTCAAGAAAACCTCATCTTAGAAGGCTTATTCAAGAAGATGAAACTTTAAACCATTCCACATCCAAAGCCATATCCACTTGGTTGGATTTGCAAGGATGCTAATTTACAAGTTTCAAGGAAGTGCATGTTGCGCTTCGTTATAACAGCTCATTATGTTGACTTGGTTGAACTGGATGTGGTACCACTTGAAATTGTAAGCGTGGTGTTGGGTAGTCTGTATTTATATGACAGAAAAACAATCTTCCATCGCCATGATAACAAGTATCATTTTTTCAAGGATGGTAAGGATTTTATTGTGAGAGCACATCAAAAGAAGCTAGAATCGCCATTAGCGAATGCAGGGCAATTGAAAAGGCTTGTCAATGCAAGTCAAAATATGACTTTGTTGATGGTTAAGAAAAAATATTTTGTACATAATCCTTTTCATGTTATTGTTGATGTAAATGATGATATGTTTCAATCTGAAAGCAGGTCGTATTTGGAATAAGATGACAAGATGTTGCAGAAAGTGCCTTTGGTGTCGATCAGTGTAGAGAACAAAGTTTCGGTGCAAAGTGGTGCAAGAATCCATAAGAACGAAAAGCATGCAAGCAAATAGGGCACAAAGTTCAGCATGGGTCATGTTGGTTTCAGAATGGAAAATTGGTATGGCGAGAAAACTTGGTCGAGAATCGACACAAGTACATGGACCAAACGGCAAAAATTCACCATAAGGACAGTTGGCAAGGTGAATCTCAATTTCAATTTCCTTTGAAGTTAGACCATTGTAGGAGCAGTATGCTTTCTACAAATTATAGTTGTTGTTCTGCAAATTTCAAAAATTTGCATCATGACTCAGTCAATGTTAGCAAAAGTCGGTCAACGGATTCAAGGAAGAATTTATATTTTTATGAGAAGCTCAATTTGATGAAGTTAGGAAGATTTCAGTGGTTCAAGGTTAGAAGAGTGGAGAATCAGTCCGCATCTTCAATTTCTATAAATCAGAGAGTTTTTGGGGTCCGAAAGCTTCCCATTTGGGAGGTGTGATCAGGTGATCATGTCCAAAGTTGAAAAAATGCTCAAAAATGAATTTGCTCAGAATTTGTTGAAACCTAAATGACCATATAGGCCTCATCACTGCGATTCTGGTGCCACAAATGGCACTCAAATCCGACATCGTATGTGAAAGTTATGCAGGTTTGAAGTCTCTAGTATCCTTCAAAAATCCAGTTGACCAAAGTTGACTTTGACTTTGGAAATATTAAAAAAATAATATTTCGAGAATATTCCTTGGAATATTCCCTAGAATATTCCATCTAGATGAACAATATTTGGAATCAACGGGTGCCACGTGGCCCCTAGCCGATGGAAATTATGGTTTATTAAAATTTTTGGAGTTGGCCGGATTTGAAATAGAGACCTCCCGCCCGCTAGCACAAGGGCTTATCAACACACCATAGGATTAGTTCTTATTAAACATTGGAGCAAAGTTGTATTTAATTTTTTAATTAAAGGGGTCCAGCCCCCTCCACACTTTTGTATGCCATATGACTCAACACAGTGATTAGGGGGATAACAGAGGCGGAAACGGTTAGCGCCTAACCACTAACCATACTCCATGTGACCACGCATTATTTCCAGGCCTTAAAGCTCCACTCCACACAGTTACAAAGCTGACATTTATGCTGGCGATTACCCATGTGGCCAGCACTCTGCATCATTTGACGTCAGGGTTAATACATCGATTATGCAGGTGGTGGCTTCGGACTGTCATGTGACCACATTAAAACCTTAAATTAGATTCCAACTAAACCGTTTCTGGATTTGGAGAGCACGCTGCCAATTTTGATGGATAGAGCCAGTTTTAGCGCTACTAACTAAAGTTGCTCCACTTTTAGTGGAGGTTTTTGGGGATAATTAGGTAGAAGTTTGTTTTTGCCAAAAATTCTTCAATATTGGACCAATTTGGATGAAATTTTGGTCAATTTTGAGTATTCTGAGCGTTCTGGAGTGTTTTAGATAGGTTTTAGAGCTAACGGAAGTGTTTTTAATCCATTTTTTCTTTAGGGAAGCTTGGAGAGCCACTAGGGCCATGAGGGAAATAGAGCTGCATTGGGCTATACTTCACTGTTTGAGGTGAAATAAAAGCCATTATTAGCTTATTTATGTCTTCTGAATTCAATTTCACAGTTGGTTTTTCTTTTCAGCATATTTCTCACTGTATAACCAATTTGAGCAACTTAATAGAGCAAGGACATGCCCATTGGGAGCCTTGGACTTGGCAGATGTAGCCCAGGGGGGGTGAACTGCCTCATCATGTTGTTGTGTTATCTTATGGTGAAGTTTTGATGCTGTGTATTTCTGATTTAAGATGTTAAATATTAATTTTAATTAACATTCCCTCACACAAAAACTCAGAAACAGTTACCAAAAACACTTTGTTTAAACTGAAAGACATGATGAACACTTTGCACAGCATTAAAAATAGTTCCATTTTTAAATCAAGAGTTATGCAGGAGTACACTTAGGCAACGAATGTGAATGGAAGAATGATGGCTGACAAAGATAACATCGATCATTTTGTTTCAGATAAACAAAAACCAGGATTACAATTGAGCAACTGAGAAATGTGGCATAGTTAAGGAGATGAGTAGAGAGCTTGGTGGGTGAGTGTTGCTAAGGAGAAAGGCCAAGTGTGTATGGGTTGCATAGAGGAGTTGAAAGTGTTTGTGAAAAATAACAGAGCCAAGAGTAGAGAGATCTATGGAAAACATGAGGGGTCGAGAGTTGAGTGTAAGTTGCTACAGTGTGGACAGAGAAGTGTTTATTGGGCTCTGTTACCCACTAATTCATGGGTGATATCCCTAGGAGAATTTTTTCTCCATGATGGACCTTAGCCAACAACCCCTTGTAGCCTCCTACTAGGTTTTTGTGCTATTTATTTGCCACCTGAGCCAGCCTTTTGTTCCCTCACCCATCTATATTGATCGTATGTTTGAGGGTAGGCCTCCTGAATCTAAAAGTATGTCTTGTCATTTGGTAATTGAGTATTGAGTTTACTTATCATGTATAGTTATGGGCATGGATTGATGGGGATATTTGGCTGAAAGAGTGGGCTTACTTTGTGCTCCCGTAACCTTGATCTCTTTTGGGTGTTATCCTTGCACCTTAGTCCCATGGGATCTCCTTCATTAACCATTTGGTTCTAGGGTGGCACTACTTGGGAAACCCCGACTTTGGGTGCATGGTCCTGCTCCTTTATCCACATGTATTACTCCCCTTCCACTCATTATGCTCCCATTCATCATTTTCTTGTCGGGCTCCACATAACTCCAATGGGTCCACATAGGGTTAGCTTCCCTATCCTCATCTTCGGTCAAGCTTGGAATGATGCCCAGGAGGTTGAAGCAGCTAAAAGAAAAATAAAAAGCATAATTGGCCACACTTAACATGGAATTGTACCACAAAATGCAAAATATGGCTGGGAGAAAAATAATTAGCACATGGGAAAAATACAATACATGAGTTATTCCCCTTACCCATGGCCATCACCCCAGTTGTATAGGCCCTCAATAAGCCTCCTTATTCATGCATTCCAAAAGTTTGATGCTATTCCATATAACTGTTATATCACTGGAAAGCGATGAACCATTGTACCTTAAAAGGGGTAATCACTGTTATATCTGACATACCATGCTCTTATACTTGAGCCTCGAGCATTTAATTAAAGAAAATTCATAAAAGGAAAAAGGCATGCAAATAAGGGTGGAAAAATCAAGGTCGTGACACCTCATTTACCGTGATTTCTCCCTCCTAAACATTATGTACCCTGGTGTGGGCTTCCCCTTATCTAACTACCCCTATGCCCCGATAGGTGGCCCATGATTTCCCCTCTCATTCCCTACTATGTTTCACTTATTTATCACTTGCCACCCCTATTCAAAGGGTGTACCTTGGACCTAATATCCCCTTTAAGGGCTGAAACCACTTAATAAGGTACATGGCTAACCCACTTTAGAGTTCGCAGACACTAGCACATGCCAAATCCCACTACGGAAGGGCATGCCATTGTGAAGTGTCCACTTAGTTAGCCATGATTTGTAATCCCTTTACACAATTATTCTAATGATTAGTTGTACTGGAAGCCTAGGGGACACATTGGATCTTATGCAGGATTAGAAGTGGTTTCCATTTGGGTTTGGTCTCCCGATACAGGATCCTAACCCCCAGAGGGCTACATTGGCACATATAGGGTGGGCATACAGAGCCATGGGCCTCAGCAGTAGACAACACTCCACGGATCCTAATTGATGCTCAAAGACTATAGCAATCCAGTTTTGGGATGACAATGATCTGCTTGGTACATTATGCCCAACATGCCTCACAAGAGCCCCACACTCTTGGTAGGTGTCTCAGGACTTGTACGATGTCATGGAAGCATTTATTCCATCACTTTAGCCCTTGCAGAGGATCTACATGCATCTTCGATTCATATGGAGACCCATGGGGTCATTTATGTTCCCTCACACCCACTGGGATCACCGCAGGTCTACCACTTGGAGAACAAGGGACCACCCCCTTGTCCATCACATTATGAAGAATTTATTCCTCCTTATGGTACTTCGGGACATTATTAGGCCTTTGGAGGGCCGCATGACATGCATATATTATTATGTGGCCACTTATGAGACTTATTTTTTCCATTTGTGAGCTAGTTTGGTGGGCTTGTCACCAATAAGGGTTTTATTTGCACATTATTTTATCATTAGGGGCTAATGTAGGCCCATAGGCTAATTCGAACTTGTTAAAATTAGGCAACTATGATCAAATTCTACCTTGGATAGTGTTGTAACTCATTTTAACATTTGATATATTGTACCTATTTCAATGTTCCTTTAAAAAAAAAATGAAAAGGGAAAAAATCAAATAGTGAATGTACAAAATATTAAATAAAAAAATGATTTTAAATAATGGCGTACTAAACACTAGTCAAAGTAATTGAATGCAGTCAGAGTGGGACCACCATCCAAAAACATGGATTTAATCAATGAACATGTTATAGGGCAGGGATTGTTGATGCGCTACTATTAACATGATGTCGTAAACTTGACAACACAAACTGCACGGGCGTTATCATGAAGGGTGCCTTTGTAAGGATGTGGACCCCCACCCGTTGACCTGAGATGAGCAGTCCAAATATACTATAGGGGCACAACACCGAAATCCTTCCCGTATAATAAAGTCCCCCGCAGTGACGTCAATAGGCGAGCCAACGACGTCAACAAGCGAGCCTGCCTTGTCATCATTCCACTTCATCTCACACATCATCCCACTTATCATTATGCATGTCTTTTCATTCGTCTTTTCATTCATTCCATTCCCACAGAATGTATTTTCCTGCTATATTTTCTCCTCATTTATAAAAGGGGTCCTTCTCATTATATTTCAACGTCCTTCTTCTGAGCAGTTGAAGTTTCCAAAAGTCTGTACCAGCGTCCAGTCACCTTTTCTTCATTAGAACTAGGTATTTACACATAATCGTACTTGAATTTCATAAAATGGAAAAGAAAAGTGTGTTAGTCAGGTCACCTACCCACATTTCCCTTATGGATATTGAAAGCGACATTGCCGACATAGTCTGTCTAGTTGACCATCTGCAGTTTTATCAACATGTTATACTGAATCTGTCCAATTTTCTAGTTGACTCAGCTTTAGTCAAGTCAGGAATTTTATCAGCATTTGTTTCTCAAACCTACTTATTTCTAGAGTTCATCCATTGGTTAGTTCAACAATGTACCCTCAAAAATGTTTCGTAGTGAACCAGTTGGGAATTTGTTTTTCAAGTATTCGGTCTCTTAATTCGACAGTATCTCCGTTACTCCTCTACAAGTTCATATATGAGTTTTTCTGATGAATTTATAACCACGTATTTCCAAGATTTTCTAGGACCTAAGTTTTCCCAAATCCTTTTCTATTTGATGCCTGGAAAAACACAATTTTCTCTAGATTCAAATAATTTTTCTTTGAACCTCTTTGCTGAAGATATGAGACTAGTTCTGCAAATTTTGGCTAGTTTTTTGGGCAAAGAAGATATTTTTATAATAGATAAGGAAATTTTGGGAATTTTTACCCTAATGATGAAGCTTAGAGTGGTTTTAGATATTCCTGCTTATTTGGAGAATGTTATGAATACTCAATTCACGAACCTATGACTCACTGGTTGTTTTAGGTTTCCATCTCTTGTTACTTATTTGTTTCTATATAGTCATATGGAAATTTTCACACATTTGGGGTTTAATGTTATGGATGTAAATAGAAACAAGCAGTCAGTTGTTTTCTGGACATATATAGTAAGGAGGGAAGTGTGAAATGAAAGGCTATTTGATTTCACTTCTTCTTTTATTCCAATTGTATATTCAATTATGAATGGATCACCCGCACCATGTATGTTTCCCAAAGCCCAATCATATTTACAATTGAGAAAAGATGTGAAATTTGGAGATTGGTTTTCCTTTGAAGAATATACAGAGATAATGTTATATGGAGCTGATATTAAACCTTTTAGACTACCTAATTTTTTTCCAATGAGAATGTTTGCTTTGGAATTTATATGTCAGTCTCAATGTAGATCATATTCACTTTGTGCCTATGAAAAAGGGTCACTTATTTAGGTTTCCTAGGACTGTAGGCCCATTTATTGTGAACACTAGACAAGCAATGGAAGAAGCACATAAAATTTTGGATGGCATGCATTTGTTGTCAAGGGAAAAATGAACCTACGACCCATACCATATAATTTCAAATCATATATTGGAAAATGAACATGCTCCTTTTGTTCATGAGTCCAGACCAGAGATGGAGAAACTAGAAAATGGAGGACAATTTTCTGCACGTTTGCAAATGGAAGTTGAAACCCCACATCCCACTGAAAAAAACCTCAAAAGGGGAAGAGATGAAGTAACTGATTTGGAGGGTGATGCAGAGAAAGAATCCAAGAGAGCAAAGACAGTGGATGAAATTAGTTCATAAACCATGCCAGAATACTCTTTGCAGTTGGGAGAGACTTCATGCACTCCCTCATCCCCTGTTCCAGAGGACACATGCCATGATTTTGTTCCATTTATTAAGCTATTATTTTCACAGATCGAAGAAAGAAATAGAAAGACAAGGGAGAGTATAGAATCTCAGGCAGAAGCTCAAATTTCTCCTGAGCGAACTATATTGTTGTCAGCAATGGATTTAGAGAAGGATTAACTAAGGATATATTTTTATCATCCTTTAGCTATGACTATAACATCTTCCGTTGCTTTCAAAACTAGTAATTTAACAGTTGATGAAAATAAGATTCCTCTCCCGGATAAAATTAACCTTCATATGCAAACTAGTCATTTGATTTTTAATGATCTAAACAAGACTACTTCAGTTGTTGTTAAAGCTGAGAACATGCTAGGTAAGGTGATAAATTAATTGAAATTGGAAAAATAAAATGCAAGGGCTTAATCCACACAGAATGAAGAATTGAAAAGGATCATTATTAAGATCAAAGTTGATCTTGAGGATAAATCAACAGTTCAAAAATTACTGCAAAGTGTTGAATTTGAGATCCAAACCTTTAAGAAGAAGCTCGAGCTTCCCTGAAGACCCAATGGCTACAAAGGTGGCTCAAGTAGAAACATAAAAAAAACAACTTTTGCAAGATCTATTGCAAAAAGATGAGGAGATGTCTAAATTGAAGGAAATGAATAATATGTTGCAAAAGAAACTGGACTCTCATGTTTGTACTATTGTTGTTTCATCATATTCTAAAGACCTTGTTGCCAAATTAACTCAATTCATGACTAGGTTAAGGATGGTAGAGATTGATTTGAAAAAGTCTCGAAGAGAACTAAAAAGTGCATGCAAAGTGATTAAAGTCACAGAGAAAGAGGTGCAGATGACCATGGAAAATGTTGAAAAGTACATGCAAGATCACCAAAATGCTTGTCAAGAAATTAAGGAACTGAAGGAGAAAGTAAAAAGGAATATGTCCCTTATTTAGGCCAGGGAAATCATATGGAATGACATTATTGAAGCTGTTAAAAATATGTCAGTTTTACTTGTTATTATTGCAGAGGAAAAAAATAGTGTAAGAGACTTGGAAGAAATTATTGTGGTAAATAAGAAAAAGTCACATAATAGAGTTTTATATGCTCAGAGACTTGTTGATTTTATAAACTCTAAGTCTAAACAGGAACTGGAATAATTCGGGATTGAGGACAGGACCTAATATGTGTTAGAACTGAACAAGATGAGGCAGTAACAAAATTTAATCTTTTTTTTATAAGAGAACAAGGGTTGGTTTACCATCATGTTTGGACCAACAAGAAATTTACTCTCATGGGAAACATATGAGACATTATTGGTGGAGGAAAAAATCAAGGTTGGGAATACTTACAAAAAGCCTGTTATTTTAAAGGGAGCCACTATTGTTAATTATTTACATAAATACTTTCAGCTATTGTGGATGATGAAGACTTTATTTGTAGAAAGGCCAACACATTCCAGGATTACAAATTTCAGAATGGCACATGTGAAACTTGTCAATTGTTCTAGCTCAAATGTAGACCTATGGAGGAGATGCAAAGAGTGGATGTCTCCACAAGCGAAAGATACGAAAACAGGAACCTCCTCTGTTCCATAATCTCAAGTTGCTCAGTGACCAAAGTGTTTATTTGATCTTTTACTTAATGTTCCAAAGAGATAATTATTTTCTATCTTCAATGTAATAGTCGGAAGAACGTAGTTTAGGAAGTTTACAGTTTTATAAATGTCTATTTTGGAATTTTGTATAGAATAATTTTTATGGAGATGAAAGAGGTTCCCGATTTTTGGACCTCAGAGTACCACAAATTTTTTTGAGTACAATTAGTTTTTCCTATTCTATCTTGTGTTTTATTTCTTCTCAGAATGAAGTAATGTAGTTGTTGGTCTCTAATATTACATATGTGATTTAGAGTTAAATTCCTTAATGAAGAACTCTTTTATTCTGAATGTCATTTTTGCTTAACCATGTTCTTCTAAAACCAAGATAATAGATTATGTATTAGCAGCCTGTTATCAGAAGTTTTGCACCAGCTTTTCTATCTGATTCATGTTCATTTTTATTCATCATTTGAAGGCATTGTGAAGAGTATTGTTTTGTTATAAAGATTAAAGGGTTTTAAGTATTATATTCTGGGGTTTTCAAAATGAAAGGGAAAAAATATTTTATTTAAAAGTTATAATAAATGCCTTGAGCACTGATCTCAACACAACCTGAGATTGTTTCTCAAGGTATAACATTTTTTGGCGCTGTTGCCGGGGAATTGAGACACGAAGCCATTTTTCACTATGTTTTATTAAATAAATCATTTCTTTGATTGATGAAGAAATAAAGTGATTAGGTTGTATTTTTCATCATAACCATAGACCTGGCTTCCAAAAGACCATACACGAGGTCGGATACCTCGTAGAAAAAATTTCTAGTCTTGTCTAATCCAGAAAAGTTAGTATCAAGAAGGGTTTGGAAATTCAAATCCCCAATCACTCAAAGCCCTACCCTTTTTTCTCCTAGTAGCAGTTCTAATCAACAAACCTTTATTTTTCATTCAGAAGAGGTAATTAGAAGTCTTCATTTCTTTGAAGAAGGACCTGCATCCTCTTGGACAGTTTTTCTCAAACCAACTTTGGAGGAAATGTCGTTTGAGTCAATTTCTTTTTCTTTCACGGATTTTCAAAAAGTTACAACCGTTCATTTTGCAGCTTCGCAACAATCTGTTTCCCCTTTGAAACAACCAGTCCCTATATCTGTGTTACCCCCTCCACCTTTTTTTTCAGCAGATACTAATCATAATCTCAATATGGATGTCCTTTCTTTTCTTCTGAATAGGTATGCTCCATTAAACCTTGCTCAACAAATGAATGCAATGCCACAAGACTACCTTAAATTGTTGCCTCATTTGACATGGGAGGATGAAATCTCAGCAGAGAAACATATTGCTACATTTTGTGCCTTCACTGAAAAATTGAATGTTGAATATCTTGATGTGGTTTTGAGGTTGTTTGTTCAGTCTTTAGATGGAGAAGTTAGGAAGTGGTTCAGAAACCTTCCAGCTAATTTGATTAACACTTGGGAAGAGTTTGAAAACAGTTTCACTCAGAGATGGGGCAAAAAGAACGATCATAGGTACTTTTTGACATAATTTAATGCTATTAAAAGGAAACAAGAAGAAATTGTTGCAGCCTTTATTAAAATATTTAACAAGTTGTATAATGGCCTTCCAAGAGAAATAAAACCTCCACCTGTTGGAGCATGGTCATTTTTTCTGGAGCTTTCAAATCAGATTTTGGTTTCACCTTCAAGGAAAGAAGGTCCCCTACCTTGGCTAAGATCCAAACGGATGCTTTAGAAATTGAAGAAAACTTTACTGCATCACAAAAAACTAAAGGAAAGCAACAAGCACGGGATAAGGGAAAGGGAAAAGAACAAGTTTTGCATGATCAAATATTGGAAGATATGACTAAAGTCATTAAAAATTTATCAAATAAATTGGTGAAGTTAGAACTTGAAAACAAAAACCCTCCTAGGAAAATTCAGTAGGGTTTGAATCGAATTTTAACCGAAAATTTAGAAGACAGCCTCTTTAGAAGACATTTTCGCTAAAAGAGACACGTTAGATAAATAAAAATTGTGGAAATTTTGAATTTTTTTTTTGGAAAATTAACAAATTTTATAAATTTTATATTTAAAAAAAAAGACGACATTTCAAAAATAAAAATTCTAGAAAAATTATTTAGATAACATTTTAAGTATTAAAAAAAAAAATTAAGATCAAACATACAATTTATAAAAATAATAAAAATTATAAACATAAAAAAATGCAATTAAGTTATAAAAAAATAAGTCATTAAAAATAAAAAAAGTAATAAAAATACACTGAAAAAAATAAATTAAAAATAAAATACATAAAAAAAAATGAAATAAAACAATTTAAAAACAAAAACAAAACATATATAATTTTAAAAAATAAAACATACATATATATATAATTAAAATAAAAATAAATAATAATAATAATAATAATAAATTGAATTATTGCATCCCTTAGGTCGTAAGTGGCACTTGTTGTGGGTGAACGGAGTTGTTGCACCTCTGACTGCCCACGGCAGGCGACCCCTCGAGCCACCAATGGGCTCAAAGAATTGATTTTGAGCCGTTGGTGTTCTGATGGGCTGCCTGCCGAGCTGCCCACGGCAAGCAACCCCTCAGGCCACCAACAGCTCAAAGTCGATATTGAGAGCCCCTCGGACCACCATTGACTCAAATTTGATTCTCAGAATCGGATTTGAGACGTTGGTGGCCTGAGGGGCCGCGTGCAGTGCAACTCTGTCCACCCACAGCAATTCACCTGCCCACGGCAAGCGGCCCAGAGCTAATTCTGAGAATTGGCTTAGACCCCCAGCCGATTCTGAAAATCGGCTTAAGCCCGCCTATGGCCCAAGGGACCGAATTTGTATATATTTTTATTTTTTTTAATTATAATTATTAATTTTTTTAATCAATTTTAATTAGTTTTAGTTTTTTTTTTTAAATAGTTTTTGTTTGTTATTTTACTTTTTTTATTTTTTATTTTTTAATGTTTTGTTTCAATTTTTTTTCTTATTTATTTAAATATTTTTTATAATTCGTTTTTTTTTAGTTTTCTATTTTTTAGTTTTTTAATGTTTTTTTTTGTATTTTCAAGTTTTTTAATTTTTAAAATTTTAAATATTTGTTTTTTTTAAATGTATAGCATATTGATTTATTTTAATGTTTTTTTGTTTGTTTTTTTTAATTATTCAATGAAGTACTATTTTTTTTAAATTATTATTTACTTTCCTTTTTTTCTTTTTCTCTTTTTTTTTTTTTTTTTGTTTTTTTTGTTTTTTTTTTTTTTTTTTTTATTATAGGTTTTTTTTTTTTTTTTTTTGACATTTTTACGTTTGATATTTTTGTTTTGGCTTTTTATATATTTGATTTTTTTTGTGTCATTTTTGTTATTTTATGTTTTTTTGTAATTTATACTTTTATTTAATTTTTATCGTTATTTTTAACTTTTGTTTTGTTTTTTTCATTGTTTTAATTTTTTTGTTTTTTTTTTAAATTTATGTTTTCATTTTTCTTTTGAAATTTTAAGGTTTGTCGGAGTCATGATATTTTATCTTTTATGTCATTATTTCAAAATGTTGAAAATCTATCCTAAAGAAAAAAAGTTGTATTCCAGCATCAACACTTTTTGATTTCAGGGTGTTTTTTGCACCAAAAAAAATTGTTTTGACTGCCATGTTTAAAACATGTTGAAAATTTACCCTAGAAAAAAAAATTGGTATTCCAGCATCAATACTTTTCATTTTTGAGCTGTTTTTCTATGTTTTTGGGGTTTTTTGGCTAGAGTTCTTGTTTTCAGTTTATAGTTCATGTTTCATAGTTTACATTGTTAACCTCCTCTTAATCCCAAACTAAGATGTGAGGTAGAAATTAGACACGGGCCCTCAATTCCAAATAATGTGAAACATTGGCAGGTTTTTAAAGATGGAGAACAAATTAAAGATTTTTTTGGGAATGATAAGAGAATTCTCTAATTTTGAAATTGATCGGGATTAGGATTTTGGAGAGTAACAAGAGGATATCGTTTCTCTTAAGGATTCAATGCGAAATCAAAAAATATTTCAACTTAAGGATAACGTAATACCAAAGGGTCTCGTACCAATGGAAAGGTTATTTAGTGCTAATGACATTGTAAGAAACCCGAAGAAGGAAAATCTTGAAGAAGACACAGAGGAGTGTAACCTGGGAACATATCAAGAACCTAAAATGGCAAGATTATTCAAAGGAGTTCCAAAACATTTCAAACAAAGGCATGTAAGTCTTTTAAAGAATTTTTTTGATATTTTTGCATGCTCATATGAATATTTAAAGGCTTATGATACTAGTATTATTCAGCATAAAATTCCTTTGAAACCAGGGGTAAATGATTTGAGGCAAAAGTTAAGGCAGATAAATCCCTTATTATTACCTTTAATTGAAAAAGAAGTCAAAAAGTTGTTGCAGGAAAAAACAATTGTTCCCTTAAGGTATTTGGATTGGGTAGCAAATCTAGTGCCTGTAAGGAAGAAAAATGGAGTGATAAGATTGTGCATTGATTTTAGAAATTTGAACAAGACATCTTTGAAAGATAACTATCCTTTGCCAAAAATGGACCATATTTTACAAAAGGTAACAGGGTCATATATATTATCAATGATTGATAGATTTTCTAGTTATAATTAGATTGCAGTAGAAAAAGAGGATCAAAAGAAAACAACATTTGCAACTCCTTGGGGCACATTCATGTATGCTAGAATTCCTTTTGGATTGATGAATGTTGGAGCCATATTTTAGAGGGATATGGACATAGCATTTGTGGGTGAAAAAGATAAGTTTGTGGTGATTTATTTGGACGATATAATTGTTTTCTCAAAATCAGATGAAGAGCATTTACAACATTTACAACAAACTTTTGAAAAATGCAGAAGGTATGGTCTATCTTTTAATCCTAAGAAGTCTCATTTTTCTTTAAAGGAAGGAAATTTATTAGGCCATATTGTTTCGAAGGAAGGGGTGAAGATAGATCCTATGAGAGTAGAATCAATTAAAAATATACCCCTGCCAAGGAGCAAAAAGGAAATTCAATTTTTTCTAGGGAGAATAAATTTCCTCTAAAAAGTTTGTTCCCAATTATGTTGAGATTGTTAAGGATATTTCTAACATGTTGAAGTAGGGAGTTAAGTTCAAATGGAGTGCAGTTTCAAGAGAACATTTTTCCAGAATTAAATAATCCTTGTAAGAATCACATATATTAATAAGTCCAAAATATGAAAACCCCTTTCAAAAAATTTCATTCGCTTATGCCTTTACTATTGGAGTCCTACTTCTACAGAAAAATGAGGAGCAAAGAGAACAACCTGTGGAATTTTTTAGTAAAGTGCTAAGATATGCAGAGCTTAAGTACAATATTTTAGAGAACCAGGCCTATGCTTTGGTCAAGGCACTTAAAGCTTTCAGGGTGTATATTCTCTAGTCCCAAATAGCTGCATATGTGCCAAATTTTGTTGTCAAAGATGTTCTAATTCAGAGTGACGTTGAAGGGAGAAGGGGAAAGTGGATATCAAGAATCAAAGAATATGATTTGGACATAAAGCCAATGAAGATAGTGAAAGGCAAGGCTTAGCCAAGATCTTGACAGAAACTAATTTTCAGGCCATGGGAATAAATGTATTAACTGCAACTGAAGAATACAGAAATACAGAATGACAAAAGAAGTCCAAATATGATGTTAAAATTTAGTACAAGTTCTTGTGGTACAAGGATATTGTACATTATTTATTTTTTCATTGTTGTCCTCCTACTTCAAACAAATCAAAATACAGAGCTCTGAAGTTGAAAGATCAAAAAATGTAATAGTGAATGGAAAGTTGTATTGGAAGGATCCATCTGGTATTCTACTGCAATGTTTAACAAAAGGAGAAACCATTGAGATAATCAAAGAGTATCATGATAGCCTGTGTGGAGGTCACTATAGCTGGAAAGTAACAGCTCATAAGATCTTGAAAGACGACTTCTATTGGCCTTCCTTATTTTCAAACGTTTACAGATCAGTAAGAAGCTGTCAGAAGTGTCAAACTTTTGCTGAGAAAAAGAAGTTAGCACCGCTGCCTTTAATTCTTGTGTTTGTAGAAGAGCCTTTTAGGTAATGGGGATTAGATTTTTTTGGAGAAGTCAATACACCATATAGTGGACAGTACAAGTGGATATTGATAGGGACAGATTACTTTACAAAATGGGTAGAATCAGTCCCAACAAGGAAGGTAAATGATTTAGTGGTAATGAAATTTTTAGAAGAAAATATTTTTAGTATATTTGGTTGCCCAAAGAAGTTAGTAACAGATAATGCCCAAGTTTTTAAATCTGCAAAATTGATTGATTTTTGTCAAAAATACAATGTTATCTTGTGTCACTCTACTGCTTATCAACCCCAAGGGAGCAGATTAGCAGAGTCCTTGAACAAGACATTGATCATAATTTTGAAGAAAAATATTGTAGAGAATAAAAAAAAATGGGATTCTAAATTGATGTTTTCTCTTTGGGCAAGTCGAGTCACTGCTCGAAGATCAACTGGTAAGTCTACTTTTGAATTGGTGTATGGGACAAAATCATTATCCCCTAGTCAGTTGATAAAACCTATTGTAGATTTAATTCAAGAAGTCCAGGAAGAACCAAACCCTTAAGTCAGAAGGATGAATAAGTTGGTGGAGTTAAGTGAAAATAGGGATAAGGTCAAGGAAAATATGATCAGTTATTAGGAGAAAATGAAAGTAATTTTTGACACAAAAGCAAGGGATGTTATTTTTCAACCAAGTGATCTTGTTATGAGATGGGAAACTAGAAGAGATGATAAAGGAAAACATGAGAAATTCGATCCTCTTTGGTATGTTCCTCTCAAGATTATTGAATCTAGAGCTAACAATACCTTCATTTTGGAAAATTTGGATGGAGAATTGCTGCAGCTTCCAATGAATAGGCAGTATCTCAAACACTACTTCCAGCATTAGAATTCATGATTTTGTCATTGTATATATCGGTTTGATCATTTTATATAAATCGATGAGTGATCCATTGCAATGTGTAAGTTACCTTTGATTCCATGCCCAAAGTGAAGGCACTAATCTACAGTTCTTAGTGTTCTTCTATGAAAAAAAATATCCCCAGGTGGAACCAGATGTTGTAACTCGTTTTAAAATTTGATATGTTGTACCTGTTTCAATGTTCCTTTTTTTTTTAAGTTAAAAGGGAAAAAAATAGAATAAAAAAAATGAAAAGGGAAAAAAATCAAATAGTGAATGTACAAAATATATATAAAAAATGATTTTGAATAATGACGTACTAAACACGTTGGAGTAATTGAATGTAGTCAAAGTGGGACCATCGTCCAACATCATGGAGTTAATTAACCGACGGGTTACAAGGTTGGGACCGTTGATGTGCTACTGTTCGTAGCATGTCGTAAACCCAACACCACAACCAACGCAGGCGTTATAGTGAGGGGTGCCTTCGCAAGGATGTTGACCCCTGCCCATTGACCTGAGATGAGCAGTCCAGATTTACTGCGGGGGCACAACTCTGAAAGCCTTTCCATACAACGGACTCCCCCCCGTAGTGACGTCAATAGGCGAGCCAACGACATCAGCAAGAAAGCCTTCCCTGGCATCATTCCACGTCATCTCACACATCATCCCGCCTTTCATTCCACATGTCTGTTAATCCATATTTTCATTCATTCCACTCCCATGCAACGTCTTTTTCCGCCATATTTTCTCCTCATTTATAAAATGATTCCTTCTCATTATCTTTCCATGTCCTTCTTCTGAGCAGTCAAAGTTTCCAAAAGTCTCTACCATCGTCCAGTCACATTTTCTTCATCAAAACCAGGTATTTACACATAATCGTACTTGAATTTCATAAAATTGAAAAGAAAAGTGTGCTAGCCAAGTCACCTACCCACATTCCCCTTATGGATACTGAAAGCGACATTGTCAACATAGTCTGTCTAGTTGAATACCTGCAATTTTATCAGCATGTCATAATGAATCAGTCCAATTGTCCAGCCTACTTAGCTTTAGTCAAGTCAGGGATTTTATCAGCATTTGTTCCTCAAACCTACTTATTTCCAAATTTCATCCATTGGTTAGTTTCAACAATGTACCCTCAAAAATGTTTCGTAATGAACCAGTTGGGAGAAAATGCTTTTCAAGTATCCGCTCTCTTAATTCGACAGTCCCTCTATTACCCCTCTACGAGTTCATATATGACTTTTTCTGATGAATTTCTAACCACGTATTTCTAAGATTTTCCTAGACCGGAGTTTGCCCTAATCCTTTTCTATTTGATGCGTGAAAAAACACAAATTTCTTTGGATTCAGATAAATTTTCTTTATACCTCTTTGCTGAAGATATGAGACCAGTTCTACAAATTTAGGCTAAATTTTTAGGCAAAGAAGATATTGTTATGATAGATAAGCCAATTCTGGGAATGTTTTCCCTAATGATGAAGCCTGGAGTGGTTTTAGATATTCCTGCTTATTTGGAGGATGTTGTGAATACTCAAATTATGAACCTATCACTCACTGGTTATTTTAGGTTTCCATCTCTTGTTACTTATTTGTTTCTATATAGTCATATGGAAATTTTCACGCATTTGGGGTTGAATGTTATGGATGTAAATAAAAGCAAGCAGTCGGTTGGTTTTTTGGACAGATATAGTAAGGAGGGAAGTGGGAAATGAAGGATTGTTTGATTTCACTTCTTCTTTTCTTCCATTTGTATATTCAATTATGAATGGTTCACCTGCACCCTGTATGTTTCCCAAAGCCCAATAATTTTTACAATTGAGAAAAGATGTGAAATTTGGATATTGGTTTGAATTTGAGGAACATATAGAGATAAGGTTATATGGACATGATATTGAACCTTTTAGACTACCTACTTTTGTTCCAATGAGAATGTTTTCTTTGGAATTTATAAGGCAGAGTCTGAATGTAGATCAAATTCACTTTGTGCCTTTGAAAAAGGGTCACTTATTTAAGTTGCCCAGTACTATGGGCCCATTTATTGTGAACACTAGAAAAGAAATGGAATAATCTCTTAAAATGTTGGATGGCATGCATTTGTTGTTAGGAGAAAAATGGGCCTATGACCCATACCATATAATTTCAAATCGTAGACTAGAAAATGAAAATGCTCCTTTTTTTCATGAGTCCAGACTAGAGATGGAGAAACTGGAAAATGGAGGACAATCGTATACACCTATGAAAATGGAAGTTGAAACCCCACATCCCACTAAAAAGAACATCAAAAGGGGAAGAGAAGAAGTAACTGATTTGGAGGGTGATGCAGAGAAAGAAGCCAAGAGAGCAAAGCCAGTGGATGGAATTAGTTCATCAACTGTGCTAGGATACTCTTTGCAGTTGGGAGAAACTTCATGTACTCCCTTATCCCATATTCTAGAGGAAAAATGCCATGATTTTCTTCCATTTATTAAGCAGGTATTTTCACAGATCGGGGAAAGAAATAGAAAGATAAGAGAGAGTATAAAATCTCAGGAAGAAGCTCAAATTTCTCCTAAGAAAACTAGATTTTTGTTAGCAATGGATTTAGAGAAGGATTAGCTAAGGATATATTTTTCTCATCCTTCAGCTATGACTGTAGCATCTTCCGCTGCTTTCAAAACTAGTAATATAACAGTTGATGCAAAGAAGATTCCTCTCCTAGATAAAATAAACCTTCATATGCAAACTGGTCATTTGATTTTTAATGATCTAAACTAGACTACTTCAGTTGCTTTTAAAGCTGAGAAAATGATGTGTAAGGTGATAAAACAATTGAAATTAGAAAAAGAAAATTCAGGGGTTTACTCCACACAAAATTAAGAATTAAGAAAGATCATTATTAATATCAGAGTTGATCATGAGGATAAATAAACATTTCAAAATTTACTGCAAAGTGTTGAATCTGAGATCCAAACCTTGAAGAAGAAGCTCAATCTTCCCACTGGTGAACACCCAATGGCTACAGAAGTGGCTCAAGTAGAAACAGAAAAAGAAAAAATGTTGCAAGCTCTATTGAAAAAATATGAGGAGATGTATAAATTGAAGGAAATTAATGATATGTTGCAAAACAAACTGGACTCTCATGTTTATACTATTTTTGTTTCATTAGATTCTGAATACCTTGCTGCCAAATTAACTCAAGTCATGACTGAGTTAAGGATGGAAGAGATTGATTTAAAAAAACTCAGAGAGAACTGGAAAGTGCATGCAAAGTGATTAAAGTCACAAAGAAAGAGCTGCAGATGACCAACAAAAATGCTGAAAAGTACATGAAAGATCAACAATTTTTTTTTCAAGAAATTAAGGAACTGGAGGAGAAATTAAAAGGGAATATGTCCCTTATTCAGGCCAGGGAAATAATATGGACTGACATTATTGAAGTTGTTAAAAATTTGTGGGATTTACTTGTTATTATCAGAGAGGAAAATAATATTGTAAGAGACTTGGGAGGAATTATTGTGGTAAAAAGGAATTATTGTGGCAAATAATCAAAAGTCATGAAATAGATCTTTATATGCTAAGATAATTGTTGATTTTATAAAATATAAGTCTACACAGGAACTGCAATAATTCGGGATTGAGGATAGGACCCAATATGTGTTAGAACTAAACAAGATGATTGTTAATAATTCATACAGGAAAGCTGCAGAGAAAAATTTGATGAAGTCAAGGGAGCAGTAACAAAATTTAATATTTTATTGATAAGAGAACTAAGGCTGGTCTACCATCCTGTTGGGACCAGCATGGAAATTTACTCCCTTGGGAAACCTATGAGACATTATTTATAGAGGTAAAAGTAAAGATTGGGAATGTTGGAAATATTTTCATTGATGGCAAAGGAGAACAAAGGAGCAGCGCCAGAATTATCATTAAGGCAAAGGAGTAGATCGGGAAATGATGCAGTGAGAAAGCATAAAAGAGAGGCAAGGAGCAACATTAGACCATTAGAAAAGGTAGTTAAGGCAACAAAGGAGCAAAGGCAGCAGTTTGGGTCGAGTCGTGAACGTGCCTAAGTAAAGAAATCAATGCGTTCAGCAAATGGAGAAAGCCGTGAATGCGCAAGTCAAGTCGGAAAACCAGGTTGAAGGTTGAGAGATGAATGGTTAAGATCAAATCACAGAGTGAAGTGGAGATTGATAGTCGATATCATATCTCGAACATAAATTAGGAGAATGGACTATCCAAATTATATCGCATTCGGCCATAATATTGTTAGCGCACATCGCTATCGGCGATTTGTATATTTATATGTTAAGTTATCGCAAGGTAATTGTTTTAAGTCACGATGTGATAAGAAGTGGGGTGTGCGATGCAATGTGATCGCATATCGCATATGATAAGAGGAATCTTGTTATTTCTATGAGCTAAATCTTGCAACATGCGATGAAGTATTCACAGCGATTTGCGAAATCGCAAAATCGCAAACATTGCGATGTGGTTAAAACTTTGATATTACAATGGGCTGATTTGAGATGACATGGTGATGGTGTGGAAGTGACGTGGCGATGGCGTGGTAGTGACGTGGTAGTGACATGGTGATGACATGGCAGTGACATGGTGATGATGTGGCATTGACATGGAAATGATGTGGCAGTGACATGGCGATGATGTGGTAGTGACATGGTGATGATGTTGCAGTGACGTGGCAAGGTGACATGGCACGATGATGTGGACCTGGCCCACATATTTCACATCGCAAGCTCAGGAGGATAAGCGCTCAAGAATCATGTTAAAATTCTGAAGTGCGAGATGCGATACGAGGAGAAAAAGCGATGGAGTTACAAAGCCAAAGACTAAAGAATTAAAGTCGAGTTGTGGGACCCAATAGGATATCGCGATTCACAAGCTCAGGAGGATAAGCACATAAGAATCATGTTGAAACGTTTAAGTGTGAAGTGCGATAAAGAGGATGGACGCAATGCAAGTCAACGCTGAATTTTAAAGGATTTCAAATCTGGATGTAAGGCCTTTTGTTAAGAAATCACATCGGAGAATGGAAGAGATGAATATAATGTAGAACCATGTCGAAAACGATGTAATGTGATAAAGGAGGTTGGATGCGACTTCATTCAAAATTTCCATTATAAAACATTTCAGATCCAGGGTTCTCTGTGGATACGCCTATTTACAAAGAAGTAAAGTTGAACAGAGAGTTGACTCGCGTGTAGAAAAAGGAAACCCTGAATTCAAGAAAAGACTCGAGTGAGTAATAAGACCCGACACTCGTGCATAATAGTGGTTGATGTGGTAATGACGGTTTATGAAGAAAATTCTAAACATGGCAAAAGGACTCGGGTAGAATAAGACCCGACACTACATGCAGAGAGTAATGTAGTTACGCCTTGATAATGGAAGAAAGTTTGAACGAAGGCAGAAATGCTCAGGTAAGGGACCTGACACAGAGAAAAGGGAAGAGTAAGTTAAACATCACAGTAATAAGGAGATAGACACCATTGGTCGAGTTGGGCTCAATAACACTCTGGGCAGAGTCAGGTGTTGAGACAAAGGTGAAGGTTCAACGTTGCGGGCACAAGCATAAGAGGTAGAGTCGGGAAAAAGGAGATATGGTGGCACTGTTGGAAATGTGCCTACTAGGTCGAGTCAGTCAAAATATGTTTGTGCAGAAATGTATGATATAACTATAGAAATAGAAAATACAATGACAACAACAAAAAGGACAAATGCGCAGTGAGCCAAGAGCTGAAAGGGCTAAGTGAAATATACTTTTTGTAAATGTAAATGTAAATTAATTGATTATTTTATATTGTTTTTTATGCAAAGGAAAGTCTCCATAGGCATAGGTAAAACTCCATGAGTGTTGTAATGATTATTTCTGATGTAATAACCTGAACTGAAGAATGAGGAATCAAATGGGTGGAATGCATAGGGTCAGGTCTGTTCACTTCGTATTCCCTATAGAATACAAACAACAAGGGAGTTATATTTATAAGAGATGTAATATCAGTGTGCATAAAGAGGTTAGAAATCTGTAGAATGGAAGAGCGCAGAAAAAAATAAAAGAGTTGCATAAGGTTGGAGAATGGAAGAATAAGAGAGAGCTGATAGAGATGTTGTGCATATCAGGAGCTGATATAAAGTAGATATGAAGGCTGAAGATGAAACAGTGGATAAGGAGTATAATAAAGCTAATATCTAGGTAAATCAGCATTTTATTTTCATGTTGAGTGAGGGGATCGTAGTCTCCTTTCAAGTTGTAGATTGATAAATTTCTAGTTGGAGATGGGTGAGGTAGGTGCCTCCTGTAGGTTGTAGCCTGTAGAAAATTTATGGGAGTTGGTGCTTCCATTTCAAGTTGGAGCTTGATAGATGGCTAGTTGTAGCTGGTTGAGGTAGGAGCCTCTTGTGGGTTGTAGCCCACATAAAATAGATGGGAGTTGGAGCTTCCTTTCAAGTTGTAGCTTGCGGAATTTGAGGTAGTAGCCTATTTTAGGTTGGAGCCTACAGAAAATCAGTGTTGGAGCTTGCCTTTGCATCACAACAATAATAATATTTGGTTTTCTCCCTTATGGTTTTCCACTTATATATGTTTTCTATGCGCTTGATGATTATGTGTTGATGTGATGTTTTAATCTTCGTAATTACTTGTTGTCCACACATTAAGTTTAGTGATTCATTATGTATTAAGTTTCTTATGAAATGAAGGTGTAAATGAGTTGAATGAAAAGATTTTTAAATTTCCATGAATCTACTAAACTGATTCACCCCCCTCCCCCCTCTCAGTTTAGCTAAGGGTTCATCGATTGGTATCAGATTTTGTTCCTTCAGTAACAGTTTAACAACTGGAAGGAGGTCCTAGGTCCCCAAAATGGCTAGCCTAGAAGGAAGCTCTACAAATAAATCCCCTATGTTTACCGGCACAAAATATGTTTTTTGGAAAATAAGAATGAGGACATACTTAATGTCTCTAGGAATAGAAGTTTGGGTTGTTGTGGAAGAAAAATATGCACCAATTGAAACTCACACTGAGAAAGAAGCCAAACAAAATTTCATATCTAATGCAAAAGAAATGAATGCACTCTTAAGCAGTATGAGTGAGTCAGAATTTATCAAAGTAATGCACAGTAAGACTGCCAAAGAAATCTGGGACACATTATAAAATATCCATGAAGGAGATATAAAGGTGAAGATGGCCAAACTGCAAGCACGTAGAACTCAGTTTGAAAACTTAAAAATGAATGAAGATGAAGATATAGCTGCATTATTCTTAAGAGTTGCAAAAGTTATGAATATCATGATAAGCCTAGGAGAAGAAATTAAAGAAAGTGTTGTAGTCTAGAAAATATATAGATCTCTACCATTCAAGTTTAATCCTAAGGTTTTTGCCATAGAAGAAACAACGGACTGGGAAACCTTAACCAGAAACCAATTACTTGGGAACTTAATAGCATATGAGATGAGACTTCCTAAAGGGAATTCAAACATGAGGGAGGCTGCCTTTAAGGCAGAAAAATGCATAGAAGAGAAGAAAGGTACATGTTCGTGCTCTCATGAAGAAGAAGCCAAATTTTTTAGAAGATTGGATAAAGGCACAAGCAAGCACAAAGGTAAACTTCATTTCAAGTGATTTAATTGTGGAAGAGTGGGGCACTATGCTTAAAAATGTCCCCATAAGAGAGAAGAGAATCAGCCACAAGAGACAAAGAAAAACAAAATAAATAACTGGCAGAAAGGGAAGATATTTAATAGAAAATAATTTTATGCTCAGCAAGATAGCAGTGCATATGAAAGCTCAGATGAATCCTCCAATGAATAAGAAATATTTGAATTTGTTTTGATGGCCAAGGAAGAGCTTGACGGATACCTTCTAGAAGATGAAGAAGAAGGTGAGGTTGATCTTGAGGGGGAGATAATTAGTTCCCTAAAGGAAATCGACAGACTTAAACTCAAGAGCAAAAAACAGAAATACATTCTCTTGAAATATGTAAAGGAAGAGCCAAGTTCGAAAAGCCTCATTCAATTGAAAGTAGAACTTGAAGAAGCTAAGAAGATAGAAGACATTCTGATAAAGAAAATAAAAGATAAAATGAGGAGCAAGAGAAGTTGGAAGAAGAAGTAGTATGCCTAACAAAGAAATTAGAGAAGGCCAAATCTAAAGTAACTATGAATCCTCGTCAGATAAAAGGATCAAAATAACTAGATAGGATACTAAATGCTCAAATATCTCCACCCTTAAAAGCTGGGATATGGTATGAAGGAGAATCCAGCAAGACCAAGACAGAAGGTAAGAAGACTATCTCTTTTGTAAAAGTTGTACAGGATATTGAAGCAGAAAAAAGGGGACTCACAACATTAGAAGCCAGCAAGACCATGATGTGTAATGAAACAAATAGAAACAAGGATAAACCTCAAGTGACAAAGAATGAAATGAAGAAACAATCAGATGTAAAAGGCTCATACACTCCTGAATATGAATTGAACAAATTTGGAAGATGTCAAAGGAGGTTCTTTCTTCATGTGAGAAGTATCACATGTTTTTCCTGCCATAAACCTAGACATATATCAACACACTAAAAGACAAAGAAAATCCAGTTTAACCTGCAAAAGATGCAGCCAATGAGAAGACTCCCTCAAGAAAGAAAATGGAAAGGACAAGCTTTCACTAGGTACACTAATCGTTTCCATGGCTACTATTTTTCATGCAGTGAATTTGGACGTAAATATGTTGAATGTACACTATGTTAAAAAAGGAGCAAAAAATGCTATACATCAGCTCAAACGTACCTAGGTAAAATAATATGTTATGTATGCGACAAGCTTGGATAGAAAGCAAAACACTATAGGCTTCCATATACATTAAAGAACTCGAGATATATGATGGAGCCAAATCATATCAGACCAAACTATGAATCAAAAGGAGATGCAGAAATTATGAGGAACCCAAAAAAAGTATGGAAGAAGAAGAAAAAGGGGGAGTCTGTTATTTTAATGACATTATGAATCCAACATAGGCTTAGGGGGAGTTACTTCAGGAAGAAATGCAGACATCTATCCAGGATTAGACAAGAAGTCACTGGTCAAGGGGAGAGTAGCCCATAAAAGTTGTCACAGAAGAGTTAGAGCTATGAGTTGGTAAAGATCTACAGAGGATTATTACATTGTATGTCTCTCTGCAAGTGTTAATAATGAAAAAAACTATTCTTAAGAATGATTAATAAGAGAAATGTTTATTATCATTATATCATTACATCATTCATCAATTGGTATTTGGAGCAAGCAGCCTTCCTATCAGTAGAATACCAAGTGTTATTAGTGGAGCAGTGGTATGGTATAGGTCCCCAGAATCAGAGTATTATGGAAGAAGTACATCAAGGTAGTATTCCTTGCGTTGTCAGCTTTATCGTATATGTGGATTAAGCATGGTTTCTCTGATTATTGCAAAGTATCTTCTGATTTTAAATATTGGATAATGTCGAGCTACATTATTAAAGCATGGAAAGGACATTAAAAGTGCCAAAAGATCATTATCATGTTTTCATTTTAAGTATTATATTGAACATTGAAGCAGAATTTATTCTTGGATAGAATTACACTCTTCCTCAAAGTTTCATCAAGCAGTAAGGGACAAAAGTACAGAACATTCTATGGTGACATAGGCTTCCAGCATTATCATGAGTTTGGGATAGCATCAGTTTGCAGAATATTCATGTAATCTCTATGATTTTCAAAGTGTTATCTCAACAATGCTCATATCTCTTATGAAGTCTGCAATGCAGTCACAATGATGGTCTACTACACTTGTAATGTTGAAGTGCACATAAAGCAATTCTTATGTGTAACGTAAAGCATCACCCACTGTATATGCAGAAGATCATAAAGCAGTAATGCAATTATGGAGTGTGTATGTTCATTTAATAATAAGAGGAAAAAATGAAGAATTCTTATACAGAACTCAAAGATTAGCAATGCAATTATGGAATCTACACTAAAAAAAATTATAACCCCTTTCCATTGATGTCAATGGGGGAGGAAAAGCAAGTAGAGGAAGATAGACACTTCTTAGAATGAAAGGGGGAGGAAGTGTTTCCATCAATGCCAAAGGGGGAGATTGTTGGAAATGTTGTCATTGATGGAAAAGGAGCACAAAGGAGGAGCACAAGAATTATCATTAAGGAAAAGGAGAATATCAGGCAATGATGTAGTGAGAAGGCATAAAAGAGAGGCAAGGAGCAGCATTAGACCATTATCAAAGGTAGTTAAGTCAGCAAATGAGCAAAGGCAGCAGTTTTGGTCCAGTCATGAACGTGCCAAGTAAAGTAATGAACGCGTTCAACAAGTGGAGAAAGTCATGAATGCGCGGGTCAAGTCGACAAACCGGGTAGAAGGTTGAGAGATGGATGGTTAAGATCAAATCGAAAATTGAAGCAGATATTGACGGTCGAGATCATATCATGAACATAAATCAGGTGAACGAACAATCCAGATTATATCGCATCCGGCCATAAGATTGTTAGCACACATCACTATCGGCGATTTTTGTATTTATATGTTAAGTTATCACAAGGTAATTGTTTTAAGTCACGATGCGATAAGAAGTGGGGTGTGCAATGCGATGAGATCTCATATCACATATGATAAGAGGAATCTTGTTATTACTATGAGCTAAATCTTGCGACATGCGATGAAGTATTCACAACGATTTGCGAAATTGCAAAATCACAAACATTGCGATGTGGTTAAAACTATGATATTACGATGGGCCAATTTGAGATGACATGGTGATGACTTGGTAGTGGCGTGTTGATGACGTGGCGATGATGTGTCAATTACATGGAGATGATGTGGCACGATGACATGGACCTAGCCAACATATCACACATCACAAGCTCAAGAGGATAAGCGCTCAAGAATCATGTTAAAATGCCAAAGTACGAGATGCGATATGAGGAGCAGACACGATGGAGTTACAAAGACAAAGACTAAAGAATTAAAGTCTGGTTGTGGCACCCAATCAGATATCGGAATTCACAAGCTCAGGAGGATAATCGCTTAAGAATCGTGTTGAAACGTCGAAGTCTGAAGTGCAATAAAGAGGATAGACGTGATGCAGGTCAACGCTAAAGTTTAAAGGATTTCAAATCTGGATGTAAGGCCTTTTGTTAAGAAATCGCATCGGAGAATGGAAGAGATGAATATAATGTATAACCATGCCAAAAATGATTTAATGCGTTGAAGGAGGTCAGATGCGATTTCATTCAAAATTTCCATTGTAAAAAATTTCAGATCCAGGGTTCTTTGTGGATACGCCTGTTTACAAAGAGGTAAAGTTGAATGGAGAGTTGACTCGGGTGTACCAAAAGGAAATCCTGAATGCAAGAAAAGACTCAGGTAATTAATAAGACCCAACACTCGTGCAAAAAAGTGGTTGATGTGGTAACGATGGTTTATGAAGAAAATTCTAAAAGCAGCAAAAGGACTCGGGTATAATTAGATTTGACACTATGTGCAGAGAGTAAAGCAGTTACGCCTTGCTAATGGAAGAAAGTTTGAACGAAGGTAGAAATGATCAGGTAAGGGACCTGACACAGAGAAAAGGGCAGTGTAAGTTGAACGTAGCGGTAATAAGGAGATAGACACCATGGGTCGAGTCGGGCTCAGCAACACTCCGGGCAGACTCAGGTGTTGATACAAAGGTGAAGGTTGAACGCTGCAGACACGAGCAGAAGAAGCAAAGTCGGGAAAAAGGAGATATGGTGGCACTGTTGGAAACATGCTAGTTGGGTCGAGTCGGGAAAAATGCGTTTGTGCATAATTGTTATGATATAACTGCAGAAACATAAAATACAGTGACAACAATAGAAATGACAAACACACAGCAAGCCAAGAGCTAAAATGGTTGAGTGAAATATACTTGTTATAACTGTAAATGTAAATTCATTGATTATTTTATATTGTTTATGATACAAAGGAAAGTCTCCATAGGCATAGGAAAAACTCCATGAGTGTTTTAATGATTATTTCTGATGTAATAACCTAAACTGAAGAATGAGGAATCGAATGGGTGGAAGGCATAGGGTCAAGCATGTTCACTTCGTATTACCTGTAGAATGAAAACAGTCAGGGAGTTATCTGTATAAGAGATGTAATATTAGGGTGCAAAGCTACAAAATGGAAGAGAGTGGAAAAAGTTAAAAGAGATACAGAAGGTTGGATAATGGAAGAAAAAGAGAGAGTTGATAGAGATGTTGTGAATATTAGGAGTTTAGATGAAGTAGATATGAAGGCTAAAGAGGCAGCAGTGGAGAAGGAGTACAACAGAGCTGATATCCAGGTAAATTGGCATTTTAGTTTCATGTTGAGTGAGGGGATTCTAGTCTCCTTTCAAGTTGTAGCTTGATAAATTTCCAGTTGGAGCTGGGTGAGGTAGGTGCCTCCTGTAGGTTGTAGCATGTGGAAAATTTATGGGAGTTGGTGCTTCCTTGCAAGTTGTAGCTTGTGAAATTTGAGGTAGGAGCCTCTTGTGGGTTGTAGCCTGTAGAAAATACATGGGAGTTGGTGCTTCTATTTCAAGTTGGAACTTGATAGATGGTCAGTTGTAGCTAGTTGAGCTAGGAGCCTCCTGTGGGTTGTAGCGTGCAGAAAATAGATGGTATTTGGAGCTTCCTTGCAAGTTGTATCTTGCAGAATTTGAGGTAGTAGCCTCTTGTAGGTTGGAGCCCACATAAAATCAGTGGTGAGAGGGAGTTGGAGCTTGGCTTTGCATCACAACAATAATAAGATGTGGTTTTCTCCCTTATGGGTTTCCACTTATATCTGTTATCTATGTGCTTGATGATTATGTCATGATGTGATGTTTTAATCTGCTTAATTACTTGTTGTCCACACATTAAGTTTGTTGAGTCATTCTGTATTAATTTTCTTATGAAATGAAGGTGTAAATGAGTTGAATGAAAAGAGTTTTAAAAGTATATGAATGTACTAAACTGATTCACCCCCCCTCCCCGCTCTTAGTTTAGCTAAGGGTTCATCAAGGAATAATTATGAAAAGACTGTTGTTTTAAAGGGAGCCACTATTTTTAATTATTTACATAAAGACTTTCAGTTGTTGTGGATGATGAAGAATTTATTTGTAGAAAGGCCAAATATTATAGCATTACAAATTTCAGAATGGCATATGTGAAACTTGTCAATTGTTCTAGCTCAAGTGTAGACCTGTGGAGGAGATGCAAAGAGTGGATGTCTCCACAAGCAAAAGATACAGAATCGGGAACCTCCTCTATTCCATAATCTCAAGCTGCTCAGTGACCAAGCGTTTATTTGATATTTTACTTAATGTTCTGAAGAGATACTTATTTTCTATTTTCAATGTAATAGTCAGAAGAAAGTAGTTTAGGAAGTTAACAATTTTATAACTGGCTATTTTGAAATTTTGTATATAAGAATTTTTATGGAGATGACAGAGGTTCAAGATTTTTTGACCTCAGAGTACCACAAATTTTCTACTTGATCTTTATGATGATGAATAAATATTTTCAGAGGAATTTCCAGATATTGTTGAGTACAATTATTTTTTCCTATTCCATCTTGTGTTTTGTTTCTTCTCATAATGAAGTAATGTAGTTTTTGGTCTCTAATATTGTATATGTGATTTAGAGTTAAATTCCTTAATGAAGTGCTTCTTTATTCTGAATGCCATTTTTGCTTAACCATGTTCTTATAAAACCAAGATAATGGATTTTGTATTATCAGCCTGTTATCAGAATTTTTCCACCAGCATTTCTATCTTATTCATGTTCATTTGAAGGCACTGTGAAGAGTATTGTCTCTTATAAAGATTAAATGGTTTTAAGTATTATATTCTGGGGTTTTCAAAATGAAAGGGAAACACATAATTTATTTCAAAGTTATGATAAATGTCTTGAGCACTAATCTCAACACAACCTGAGATTGTTTCTCAAGTTACAAAAAACATCTCAAATGAAAAAGATGATGATTGCATTGAATTCCTCTTTTCAAGAGGACCAAAATCGACCTAAATATCACCTTATTTGGACAAGCATAAGTTGTTTTTTGAATTTCTTTATTAACTCATATATATTGGGTTAGGTCAGCCTCAACCACAAGTGGACCCTCATGGAAGCCTATAAATAGAAGATACCACAAGCTTATTTGGGCACATTGATCAAGCTCTCTTATTCTCTTGTATCTTGTCTTGGATCGCTCAGGTTCAACGAAAGAAGTTCGCATGGAGGTTTGAAATCACACGTCTGAGGCTCACACCAAAGTTAGGGTTTATATTCTGGTCGCGGGCACATAACTGGTGAATTTGGGCCTTATCCGTGGGCTTGCTATAGGAATGGTAGTGGTTGGGGACCCTTATCCATGGGCATAGAGTGTTATGCCCGCGGCTAGGGCTTCAAATTTAGATCAGGTTGTGCTTCCCCACAGCCACGAGAAAAAAATGCTATTGTAGTGACTGGGGACCCTTAGCCGCAAGCTCAGAGTGTTATGGTAGATGCTAAGGCCTCATAGATGAATTATAGTACTCTGAATTCTCTTCTCAATGAAAGTAGTGTTCAATAGTATGCTACAGGAAATGACAATATATTACAGTCATCAGAATAAAAGTTTAGATGCTTAGATGTGTTTCATGGATATTCTAGTTGTTGTGAAGATATGGATAATTTTACTCTCTTTTGTTGAATCATTTGATGACAATATACTAGAATAAGAATTTACAAGGGTTTTCCCCATAGTGGTTTTTGCCTTGGTCTCCAACCAATCCTAGTGTCTCTATGTGTGCATGCTTTTCTTCCTATGTTCCTTTATGTTCTGCTGCATTGATAATGATATTATTGTTCTTTCTACATAGTTGCATATGTTGATGAATAATAATGTAAATCTGAATAATGTTATGATGTTATGGGGTGGACTTAATGTGTTAATGATGAAATTAAACTATCAAAGAAAATATCAATATAGCCGTATGAAAAATTAACATGGTATCAAATTTGGGCTGAAGAAAATTTATGGGGATCACATTTATGGAGACACTTTTGATGGAAGCAAGAAGAGGATGGTAGAGACCTAAAAGAATTCTAGGGTATGAAGAAAACTCTAGGTAGTTATTGCATAAGGATTTGATGGTTAGGGTTTGAGAGAAACATTGGTTTATGGAAAAGTCTTGAGATTTGATGTATGAAACCCTAGAATGGTTTATGTGAATATTCTCAAGCACTTTGGATTGATTTGATGACATGGTTGTTGATAAATTCGGTTCAAGGCAACACCCTTGTGTGGACTATGGATAGTGATGGCTCTTGAATACTAGTTCAAGAGGGAGAGGATCGCCTCTCATAAAAGATAAGTAAATCTAACCTCCTTCATGAGAGACGATAAGTGGATCCTTCTTAAGAATAATTTGAGATGCAAGAAAGAAAAGCTAGATGTGAAAAGGTAAAGAGGAACCTGATGAAAAGGTGACAAGAACTACAAGCTTCCCATGAGAAGGTGTAGAGGTATTTGAATACTACAAGGTATGCATGGTATATTGTTTTAATGTTATGTTTTAGCTATAACACTAGATGGCTAGGTAAGCCCTCTGGTATGTTGATCATGTCTCCTTCGTAAATGGCTCATGAATATGAAATTCATTTGGATTTATGTTTCCTATGATGAAATGGTGCACCTGGTATTGAATATTTTGATCATGATAATCCTCTTGATTTTGTGAGGCTACTTATTACTGATCTTGGATATAGTGGCATTACTTAAGTTTATAGATCCTAATTATATGAAGAAGGTTAGCAACTTGACTCTATTAAATGATACTCTTGACACTTGATATGCATAAGACATGTTGGATCTCTTATAGAAGGTCACCTCATTGATATGGTACTGATAATGCTTAATGAAAGTATGTTGACACTCTTGTTGTTTTGGTAAAGTATTATTGAATGACTTGACTTGATCCTATTCATCATGACAAGCATGGTAACCATGATAGAACTATGAGATTGATTCTATATCTCTCTTGTTTACTGTGGTTATGTTTTTTATATGTTTAGTAAAATTGAATGCCCCTACTTGATGGATCGAATAAATATTGGGTTCATGATCTTCAAAGTATCTCTAACCCTTGATGAAAGTTTGATGTTATGATATAATGTGAGCATATTATAACCATGATGGATATATGTTTGACTTTATGATCTAACAATATTTTTTGATGCATGAAAATATTATAGACAGATTGATGACTTGAATAAAAATGATTGAAGTGTATTTCCATTCAAAAGAAGAACCAATCCATTAGATACCTTTTCCTAATGTCATGTATATTCTATATTATTTAAATATGATCTATGGGTATCTGAAATTGATGATCTGAAACTAATTTTTGACCTGATGTAAAGAGTTTTCTCTAAAGCCTCAGCCACAGAAAGGAAGGCCTATGGGTATGACTATGTTTGTAGAACTCAAATTTGAAGTTTTGTGCATGAAATCCAACGATTACCTGGAGGATCTCATTTCTACATACATGTAGCAGATATTCGAAATATCTAAGAGCAGGGAAGTTTGAATGTCTACTATAATATGAATATGTAGACTGATCTTGTGTTTGCAAGTGACTGGGATATATATACATTATGTTTGAAGTTTGTATTACAAGGGTTTGAAATGAATTGGTCGATTGATATAGTCGCACAATGTTGGTAATTCAGATATAAATTATTTTTGGTATTTCACAATGTTTTTGGCCTTCTCATTTTCAACACATTGGTTGAAGTATTGATTTTTGAGTGCTTGGAACATGCATCATATATCCTTAACATCTAGTGGAAGGAATGAGTTATGAATTAACTAATATAGATGAGTTGTATGATAATGACTTAGATATTTGACTTTATGTTTGAGATATGTCTTGGACTATAGACCTTACTATGATAGAAAATTTGGATTTGACATGATTTCTAATGATTTTCCTTGACAACTGAAGATTCTTCTTGATGATAATGGTATATGAGGATAGTGACTTCCTATGACTTGTATTATGATCACTGGAATGACTTGATGAAATTTTGGATTGATATGTGTGGTTGATGACAACCTGTTGAAATGATAATAAATGAGGTCTTGACTTGATAAAATCTCTACCTGTCACTTGGACCAATGAACTGACACTGAGATATTTGTGACTTTTTTATATTAGTATTGATATGGCTTCTAAACTTTGATGAGTTGATTTAGTTTATTTGATTACATAATAATGATTTATGAAAGGTTGGGAATGATGGTTTGGTAACGTGTTCTGGTTGCAGTGAGCATTGCATGAAGAAAGCTCCCCCGATCTAGATATCTCTGCATTGATAATTATCTGATGAAGCCAGGATAGTGTATTGATCCAAGCCTTCTCTTCAGAAGTGTTCCAAGGTATGAATTTTATTTTGATTTTGGTTATTTACAATCTACTATGTCAGGTAAAGAGCCTCTGATGATATAAGTTAGAGGGAGATGGCTTCTAAATCTCGACATGATATATCATGGCATGATGAATCGATTTTTTTTTAATATGGGAAAAGATAATATATATATTATGAAGCTATTTAATAAATGTTGGAAAGATAGAAATACAAATCCTTGGACACTCCAATTTCAAATTCAATGTTGTTGAACTTGACATGGAAACTAACAGTTGATTTAACATTGATGTTCTGTTTAGAACATCCATTCGTATATATACAATGATGTGCATAAAACCTGAGTTGATTCATGATTGAGTCACTTCATTCACATTAAGTTTCCAGAAAGAATCCTTCGAGATGTTTGCATGAGATGATCTATTCTTGTTCTATGATATTTCTCCTTTGATATTTGACTATAGGATATGTTAATGTTGATTAGTGATGAGATGAGCACATATGAGTGCTTCCTGAGTATGAGACATTCCATGATGATAGGTTCATAGCATGACTGAGGTTGAGTATGATATTGTTGGCATGACTAGCTATGAACAGGATGAATAATCTCGTTAGAGAGTTGTCTCAGCATGATATGGATATGACACGGATACATTTCTATGACATAGAGAGGAAGAGAATCCCATACATATAGTTGGGACCAAGATACTCTCATATATTGAGACATTGCAGTTGTTCAAGACAAGTTTAGGCTTCTGGTTGGCACCTCATTGAGAGGGAGGATGATTATGGTATTCTTTTTTGATTGATATGATTATTTATATTCTGACATTATATTTTATTTTATGTCTTGTATACAGCTGCTACTGATACAAATTTATTACCTGATATAAGTATGATGAGAGCAATGTTGATCAAGAACATTGAACCATACTCTTCCCCCTGTTTGAGCTCCCAGGGTGAGGAATTGAGATAGAGAGATATTGGGGTTGATGGAACTCTAAAAATAGGGCATTACCCCTATCTGTTACCCACAGGGTTGGATTAGTAGCTTACCCTATCTTGGTCATTGTAGAGTATACCCTAGATTGCATCATACCCACAAGATGTACTTTTTAGGATTATCCCTCTCCGTCTGGCCAACAGATGAGGAGGCTTAGAGGCATGTGATCATTACCTCTTGGTAAGTTGGATATCTCGTCCAAGCTAGATTATGATGCAAGTGTTCTACCACATGACTATTCAGGGTCATTGGTGGGAAGATCAGTAGGAAATGGGATATGTTGAGTATTAGCTCCCCTATGTCACCTATTTCTTGATATGGGGTCGTAGTTGTAGCTCCCCCATGAGATTCTGGGATGAATAGTATCTCCCCGATGTGATTTCAGGTTGAGTTGTGCTCCCTAATGATATGATATTCGATGATGATGTGGGTTGTAGATATGACTCCCCGCTGATATTTCTGGGTAGTAGGCCGATGGCGTTTCCAAGTAGTAGCCTGATGACAAAGATTATGGGTATTAGCCCATTGACAGAAATTCCGAGTAGTAGCCTGCTGGTAAAGGTTTCGGGTTGTAGCCCGATGAATAGAGGGTGGTAGCTTAAGCTCCCCTCTGGGAGAAAATTATTCTTCTTCTAGATTCGAGAATATTCAGCAAATGAGTATGAACAATCAAGTAAGCGGGAATTAGCAAGTGATCCACATTGATGATTCGGGACGATGAGATACTTGGGATGGGTTGTATGTCATGTTGATCAATGGTCACATATTAGCAGGGGGAATTCTCTCTAGCTGAGAGGGAGTGTTAAAATTAGGAAACTACGGTCAAATTCCATCTTTGACAACTCAAATGACAAAGATGATGATTTCATTGAATTCCTCTTTTTGAGAGGACGAAAATGAACCTTAACATCACCTTATTTGGACAAGCATAAGTTGGTTTTTAAATTTATTTATTAAATCATGTATATTGGGTTAGATTGGCCTCAACCACAAGTGGACCCTCATGGAAGCCTATAAATAGAAGAGGCCTCAAGCTCATTTGGACACATTGATCAAGCTATATTCTTCTCTTTTATGTTGTCTTGGCTTGCTCAGGTTCGACGAAATAAGCTTGCACGAAGGTCAGAAATCATAGGTTCGAGGCTCGCACGAAATTTAGGTTTTTTGTTCTGGCTGTGGGCACAAAATTGGTGAATATGGGCCTTAGCCATGGGCTTTCTATAAGCATGGTAGTGGTTGGGGACCCTTAGTTGTGGGCACAGAGTGTTATTCCCACGGCTAGGGCTTCAGAGGAAGATCAGGTTGTGCTTCCCCACAGTCGCAGGCACAAAATGATATGGTAGCAGCTAGGGACCCTTAGTTGTGGGCTCAAAGTGTTATGGTAGTGGCTAAGGCCTCAGAGATGAAGTTACATTGCTCCGAAGTCTCCGCTCAATGACAACATTGTTTGAAAATATGCTACAGGCAGTGACAGTATATTACAACATCAAAATTAGAGTTTAGATGTTTAAATGTGTTTCATGGATATTCTAGTTTTTGTGAAGATATGGATGATTGTACTCTCTTTTGCTCAATCATTTGATGACAATATACTAGAAGAAGAATTTTCTAGGGTTTTCCCCATAGTGGGTTTTTCCTTGGTCTTCGATCAATCCCGGTGTCTCTATGTGTGCATTCTTTTCTTCCTATGTTCCTTTATGTTTCGCTTCATTGATGATGATGTTATTGTTCTTTCTATTGTATGGTGATGAATGTAAATTTGAATAATGTTATGATGTTATGGGGTGAAATTAATGTGTAAATGATGAAATGAAACTATCAAAACAAAGATCAATATATCCCTATGAAAAATTAATAGAACTCCTTAGGAGGTTATATATTGATGTTAGATACATTCATTTGTATCATCACTTGACTTGGGATCTTTGCAATCATAGAGAACTTCGTATTTGGAGATGGATGAATTTTGATGTATGGATTTGGGTTATTTTTCTTGTCTTGGAGATTTTTCTTGCAAAAGAAATGTTGGTTGGATATACTCTATAACATTGTAAGTAAATTTTAATGTTGTTATTCGTGTTGTTGCATATTGCTAAAATTAGGGCTAGTTGTTGCATGATTGAAATGTGGAATTAAGCATGTTTTAGTTAATTTAATGTATCGGACAATGTTATATGAATGAAATGTCCTATAGATTATTTATCTCGATAAGCTTGCAATCATTTGCTTTGAAGTATAAATGCTTGAAGGTCAATTTTCTTTTATTTTTCTCAACATTGGATGAATCTGACTTTTTGGACCTCCTTGATCAAGAAACTAATTTCTTACTCATCATCGTCCTTGACTCCATATCCCCAAGTGGATTAGGCATTGATCCATAAATAGGGTGGTCATCCTTTGCACCTTTTTCACCCTTTTTTCACTATTTTCCAAGTCTAGCCTTAAAAGGTCAACTAGGGCATCAATTTCATGGGAATTGACCCAAGGAACAGTTCCAACCTCCTACAGGCTACTGCGTTGGTGGGTCCCCTCCCTCTCCTCCAAATTTGAGGCAATTCTAATGGTGGAATCTTCGGGAATATTAAGCCCTAGCTCTAGGATTGAATTTTTCCCAAGCATCCTCAAGGCTAGACCTCAATAGGATCAATTCAACCTTTTGGAGTGAATATTATTGTCTGTTCCTTTCCATTCACCTTTTCCAAGATAGGAGCATCACAAGTTTTTGTATTCCATCCCTAAACCTGGGTTGGGTCCACTTAGCCCCATGTGGTCCCACCTCACAATAAGGATTATTTTTCAAGGAACATTTGGGAATCCAAGTTTCCCAAGGATTATAGGGATTGAGAACCTCATCTATAAGCCCATTCCTTCTCTCTCAAACCTCCAATCCTAATCCCTTACCCCTAGTGGACCAATTCCCTTGCTTGAAGAGCAAGCAAGCTCCATTCTTCACTCTATCTTAGGGAAATAATTTCAAGGGTCACTTTCCACCTATCCATTGACATATACTTTACAAGTGATTCCTAAACTACCATGACTCCTCCCATCGGTGAAATTTCGTAAAGAGAAGGGAGTCTTAACCATGGTGACAGTGGTCTAAGCCTCCACCATTTCCCTTGTTCTAGCAGTTTCCCTATTAGGAACTGTTGAGAATTTAGTAGGGCAAAGTTTCCTTCAATTCTCTTACTTGACAATTGCTTATGTTATACTTTAGCTTCTTTCTCTTTGATTATTGTTATGATAATAAGAAATACATCAAACAGTTACCACAATAATAATAACAGTGACACAAAATGTAGGTTGCAAGCCAGGGCCAAGACCCCTCCTCTTAAGGGGAAAACCTGCAAATCTCTTCTTATAGATGCTTCAATTGAGAATACCAAGACCCTTGAAAAAATACTTTAACACAATGTTACTCAAGATACTTGTCAATATCTCTTCCCACTTCGTCCTTCTTTCTTGCATTATTCAACATCATCACTAAGAGAGTCTTGGTCTCTTAATCCTGCAACCCTTGACACAATCCTTTTTGGCTTCTCTTTCGGTCCCAAATGTCTCCTAATTTCGGTTACCTTACATCACTAATTTTCACTAGAATACACCCTTAACTAAGCTGAATTAATCTTGAAATCTACTTTGGCCTTTGTTGAGATTGTAATGGTGATATATCTGAATTCTATGAGATATTTTATGAACTTGTGAGTGAACTCCTTCTTTGTTGTATAACCCTTAACCTTTCGTACTGAGATTCACACTAAATTATTGCAGATATGACCGAGGTTGATTGGTGAAACAAATAGGCCGATTCACCATTTATATAGTGACTTATCTCTTCTATCTAGGCTGACATGATCATGGGGCTAGGCCGACATGATCATGGGGGTAGGCTGACTTTTGCATAAGGAGAATATATTTTATCTTTTGGCTGACTATAAGAGGCATAGTGACAAGTATCTTGGAGTGAATCTTTTACATAATTGACATGTCTTTTACATGTGTAGTGTGACTTCATATACATGACTTCTTAATTATATTTATGACTAGATGACAAATCCTAAAATACATCAAGAAGTATTTGACCTAAAATAAAACTCCTTTCTCATGATACCCATGAAGCAAGTAACATAATATATTTATTATTCTTTGCCTTCTTCATTTACTTAAATCATAATTAAAATTCATTATGAAGACCGATCCTAGTTACACTTTTCAACACTCCATCTTAACTAGGGAGGTATTCATAATGGTACATGTTCATTCTCAATCTGAAGAGATCTCATAAGAAGAGTTGGATTTGTAACCCATCTGTTAGCATCATTTCAATCCAGCATTGTTACATAGAAATTCCTTCACTAACAACTCCATCTCTCCACAATATCTTGAGCTACAATGCTAGTGATACCAATGACTATAGGCACCATCGTCATTGTCTCTAAGGTACATACTCCACCCAGGTGTTCACCGAGTATGACTTCATAGGACTATTCTTATCGAGATAGTTAACCCTCAAAGAATATCCTTCCTCGACCTCTCTTATCGGAATGCTCTACCACATTCTCAAAGAGTATCAGATGCCAAATGGTTACCAAATCCCAAAAATACTTCATTATTTCTTCCAATGAAGATAATAATGTGTGTCTATCTCTCCCTGTCACATAGGGAGGATACATCCACCAAACAAAGTTTGTCTCTTAGATACACAAGCTTCTTGTTTGGAAGTGATTTTGTTAATATATCAGCGACACATTCATCAATGGAAACATACTGAAGTTGTAGCACACCATTTTGTACTAGCTCTCGAACATAGTGATACTTGTTGTTGATGTGATTTTTCTTTCCATGAAATACTAGATATTCAGAAAAATTTATACAACTGGTGTTATCACATAGTATCATTGTAGGGTTCATCGGTCCTTCAAATAAGTCAGATAAAAACTTCCGACAACTAGACCGCTTCTTGCCTACTTCACAGGCTGCAACATATTCAGACTCAACATTACTCAAAGCAACAATTTCTTGGTTTCTGCTCATCCATGAGACCATAAAGGATCCCAAAATGAACAATCCTCCGGTAGTGCTCCTCCAATCTTGTTCACAGCCCCCCCCAATCATAATATGTATATCCAATTAATTGGACATCATTCCTTCTACTAACCAATGATCCTACTTCGGTTCCACTTGGAGCAGACTGAGGATATTTACTACAAAATAAATTTTTGGCTGAGTGTTAAGCAAGTACATCAATGAGCAAATCAATTGTCTATATTTGGAAGGATACACTAGGCTTGAATTAGAACTTCTAAGTCTCTTCAAATTTGTGATCATCGGAGTGGTCATGGGTTTGAAAACCATCATTTCAAACAACTTCAACATCTTGATCACATACTTTCCTTGAACTAAATATATTTCATCATGTTAATTTTAAATAACCATGATATCTTATTTCTATGCTTAGAAAAATTTACTTCAATCTTTATTCTTATTAGCCTGATTCAATTTCAGATTAGCATTCACATAATCATTGAAAGTAAATGATGATAGAACATAAAATAGATCAACAAAAGATAAGCCAATTCAAGATAAAAGAATTTGTAATTCTTCTTATTCAACAAAGATAGAGAAAATTGTTTGTTACAAAAATCAACAGGATGCCCTAGCCAACAAATAATTTGTTGTTCAAACCAACGCTTTCAACCTCCAAATAGGTTCAGTCAAACTCAGTCAAAGTCCACTTTCCTTCAAGGTCAAGATAACCCCAAAAACTAGTCCAAAAAACAGCCAACACACCAGTCAAATCTGTGGTCAAACCAGTCAACATTGTGGTCAATGCTGCAATTAATGTTGTGATCAAAGGTCAATGTTTGAACTTGGTTTTTGTGCCCTCCAATGCGGCCTTCCAAAATCATAATTTCTGAGCAGAAAATGCAGTCAAACATCCAAGTTTGACCCACGGTCAATGCTCCATAAAAATCCCTAAATCAATCCGAACATAGAAGCTTTTTGTTTCACACCAATCGTCTTCAAGGTTGTATGAGCCAATCAGATGAGAGAGAGATGTATGAGATGCATTGATGATTAAATGAGCATTGTGTCTCTCCAATTTATATCCATGACTGGGCCTGAGTGACACATATATTGGAGCTTGTGAGCCTACATTACAATTCTGGCCGACCTTGAAAATTTGCACATGTGTGGAAAATAAATTCAAAATATAAGTTCTGCTCATCCAAACAAGACGATATTTAAATCAATATTGCACCTCTCTGAAAGAGGAATCCAAAAAAAATAGCATATTCTTCATATGAGCAATGCAACATGGAGTTTGGACCTAGTTTCCAAAAATTAACACTCCCTCTCAACTAGGGAGAACTCCATTTTCCCACCTATGCAATCCTATCATCCAGTACCATCATGTACAATCATATGTCATCATGAAATCTTGTGTCATCCTGCGATAACTGCTTTGTTGGCTCTTCTCTGTAAACGAATGAGAGTGAGTCACAAATACATCGCTCTCCATTGTCCCAAAGTTATTCTAAAGGTAAAAACCTTAACCAAACTCAATAGTGAGCCACATACTGACCCAAAGTCAGTTTATAGGTAAGAACCTCATCCATACTTGATCCCATACCAAGTTGTTGGACACATCCCATCCTAGACATATAGAGTATGAAAATCCCCGATGCATCCATTGGTCATGCTATCGATCTCTATCCTCATTTCTGAACTCATTGGCCAAATGAGAGGTACTTCCCATGAGTCCCAGACTCCATGGGTAGGATGCATGTGGGGCATAGATCAAAGAGAGGGTGAACCAGCTCAATATCATAACGGTGGGGAAGAATCACCAACAAGGTAAGGTGAATCTCACCCTGTGGTTTCTGATAGCTCCAAGAAGTTATCCCTAAGCTCCCTGGAGCTCCTAAAGCTCATATTAGAACTCTGGCGAGACCCTCAGGATAGGATTTGTCCACGATACCAAGCTTCTCACAGAAGGTTAAGAATTTTACCTTCCCCAGGGGCTTCGTGAGAATATCTACGACCTACTCATCAGTCCCAATCTGGTGGAGCCTTATGGTGCCTCACTGTACCATGTCCTGGAAAAAGTGGTACCTAATATAAATATGCTTGGATTGGTCATGGAACACAGGATTCTCAGAAAGGTGAATCCCTGTTTGGTTATTGAAAATGATAACGGTTGTATCCAGCACATGTCCAAACATCTCACTAAATATCTTTCTCAACTAAACAATTTCGCAACAGGCCATACTCGTTGCAATGTATTCGGCCTCGGCAATGCTCAAAACAACCGATATCTACTTCATTCTCATCTAAGATATCGAAGAAGAACCTAGAGTGAAGAAAAATCCAGATGTGCTCTTACGATCCACCACATTTCCTGCCCAGTCAAAATCAGTATATCCATGGAGCCTCATACTCCCAACAGAGTATCTTAGCCCATGGTTGATTGTGCCTCGAAGATATCTCAAGAGATTCTTGGCACTAATACAGTGAATTTGATGAGGTTCGACCATGTATTGACTCAACATGTTCACTACAAAACATATGTCCACACATGAGTTCACTAAGAACATCAAGGCCCCCACAAGTTAATGATATTCAATGGTATTTCCCAACTCGCACCCAACAACACTTCCACACAACTTCTTAAAGTTGAGTTCCATCGGAGTAGTCATGGACTTGCATTCCACCATCCCAAATCTCTCCAACAGCTTTAGAACATATTTTCCTTGAGAAAGGAAAATATCACCTGGCTTTTGCCAGACCTCCAAGCCTAGGAAATAGTGCGTCAGTCCTAGGTCCTTCATCTCGAACTTGGAAGCTAGGCCCCTCTTACATTGATTAATGAGAGGGTTGACACCTGTTAGGAAGACATCATCCACATAGAGAACCAAAATGAGAGGCTTTTCATTATCAACCTTAAAATAAAGGTTTGGATCAACATATCTTTGAGTAAAGCCCACCTTCATCAAGTAGCTATCGATCCTCTCATACCAAGCTCTGGGGGATTGCTTCAACCCATAGAGGGCTTTCTTCAACCTGCATACATATGTGTCTCTATCTCGGACTTCAAACCCTAGAGTTTGTTCCACATAGACCTCTTCCTTTATTGAACCATGTAAGAAGGCAGTCTTCACATCCATCTGATGGGGAATCCATCCTTGCGTTGTAGCAAGGGAAATGATTGATCGGATGGTGGTATAGCGCGAAACAGGTGCAAATATATCATCATATTGTATGCCTTCCTTTTGAGAGAAGCCTCATGCAACAAATCTTGCCTTGTACTTTTCATCACTTCCATCGACTCCATGCTTGATCTTATAGAGCCATTTTTAGGTGACAACAGATTTTTCCTTCAGTCTAGGGACCACATCCCAGACATCATTCTTCATGATAAACTTGTATTCCTCATGCATAGAATCCTTCCTAACTTGATGCTTTACAACTTCTTCAAAATTTCTAGGCTCATATTGTACAATAGTACTCATGGCTGCTAGGTACCCTTGGTAACTATTTAGCTTCTTACTTTCACGGAATGTTTCCCTAGAAGCAGCATGTCCCTAATAATTTTTGAGAGTGTCTCTTAGCCATGAAGGTCTTATTTTCTTTGAAGGTGGGTCTATAGGATCCTTTGGACCTTCAACATCGGGCATCGGTTCATCCTTCGGTTCTTCCTACTTCCAAATTCTTATTCTTTATCTTCCTTTGAGATAGGAAGATTTATAACCTTCCTGAAGGCAACATCTTCATTGAAGGTAACATCATGGAATATCTCCACTTCTCTTTGGCTAGGAACATAGGTTTTGTATGCCTTTGAGGTTTCACTATAGCCCACAAATGTTCCCTTCTTCCCAGAAGCATCCAACTTGCTCCTCTTTTCTTTCCGCACATGAAAATAAATGGGACTTCCAAAAAATATAAAATGAGAGACATCTGGCTTCTTACTAGAGAAGACTTATTTGGGATTTTTGGAGACCAATGCAGAATTTGGGCATCTATTTTGAACATACACAGCGATGTCGGCAACTTCTCCCCATAGGAACTTTGGAAGACCTTGGTCATAAAGCATGGCACAGACAGCTTCTAAAATGGTTCTAGTATTCCCTTCAGCAACACCATTTTGTTTGGGAGTATATACAGTGGTGGTATCCCTCTTAATTCCATCTTCCCTGTAATAGTCATTGAATTCATTCGACTCGTACTTGGTTCCACTATCAGTCCTCAAAATTTGTATCTTCTTCCCTGTTTGATTTTCAACCAAGGCCTTGAAGGTACATAACCATTTGAATTCTTCGTCCTTATTCAAAAAATATATCCAAGTCTTTCGGGAGAAGTCATCTCTAAATGTGATATAATATAAGCATCCCCCCAAGGATGTTATGAGTAGCATACTAGATATATCAAAATGTATCAATTGAAAAATATTAGATGTCTTTGTGACACTTGAGGGGAATGGTCGCCTTGTATGCTTTCCTTCGGCACAACCCTAACATACACCTTCATGATCATCTTTTAAATTGAGCATCACTGTCACCACCTTCCTTGCTTCAGGAAGGGCTTTGTAATGAAGGTGTGCAAACCTTCGTTGCCATAGATAGGATTGAAGAGTTGTGTCACATGTCATGGCCCCTAGTGGACTTCCTCCAACTTGATAGAGTGTATCAACTCTAAAACCAGGAGTGGACGCTTCTTTGAAGTTCCTTTTCCAAATGAGTACCTTTCCATCGATGAATGCCACCTTGAATCCTTTGTCTTCTATTTTTGGGATAAACACTAGATTCTTCTTCAAGTCAGGTATGTACAACACATCTTGCAAGCAGAGGACTTGACCTTGATTTAGATGAAGGGTCACAGTCCCTATCCCTTTCACGGGATAGGTGGCATTGTCTACAAGGATAATTTCCAAATTAGTATCATTTTCAATCGAATTAGAGAGGGATTCCTTATATCCAGTGAAGTACCTTGAGGCACCACTATCAATCAACCAATTGTCCAGTTTGTTGGAAGGAGATGCAGTAGAGAGGGTAGATATAAGAATATAATCATTTTTCCTATCAACAACATTAGATTCATCGTACTTGGAATTACTTGACCTCTTGAAAGGTTACCCATTTCCACTTCAATCAGAGGGATCCTTCCTCTTTCATTTGAACCTGTTGTTTCTTTGATTTCCATTCCCCCTGAAGTTTTTGTTGCCATCATCTCCGTGAGATTCCCTTCTATTAGGGCACTCTCTTGCAGAGTGACCAAACTTGTTACAAGTGTAACATCTTCCTCTTCTTCCTCCTTTGGGACCTGCTCTTCCATGATTTTGATTTCTCGAACCAACATTGTTCCTCTTCTTTGTATGAGAAGAGAAGGTAGTAGGGTCAATTCCATTCCCATTTGAGGGTGTCTCTCTCCATCATCGTTGTCTCCTCTTAATTTCATCTCGTTAACAATTCATCAAAATCGAGAATCACATTATTATTAAGAATAGTGCTATTGAATACATACCATTCTCAGGGGAGTCCTCCAAGAGCAATGAGAGTAATCTCTTGGTCAGCCTCATGAAATATGATTGGATGGATTCTCCTTTTCCTTTCTTGATCTCTTTCAACTTGTTCTTCAAAAATAGAATTTGATTATCATTGCTAGCCCTAACATGCTAACCAACTTATCATACATCAATTTAGATGTGCCCAGCTCGAAGATACAAGAAACCAAGTGCTTATGAATAGAATCCATGATGATCTTCTTCGCCTTGACTTCCCATTTCTTGTACTTATTCTTAGTGGTAGTAGGTGCATTTAATGGAGGCTCATTGATATTTCCCTGCACATAATAGATAAAATCTTGGTATTCCAATGTCAAATCCAAAGACATTTTCCAAGCATGATAATCGAACTTATCAGTCAGCTTATCATCAGATTTGAAGCCCTTGTATGATAAGGAATCCATTGATCCTAGTCCTTGATTATTCAAATTCTTCAGTGATTTGTTTTCACACTTGATTGGGCTTTTTCTTCACCTTAGCTCTGATTCCATGTTAATTTTAGATAACCATGGTATTTTCTATGCTTAGAGAAATTTACTTCAATATTTCTTCTTATTAGCCCGAATCAATTTCAGATTAGTAATCACATAATCATTGAAAGTAAATTCTGATAGAACATAAAATAGATCAACAGAAGACAATCCAATACAAGATACAAGAATTTGTAATTCTTCTTATTCAGCAAAGATAGAGATAAATGTTTGTTACAGCTATCAATAGGATGCCCTAGCCAACAAAGACTTTTCTGGTCAAACCAACACTTTCAACCTCTAAATAGGTTCAGGAAAACTCGGTCAAAGTCAGCTTTCCTTTAGGGTCAAACTCACCCCAAAAACTAGTCCACAAAACAGTCAACGCACCTGTCAAATCTCTGATCAAACCAATCAACTCTGCAGTCAATGTTGTAATTAATTTTGTGGTCAAAGGTCTATTTTTGACCTTGGTTTTTGTGCCTTCCAACGCAGCCTTCCAAAATTGAAATTTATGAGCAGAAAACACAATCAAAAAGCCAAGTTTGACCCACGGTCAATGCTCTAGAAAAGGCCCTAAAACAATCTGAAAATAGCACCTTCATGTTTCACACTTGTGGAGGAGAGAGAAGCCTCTTCAAGGTTGTACGAACCAATCAGATGAGAGAGAGATGTGTGATATGATTTTATAATGAAATGAGCATCATGTATCTCCAATTTATATCCATGACTGGGGGTGAGTGACACATATGTTGGGGCTTATGAGCCTACATTACAATTATGGCCCACCTCGACAATTTGCACGTGTGGAAAATAAATTCAAAAATAAGTTCTGCTCATCCAAACAAGATGATATTTAGATCAATATTGCACCTCTCCGAAAGATTAATCCAACAAAAATATCATCTACATCATATGATCAATGCAACATGGATTTTGGACCTATTTTCCCAAAATTAACACATTAGGTCGTTGCTAGACTTCTAGTCCCAAATAGTAATGCATCAAGCCAAGATCCTTCATATCAAATTTTGTTGCTAGTTGTTTCTTGCATTCTTTAATTAGTCCTTCTATATGTGTAGGGAAAAAATCATCTACATATAGAAGAATAATTACCAATTCACCCTTTTCCACTTTGATATATAATTTTGAGTCAATAGAACTTTTCTTGAAGCCTAGTCTTTGAATATATTCATCCATCCTAGCATACCACACCCTTGTTGCCTGCTTGAGGCCATATAGTGCTTTATTTAACTTTCACATATATGTCTTTCTATCCTTGACTTCAAATCCCAAGGGTTGTTCTATGTAGACTTATTTATCAATTGTACCATTCAGAAATGCAGTCTTGCCATACATTTGATGAATGTTCCATCCCATTTATGCAGCTAGAGAAATTAGTGATCGAATTGGTGTATATCTTGTCGTAGGAGAAAATGTTTCTTCATAATAAATGCCTTCAAGTTGAGAGAATCCTCTGGCCAAAAATATTACTTTATACTTATCTATACTTCCATCAATAGCATGTTTGATCTTATAGATCCACTTGGAAGTAACCACAGATTTGTCTTCGGGCTTAGGTATGATCTCCCATAAATCATTCTTCATGATAGATTGGTATTCTTCATTCATGGTTTTCTTCCATTCAGAATTTTGTACCACTTCTTCAAAAGTGTCTGGTTCTACTTCTATAATTTTTCTCATGTATACAGCATACCCAGAGTATTGCTTGGGTTTCTTACTTTCTCTGAATGTCCCCTTCATTGCTCCATGACCTTTTGCATCAAGTAGTGTGGACCTCAACCAATTGGGTATTTTTCTCGTTTCAAGTATGACCACTGGTTGAATGGGTTCACTGGGACCTTCTTCTTCATGGTGAGATTCCTCTACTTCTTGGTTCATTTCTTCCTCAAATATTGGAAGATCTTCATCATTAGAGTCTGTGGAAAGATATTTTGATTTCTTGAATGCTATTCTCTCATCCAATATGACATCACGGCTAACTTCTATGTGATGGCCATCCTTTATGTAGATTCTATATGCTTTTGATGAGTTGCTATATCCAACAAATATTCCTTTCATCCCTAAAGGATCCAACTTATTTCTTTTATCCTTCGGTATATGGATATATACAGGACTCCCAAAGGTTTGGATATGATCTGTAAATGGCTTCTTTCCTGTGAATACTTCTTCTAGAGTTTTATTATCTAGAGATCCGTGAGGAAATCTATTTTGAATATAGACTGCGTTTTTAGTTGCTTCTCCCCATAGAAATTTTGATAGATCTTGATCATGAATCATTGCTTTTACACTTTCTTCAATGAATTTATTCTTTCTATCTCCAACACCATTTTGTTAGGGATTGTATGGAACTATCATCTCCCTCTTAATCCCTTACTCCTTACAAAATGATATGATCTCTTTGGATGTATATTATCCTCGATTATCAGATCTGAGGATTTTTGTCTTTCTTTTTGTAAGATTTTCGACTTCACCTTTGAATTCATGAAATTTTGTGAAAACTTCATCCTTGGTTTATAATAGATAAACCAGGTCTTCCTTGAATGATCATCTATAAAGGTGACATAGTATAGGTGACCACCAAGAGATTTTGGGATCATAGGTCCACACACATCAGAGTGGATGAGATCCAAGATATCTTTTGATCGTGAATCATTGCCTCCAAATGGTGTTTTGACATTATTACCTAATGCACATATTTTGTAGTCTCCTTCATGGTCTTCTTTAAGATTTGGGATTCCATCTACAATGGAGCTTAGAGAGGGAAGTATTTTTAAATGGAGATGAAAAAATCTTTAGTGCCATAGTTCATAGGGACTGATTTCAATGTGAACTAGGGCTTGATCTAAAGGGGAGATCAATCTATAGAGCCTTCCTTCTCAAATGCCAATAACTTCGGCTTGATTTATCTTTAGTATTTTCCCCAAACAACAACCTTTCCATCAATGAAAGATACTCTATCTCCTTTGTCTTCTAAACTTGAAATTGAAAGCAAGCTTTTATGCAAACCTAAAACAAATAGAATATTGTTGAGGTGGATATTGCTTCTATCTTCGAGCTTGATTGATGTAGACCCAATGCCTTTTACGTGATAACTATTGTTGTCTCCAAGTTCAATAGAATAAGTGGATTTTAATTTTCCTAGAGTTTTCAATTGTTTTGAGTGACCAATCATGTGTCTTAAAGTACCACTATCAATTACCCAAATGTCTTCTTCTTGAAATGTACCGGAGAGGGTTGAGAAAATCCCTTCATATTTTATGATTGATACTTGTTTGGAGTCCAAATCTTCTTGAAACCTTTCCTGAGATGGATTGCAATCTTCTTGATGAATTCCATGATTCCATTAAATGACCTTAACTCTAATACCATGTTGAAAATTTAATAGGGAAAATTTTAATTCAATTATCTTACTTGACAACTGCTTATGTTATACTTTAGTTTCTTTCTCTTTGATTATTTTTATGACGATAAGCAATACATCAAACAGTTACCACAACAATAAGAAAAGTGACACAATATGTAGGTTGCAATCCAGGACCAAAACCCCTCCTCTTGAGGGTAAAACTGGAAAATATCTTCTTATAGATGCTTCAATTGATAATACCAAGACCCTTGACAAAAGACTTTAACACAAGATTACTCAAGACACTTGTCACTATCTCTTCACACTTCGTCCTTATTTATTTCATTGTTCAGCACTGTCACTAAGAGATTCTTGGTCTCTTAATCATGAAACCTGTGACACAATCCTTTTTAGCTTCTCTTTCAGTCTCCAAATGTCTCCTAGTTTCGGTTACCTTCCAGCATTGATTTTCACTAGAATTCACCCTTAATTAAGCTGAAGTAAGCCTTAAATATACTTCGGCCTTTTTTGAGATTGCAGTGGTGATATATCTGAATTCTATGAGATATTTTATGCACTTATTAGTGGCCTCCTTATTCACTGTATAACCCTTAACCTTTCGTACTGAGATCCACACTGAATTATTGTAGATATGACCGAGGTTGATTGGTGAAACAAAGAGGCTGAGTCACCCTTTATATAGTGACATATCTCTTCTGTCTAGGTCGACATGATCATGGGGGTAGGCCAACTTTTGCATAAGGATAATATATTTTATCTTTTGTTATATTATAAGAGGCATAGTGACAAGTACCTTGGAGTGAATCTTTTACATAATTGACATGTCTTTTACATGTGTAACGTGACGTCATATACATGACTTCTTAATTATATTTATGACTAGATGAAAAATACTAAAAGACATCAAGAATAATTATTTGACCTAAGTAAAACTTTTTTCTCATGAAATGCATGAAGCAAGTAACATAATATATTTATTATTCTTTGCCTTCTTCATTGACATACAATCATAATTACAAGTCATTATGAAGACCGATCCTAGTTATACTTTTCAACAGAAACCCCTCTATGTCCTCTGTTGGTTTAAGTCGTAACAGGGTCAATCAAGTGTAGGTTGTTGAGTGGAACAGAGGGCCAAAAGAAGAGAATAATTTTGAGTTGAAATCAATCAGAGTGGTTTCCAAGTACATAGAGTATTAATTCCTTATTGAGTGTGGGTTGGAGGCTACAAACCTGGGAGTTGTTGCTTCCATATTAGTGGATAATAAAGCTTGGGGGTTGGTGCCTCCTGCAAGTTGGTGCTTGCATAAATCCAAGGGGTTGAAAGTTGGTTCTTGCAACAAATCCATGAAGTCGGTTCTTCAAATGGTGCTTTTGGTAAGCTAATCAAGTGTCTACAAAAGGAGGGATTTGGTGTTTCCTACTAGTGCATGCTAGCAAAAAATCAAAGGGATTTGGTGCTTCCCGTGAGTGGTGACTTACCAAAAAAATGATGTAATAGAGTAGGATCTTATTATAACTTCAAATAGAATAAAAAAATTTGGTGGTTTTTCTCCCGAAATGTTTTCACATTAAACCTCGGTGTTCATGTATATGTTTCTCATGGTGTATGTATTTATATGTTGATTTTATATTGTTTCCACATGATATGTTGTTGATGATTATATGGATGGTTTCCAAGGTTGAATGTTAAGTATGAATTGGCACAAAATTTCAAATTAGCCTTAATATTGATTCAACCCCCCCCCCCCCCCCCCCTCAGTATTAACATTTTTTCCAACAATTGGTATCAAATCCTGGTTCCTTCAAGAGAAAATTAACTGCTCGAAGGCGATCAAAAGGAAACAATGGCTGATCAAACTTAGCTTACACCAAAAGGAGTCCCATTTTTAGATGGAGCAGATTATGTACTATGGAAGTTTAGAATGGAAGCCTATATAATGGCTTTGGATGTTGATGTATGATGCTCCCTACTGAATGAAGAAATGAGTAAGCAGAATGGAGAAGCCAAGGAAATCATCATCAAAGGGTTGACTAACCCAGATGCTGATAAAGTATGGAATTTTGGGACAACAAAAGAAATGTTGGACAAATTGCAATGTTTGTATGGATAAGATAGCAATGTAGCTCAAAAGGAGGTTGATGAACCTTGTTGCTCAAGCTGTGAACCTGAATCTATGAAGGTTGTTGATAGTGAAAATAAGAGAATGAAGAAGAAGAAGAAGAAGGAATCCCAGAGGAAAGATGCTCAAAAGATTGAATATCCTTCCTTCAATAAGGAATTTTTTTCCCGTCACTCTCAAGTTGATGATGAAGAAGACTTAGAAGAGAGTTCATGGTGCTCAAAAGGCATGTTATTTCTCTATGATAAATGTAAAAAGATAGGTCATTTATTGCTTTGTGATAAGATATTCATGTGAAGTTTCTAAAGAAGAGAGTATATCCTAAGAAGAGAATAGTAGTATCCCTGGCAGTGATGAAGATGGAATACTCCTCAGACCTGTGGAAGACTCCATGGACACAGAGAAATTTTGATCTTTGTGGTGGTTCAACTAGCACCTTTGATAACAAAAAAAATGATCTAGATGAAAGGATATACTTTATAAATATGTTGATCTCTATTGTAAAGGAGATCGAGGAGCTATCATAAGCAAATCTTAAGCAGAAGGAGAAATTTCAAGAATATGAGCTTGATAATGAGAAGTTGAGAAAAACAAGTGTAGATTTAAATGCTCAACAAGAAGAGGCAAGCTGGCTGAATGGGATGTTGACTAGTCAGCGAAATGATAGAGAACCTCACTGATCAGGAGTTCATAATTTTTTCTCAAAATTTGAATTTATAGGATTGGGTTAAAACCAAGATGGTTGCATAGACATCGTCTTCCTAATTCTAGCGTTGTGAACGGTTTGAAAAATCGATGTCGTATGAGGGAGATATCACGTTTTGATCGAATTCCCAAATAGCTAAATTTTGCGACAGGGTTGACTAGGATGCCCAGTCAGCATGGAGGATGCATAGTCAGCAAAAGGAATATTCTAAGGAATATTCATTTCCTTAGATTTAGTTAGTGGATGAAAAGTGGCATCGTTCTATTCATTGATGGGTTGTACGTTGTTTATGGAGGACCAATCATAAGGTGACATGTGGCCAGCCCTAAGGCAACCACGTGTCCCCAAAGTGGTGTGTTAAGAATTTTGTTAGAGGTCCGCAGGGCTTGACCCTGCAACCTCTGGCATAGCACGCACCCTCCACAACGCATTAGCTATGAGTAGTTCTTAACTGTTATGGTATACGGGTTCTACTTAAATTTTAGTGTGTTGGCATTTGGGGGTTGGGGACCGCCAGTGGTCCCAACCTGCCAGCGGTCCCATACACTGGTCACATGAAACCTTGAAACTTTAACATTATAATAAATGTAACTTCCGACAGTTGTTAACCTGAAACATTTATCACAACCATTAAGCTTTGTCACATGCCAATGGTCCGATGGTTTCTCCGCGCAGTTAAACAAAACGGTCTCCATAACTCCGGTTTAATACATATCAACTGTGGATTCCGCCTACGGTTGTAGTTGACTACGTGGTTTGGGTTGGCATGTGGCTACCCAACCACTAAACATTAAAATTAAACGGTTAGTGCTGGCGAAGTTTTAGAGTGCGCCCTAAATTTGTGCGAATTTTCCCTTTTTTACTCCAGTTAAGTGGAGACCTCCACAGTTAGTGCAACTTTTCTAGGTGTTATTGGGAATTAAGATTCAATCTAAACTAATTGGAGCATTCTGGAGCCATTGGTGTAGAGAAAAAAACCATTAGAGGCCTATAACTACATGTATTTGCAAAATTTTGAGCATAATGAAAGATGGATATGCTATTGGGAGCTGGACCAGCAGATGTAGCCTGGGAGGGGTGAACTGCTTCATCATGCCTGATGTGAATGTTATGTGGTGACTTATTTCTCTATTTTCACTATTGTTCAGTATTTTTTTTCTTATTTCATGCTTCTAATTCACTAAAATCATCTACAATTCATGGTTAAAATCCTCAATTCTTAAGCAAAATAATGACACAAGTATGCACATGTTTTATAACTAAAAAGACACTTAGAACAACAAAATTAATACAGCCCTTTGAGATCAGGTTGGTATCAGAGCTAGATTTTATTCTCTAGTGTTGTTTTGTGCAAAGATTTGTTTAATTGTTTGCAAGTTTTAGATGCTTACAAGGCTCAAGCTCAAAAGAGGAGAAGGAAAATTAGTGGGAGCAGAAGGGTCTCAAGAAGAGCCAAAGCAAAGGAGAGCAATATTTCCACAATATACACCACCTAGTTCACCTCCTAAGGAAGCAAAAGCTGCATTAAGCATGCCTCAAGAGGAAGGAGAAATCCATGAAGAGATGGATCCCAAAGAGGAAGAAAGAGAGTTCAGGAAAGCATTCCTTGACATGAATGAGATGGTGTGAATCCTTTATCAAGAAAGGAATGAGAGACTAGAAGGAGAAGGATCCAAACTTCACAAGGAAGGACAGGGATATTCAAGAGGTCAAAATGATGAAGATAAGTCAAATAAGGGAAATGGGGGGAATGGAGGCAATGGAGGGCCATCATCCTCACCCTCACCATCATCATCCTCTACTTCATCTTTAGTACTTCAACCACACAAGTCAAAGAACACTGGTAAAAGTCCCTTTTTAATAATTGATGTTAAGTTTGAATTTCCAATGTTTAATGGTGAATTCAATGCAAAAAATATTTATAATTGGATTAGGAAATTGGAGGTCTATTTGAGAGTACATAACCTTCAAGATGATGATACCAAAACTCAATTAGCTTCATTGAGAATGGAAGGTGCAGCACTTGTTTGGTGGGAATCCAAGACAAAGGAAGAGACAAAGAAGCATGGTAAGATTATTCTATAATGGAATAATTTCATTACTGCAATAAATCAACATTTTTATCCATTAGCTCATATGCAGAAAGCCATATTGAACTAGAAAAACTTTAGGCAATTGAAGGGACAGAATGTGCAAGAATACACCCAAAAATTTAGAAGAAGAGATCTCTTATTAGGAGTAGATTTGTAGAGCCAAGATACTTTGCTCAAGTACATAGGAGGCTTACATAGCTACCTAAAACATACTATGCTCATGTTTAACCCCACAAGTCTAGATGAAGTATGTGTTCATGCCACACATCTAGAAGCTAGAGGGAAAAAAAAATTTGAAGAGGGTAGGAAAAAACCTTTTACGGGTAAAAACAAAGAGAAGACCTCAAAAGGTAAAAGAAAAAAGAATGCATCTGTTAAGAAAGAGGGATAAAATTTGGTTTGTAAAAATTTTTCAAAAGAAGGCCATGATGAAACTCATTGTTGGAAATTACATCCTGAAAAGAGGCCCAAGAAATACAACAACAAAGGGAAACAGAAAAATGTAGCTACAACTAAACATGATTTAGGAGAGGATTCAGGTGATGAATCTAAGATTACATCCATGGGATTGAAGGACATGAAGGGAAAACGAATTGAAACTAAACCCAGTACTATTACATCAAACTGTCACATACATGCTCCAAATGAAGAAGAAAGAATTGAACTGTTTCATGTGAGGGTCATATTCAAACATACTAAGATTGACACATTGTTTGACAGTGGATCACAAGAAAACTTAATCTTTGAATACTTGGTAAAGAAACTTAACCTTGATACCATACCACATCCAAAACCATATCCACTTGGTTGGATTTGTAAGGATGAAAATTTACAGGTTTCAAAGAAGTGTATATTGCGGTTTGAAATAACTGCACATTTTGTTGACACAGTTGAATTAGATGCGGTTTCGCTTGACATAACAGGTATTGTGTTGGGGAATCGTTACTTGTATGACAGGAAAGCGATCTTCCATCACCATGAGAAAAAATACCATTTATTCAAATATGTCAAGGAGTACTTTGTTAGAGCACATCGCAAGAAGACAAACGTTGCTATGGTAAATGTTGGACAGGTAAAGAGGTTCATAAATTCAAGTAAGAATTATGTTCTTCTAATGATTAAGCATAAATCTGTTGTTAATCATGAATTATTTTAGGGATGGGATCCTAAGTTGAAATAATATTTATATGATGTAGTTGATGCAAATCATGAGATGTTTCAAGAGCCAACAAGATTGCCTCCAAAAAGAGAGATTCAACATGAGATTCAGTTGCAGCAAGATTTTCCTCTTCCAAACATCAGTATGTATCACATGTAGATAATGGAGAATGTTGAAATAAAGATGAAAATTAAGGAGATTTTGGACAAAGGAATCATAAGGCCAAGAACTTCGCCATGCAGTTCACCCATAGTATTGATTCCAAAGAAAGATGGGACTTGGCGCATGTGTGTAGACTTTAGAGCTTTGAACAAGATTACGGTAAAGAATCGTTACCCACTCCCAAGGATAGATGATTTTCTTGATCAGCTGAAAGAAGAAATTTTTTTCACTAAGTTAGATTTACGAAGTGGATATCATCAAGTAAGAATTGCAGAAAGTGACATATGGAAAATTGCATTCAAAACCAAACAAGGACTCGTTTAGTGGTTAGTTATGCCATTTGGTTTCTGTAATGCACCAAAAACTTTCATGTGTGTTATGGATAATGTGTTGCATCCATTACTTGATGACTTTGTGATTGTGTACTTAGATGACATATTAATTTTCAGCAAAGCAAGAGAAGAACATGTCTTGCATGTGAATGGAGTGCTTGATGTTTTGAAGAAAGAGAAATTGTTTCTTGAGATGTCAAAGTGTGAGTTTGGAAAGACTTATTTGGTTTATTTGGGACACATTGTAGGAGGAGGCGAGTTGAGAATTGATCCTTATAAAGTGGAATCCATTGTGAATTGGCCCAGACCCAGAACAGTAACCGAGGTAAGAAGTTTCTTAGGTGCAGCTCAGTATTGGAGAAATTTTATTGCTAACTTTTCTGCCATCGCAACTCCTATGCATGCAGTGACAAGTGTGAAAAAAGGCTTCCAATGGGGAGGCAAACAACAACAAGCTTTCGAAGCTTTAAAATACAAGATCAGTTCAGCTCCAGTCCTTGCATTAACAAATTTGAGAGAACCATTCTGTTGTAAAATGTAACTAGGTCGGTCTTCATCTTGACTATGTAATTATGAAAAGGAGACAAAGATGAACAACCTATAAACAGTGGACAAGATGCTGGAGATAAACCTTGTAAAGTCGGCTTGAAAAATGCTGGAAATTTCGGCTCAAAATATGTCCCAACAGGTCACTTAATAGGTTGGCTAATTATAGGGTCGAATAACTATAAATAGGCAAGAAAACTTCGCATAAATGACAGTGAACAGAACAGAGATATGTCTGAGATTTTCGGTCAATAAGAATTGTAGACTTGTCTAAGGTTGTACAGTAGATAAAAGAATGTGGATCATCTAAGATTTTCGGACAAGTCTGAGGTAGGACAGCATGGAAAAGGGAGCAACTAATGCAGACAAGTTTGAGGTTGAACAGCGTGGAAGAAGGAGCAACTAATGTGGATTTTAGTGCACACTGAAGGTATAGATTGTGGAGGTGACTGAAGGTGACTGAAGGTGAATGAAGGTAACTGAATTTTTAGACTACGGAAGTGATTGAAGTCTACAGATTGCGGAAGAAACATAAGAGTGTAGACTGCAGATTGATGAAGCCAGTTTGAGAAGAATACAGTGCAGATACTTACAAGGTTGCAGTGCAGATATCGCAAGGATTGTAATGAATTCTGAAGTGTAATGAAAGGAAGGTAAATCTTTGATTTACCTTCCTACAATAAAAGTATTACTTTTGCGTAAAACATTTGTGTCATGTTCATGTTGGTAATTGACTTGATGAAAAATTAACTAGGAAGAATACATAAGAAAACAAGCTCACAAGTAATTATCAAGAAGAGAATTTATAACCTCTACAAATTCTCAACATGGTTTCAGAGCTATAGTCATGATCAAAGACAATTTGAAGATCATTTCAACGCATTTATATTGAATTTCAAGAGGTTTCAAAGGCATCTTGATGAACTAATTTCATTTTAGTAAACGGGTGATCAAGCTATATCAGCTATACAAGTTCAGTAAGAAAGTCAATCATTGTGAAGAAGTTCGAATTGTCTTGGTTCATGGTAAATACATTGATGTTCAGTCATGCATTTCTATAAGACAAGTGTGAAGTTACAAGTAGAGATTAAGAATAAGATTTTGGTGATGTATCACATACAGTGATAAGGATTCATCACAGTAAGAAGGCTTTGCTACCATCACAGTGAAAAGGTTTCGATGTCACCATAGAAGCTCGGCTTAAATTGCAGAAATAATTTTGGGTAACCACAAAGACATGCTTCAGTGATATTCTCTGCACATCATTCTAAGATAGAATGCGGATTTCAGTAAAGATACTTACAGAACTAGGATCTTAGAATTAATCATCATTTGTTTAGGTATCATCACAATATTAAAGTATCAAAGGCAGAATCATATTGATGTCTTGATCATTAGTTTGGGCTATCTTTAGTTTCATCATTAAAGAACTAGGCCACTCCTTCTACAACAACGAAGACTAGGATAACACTATGAATAGAACTAAAGTATGAAGCATTTTAATGAACTATGTCATCACAATCCAAAGCCTGCCCTATAAAAAAATAAAATTCAAGGGATCTTAATTGAAAGTCCAAGGTACCAAGGAAATCAAGTAAATATTTTTCATTCTATAATCAAATTTGGTTAAATGACTTTGTTTTTTCGAGGAGTTCTAAGAGCTGTTTGGGCTACCAAGAATCCTTGCATAAGGAGGATAATCACAGTCCTCGAAGAAAGTAAAGTCATGGAAAGACTATATAGGTCAAGATTTATCTGAATACATGGAAAGGGATAGAAGGGCTCAAAGGATTCTTATGGAATCAGTCAAAGTCCTCACATCCCTCTGTCTATGAAGAATTGGAGACATCAAGAGAATACATGATAAGCTGAAAGAACTATTCTATGCAATAAATAAGGTTATGTCACTTAGACCCGATTTACACAAAATTGAGGTATCAAAGAATGAAGGGATATCAACTGTGCGATCTGGAAAAGATGATAAGATGGACAACATAAAAAATAGACAAGAAAATTACCTCATTCAACTTGTGATCTCTATGCTAGATGGAAAAATACAAATCTAGGGCAAAAAAGTTGAAGGATAAAAGACTCAAACATTCATAGAAGAAAAAGAAAAGTTTAAGTGGGAGACTTATGGACATTACAAGAAAGTTGGTCCTAAAGGGAAAATCTCAATAGGAGAAATAAAAATAAGATTCAAATAAAATCTCACAAAATTATGAATAAGAAATTGACTTATGTTAGTTATGTGATAATGTAGCATCCTGATCTAAGCATGGTAGGAGCTCCCGATGAATCAGCTCCAGGAAAACCTCTCTACAAACATTACTAATGTAAACATTCATCAAGAGAAAGGGTCATCATGGAAACATATTTCTGGATGTGATGACATATTGATGAAGCAGGCCAAGGGAATGAAGCTCTTCATTCTTGAGAAATTGCTACGGGATGACTCAAGGGAAAAAGGTATGAGGTATGTATATATTTATATGTTGACATTGGATGTTTTGAATTCATGTCATGTGGTTGCAGGTAATGGACTTTTGTACTTAGAAGTATGATCTATGGAGGAGTATATCTCAATGCACGGACACATGAAATCAACATAATATGTCCTCATGGAATATGAGGTGGTTGTATTTGAACGAGAAACTAGGAAAGTTGTACGTTCCTGGGAATCAAGAATGTGCAGAGAGGAAGAGATCATGAAATGCAACCATGTTAATAGGCAGTTATCATCCGAAGGACAATAAGATGTGACTAGGAGATCTCCTAGAAATATATGTAGACTCTGACAAAAGTCTAGTAAACAAGAAGACCCTTGGAAAAACATATCATTAGGAGATGTGTCAATCTGTATGAAGGATGTCGATGCTTACAAGAAGATGTCATGGTGAAAGATCATCACTGAGGTAAATTTTTTTAAAAGGTTCATATGTAAATGTTTATCTGGATGAATTTTTGCAGGGCTGCTAATAATGAGAAAGGATGTATGATCCTGGGAGATGATTCGAAGGAAAACAGCATTGCACAATATTTGACCAGATAAGGAAGTCTGGTGAATCACTCTGATAGCTCACAAGACTCAGGATGGAAGTGATGAATGATATGTGCCCTATGAAGCTAAAAGATGGAGATTCATCAATACCGAAGTCCATGACATCGAGGACAGGAATTCTTCATGAGCAGCTGGGTGTCTCACCATTGCTGTTGGAGGTCCCTGGTTAAGAGGAAGCCTGATGGTAAGTTTCTTACTTGGAAAAAACTTGGTAATTCCTATGGATAAGCTTAGGTATATTCTTTGTATAAGAATGAGTACATTCCCTTGTGGAATAGGTCCTCCCTGGGAGGGAGAGATAGACACATCATTCTGGTCTTGGGAAGACGGAATGGAGGACTGGGTAATCATCTGGTATTTGATACAGTTTGAGAATGTGATCGAGCATTCAAGATAAGAGTAGTCAGGGACCGATATTCTTTTAGGGCTAGCTACCCAACAGAAGAATAGTCCAGGAAGGTCATACTTTGGGAACACCCGAGTGGAGTATGTACCTTGGAGAGACAATGACGAAGGTGTCTATAAGTCATGTGTCTCGCTAGCATTGAAGCCCATTGTCTCATTGAAGAGATGGGGTTGTTATTCAATGCCTTGCACTAGTACAATGCTAGTTGAAATGATGCTATACAGATGCGATTACCAATCCTATTTTTTCTTATGAGATTCTTTAGTTTGAAAGTGATCATGTAACTATATGAATACCTCCCTAGTTAAGAGGGAGTGTTGTAAAATATAACTAGGTCGGTCTTCATGTTGACTATGTAATTATGAAAATAAGGAGACAAAGATAAATAGCCTATAAACAGTCGATAATATGCTGGAGATAAACCTTGTAAAGTCAGCTTTAAAAATGTTGGAAAGGTCGGCTCAAATTATGTCCCAACGGTTCACTTAATAGTTCGGTTAATTATAGGGTCGAATAACTATAAAAAGGCAAGAAAAATTCGCATAAATGACAGTGAACAGAACAGAGATATGTCTGAATTGCATAATTGTCTAAGGTTTTACAGTAGATAAAAGAATGTGGATCACCTAACATTTGCAGACAAGTCTGAGGTAGGACAACCTAGAAAAGGGAGAAACTAATGTGGACAAGTTTGAGGTTGAACAGCGTGGAAGAAGGAGCAACTAATGTAGAGTTTAGTGCAGATTGAAGGTATAGATTGCAGAGGTGACTAAAGGTCACTGAAGGTCACTGAAGGTAACTAAAGGTTTAGAATACGGAAGTGATTGAAGTCTACAAATTGCGGAAGAAACATAAGAGTGTAGACTGCGGATTGATGAAGCTAGTTTGAGAAGAATACAGTGCAGATACTTACAAGGTTGCAGTGCAGATATCGCAAGGATTGTAATGAATTCTAAAGTGTAATGAAAGGAAGGTAAATCTGTGACTTACCTTCCTACAATAAAAGTATTACTTCTGCGTAAAACATTTGTGTCATGTTCATGTTGGTAATTGACTTGATGAAAAATTAACTAGGAAGAATACATAAACAAACAAACTCACAAGTAATTTTCAAGAAGAGAATTTATAACCTCTACAAATTATTAACACATTCGAGATTCAAACCGATGCTAGTGATTATGCCATGGGCATAATTCTTTGTAGCATGGTAAGCCTATCACTTTTCATTCTGAAACATTCAATGGTGTTGTAACTAATTATCATACATATGGCAAAAAACTGTATGCATTGGTACAAAGCATCAAGAACTGGAAACACTACTTGATGGGTAAAGAGACAATCGTGCATACCGATCACCCATCATTATAGTATTTGTAGTCGCAAACAAAATTGCTGCAATCAAGACATTTCAGGTGGATGGGATTTCTTCAACAGTTTCACTTGGTTATAAGGTACAAGAAAGGTATTTTCAATAAATTTTTTGATATTCGTTCAAGACCGATTATTAGTGCATCTAATTTACTCAAAAATGATTCTATTGTACATGAGAGTTACATAGAACAATATGCACATGATGTTGATTTTCAAGATGTGTATGCTAGTTTGAGTGAAGGGAATCAAGTTGAAAAAAAAAATTATCACATGCATAAAAATTTGTTGTTTCATTTTGGAAAGTTGTGTATACCACAAGGAGAGAGCCTAAGTGTCATGAGAGAAGCTCATTCATCTCTTATTGTTGGACACATTGGGGTAAGAAAAACAGTGGCGCATCTACAGAGGTATTACTATTGGCCTCGCATGGTAGATAGTGTGTCATGTTTTATAAGAGGTTGATCTATGTGTGCAACAAGTAAGCCTAGTAATAGGAAGCTTGGGTTGTACATGCCACTACCAATACCATCAAGGCCATGGGAGAGTGTCTCCATGGACTTTGTTGGAGGTCTACCTATGTCAATAAAACAGCATGATTATCTTTATGTAGTTTTGGATAGATTCAGTAAAATGTGTATACTTATGCCATATGAGAAAACCATTATTTTTGAACAAATTGCTGAAATTTATTTTCAACATGTATGGGTTCATTATGGATTTCCAACTTCTATTGTTAGTGACAGGGATTCCAGGTTCATTGGGAATTTTTGGTCCAATATTTGGAGTATGATGGACACAAAGTTGGAAAAGAGTACTACTTTTCATTCGCAAACTGATGGATAAACTGAGGTGGTGAATAGAACTGTTGGGAATCTATTGAGAGGAAATTGCAGAAAACATCCAAAGTTGTGGGATGAGAAACTACATTACATTCATCACACTTACAACCAGGCAAAGAAATATTCTACAAATACATCACCTTTTGAATTATGCTTTGGGTATTTTCCAAAATCGCCATTAGACTTCATCTTTGAGAAGGATTTTGCAAAAGATGGCCATAGTGACATTGACAAGGCTCGAAAGTTCATTGAGAAAATTCAGATTATACATCAACAAGTTCAAGAACACCTGGAGAAAAGTCAAAGAAAATACAAGGAGAGGCATGACAAACATAAAGTTGATCACAAGTTTCAAGAGGGAGATGAGGTATGGTTGCACATTAGAAAAGAAAGGAAGCAAGGAGAAGGTAAAAAGCCCAAACCCATTCGCTATGGTCCATTCAAGATCATAAAGCAAGTTGGTGACAATGCATTTCAACTTGACTTGCCTTCATATATGAAAATGTATTCAGTTGTTAATGTTGAAAACTTACGTTTGTATGAGCCACCTTTTATCGATGATCAAGGAAGTGATGTTCAACTACCTCTTACCGAATTTTTCTCTCTAGAACTTCTGGATGAGCTCAAGGAAGATACAATTCTTGATAGGAGGACAAGAGCATCCAAGATGGGAAGTGTTGACAACCTTCGATTTGGGCTCAAAGGCACTAAACCAAGCAAGCCAAAGTGGATGGAGGTTGGAAATATGGGGGAGTTGTACCCTCATCTACTGAACAGGTAATCAAGTCTTTTGGGGTCCAAAAGCTTCTCAATGGGGAGGAGTGATCATGAGTTCATAAATTTTGCTCAAAATTGGAAGTTACAGGATTGCGTTGAAACTAGCATGGTTGCTTAGATCTCGTCTTCTTGATTCTGGCATTGTGAACGGTTCGAAAAACTAATTTTTTATGAGGGAGATATTGCGTTCTGATCGAATTCCCAAACAACTAAATTTTATGACAGGGTTGACCGGGATGCCCAGTCAGCATGAGCAAAAGGAATATTCCTTTCCTAAGAGCCATTCAGTGTATGACAAGTGGCACCATTATATTCATTGATGGGTTGTATGTTGTTTCTGGAGGACCAATCATAGACTGACACGTGGCCAGCCCTGAGGCCGCAATGTGTCCCCAAAGCGGTGTGTTAAAATTTTTGTTAGAGGTCCCCAAGGCTCGACCCCGCAACCTCTAGCATAGAATGCACCCACCACACCGCATGAGATATGAGTAGTTCTTAACTGTTATGGTATATGGGGTCTACTTAAAGTTTAGTGTGTCGGCGTTTGGGGGTTGGGGACCGCCAGTGGTCCCAACCCACCAGCGGTCCCATACACTGGTCACATGAAACCTTGAAACATTAACGTTATAATAAATGTAACTTCCGACAGTTGTTAACACGCAAAATTTATCACAACCGTTAATCTCTTTCACATGCCAACGGTTCGATGGTTTCTCCGCGCAGTTAAACAAAACAGTCTCCATAACTTTGGTTTAATACAGTTCAACCATGGGTTCCGCCTTGGGTTCCACCTACAATTGCGATTGAGCGCGTGGTTTGGGTTGGCATGTGGCCACCCAACCATTAAACATTAAACTTAAATGGTTATATTTGGTGGAGTTTTAGAGCGCACCCTAAATTTGTGCGAATTTTCCATTTTTTACTCCAGTTAAGTGGAGACCTCCACAATTAGTGGAGATTTTCTAGGTGTTACTAGGAAAATGAGTGGGAGACTCAATTTTCGCCTATTATGAGTGAATGAAGAGTCAATATAGATGAATTGGAGCATTTTGGAGCCATTGGTGCAGATAAAACAGCTATTAGAGGCCTATAACTACATGTATTTGCAAAATTTTGAGCATAATGAAAGATGGACATGCTATTGGGAGCTGGACCAGCAAATGTAGCCCAGGAGGGGTGAATTTTTTCATCATGTCTGTTGTGTAAATTTTATGTGGTGACTTATTTATCTATTTTTCACTACTGTTCAGTGTTTTTTGTGCTTATTTCATGCTTCTAATTCACTAAAATCATCTACAATTCATGGTTAAAATCCTCAATTCTTAAGAAAACTAATGACACAAGTATGCACATGTTTTATAACTTAAAAGACACTTAGCACAGCAAAACTAAACAGTCCTTTTATATCACTCGCTGTGAGAGACTACAAAATGAAGTAGTCTCATTGAGACATGACTTGGAAAGGACAAGTAAAGAGTAGTCTCGATATCAGAAGCTTGAGGAGAGTAGAAAGGATTTAAATGAGATGCTTGTTAAGAAAATATCCCCTCTCATCAAGGTTGGTTTGGTTTTCAAAGAAGAATCAAGCTCCAAAAAGGCAAAGGCTGAAGGGTCAACCATCCATATAAGGGCAGTTGGAAATTCTAACAAACAAAGGAAAATGAGTTTTTGGAAAGCATCAGCAGCAAGGAAAGCATCAGTAGCAAGAGAAGAAATGGCAGCAGCAGAATTCTAAGAAGAAATGGCGAGGAGAGAAGCGGAAGAAAACCAAGCAATGAAAAGAAAGAATGCAATGCACCAACTCAGACAGCCATGGAAGGCCCATGAAGAACCAACAAAGGTCCTTTCCCCCACAAGGGAAAATCCCTCAAATAAAATGTATCTTCAGTCCTTAAAAGCCATTTTATGGATATTGTTTTTATTGCAATAATTTTGGACATAAATCCATGGATTGAAATGCCATGCAAGAAAACAAAACAGTTTTGGTAGCAGCAACCCAAGAATACAAAAAGTGTCCAAGAGAAGGCATGGTAGACATGAGGGAAGTTCTTATAGGAATGTTTCCAAGTATAGAAATACTTTTGCTTTATTCCTAAGCCCTGTTGAATGCTACATCTGTGGCAATTTTGGGCACAAGGAAGTGGACTTCAAATACAATAGAACATATCACACTTCGCAGATGATGCAGCAAAATCAAACAAGTCATCCATTGAGGATGAGAAGAAATAACATAGAAAAGGAAGTCGATTTTTTCTTAAGTGCTCTGTGTAAAGGGGTCTTTTTGAACAATGGAAGGAGAAATCATCAAGGAGTTGACTCTTCTCTAAATAAAAATCATAGAAAAATTAAGAGGGATGATTCTTGGATTCATGTGGTAAAATCATTTCCAAGTTCCATTTGTAATGAGCGCAAGCTTCAGGTAAATAAAGGGAGCAGCAACCCAATTACTTTTCTCTTGAAAACAAAGCAAAAAGGTTGCAAGAGGATTTGGGTGAATATAGAGGAACGAAAGGAGAAGAGCTCTCTAGCCATGTATAGCCAAGAGAAATCCCAAACCAAAGCAAAGAAGGAGAGGCTGCAAAGAAATATTTTTTCCAGGACTCGACCCATTAGAGGAAATTTTAGCCCAAAAGTGGCCTCCTAAGGAAAAATAATAAAATAATAGTTAAAATAATAAAATAAGAGATAAATTTTGGAGGGAAAAGAAGAAAACTATTTTTATAATTGTATTTTTGGCTTATCTCCTTATAGGTTTACTCAACTTAGACTTGTAGACACCCGTTGGATGTAGAATTAAATTTCACATCCAACGAGTACCCATTATGTTGGGAAAAATACTGAGAGGGGGGGGGAATGATTATTTAGAACTTACTGAAATATTTTTCTTTTTCTTTATTGAATTCCATACATGGCTTTTATGAACCCAACTCGCATATACCAAAAAAAACTAGCGTATACTGATATAATTTTATTGTTTAGAAAAAAATATTTAATTCAATTGATCAGTCATGCATCTATTAGATAATCAGAAAATATGTGTAGTAAAAATAGAATAAAACATCACACAATAGCAACACACATGAACACCAAGATTTAAGGTGGAAACCCAATTCGGGAGAAAACCATCGCTATTGTCGTCATTGTCTTCAATATTTATTATATGGAAAATTGTTTACAATATGGTACTGATGCAGACTCATATCAGTACGCATGAATATACCTGTAGAAGGTTGCAACCTTCTCTCATTTTCCAGCTGCTACTAGAAGGGAGCTCCAACCCCCTAATCTCATTTACCAGCCACTCCTGGAAGGGAGATTCAACCCCCTAATCAGAACATCAGCTACTACTGGCAGGAAGTTTCTACTTCCATACTGAAGGCTTCAACCCTCAGAACCACTGCAGACCACGTTTCATCAATTTTCATACTGGATCAAATAGCATCAACACAACTCTTCATAAACATCAACAATCATAAACTTTACCCAATACTTCAACCAGAACAGTGAGATCACTGTAACCAGAACTCAGAAATAACCTAGACTTTAGAATAAATATGCAGATACAAACTCAACCCTAAACATTCATCAATTTAAAATGCATATGCTACTTCACTTCACTGAACCCGCGTGTATATGCGCTTTCCTTCACACCAACCTGTGTATAGCTCTATAAATACTGATTTTGCAGAATGTAATCAGTCTCAGATCCAAATCTGAGGCTTTCAGTCAGACATCTTTTAGAAACGCAAATCCCTTCATCACTTAGTCACCATCAACCATTTTTATTCTCTAATTCATCATATTTATATATAATCAACTAAGCAGCATATATAGTATTCAAAAAACCAGATCTACAAGAAAAATTCATTGATAGATAGCAAAAATATAGCAGGAATAACCAGAAAACTTCTGCCACAAGCTTCAAAAAACCCTAACTTCCATACGCGCTTTTGCTAAGATAGATCCGCGTATATATGTGCTTTCACCACAATGAACTAGCGTATAGATCTGTGAATATGAAATTTGCAGAATGTATCAGATCTATAGGACTTACTCTGAATTCTTCACTTTACTTCAACAATCATGCACCAGATCACATATCTAATCATTTCTTCAATAATTCATGCAGGTACATAGGCATTTAAGATCTAGACATCTTGATCCATCATTTTATCCAAGGGTGCATCATAACTTCAGATTTTTCAATAAGAACAAAGTTCATCTCATGCATATATGTCTCAGAGAAAATATTTAGTAACAACCCTTACATGTGCACACATTGCAGTATGATCTTCTTCTCCTTATATAGATTTAGCCTTTACCAATACCATGAGTCAAAACCACATAATAGCCTATGGTATTCTTATACGGAATCAAATAGACAACTCAACGTTCAATATTGTGGGCTAATACCATGGTAATACCCCTTGGTATCAAACTTGTTTGGAGCGCAAAAGGCATACGTGACTTGGAACGTACTTATCCGCGTGTATACATGACTTGGCCTTTACAAACCCGCATATATATCCTGTAATATCAAAATAATCCAATATTATGTTGGTTATTACACAATTCTTCTGATAGACTTGCAGAGCCTCTCCAGGAAGACATGTACTCTATCCTTTTCCAGAGAATTTCCATCAAGGACAACATTACAATATATTAGGACATAGGAAACATTTTGCCAACAATCTCCCCCTTTGGACTTGATGGAAACCATGGAGGTTTTTGATCGTCCCAATCAGATAGATACATTAAGCATAACCTTCATTCAAACAAAACACCAAAATACTCTACCGCTTTGACATCAAGGGCAAAGGGCAGATCAAATACCACAACAAAGGTGTTTTTTCTTTATAGTTCTAATTGACCATGCTCCCCCTGAGTTCATACTGAATCTTCAGAGATATTTTTAATGAATTACATGACTCAATAACCTCTATCACCAAGGACTCATACTTACATCAATGATCCAACCAAGAGGAAGTACATAATAGACTCAACTACCTAACCAAGTGGGTTTACAAATTGGAACAAGTCCTTTGATGAATTAATATAATAATTTTACATCATTGGGCTCAACATGACCTTTGCAGAAAATTACAAATATTACTCAAAGAATCTCAAGCAGGAGATCATAACAGAAACCAATCAGAATGCCAACAAGGCATGTGCTCCCCCTGAGCTTCTGCATCCTGAAAATTTTCAACAACCAATTCATCAAAGAAACTTCATCAAGGCGATAAATATCAGAGAATGATACATAAATATGACTACTTAATCAAAACAGAGATTACCCAACATCCCCATATCTGTTCTGAATGTTGACCCAGAGAAATTGTGTCAGCAAAAACTCATACGTGGTTTTATGCACAGGAACTCGCGTATATACGTGATTCTCCTTTATAGAACCTTCGTACCGAAATTTAATCTTCTGAATTTAATTAGACTTGATCAGAGATGCAGAGACAACTCCCAGCTTCTGTCTGAGATATTCAAATGCTTCCCTGGGAAGATGTTTAGTAAATATATCAGCAACTTGTTCTTTGGAGGGAACATACTCCAACTTAACCTTTTGTTCAAGCACTTGTTCACATAGGAAGTGATACTTGATAGGACTATGCTTGGTCTTTGAATGCATAACGAGATTCTTTGAGATACTAATGGCACTTGTATTATCACATAAGATGGAGATGGGAGGTGAAAATTTGATTTGAATGTCTTGTATAGTCTGCATCATCCATAGAAGTTGTGTGCAACATGATGTTGCAGCCAAATATTCTGCTTCCGCTGTAGATAAGGCAATAGAACTTTGTTTCTTGCTGAACCAAGATACTAATCAAGGCCCCATAAAGAATGCATCACCACTAGTGATTTTTCGATCATCAACATTTCCAGCCCAATCCGCAGCTGTGTAAGCATGAAGAGTGAGATCATCGTTCTTTGGATACCATAGACCAAACTCTTGAGTCCCTTTTAGATATTTGAATATTATTTTGACATCTTGAAGGTGTGACTCTTTTGGATTAGCTTGGAATTGTCCAACAATCCCAACTGCATGCATAATGTCGGGTCTTGTCTTGGTTAGATAAAGCAAACTTCCAATCATGGAACTGTATTCTGGTTGATTCACCGTGGGAGAATCATCATGAGAACTGATGTTACAACCGGTTACCATTGGCATACTCATAGGTTTTCAGTCTTCCATCCCATACTTCTTCAAAATTTGCTTAAGATATTTTGCTTGTGATAAAAATATGCCATATGTTGCTTGTTGCACTTGTAAACCAAGAAAAAATGTTAGTTCCCCAAGTAAAGACATTTCAAATTCTTGCTGCATAACAGAAGAAAATTTCTGACTCATGGATTCTTCATTACTTCCAAAAATGATATCATCAACATATACAACTACAATCAATAGTTTATCATTCTCAATTTTTGTGTATAAGTTACTATCAACAGATCCCTTTGAAAAACCTTGTTGATGAAGATATTTGTCAAGACGATAGTACCATGCCCTTGGAGCTTATTTGAGACCATATAAAGCTTTAGTTTTTCATAATTCCCAAAATGAATCCTTCTAGTTGTTCTATATAAAATTCTTCTTCTAGATAACCTTTGAGGAAAGCAAATTTAACATCCATTTGATCAACTTTGAATTGTTGAAAGCTTGAAAAGGCAAGAAACATTCTTATGGCTTCAAGTCTAGCTACAGGCGCAAATGTTTCTTCAAATTCTATACCTTCTTGTTGAGCATACCCTTTACAAACAAGTCTAGCTTTGTTTCTAATAACATCTCCATTTTCATTTAACTTGTTTTTGAATATCCATTTTGTTCCAATAATTTTTTTATCATGAGGTCTTGGAACCAATTCCCAAGTATGATTCTTTTCAATCTGATCAAGTTCTTCATTCATGGCTTGAACCCAGCATTCATCTTTACTAGCTTGATTTAAATTATGCGGTTCAATAGTGGATAAGAATGCTAGATAGCTAGGAGATCCTACAAGAGTTCTTCTTGTTTGGATACCTGATCCTTTTTCTCCCAAAATTTGAGATTCTAGATGATTCTTTTGAACATACCTGGATGGAGCATTTTTAGATACATCTTCTTCTAGAGCTTCATTGGGTTCACCTTCTATATTGTTGCTATTTTATGAGGGAAAATACATAACATCATCATCTTCATTTTTTTTTTTTCTCTTTTAGGGGCTGAGAGAGACTCATCAATTACAACATCAATACATTCAACAATTTTCTGAAGCCTTTTATTGTAAAATTTATATGCTTTAATTCTTGAAAAATAGCCAAGAAATATTCCTTCATCTGCTCTAGGTTCAAACTTACCAAGTTTTTCATCATTGTTCTTGATAAAAAATTTGCTTCCAAAAACTCTAAAATTATTTATAGTTGGAAGATTACCATACCAGATCTCATAAGGAGTTTAATCATTGTTTACATGAACATGAGCCTTGTTAAGAATATTTACTGCGGTATGTGTTGCTTCTCCCCAAAAGGTATCAGGTGTTCCAGAATCATAAAGCATAGCACGAGCCATTTGTTGAACTGTTCTATTCATTCTTTCTGCCACGAATTTTGTTGTGGGGTTCCAGCTACAGAAAACTGTTTTTTTATGCCATTTTGTTCACAAAAATAAAATAATTCATCTGATATATATTCCCCTCCTCAATCAGATCTAAGACATTTGATTTTTAGATCTAATTCATTTTCAATCAGGGCTTTAAAAATCTGAAATTTTTCAAATGCTTCATCTTTGTGTTTTAGTAAACCAATCAAACACATTCTAGAGAAGTCATCAATAAAAAGAATATATTATTCTTCTCCACGAGGCGAATTTTTTCTCATAGGTCCACATAAGTCAGTATGTATGAGTTCAAGAGGCTTTATTGCTGATCCTTCTTTGGCATTGAATTGTACTCTAGTTTGCTTACCAAATTGGCATGATTTGCATATGGTACTTTCAAATAGAGTGATGCTGGGAAGATCACGAACCACTTTGAGTCTGCTAGATTTGCTGATTTGAGAGAAACTCAAATGCCCCAATATTCTGTGCCATAACCAATTTTCTGAAGATTTACCTAAGTAAAATTGTTCTTTGCAACCCTTCAATGCATACAGATTTCTTAGTGTTCTAATTCCCTTTATTACTATTTTTCCTGTATCAAGTTCACGTACCACACATTCTTTGGATCTAAAAACAACTTCGTTTCTTTGATCACACATTTGAATTACACTCAACAAGTTATGTTTTAATCCATCCACATACATAACATTGTTAGATTTTACCTTTTCTTTTAGAAAAACAGAACCTTTTCCTTTAATGACAGCAGGAGTATCATTTCAAAAATTGACATTATTTTCATTTTCTAGAGCATTGTATGAAAGGAGTTTGTTTTTATCACCTGTCATGTGTTTTGAACATCCACTATCAATGTACCATTGATTTTCTTCCCCTTCTGCAAATAAGGCTATGACACAATTCTCAACCTGTAAGTCCTTCTTTCTCCATACCTTGGAATTTGAAGGTACATGCTCTTTTGGTTGAAGTTTGCTCCTACATTTAGATTCTTCATGACCAATGTTATTGCAATAAGCACATTCAATTTCATTTTGAAGAGGAGAAAATTTTTTATAAGTATTCTTCTTTATTCCAGTCTCATTTCTTTGCTTTCTTGCTTCTCTGGTCATGATGGTTTTGTATGCAACACATTGAACATATTTATGACCAAAATTATGACATGAGAAACATTTCCCATTAAAGAAGAAATTTATACGATCATGAAACCTTCTATTTGTGTTTACCTGCTGGTTGGTAATTCTCTGGTTGATATTTCTGCTATTGTTCTTTGTATTGAAGTAGTCATGCTTTACCTATAAAGTTTCTTTGTTCTCTTGCTGAGTGACGGAATGTTGTAGGTTGGCTTTAGATGCATTTAGATAGCTTGGTGCTGAAGACTGAGAGGATTCTCTGATATATCCAAGACCTGTCTTTACAAAAGGAGAGTGTTGAACCTTGATAATTTCATCTAAGGTTTCAGTTCCTTTAGAAAATCTAAGATTTAAAGTTTTCTCTTTCTCAATTTCCTTTCTTATACTTACTATTTCACATTCTAATTTCTCATTGTGCTTCTCCTTTTCTATAAGCTGATTCTTTAGAGTATCTATGGAAATTTTGTCTTCTTCCAAACATATTTTGAGCTAATTAATTTCTTCAAGAAAAGCATTTTCTCCTAGTGCATCCAAAAAGGTATCTTTAGCCTCACTAGAGTCGTTTTCAAAAGCCATGAGTAGTCTAACATCTTGATCAAATTCTCCTTCTTCACTATTTGATAGCCCATCATTATCTTCATGAGTATAATAACTTTTTCTATTGATAAACCGATTCTTATTTCCTTTTTCCACTTTCTTTCCTTTTTCTTTATGGGGACACTTAGCAGCATAATGGCCAACTCTTCCAAAAGAAAAACATTTGAAAGGAAGCTTACCTTTGAACCTTCCAGTGCCAAGTTGTAGCTTCTTTACAAAATTTATCTCTTCTTCTTCTTAAACATACCCTGATCCTTCTTGTTCTTCTACTTCTTTTCCTTATGCAGCAGCTCTACAAACAGCTTCTTTGACTTTAGATGGACCTCCTTTTCTCATTCCACAAGCAGTCAAAATACCATGAAGTTGAACAATAGTAAGAGTTTTTAAATCTTTCTTTTCTTCAATAGCAGACACTTTTGACTCGAATTTGGGAGTTAGAGATCTTAAAAAATTTTCTACCAGAGTAGTTTCAGTTATGGTTTAACCCAGATTTCTCATACGATTTACAATATCATCTAGACATAAAAAGAAACTGGCAGTGATTTCCTCATTATGCATCCTGAGATTTTCATATTGAATTCTGAGAGTTTGGAGTTTAGCACTATTTACCTTGCTATCACCTTCATAGCTTAGAATGATTTTGTCCCATATCTCCTTTGTTTTATTCAACTGCGTGACTTTGAAAAATTATGATTCAGTCAGACTTCCCAATAATGCATTGACCGCCTTTGCATTGGTTTCATATTTATTTCTTTCTGATGCATCAGTTGGAACTAATGTTGGATATTGATAACCTCCTTCAACTATAGCCCATACATCTGCTCCAAGAGACTAAAGATAGGATCTTGTTCTTGTCTTCCAGAAGATTAAATTGTTTCCGTTGAAGAGAGGAGGCCTGATAGATGGTGTCCCATCTTGATTTCTCATCTTAGTTGATCTTCCTTCTATCGATTAAGCTTCTTCAGAAGGACCTGCTCTGATACCAATTGTTGGGAAAAATACTGAGAGGGGAGAGTGAATCAGTACTTATATCTTACTGAAATATTTTTCTTTTTATTTATTGAATTCCATATGCGGCTTTTATGAACCCAACTCGCGTATACATGCACATATACCAAAAGAAACTGGCGTATACTGATATAATTTTATTGTTTATAAAACAATATTTAATTCAGTTTATCAGTCATGCATTTGTTAGATAATCATAAAATATGTGCAGTAACAGTAGAATAAAACATCACACAATAGCAACACACATGAACACCAAGATTTAAGGTGGAAACCCAATTTTCGAGAAAACCACCGTTGTTGTCTTCTCTGTCTTCAATATTTATTATATGGAAAACTGTTTATAATATTTTACTGATGGAGACTCATGTAAGTATGCAGGTATCTACCTACAGAAGGCTGCAACCTTCTCTCGTTTTCTAGTTGCTATTGGAAGGGAGCTCCAACCCCCTGATCTCATTTACCAGCCACTCCTGGAAGGGAGATTCAACCCCCTGATCAGAACACCAACTACTACTGGCAGGAAGTTTCTACTTCCATACTGAAGGCTTCAACCCTCAGAACCACTGTAAACCACATTTCCTCAATTTTCATACTGGATCAAACAACATCAACACAACTCTTCATAACATCAACAATCATAAAATTTACCTAATACTTCAACCAGAACAGTGAGATCACTGTAACCAGAACTCAAAAATAACCTAGACTTCAGAATAAATATGCAGATACAAACTCAACCCTGAACATTCATCTACTTAAAATGCATACGCTACTTTGCTTCACTGAACCCGTGTGTATACATGCTTTCCTTCACACCAACCTGCCTATATCTCTGTAAATATTGATTTTGCATAATGTAATTAGTCTCAAATCCAAATCTGAGGCTTTCAGTCAGACATCTTTTAGAAATGCAGATCTCTTCATCAGTTAGTCACAATCAACCATGTTTATTCTCTCATTGATCAGATTTATATATAATCAACTAAGCAGCATATACAGTATTCAAACAACCCAGATATACAAGAAGACTTCATTGACAGACAACAGAAATATAGCAGGAATAACCAGAAAACTTCTGCCACAAGCTTCAGAAAACCCTAATTGCCATACGCACTTTTGCTAAGACAGATCCATGTATATACATGCTTTCACCACAACGAACTAGCGTATAGATCTGTGAATATGAAATTTGCAGAATGTATCAGATCTATGGGGCTTACCCAGAATTCTTCACTTCACTTCAACAAGCATGAGATAGATCACAGATCTAATAATTTCTTCAATAAGTCATGCAGGTACATAGGCATTTAAGATCTAGAGATCTTGATCCATCATTTTATCCAAGGGTGCATCATAATTTAATATTTTTCAATAAGAACAGAGTTCATCTCATGCAGATATGTCTCAAAGAAAATATTTAGTAACAACCCTTACATGTGCACACGTTGCACTATGATCTTCTTCTCCTTATATAGATTTAGCCTTTACCAATACCATGAGTCAAAACCACATAACAGCCTATGTTATTCTTGGACGAAATCAAATAGACAACTCAACGTTCAATACTGTGGACTAATACCATGGTAATACCCCTTGGTATCAAACTTTTTTGGAGCGCAAAAGGAATACATGGCTTGGAACGTACTTATCCGCGTGTATACGCGACTTGGCCTTTACAAACCCGCGTATATATCCTGTAATATCAAAATTATCCAATCTTCTGCTGGTCATTACACAATTCTTCTGATAGACTTGCAAAGCCTCTCCAAGAATACATGTACTCCATCCTTTTCCAAAGAGTTACCATCAAGGAAACCATTACAATATATTAGGACATAGGAAACATTTTTCCAACACATTATGCATACTTTTGAGAAGACCCACATTGACAAAAAAAAATGCAGAGACATTAAAAAATGTGTTGAACAACACATTTTTGTAATGTATATGCAATTTTTATCAATGTGGGTCTTCTCAAAATTATGCATAATGGGTACTCGTTGGATATGAAATTCAATTTTTCATCCAATGAGTGTCTACACTTGAAATTTGACTAAACCTATAAGGAGAAAAGCCAAAAATACAATTAAGAAATTAGTTTTTCCCTCCAAAATATTTACATGTACCTCTTTTTTAGTTTAAATTATTTTGATTGGTTTACATATTATGACATGAAAAATACATGGAAATTTCATGGGCACTTTTAGGCTGAAATTTCCTCTAATGATTAAGGTTTGGAAGAAGGAGGAGGATGATCTACTCAAGTGGAGCAGATCCTCTGTTTCTCTTCATTAAAATAAGAGAATGGCCTCAAGTGAGGCCAAATAATTCAGATGCAAGCACCAGAAAATAATAATCAAAATTGCATCTGAACATTAGATGTATAACCGAGTCCCCTTGTTGATTACAATAATAAATTGGTTTATTTCAAATATATCAACATAGCAAGAAAGATGATAGTGCGTCCAATTTGGTTTCAGGAGTTCACAATAATTCATGTTGTGATAAAAGGAAGTGTTAGAGCAGAAGTGTGGAATGGAAGGAAGCCCACAATTAAGTCAGGTCCACAGGATTAATCCCCACGAAGAAGCAAAGAAGAAGATGCAAGAGGTCATAGAGCAGTAGCAGACAACAATTCTCATCCTTGGAAAGAAACATGGTTGAGTAAATGAAATGTTTTCATCTTGGGTGAAATACCCTTATTTTATTTAAGTTGTGAATTTGATTATGCCTTTCAATATTGTATTCATGAAACACAAATGTTACAAGCTTTGAATGTCACTTAGCTTTCAATTAGTATCACTATGTCAATTGGTGGTCTAGGTTCATATGGAGTAACCTTTTTTGCAGTAGGAATTTATTTTTGAGTTGTATTCGTAGGAATTTTCCTGGTACAGTATCTGATTTGCATCAATTTCTTGGTGCAATTGGTATTAATTAAGAAGAAATACATATATGTAGTAGTATGATCTCATGGGGAGCAATGTTGACTATTAATATGCTCAAGAGAAGTGAGCACAATATTCGCAGCATTGTTTGTAGCAGTGAAAAGAAATCCTAAATGCATCATTTAATGATTGGTATTTACATGCAACAAAAATACCATGAGAAGTTTTAAATCAATTTCTTTTAATTGATACAAAAGATGCATTGGCAGAGAGAGTATTCATCCAAAATCATAAGACAAAATTGGAGGATTATAAAAGAGGATGAAGTATATGTTCTAGGGGGAGCATATCACATCTGTCTAGTTCCTATATCAGCAACAACAATTACAAGGACATACAAAGACATGTTTTTACTAATGTTTGATTCTTGCAGATATCATTGTTTATGATGCTTGTAGTTGAGCATGGATAACAAAATTCTAATTCCCCTTCAAGAAGATATGACCCCTTTAAGAGAATTCTACAGAATTTGAATGCACATTAGCAACTTTACCCTCAATCGTTGAGTAAAAGGGAAAGAAGAAGAAACTTGTAGCCCTTTTCCATTATTGTCAAAGGGGAAGAGAAGCTTATTGGAGAAGTTGTGATGGCCCATGCAGAGGAGTGAAAGTCATTGGTAGCTCATGCAAGGAGAAGTGTGGAAGCAACATGATGATTCGCCATCAATGTGGAAGAGTGATGAGGTGTTGCCATCAATGTCAAAGGGGGATATTGTGGGATAGTTGGCATCGTCTGGATGGCTAGTGGCAACAAGTGTGTTGGAAATGATGTCAACCATATGAGAATTGAGGATAGTGGCAGCAAGTGTGTTGGCATTGATGTCAAAAACCATGGAGGAGAAATGTTGGAAAGTTGGTATTGTCTGATGGCTAGTGCCAGCAAGTGTGTTGGCATTGATGTCAACTAAAATAGCATTGTTGTATTTTGAGTGTCAATATAAAGGGGAGTCACATGGTTATCGCAATCTCTTGTAGAGAAACATCATAATATAATTCTTATTGGAAAAGCCATAATATCGCCAATATGATGGTTAGGATACCCAAGATTTGGAATAATTTATGCATCACGAGGTTTGCTCAAATATTCTTGGAAATATCACAGTTGTATAGTCTTGGAAATATTTTCCCAACAGTATGTTGAAGTCCAAAAATGGCCTCTTGGATCAAAATTTATTGACATTCAAAGTCATTATCCCCCAAATTATTGAGTTGCAGTGCCTACTCGGAACCTCGAAACCCTGTATCTTTATTTAAAAGAGATTCGGGATAACATTGAGTCCAGGTAACGGGATCAGTGCCCAGAAGCCCGTAAATTTATTTAAAATAGATACGAGATAGCATTGAGTCGGGGTAGCGGGAACAATTCCTAGAAGCTCAAAAACTTATAACTATTATTAAAAGGTGATGCAGGAGAGCATGGATTTGGCCCAGCAGGGTTCAAAAATTGGTGGATCGTTAATAGAAGGAACCCAAAACGGTGATTTCTTGGAAGGTGAAAGCCTGAAAGAAATTTTGGTTGAGAGTTAAGAATTGTAGTGGGGCTGACAAATAATAAATCAAAGTGGCACACAATAGGTTGATAGGTGGAGGTCTACAGAGGTCGAAATGCAGAGGTCTTCAAAATTCAACAAGTGGAAGGTGGGCCAAGCCCGAAGCCTCCACAGTAACATGGTAAAGGAAGAAGAGTGGCCATTGTTAGTGGGGCATACAAGTGGTCCAGTTCAAAATCCTAGAAGCTCATAAGGTGTATGCAAGTACAATTCATAAGAAGTTACAGGCATGTAGGCATCCAAGCTCCAGCTCAGTAGTGCATATATGTATATGAGTGGGGCCTAGGGGTTGTTCTGTGATGGTGTTCGTGTATATTAGTGACTAGGGGCATAGAGAAGTTATAAAGGGGGTTACGACCCTACAAGACAGCAAATAATCTTTGCACCTAGAGGCCTAGCTTAAGGTCACAACACCTGGTCCTATGTTGGAAAAGTACACTAGGGGCCGGTCAAAAAAGAGCTAAAGGAATTTCGATAGATCTAGCATCAGTGTTTGTTAAAATACCCTCGGGCCTATAGTAAAGTGCATCAAGGGCACATGTATGGTGTGATGAGTCAGTAGCTTTGTGTTAGGATTCCTCCATAATTGGTTGTTACACCAAATTTGTTATTTGCCACGTTTGGATCGGAAATAACATTTAAATGATCTAAGGTTCGACAACTAGATCTACAAATTGGTGGCATTGGAAACTATAAATAAACGTTGAGTCAAGGTAGCAAGGACCACGACATGCAAGAGTAAATCAGTGGAGCCTACCTTGAAACAAAGTTACCCATCCTTGAGCTTTCTTACATGTTAATGAAGAATAAAATGGAAAAGATGGTTAGGTGTAGAGGCTCTTATCACAGCTCAAAAAGTCATTCATGCGGTACACTTTAAGCTCTGTGAGAAATTAGTAAGCATGGAGAGACTTTATGTAGCTTTCATTTTGACTGAGAATTAATTATTATTATAGAGAATCACACAGGTGCCCATTTTGTGATTTAATGCAATTGATTGAGTGAACGAATCCCATTCTCAATGTTTAATGTGGTTGCAATATTCAGGAAATTACACATAACAACACGATGGAGAGCTATGTAGGAGTACACTTGTGAAACATGAATGTCAGAGTGATGGTTGGCACAGATATCATCAATCAGTATGTTGCAGATAATAATAAAAAAACAGGATTTCAGTTGAGAAATTGGGGAATGCAACATTGTTGAGATGCTAAGTAAAGAGCTCAATGTGTGAGCATTGCTAAGGGAAAGGCTAAGTGTGCCTAGGCTGCATAGTCTAGTGTGATGAATCCACTAGACTTACGACGGTTAGTCTTGGCCTAGTAAATGACATAAGTAGAACTAGTGATCCTTATTTCCAACCTTACTCCCTCTCAACCTGAGAGGAGAAATACATGCTCACTCCCTCTAAAATATAGATAATTTATCAACAAGCCTCAACTTGTGTCAGAATTACTCATACTTCCCTTACATCTGTTACCTGTTATAATTGCAACTTTCTCAAGCAGCCCTCTTATCACTGAGTTTTATCATCTTGAAACTTCTTGAACTAGGGCTACAAATCTGCCTCCTAACAGTCTATGATCTGTTACTTGAGGTCTTCACTTACTACATCCTGAACTGTGTTCAACACTACTTCCTGCACTGCATTGGTTCGTGCATTGCTTCTTGCCTCCATCACACAGTTCTTTCAACTGACTGATCATCACAATATAAGGTTAGACAATCCATTGTTCAGTCAACTTGGTTGACCTTTCCATTCAGTCTTAGATCTTCCCTCAAGCTATTATTCTCATTTTTCCAAAACCTTTAGCTCTTAGGGTCTTTGCCAAAGTTTACCTCTAGCACTGATATGGATCCTCCAAAAACGTTTCTCTTAGGGACTTATACACCTTCCCTCCTATGATTTGTACCATTAAATTACTGAACTAGGGTTACAATAATATGCCCACTAACCATCTCCTTACTGCTCATATAACCTAGGGCTTCTTGTCAACTGCCCACATAACATTGAATGACCTCCTGCTTACGATGTACTTAGGACTTCTTCAACCTATGCTCTACACCTTGATCATTTTACCAAGGCTTAATATCAACCAATCCACTTGATTAATTTTTTTTCCTCAAAAAATCAGTCCTATATAACCAACTACCTTCTAATAGTGACTTTTTCCCTCAAACATCATTGTACTTGGACAACAACAAATAGTTGTTCAAACTTCTATGAGCACACCTCTTTATGTCACCTTCAGTAATTTATGATAGCCATATAATCAGAACCAATTCACCCTACCTTTTGCCACACTTGAGAGTATTTTTTCCTCCTCACTTGGATCTAATCTCCCACAAACCTGTATGCTCAATATGATGTACAATGTCCCTCAAAACAAGGATCATCCAACTCATGTAGGGTCTTGTCCCTCTCAACTTGTACATAAAAACTTCACCAAATTTATAGGGCATAATTTAGGGTTGAATTAAGTTTATTGTTCGTGTACAAAAGTATCCCTAAACTGGGCCATATAAGGACACCTACTAGCTACTCTCTAACACTAACACAAACTATAACACAACATCCACTAGAAAACCATCACCTTAGGAAGAAAAACATACCTCAGCACAGGACACTTCCTTTTATGATGATTTTCTCTTTGGATGTTCCAACCATTGTCCAAAAACTTAGACCCCAATCATGTACTTTTACTCCTAGAAGATGTTCTTTCAGCTCTCATAAAGCACAATAGATTTGAACAAGACTTCTCTATGGAACTTGACCCTATCTAGGGCATCCTATACTTGCAAAAAACACAAAACTATCACACCTGTTAGCGCTCGAATCTGCCACAGGCTGAAGAAGGCAAAACTCAAGGCAACATCAAACCAAGCTCAGCCTCGTAGCTAGCCCTACGAGGACAGGAGAGGGCTCTCTCCGGGTCTATCTCAGCAAAAGGTTTTCAGAGGGGCTGAGATGACTTATAATAAACAAGGAATACTGATTTTAGGCTAGTAAAGAGATATGAATGAGGTTTTTAATAAATGATTGGGTTTTCTGGGCAGCGTGGGATCAAGAACAGCGTGAGCAGAGATTTAATCAAAGGCACAGATTATTCCATAAGGCGAGGTAGGAGTGAAATTTAACAATTAATTTGAAATTAAATGGTATGAAAAGACTGTTTAAGAAAGTTGAAAAGGTCATTTAACAATGAGTCCTTTACAGACAGAAGAAAACATAGAACATCTGAACACCTCAAGGCAGAGCAATGACTGAATTCTACCTTTCTTACTATAAAGTATTCAGTTGGAAACGATTATGAATGAGCTATGAAACATTACAAAAGACAAATGAAACAGAAGAAAAACATATGTCAAAATTCACACCACAAGAATCTTATAACTCAGAGCTGTACCATTTAATTATTCCTCCGTCAAACTGTACAGTGAGAGCGCTGGGTTTTTCCTCCCACAGCTTTTCAAAACTCTCTCCCCCCTCTTTAAAAATGATTTACAATGTATAAATAAACTAACTGATTGATGAAAATAGGGAGCAGTTTCACCTAAAATCATGAAAATAGGAAAATTCTGCCCTAAAAAGGAGCAGCGTTACAATTTGTTTATTGATAACAAATGAATTGGCAAAACCTGTAGCTAGACTTTCTGAACTGCAACTGAAGACCCAAAATAGACTAACCAATTCGATTGCTTTGCTGGGATAGTTATCTGCACTTCAATTTGGCTTTGACTGCCACGTTACATTTACCATTTGAAACAAAACCATTTTTAAATGAAAACACCTTCGATCGAAAACCTTGCCTTGAAGATCGATCGCACTTCTTTTGGATATAGTGCCAAAATCGTCCCAAGACTCTAACCTATCCCTATCGATATCTTACATGTCATTATCACTGAGGCGGTGACAGAAGACAGCCCATAAGCTTGTTGTACCACCGCTCCCTTATTCTCGAGATGCTCTGAACCTCGCTTCCACATGAAAATAACGATGAAAGCGCTGTAACAATAGCGAATTCTCCGCCATGGACGCTCTTATTCGCTACCTCCTTCGAACAGAGGAAGAATGTGCGGGAACCCAAGTCCTCGACCTTATCACCTGGATTTAAACAGCTGATGCTGAATTGTGAATAATGGAGTCCAAAGGAGGCAATATCATTACTGAGAAGCGGCTTACGCCCTTCCTTGGCATAGAGAACCAGGGTGGCTTTAATTGCATCCTCCACTGTGGCATATTTGGAAAGTAATGCACGCAGGGGACCAATGCTTCGTGCAACTGTCACGTTCACCAGCAACTTATTAGCGCCTAATGCCTTATTCACTCCATTATTAATCCAAGGCGTTTGTTTCCATTGATCCCGATTGAGAAGCTCTGGGTGTGTCTTTGGCCTTCTCATTGTCACACTCGTATTGTTCTTCAATTTCGATGATGAAAATGAAGATAATGCCTCCCAATTCTTCAATTGGGTTTGTGAAGAGCGTCCATGGTAGGTGGGGGACCTACGGAAGTTTTTTTTTATTTTCGACATTGGAATTTCAAGGTACTGGTCTTCGAGCTGTTACAGAGCTGCTCATGTGGCCATTTCTCTGATTGGGCCTGCTCCTCACCGCCCTTTTCTCCATGGGATCTCTTATTATAACTTCTGACTTCACCTCAATCTCCGGTATCTGTAATACTGAGCCTTCAAAAATGTTAGCGGGAGTGAGTGAAAAACAAGAACCCTAGACACGACTGCATCACCCACAGGTCTAAGCGTATTGGCTGCAATAGATGCCCACAGGGCGGCCTTACTCCCACCACACATCAATCGAAATTTTCTGCAAGAGATTGTAATCCAATCCAGAAATTAAACTTGCAAGCCAATTGAGGCGTTATGACATCAAATCGGACGCATGAGAAAAAATTTGGCTCCGTGACTATATGCATAGCGTGCTAACCCAACGCGTAGCGCGCAGAAAGTGCGTAGCGCACTTGATATTTAACACGGGCTGGGGGTGTTATATGCGTAGCGCGCCCTATATGGGTAGCGCGCCTCTTCAATCCAGTCCACGGCTCTGCAAAACACGTCTTCGGCCCTCCACTTCACAAATTCGACTTCTGCCTTGAGGATTCATGCCATACATAAAACTGGTTGTAGAAATTGAATTGTTTGCAAATGATGATATATCTTCAATCCTTCAAACAACTTTAACTCAGCTTTGCCATTAATTCCTTCATATGTCATGTGAACTAACATAAAAACAGCGCCTTTGCAACTCATGTTGTGATTCTTATATCGATTTCTATAAACAAGCTGTCATTTTTAATGTACTCAAAAGAGTCAGGATACATGCACAAGAACAGTTGTAAAGAGCGATATTTGACCCATGACCATTCATTAACAAGCATCTAAGATTTGTTGTAACCGCAGTCTCCGCATCTGAGCATTCAACACCATATCTCCAACAAATTCATAACCAGAACCATCTTTGTATGGAAGTTAACCGAACTGCTGCAGAATCCTCCAATGAGAGAATAAACCTTGTTAGGATTCCGAATGTCAAAAGAAGGGTGCTCCAATAAGCGTTGTACATTCTTAACATTGCCCAGGATATCAGAGACAGCTTGCAATGCATGCCACCTAATGATCACCAAGGCATCTTCTTTCCACTTTTGATAGAAATCAGACAAAACTTCATCTCGTACATCTCCGGCATTTTGGGCAATAGCACCCAAAGCTGCAAATTGTTCAGTCATATTTGCAGTTGATTTGTATTTCATGTAATAAAAGTTCCATCATTTATGGCATTTGGATGCAACACTCTGCTTTGTTTGATTTCGCTTTGTCTCTGATTGCTGATGATGTTCTTTCTGTTTGTGCTTTTGCAGGGATAGGAGCTGCTGAAACTGCTGCCATTTGAAGAGCTGGAGAATTTGAAAGATTTTGACAAATTACATATTCTAAAAAACACATTTAATGATTTCTTCTTCAAAATAGGGTTTTGAAGAAGAATCAATCTCACATTATTGACGATGACATTCCTGAAATAAACACTTACTGAACCTTCCTCTAGCTTGCACATGTTATTGAAACACTTCTGAAGACAAAACCCTGGACTCAAGAATTAAAATGACTCTTTTGATCAAAATGGCATTTAATGACTGCCAGTGAAGGGAAATGAACTTTGGAGAATTCGATTATGGCCAAGGACTGACAGGAACGTGTCTAACATTGGCTCCAATGGGGATGGCAGCTGTCGCTTCTTGGAGGTGCCAAGAATCTGCAGATATTTGGGAGAGCAGACAGTGCCTCCATCCATTCGGCTATGGAATCATTATTTGACAAATCGACACGACTCTTGACTCAATTTTTAAACTGAAACTGAACCCAAACTGATTCGATCTCAAGACTGAAATAACTGAAAAACATTTCCATGTACGTTGCAATAGGATCGCAAAAGCCAGACTCTGCTTGCTGCCCCAACTCTGCAATACATACTTCCAGCTGCACACTGTCAATGCAAACATCCACAGGTAGCTCTATTGTTTCTTTTTTTGAAGGAGGAAGAGTTTCCAAGAACATTCTGGGATCTCGGAAATCATATGACTGGATCTTATCATTTAAACACTGAATCTCCTTCTCAATTCTTTCAACAACTAACTCACAGACACCATTTTTAGCTTCAAGAGAAAACTTAGGAGATTTCAAACATTGAAGCAAGCCACTGAAAAATTCTTCATTAATTTCAAAATCTGCTAACTGATTTCTTACTTCCTTTACAGCTTCACACAGTGCAGGGTTTGCCACATAACCTACCATTGCATGAGTGGATCAGCGAGCACTGGAATCTCTAGATCGAGCTGGAGTCGCCAGGTGAATGTTTCAGCCTTCATACGTGTCTGAATGCTGTCCACCATCAGCATCAGATCTGCAACTTGATTTCATGTACTGGGGCAAGACAATCTTCAAGTCGAATGTCACATTCTTGTGGTGTGAAGTTTTCAAATTTACCGTGCTTTCCCTTATCTTCATTCCGAGCATCCCATTTCAAAACCACCTCATCCAACTGAAACTTATCTGCTTTTTCCTTCCTGTCATAAATCTTCTTTATGCGCTCCTGCAACTTGAAAGTATTTTGAAATACCTCCTCCCGTGTCTGCTGTAAATGAATCATCTGATTAATCCTCCGCTGCATGGGATCTTCCTCACTACCAGCTTCCTGAAGCAATTTGACCACCGGGACAGCAAGCGAGGTAGGAAAAACCGTGTCTATCCCCTACAGCAGCTCGAAATGAGACATGCCAATAGAATTTATCTGACTTACCCTATCAGCCCACAGTGCATTCACTAATTTCTCGTGCCAACCCTTTTTGTTGATTTCCAGCAATTTCTTAATGATATTCACCAAGGACTTATTTGAAGATTCCGCCAAGCCATTTCCTTGCGGATGGTAGGCGGTCGAATGTCCCAAGCTGATATTGTACTTATAACAAAATTCAACCATCCTCTTCGACTTGAAGGTCGCTGCATTATCTGTCATTATTTTACTAGGACACCCAAAACGTGACAGAATATTGTTTTCAAGAAAAGAGATAATTACCGCATCCGTGGCCTGTCGAGTGGGAATCACCTCGATCCACTTTGTGAAGTAGTCCGTAGCTTTCAATATCCATCTATGCTATCCGGAAGATGCTGGGTGGATTTCCCCGATAAAATCCAATCCCCACTGCTGGAATGGTGCACTAACTTCAATTGGTTTGAGAGGCAAATAGTTTCTGCTTCCCTTCGAAAATTTGACACTCGTGACAATTCTTAACAGCCTTATATACATCAGAAAACAAAGAAGGCCAATAATACCCTGCCCTTAGAATCTTATTCGTTGTGGTCTTCCAAAACAAATGGCCTCCGCAGTCACCTCTGTGAAAGTCCTCCAAAACTCTTTTGGCTTCCTCCTCTACCAAACAATTCAACAACACTCCCCCAGGGTCTTTCCAATACAATGCAGAATTCAATATACAAAATGTTGCAGATCTCAACTTCAATGTTCTACTCTTATTTCTAGGCATCCCGGGAGGTGGAGACAAATTTTGAAGCACGTATAAAATGTCAGCATACCAAGGGGAGGAAACAAAAATATCAGATACCTGAACTGACGTACTTTCCTCATCTTCATCGGACATGGCAGCGATCAAATTTATATCTAGAGCATGCAGATTTGTTTCATCCATGAGCTTGGTGAGTCCTTGTCCTTTAATCAGCTTGGTCGGTTTAATCTCCACATCGTATTCTAACAACGCAGCGATCCACTTACCCCGTCTTCCTTCTGGATCTGCCTGTATCAAAACATCTTTAACTGCTACGTTAGGAACATATGCTATAATGCGGGAATGCAGTATATACACACGGAAGTCTTTCAAGGCCTTTACAAGCGCAAGTGCTTGTTTCTCAATAATATTGTATTTCAATGCTCCATCCCTTATAATCCGACTAAAAAAAGCAATGGGCTTCTCAACTCCATCCCTTTTCTGCATTAAAACAGCTGCCAATGTGTGCTCAAAAGCAAAAGAAAAAAAAATGAAGTCCTGTGTGTAGTCCGGGCTGATTAAGATAGGGGCTGAAGAAAGAGCTAACTTTACCAAATTGAATGATTTCACCGCTTCTTCTGTCCACTTTACCTGACTGTCCTTTTTCAGCATGTTCGTGATTTCTCTAAGATGCTCTGCAAGATTTGGAATGAAACGACGCAGAAAATTCATTTTGCCATTAAATGACTGTATTTCTTTCTTGTTTCGGGGCTGTTCAATCTGCTGTATGGCTTCAACACGCGCAGGGTCAACACGGATGCCATCTTTCGATATGATGTGGCCAAGGAGCTTGCCTTCATCCATGGCAAAAAGACTCTTTTTCGGATTCAGCGAAATGTCGTATTTTCTGCACTTCTGGAAAACAATTTTCAAATGATATAAATGTTCCTCAACAGAATTTGAAAACACAGTTAAATCATCAAGGTAAACAACCAAAAATACATCTTTTTCGTTGGAAAAATCCATATCCATTGCACGCTGAAAGGTGGCACCTGCATTCTTTAAACCAAACGGCATTTTTGCATAATGAAACGTTCCCCATGGAGTGGTGAACGCAGTCTTGTCACGATCATCTTCATGCACTAAGATTTGGTTGTATCCTGAGTAGCCATCGAGTAGTGACATCCTTGATGCTCCAACTACTCGTTGCAATATATGGTCCATTTTTGGCAGCGGATAATTGTCTTTTAATGATACCTTATTCAAATTTCTGAAATCGATACATAAACGGATCTCACCTGTTTTCTTTCTCACAGGCACCAAATTTGATATCCAATCTGAAAATCGGATAGGCACAATGATTCCTGACTTATACAACTTGTTTACCTCTTTTTCAATCGATGGTAGTAGATTTGGATTGATTCTCCTCAACTTTTGACGGAAAGGCTTCTGATTTGGTTTAATGGGGATAGTATGCTGAATGATGTTAGTGTCATATGTTTTTAGATCTGAGTAATCCCACGCAAAAGCATCATAAAATGAAGACAACAATTTCACATACTCTGCCTTTACCTTTGGTGACAATGACTTTGATAACTTAACCATCTTGGGATTCTCAGCTGTCCCAATATTTACCTCTTCTACCCCTTTCTCCGTTGGCCTCAATGTCGGTTTGCGGGCTACATCGTCTTGGTCAAACAGTTCTTCCAAAGGAATCAATCCCTTAGGAATGATGTTATCTTTAAGTTGCATCACTTCCATTTGATTTATTTGTATATCATCATTACCATCATCATGTTCTGTATCTATGGAGGTGTCTTTAAACTTACCCTTATTCTGCAGAAAATCACTAATCTCCTCGTCATCTTGAAAGACTTGCCAACATCGCTGATTGTCTGGAACGGTGGGGCGATGTTTCACATGAATCTCGAACTTGTTGCTGGAATTCATTGGAATTTTTAAATTGCTTGCTGCCTTAGCAAGTCCATCAGCAACACCATTTTGTATGCGAGGCACACATGTCAAGGTATGATCAGAAAATAACTTCAGAATATCTAAAACTGCATTACGATAAGCCTTCATGCGAGGATGCTTGGCCTGAAACTCACCCTTAACCTGTTTTATCACCAACTCTGAATCACCATAGACTGTAATCCTTTTCGCTTTCAGCTTTCTAAGAATCTTAAGGCCAGCAATTAGAGCCTCATATTCCGCTTCATTATTAGAACAGTCAAATGCTAGTTTGTAGGAACACACTCTCACATTACTTGGAACCTTATCCAGAGCGGAAAATGGACTACGAATCCAAACACCAATTCCAGCACCGTCACTACCCACTGTGCCATCAAAATCCATGGTCCAAAGACCATCTTCATCGTCCTCTAAATGCTGAAATTGCGCCAGCTCTGTTTTTCCTGTTTGCTGCCCATTGTCTTTAGCTGATTGCTCCATAGTAGCTTGTTTTTCTCTTCTTTCTTTTTGCAGAACTTCTCTAAAATTCTCAGTGATTTCTGGTATATCTTCCGCCTGAACTAATTGACTATCTATATCATTAAAACTATCAGCAAGCAACACAAACGACTCTAAGTCGGTATGTACATAATTTACAAGATGATTGATTGGCTTCTCTTTGCTGGTTATCATGTATTTCATCTTCTGCTCTTGATATAACTTTCTCATTTGACCGAAGACTGGAATTGTCGCATAAGAGAAATCTAACTGAAGTGTGCCTTTCAACTTTGCCCCCCAAGATCTTGAAAGGAGCATTCCAAATCGCGGAGGAATGTCCGCCACAACCACATCCATTAAGACATTCTTCGCTGGAATTTGATCTAAGCTTACAACCAAATCTTTGATGAGTCCTATACACCTCACACGGCTGGAATCAAATGAATACAAATCATGATATTTTATTGTAATGTCTAGTCCCAACTTTTCCATGATCGCCTTTGGCATCAAATTGTGCGAAGCACCCGAATCGAACATGGCATTGTGCAATACATATTCATGCAACCTCAAACTGATATAAAAGGGAGGAACATCACTGTCAGGGGACTCACCATCTAATGCAGGCCCGAAAATCAATTCTGGTTGATCATCCTCAACATTTACCGTGTCAAACATTGGATCAAAATTCAGAATTTTGGAGACTTGACCACGGTAGCTGCTGTTCTTCATGATTTCTGTCAAAGGAATAGATATTTTTAATTTGGAAATTTCATTTTCCAAACTAAATGCTGAAACTTTTTCGACTTCTTTGACCGGAACTTCCTTCTTTTCAGCCTTATCCTTCATCATACTTGACTAATTTACCTTCTCTGCTGATGATACTTTACTAGCTGCGGGATCAATTGTTTCTTTTCCTTTCTTCTGTGGTATCGGTGAATCTGCCTTTGGTGCTGAAGCCTCTTTTCTTTTCTGAATTGGATTTATGGGCACATCTCAGTTTCTCAATGAGTATTGCTTCTGTTGAGCAGACAAAGCATTCAAATATCCTCTTTGATAATCATCTGATTCTTCCTCTAAATCTGCATCATTTGCTAAAATGAAATCCTTATCCTTCTGGGCAGCTGAACTTTCTCCATATTCTTCATCCTCAGTAATGTAAATAGACAGATCGTCGGGAGTAAAGAAATGATTTTGCTCACCTGCTACATCATCATCATCGTCTGAATCTTGACTCACAAAATTCTGCAAAAGAGGTGTTTTGATCTGCTGCTGAGCTGCCAGCTCTTGTGCTCTCTGTTCACGCTACTTAATTCTGAACTATGGCTGCTGCTGGCCACGGTAGTTGGGATTACGAATCTGCATTTCTAGTTTATCAAGGTTCATTCTTTTGAACATTTTTTCCATCTCACGAAGCCATGGCGTTTCTGATGTGGATGTAGAAGGCTCTTCCTTTATAGTCACTCTTTTCTCTGCTTTCAACCGGGCTCTCTTATCATTCAGATTCGCCTCAACACTAACAGCAATCTTCTGCATATCTTCTAAGGTAGGCGGATCTCTGTCACGTAGCGAATAAGCCATCTCCGGATCAAAACCATCCGGGAATTTAAGAAGAGCTGACTTTTTAGACGGTCTTAAGTCATCTGGAATTGCATTATACACTGTATTGAATCTGATAATATAATCCTGAACGGACTCACCAGGATTACGCTTAATGTTTGTATACTCTGAAGTGATCTGCAGCGGATCTTTTTTCATCTCCCATAGATCTAAAAATTGTGTTTGAAGCTCTGGCAATGTATTGATACTTCTCGCCTGTAGAGCTCTGAACCATTTACGAACCTCTCCTCCAAAATTCTGGGCAAACAATCTCATTGAAACATTTTCTGCATCAACTTCATGCAGGTCCAAAAAGTCTGTCATCCGGACAATATGCTGCTGAGCTAATATACTCTGTGGTGTGCCATCAAATATGGGAATCTTTCTCTGGTAATCAGCAGGCATAGGATCTAAATTGGCCGGCAAAGCAAGAGGTGCAAATCAGGCTGCCATGACTCTTGGCGGATTTATAATCTGCTGTCTCGGAGAAACAGGAGGACTGGGAGCAGTAGGTGAACGAGGTGTATGCGGTGGAGATGGAGGAGAAACTACTGCTGATTGCTGATCAGAAATCTCAGGCTGAACAGGAATGGTAGGGATAAAGGAAGGTTCAGTGGGAATCCATGAACTAGATGCAACTTCAGATGATCCAAGAGTTTGTGAAGCAGATTCGATGAATTCGGGAATGTTGGTAGCCACGATGGAATTTTGCAAATTCAGAATATAATTGTTGATAGATCTATTTGCTTTCTCAACTTCTAAATATTTAATGAACTCAGGATTAATAACGGTAGAACCAGTGGCACTTTCGGATTTGGTTTCAAACAATGATAACTCAAACTGATCATCAAACTCAATATCCTCAATATATTCAAAAACAGTGGGGTATGAGTGAGATTTGACCAAAGGAATAATAGGAGCTTCTCGACGAAAAATTCTTGGGATTAGGTTGGGGTTTTCATATATCGAGGCTGTGATTTTGTTCAGATTTGATCCGTGCGTCTTCTCAGTCGTTGTATTGACCCTACTTCCTGATAATTTTATGAACACAATCAATTATCTTCAAACTTTCGACTTCTAGACCAATCATCCAAAGGCCTGAGAAAGTGGAATAAGTGAGCATCGGGTGATCATAACCTCAAGTGCTTCATTCACAAGCTTACCGGAGATCGACTGAAGCAGCGTTTATCTACTTCCGCTTATGCATAAAAAAAGCGTTTCGAAAGCTACCTGGCGTGACTTCAGACTCCGTCTAAGACTCGTGGAACAAACACATCAACAAGCAAACTGATGTTCGTATGGTCGCCCTTCTAGTGAAGGCCAATCTACCTATCGACCTAAAATAGGCCATAAAAAATAAAACCTGGTTACATCAATATATCAAACCACGCTCACCCCCGTAGCTAGCTCCCACGAGGACAGGAGAGGGCTCTCTCCGGGTCTATCCCGGCAAAGGATCTTCAAAGGGGCTGAGATGACTTATAATGAACAATGAATACTGATTTTAGGCTAGTAAAGAGATAGCAATGTTTGATTTTGATCTTTTGGGTTTTTTGTTGGATAAATGGGAAAAAACAATTTTGGGTCTGGGGATAAGGCCAGATCTTTGCAGAATTCGAGTTGGGGAGAGGTAGGAAATAGTCTTGATGCTTTTGATCTATTATATGGATGGATCAGAAAGACAAGGAGCTGAAAAGGGAAAGGATGAACATGGATCCTTTTCAAACAGGCGAAAACATACAAAACTAAACGAATTCAAAGGCAGAGCACTGTAAACAATGGATTCAACCTCATCTACTCATTCTTTTTAGTTTCAGAAGCATAAGAAGGGATGGCATACATTAAACATGAAATAACTTACAATAAACTGAGAGAAAACACCATCAAGAACTAAAAGCCACAAGAATCCCAACAGGTGCTGCAAAACCTTTGATCTTTCCTTAGCCAAAATATGAAGAATATGTACAATAGTGTGCCAAAAGTTTCCCAAGAGTCCAACTTGTAGAATGTCTCAAAAATTACAATATATAGATCACTCTAACCCCTTCCCATGCCTCTAGGGGTCGAATTCCTTCTTCAGGATCAGTTTTCAACCAATTCAACTCATGAGCTAAAATCTAAGTTGTACTAACAACTAGCCTCTAAAAGAGTGGAAACTGATTCATTTACATGATTTTCACTTTTTTGAGAGTTAATCTTCTAGAATAGGTAAAAATGAGCCAAAGTTACATGTCAACCCTCAATTTACATCATGAAAACTCAAAAATTACATTCACAAGCAAGACTGGTCCCAACTGGCCGAAATTCTGAGCTAGAAGTTGAAAAATCAGCCAAATATCTATACGGGTAGCGCACCTTTCAGCCTGATTTTGAGGCACTTCTCGGCATCCAAATTGAGCTCATGATAGCTCATTGGAAAGCCCTAGATGTTGGCTATCCAACCCAAGTAGAATTTCCAAATTTGGAGCTCATTTGACCCTCCAAAAATTCATTCTCCCAGAAGTAATTCCTGCTGGTGCAAAAGGTGGCACCAAGGTGGTTTTCATGGTGTTTTCGGGCCTTTTGACCATCCAGAATCTGATGAAATACTTCAGAAATGCCTGAGCATGCATAACTTACTATGAAAAACCCAAAAATGCAAATATTTCCTTCAGCAAGTGTCCCAAACAAAAGTGAGCACGTCGACGCGCTACTCGTATAGCGGAAAAATCTGTTTTTGGACCAAAATATTTCAAAATAAAAAAAATTTCTCCAAATTTGCTCAAATTCGGAGCGAAGACCCTCAATCATGTATCATGCCCAGCCAACGAATCCTCGGCCAAAATCCGGAGTGGATCAGGCCTTTTCCGCCGTTTTAGTGCTTCGCTCAACCTCCTCTTCAGAATCTTCATTCTTGCTTTGCAGACGTGCATGCGGGCCCAATAATGACCTTTCATGTGACGCGCATGTCTTTCTATTGTCTTTTCCAAAAACCTCTGTATAACTTAACATGCGTGAGTTCCGCCTTCTCGCTCAACCGGTGTCATGTCACCCGGTCTTCTTCTCGGCCAATTGCCGGTATTCCCGCCATCGCCACCATAAAGTGTGTGCTCATCCTCTAGCTGTTTGTTACGCTGCTCCAGGTAATTAATCACCCACTGAGCCTTCTGTAATTTATCTTTCAACGTGTCATTCTCGGCCCTTTACTCCTGGATGATCTCCCTCAGTTTCGAGCTAGGAGAGCTCACATCAACATCAATGATCGTGAAATCTGTGTCTCGGCCTCTTGATGGGCCCTCATCATGCATGGGCTTCTTGCCCCTGTCCTGGATCTGTACCTGTGCTGAAGAAGAAGGCGAGACCCCTTCCACATCATGTGGAGATAATACTCGCTCTCCGTCGGGGACGGGGAGCCCCGCGAGACCCCTTTCCACCCCCGGTGGAGATAATACTGCTTGTGAGATTGTGCAAATAAGGCTCCCCGTGGCCCGCCGGGTATGTCACATACAATGGAGCAGTTGATATGCCTCACCCCGAAATGTTGTGGCCGGTGTGAAGGCTCTCCCGCACTGGCGAATTATCTTCAAGAGTGCGAAAACAGAAGACCGGAAGAAGTCACGGGAGATGAAATCCTCCCAAGTGATGCCCCCGTCAGGTCAATCGATGTACCACTACGATCTTGATTAGAGCGTAAAAATTATATACTCCTATGTCACATCCGGGGCTTTTCCGTACAAAAATCACTATCCTTCGTGTTGCGATACATGAAGTACGGAATGTTCATCATAAGTACCCTCGTGAAGTGCATCAACAAACGGACATGGTACGCAAAGAGACGCGAGAATCTGTCCTCGCAACTGAAATACCGAATGATGAGTTTCATCAGTGGTGCAAACTCATCCTTCAGGAATCTAAAAGGAAAAACCTTGCTCAAGTGCCTCATATACCCAGGTTTGATATATGGCTCATAGTGGAATTTCTCCAACTGCTGACGTTTTTTCCATTCCTCTCCTATATTTGGTATGCCGGTGGCCTGAGCAATAGTCACTGGTGACAGAATGAAATCAACTCCAGCGAGGTTTACACGGACATCGTGTAAATGTAGAACAAATAGACGAGCTAGTTCACGATGAAGCTGGGTTTGTGAAATCATCTCACAGAATCCAAAACATGACTGATACCGAAAACAACCCATTGCAAGCGGACACGCCTGCAATTGAGCCAAAGAAGTAGGCTCCTCCCTGAGATGTTTACCACCTATTTGACTGTGTGAGGGCCTCCAACATTAACCTCTCATTGTGGGAATCACCGTCGACTCCCGTCATAACCGAATCGTTCTATTATTTTGAAAACAAGTTGTCCGCAATATGTGTGTTGATATAGGTGTAGTGAAGTCAAAGGCTTCAATGCATTCTCAAAACCCAACATATTATATATAAATAAAACATCATAAGCAAACAAGTGACAAGTGGTAATAGCTTTCCGTTGTAGTGGCATAGAAAATGGGGCTCTCTTTTGGATCACAAGTGATTTCTTTACAAATAAGTACCAAATGAAAATGTAGTGTACAGCCTCTTTGTAATGTCACAAGGATTTGTCAATGGACCGTGTTTGTGTTTGGAACAATAGCAAGGACAACAATGGTAATATTATGGCAAAAACTATGTGAAAACATGAGACTATATGGACAAGCCAACACGAAAGGATGTATACAAATAGCAGAAACAAGCAAAAAGGCATGAGGATGATGTACATAATGTGCCAGGGTGCCACAAGCAATATAGGTATGAGCACATATACCAATCACGAAAATTTACAAACCCTTCACTAGACTGTCACTATATCTTTTAAAACCCTGAGAATTGAATTTGCTATGAACATAGGGTTTATAGATTTCTCCTCAAGCAATGCTTGTTTCCCAACTTCAAAAAATACCAAAACCTCTTTCAAAAATCACTGAGCAATGATTAAAAACCTGTTTGCAAATGGATGGAGGCGTTTGAGCTCGAAATCAGATGCAAAGACAAAATTGTTTGGCTTTGTCACTGTATGGGTAGCGCGCCTACCCAACGAGTAGCGCGCCCTATACGCGTAACGCCCGTGTTCTCTGCAAAGGGCTCGGGAAGGTTAAGTGTGTAGCGCACCTTATATGGGTAGCGCGCCTCCTGTATGGGTAGCGCGCACCTCCAATCACTGTCCACGGCTATGAAAACATAGCTTCGGCCTTCAAGAACACAAACACGATTTCTGCCTTGAGGTTTTCGAGCAAATGAAATTGTTTGCCATGATTTATATGTGAAGAAAATATGTCATCAAATCAGATTTGATTTAAATTTGTTTGCTAACCCACTTTATAATGTTTCAGCAATTTGACATTTGATCTTTTAATACAACGCTTCTCTTTTAGCTTTTCTGAGTTTTGGACTGATAATAATTTGTTGTCTTTTGCAGGGATCCGACACTTGGCTTAGGAAAAGATCAGAGGCTTGCTCTGAAGTTTCTTATGGTGAAATAGATACAATTATTACAAAAATGAAATTAGACAATTTTTAGTTCCAAAACAGAGTTTTGGACTAGAAATGTCTTCAGATGCTTTTGATAATAAAAATATGAGACGAGAACTTTTTGGAACCAACCTCATGGCCTGCGGGCTTTTATGACATGTATGCAAAGGACTTGAAAACCCGAGACTCTAGGACTAAAGACTCTTTTTTAACGAAAACAATCATTAATGACCATGAATGAAATGACGATGAACTTCAGTGATTTTTGAGAAATTTCTAAATAGCCTTGTAGGTACAAGCATGAGGAAACAGAAGACAACCAGACCCCCTCGTCTGTCAATGGCATGCTCCTAGCGAAATGCAACGAAGTGGAACAAGCGAGACACCTAAGAATGACATGCAATTAAAACCACTTCTGACGGAGGGTCGTAAGGACCGACTCTAACATTATCTAATGGGACAGCTCGATGGAGATGCCAAGAACGGGCATCTCTGGGAATGCATTGGCAGCCATCCATTGGGCGAGATGGAGTCATTATTTCAATGTATAACACAAAAATTTTGATACACTTATTGACTGCAAACTTGACTGAAAAGCGACTAAAACTTGACCAAAACTGACTCGACTCTAAAACTGAAAAGACTGATAAAACTGACTTGACAAACTTTAAACGAACCAACCTCCATCTCCAGAATTATAGCCTTCGCTCCGGGCCCCAGACTGAAGATGAGAGATCAGTACACACTTGCAATAAAACAGAGATAAAATGATATATACAATGATGATATAATCAGCAGAAAATACTCAGAAGTGGTATCGCTTCAGCAACCGACCATTGATCGATCCTCCAGGACAATCATCTCCATTCATTTCCTTGAGAAGAAAGGCGTTTTGACCACAATACGCTGCAATCTTAAAAGGACCCTTCCATAAATTTTCAAATTTGTCGTGCTTTCCCTTATCTTCATTCCGAGCATCCCATTTCAAAACCACCTCATCCAGCTGAAACTTATCCGCTTTTGCCTTCCTGTCATAAATCTTCTTTATGCGCTTCTGCAACTTGAAAGTATTTTGAAATACCTCCTCCCGTGTCTGCTGTAAATGAATCATCTGATTAATCCTCCGCTGCATGGGATCCTCCTCACTACCAGCTTCCTGAAGCAATTTGACCACCGGGACAGCAAGCGAAGTAGGAAAAACCGTGTCTATCCCGTACACCAACTCGAAAGGAGACATGCCAATAGACTTTTTCTGACTTACCCTATCAGCCCACAGTGCATTCACTAATTTCTTGCGCCAGCCCTTTTTGTTGATTTCCAACAATTTCTTAATGATATTCACCAAGGACTTATTTGAAGATTCCGCCAAGCCATTCCCTTGTGGATGGTAGGCAATCCAATGTCCCAAGATGATATTGTACTTATAACAAAATTCAACCATTCTCTTAGACTTGAAGGCCGCTGCATTATCTGTGATTATTTTACTAGGACACCCAAAACGTGACAGAATATCGTTTTCAAGAAAAGAGATAATTACCGCATCCGTGGCCTGTTGAGTGGGAATTTCTTTGATCCACTTTGTGAAGTGGTCCGTAGCTATCAATATCCATCTATGATGTCCGGAAGATGCTGGGTGGATTTCCCCAATAAAATCCAATCCCCACTGCTGGAATGGTGCACTAACTTCAATTAGTTTGAGAGGCAAAGGCTGTAATTTTTGCTTCCCTTCGAAAATTTGACACTCGTGACAATTCTTAACAGCCTTATATACATCAGAAAACAAAGAAGGCCAATAATACCCTGACCTTAGAATCTTATTCGTTGTGGTCTTCCAAAAAAATGGCCTCCGCAATACCTCCGTGGAAAGTCCTCCAAAACTCTTTGGCTTCCTCCTCTACCAAACAATTCAACAACACTCCCCCAGGGTCTTTCCAATACAATGCAGAATTCAATATACAAAATTTTTCAGCTCTCAACTTCAATGTTCTACTCTTATTTCTAGGCATCCCGGGAGGTGGAGACAAATTCTGAAGCACGTATAAAATGTCAGCATACCAAGGGGAAGAAATAAAAATATCAGATACCTGAACTAACGTACTTTCCTCATCTTCATCGGACATGGCAGCGATCAAATTTATATCTAGAGCATGCAGATTTGTTTCAGCCATGAGCTTGGCGAGTCCTTGTCCTTTAATCAACTTAGTTGGTTTAATCTCCACATCGTATTCTAACAACGCAGCGATCCACTTACCCCGTCTTCCCTCTGGATCTTCCTGTACCAAAACATCTTTAACCGCTGCATTAGGAACGTATGCTATAATGTGGGAATGCAGTATATACACGCGGAAATCTTTCAAGGCCTTTACAATCGCAAGTGCTTGTTTCTCAATAATGTTGCATTTCAATGCTCCGTCCCTTATAATCCGACTGAAAAAAGCAATGGGCTTCTCAACTCCATCCCTTTTTTGCATTAAAACAACTGCCGATGTGTGCTCAGAAGCAAAGGAAAACAAAATGAAGTCCTGTGTGTAGTCCGGGCTGATTAAAATAGGAGCTGAAGAAAGAGCTAACTTTACCAAATTGAAGGATTTCACCGCCTCTTCTGTCCACTTTACCTGACTGTCATTTTTCAGCATGTTCGTGATTTCTCTAAGATGCTTTGCAAGATTTGGAATGAAACGACGCAGAAAATTCATTTTACCATTAAATGACTGTATTTCTTTCTTGTTCCGGGGCTGTTCAATCTATTGTATGGCTTCAACACGTGCAAGGTCAACTCGAATGCCATCTTTCGATATGATGTGGCCAAGGAGCTTGCCTTCATCCATGGCAAAAAGACTCTTTTTCGGATTCAGCGAAATGCCATATTTTCTGCATTTCTGGAAAACAATTTTCAAATGATACAAATGTTCCTCATCAGAATTTGAAAACACAGTTAAATCATCAAGGTAAACAGCCAAAAATACATCTTTCTCATTGGCAAAAGCCATGTCCATAGCACGCTGAAAGGTGGCGCCTGCATTCTTCAAACCAAACGACATTTTTGCATAATGAAACGTTCCCCAAGGAGTGGCGAACGCAGTCTTATCACGATCATCTTCATGCACTAAAATCTGATTATAACCTGAGTATCCGTCGAGTAGTGACATCCTTGATGCTCCAACTACTCGCTGCAATATATGGTCCATTTTTGGCAGCAGATAATTGTCTTTTAATGATACTTTATTCAAGTTTCTGAAGTCGATACATAAACGGATCTCACCTGTTTTCTTTCTCACGGGCACCAAATTTGATATCCAATCTGAGAATCGGATAGGCACAATGATTCCTGACTTATACAACCTATTTACCTCTTTTTCAATCGATGGTAGCAGTTTTGGATTGATTCTCCTCAACTTTTGACGAAAAGCCTTCTGATTTGGTTTAATGGGGATAGTATGCGGAATGATATTAGTGTCATATGTTTTTAGATCTGAGTAATCCCACGCAAAAGCATCAGAAAATGAAGACAACAATTTCACACACTCTGCCTTTACCTTTGGTGACAATGACTTTGATAACTTAACCATCTTGGGATTCTCAGTTGTCCCAATATTTACCTCTTCTACCCCTTTCTCGGTTGGCCTCAATGTCGGTTTGCGGGCTACATCGTCTTGATCAAAAAGTTTCTCCAAAGGAATCAATCCTTTAGGAATGATGTTATCTTTAAGTTGCAGCACTTCCATTTGGTTTATTTGTATATCATCATTACCATCATCATGTTCTGTATCTATGGAGGTGTCTTTAAACTTACCCTTATTCTGCAGAAAATCACTAATCTCCTCGTCATCCTGAAAGACTTGCCAACATCGCTGATTGTCTAGAACGGTGGGGCGGTGTTTCACATGAATCTCGAACTTGTTGCTGGAATTCATTGGAATTTTAAGATTGCTTGCTGCCTTAGCAAGTCCATCAGCAACACCATTTTCTATGTGAGGCACACATGTCAAGGTATGATCAGAAAATAACTTCAGAATATCTAAAACTGCATTACGATAAGGCCTCGTGCGAGGATGCTTGGCCTGAAACTCACCCTTAACCTTCTTTATCACCAACTCTGAATCACCATAAACTACAATCCTTTTCGCGTTCATCTTTCTAAGAATCTTAAGGCCAGCAATTAGAGCCTCATATTCAGCTTCATTATTAGAACAGTCAAATGCCAGCTTGTAGGAACACACTCTCACATTTCTTGTAACCCTATCCAAAGCAGAAAATGGACTACGAATCCAAACACCAATTCCAGCATCGTCGCTACCCACTGCGCCATCAAAATCCATGGTCCAAAGACCATCTTCATCATCCTCTAAATGCTAAAATTGTGCCAGCTCTGTTTTTCCTGTTTGCTGCCCATTATCTTTAGCTGATTGCTCCACAGTAGCTTGATTTTCTCTTTTTTCTTTTTGCAGAACTTCTCTAAAATTCTCAATGATTTCTGGTATATCTTCCGCCTGAACTAATTGACTATCTATATCATTAAAACTATCAGCAAACAACACAAAATATTCTAAGTCGGTATGTACATAATTTACAGGATGATTGATTGGTTTCTCCTTGCTGGTTATCATGTATTTCATCTTCTTCTCTCGATATAACTTTCTCATTTGACCGAAGACTGGAATTGTCGCATAAGAGAAATCTAACTGTAGTGTACCTTTCAACTTTGCTCCCCAAGATCTTGAAAGGAGCATCCCAAATCGCAGAGGAATGTCTGCCACAACCACATCCATTAAGACATTCTTCGCCGGAATTTGATCTAAGCTTACAACCAAATCTTTGATGAGTCTGATACACCTCACACGGCTGGAATCAAATGAATACAAATCATGATATTTTCTTGTAATGTCTAGTCCCAGCTTTTCCATGATCGCCTTTATCAAATTGTGCTAAGTCGAATTGACCTGAACATGGTATTGTGCAAAACAGACCATGCAACTCCTCAACCGATATAAAAGGGAGGAACATCACTGTCAGGGGACTCACCATCTAATGCAGGCCCGAAAATCAATTCTGGCTGATCATCCTCAATATTTACCATATCGAACATTGGATCAAAGTTCAGAATTTTGGAGACTTGACCGCGGTAGCTGCTGTTCTTCATGATTTATGTCAAAGGAATAGATATTTTTAATTTGGAAATTTCATTTTCCAAACTAAATGCTGAAATTTTCTCAACCTCTTTGACCGGAACTTCCTTCTTTTCAGCCTTATCGTTCACTATGTTTGGCTGATTTATCTTTTCTGCTGATGATACTTTACTAGCTGCGAGATCAATTGTTTCTTTTCCTTTCTTCTGTGGTATCGGTGAATCTGCCTTTGGTGCTGAAGCTTCTTTCCGTTTCTAAATTGGATTTATGGGCACATCTCGGTTTCTCAATGAGTATTGCTTCTGTTGAGTAGACAAAGCATTCAAATATCCTCTTTGGTAATCATCTGACTCTTCCTCTAAATCTGCATCATTTGCTAAAATGAAATCTTCATCTTTGTGTGCAACTGAACTTTCTCCATATTCTTCATCCTCAAGTAATATAAATAGGCAGATCATCGGGAGTGAAGAAATGATTTTTCTTACCTACTACATCTTCTTCTTCGTCTGAATCTTGACTCACAAAATTCTGCAAAAGAGGTGTCTTAATCTGCTGTTGGGCTGCCGGCTCTTGTGGTATTTGTTCACACTGCTTAATTCTGAACTGTGGCTGCTGCTAGCCACGGTAGTTTGGATTCCGAATCTGTGTTTCTAATTTGTCAAGTGTCATCCTTTTGAACATTTTTTCCATCTCACGAAGCAAGTGCTGTTCGGATGTAGATGTGGAAGGCTCTTCCTTTATAGTCACTATTCTCTCTGCTTTCAACCGTGCTCTCTTATCGTTCAGATTCGCCTCAACACTAATGGCAATCTTCTGCATATCTTCTAAGGTAGGTGGATCTCTGTCACGTAGAAAATAAGCCATCTCCAAATCAAAACCATCCAGGAATTTAAGAAGAGCTGACTTTTTAGACGGTCTTAAGTCATCTGGAATTGCATTATACACTGTATTGAATCTGATAATATAATCCTGAACGGACTCACCAGGATTACGCTTGATGTTTGTATACTCTGAAGTGATCTGCAGCGGATATTTTTTCATCTCCCATCGATCTAAAAATTGTGTCTGAAGCTCTTGCAATGTATTGATACTTCTGGCCTGTAGAGCTCTGAACCATTTACGAACCTCTCCTCCAAAAGTCTGGGCAAACAATCTCATTGAAACATTTTATGCATCAACTTCATGCAAGTCCAAAAAGTCTGTCATTCGGACAATATGCTGCTGAGCTGATATACTCTGTGGTGTGCCATCGAATATAGGAATCTTGCTCTGGTAATCAGTAGGCATAGGATCTAAATTGGCCGGCAAAGCAAGAGGTGCAAATCTGGCAGCCATGACTCTCGGCAGATTGATAATCTGTTGTCTCGGAGAAACAGGAGGACTGGGAGCAGTAGGTGAACGAGGTGTATGCGGTGGAGACGGAGGAGAAACTACTGCTGATTGCTGATCAGAAATCTCAGGCTGAACAGGAATGGTAGGGATAATGGAAGGTTCAGTGGGAATCCGTGAACTAGATGCAACTTCAGATGGTCCAAGAGTTTGTGAAGCAGATTCAATGAATTCAGGAATGTTGGTAGCCACGATGGAATTTTGTAGATTCAGAATATAATTGTCGATAGATCTATTTGCTTGCTCAACTTCTAAATACTTGATGAACTCAGGATTGATAACGGTAGAACCAGTGGCACTTTCGGATTTGGTTTCAAACAATGATAACTCAAACTGATCGTCAAACTCAATATCATCAATGTACTAAAAAACAGTGGGATCTGAGTGAGATTTGACCAAAGGAACAATAGGAGCTTCTCGACGGAAAATTCTTGGGATTAGGTTGGGGTTTTCATATACTGGAGGCGGATTTGGATCAGGATTTGATCTGGTATGCCTTCTTGAAGCCAGTGTATTGATCTACTCGGGATAAATTTCAAGGAACACAATCAATTATCTTCAGCCTTTCGACTTCTAGACTCAATCATCCAAAGGTCTAGAACGAACAAGTATACTGGGGTGATTTGCAAATCAAGTGCTTCATTCACAAGCTTACCGGAGATCGACTAAAGCAGCATTTATCTACTTCCGCTTATGCATGGAAAAAGCGTTTCGAAAGCTACCTGGCGTGAAAGCAGATTTCGAAAGTTTGATTTTGATTTTTTTGGGTTTTTGTTGGAGAAATGGGAAAAACAATTTTGGGTCTGGGGATAAGGCCAGATCTTTGCAGAATTCGAGTTGGGGCGAGGTAGGCAGTAGTCTTGATGCTTTTGATCGAGTATATGGATGGATCAGAAAGACAAGGAGCTGAAGAGGGAAAAGAAGAACTTGGATCCTCTCCAAACAGGCGAACACATACAAAATTAAATGAATTCAAAGGCAGAGCACTGTAAACAATGGATTCAACCTCATTTACTCATTCATTTTAGTTTCAGAATCATAAGAAGGGATGGAATACATTAAACATGAAATAACTTACAATAAACCGAGATAAAACACCATCAAGAACTGAAATCCACAAGAATCCCAACAGGTGCTGCAAAACCTCTGATCTTTCCTTAGCCAAAATATGAAAAATATGTACAATAGTGTGCCAAAAGTTTCCCAAGAGTCCAACATGAGGTGTCTCGAATTAAAAAATATATGAATCCATGTAACCCCTCCCATGCCTCTAGGGGTCGAGTTCCTTCTTGAGGATCGGTTCAGCAGAATTCTGTCGAGGAGCTAAAATCTGAAGCGGTAACAACTTGCCTAAAAGAGTGGAAGCTGATTCATTTACATGATTTCACTTTTTTGAGAGTGAATCTTCTAGAATAGGTAAAAATGAGCCAAATTTGGCCAACCCTCAATTTACATCATTAAAACTCAAAAGTAAGTACAAAAACAAAAGTGGTCAGCAAAGCGAGAAATCTTGGTGGAAAATGAAAAATGTTAAAATCTATGGTACTTGTGCACAGGCTATATGAGTAAAGCGCGCCTTTCGACCCCATTTTGAGGCATCTGCCGGCAGGTGGAGCTCAGCAGTAGCTGGTTGAAATCCACAGATCTTGGCTATCCATGAAGTGTAATTTCCCAATTTGGAGCTCATTTTCCCCTCCAAAACTTCATTCTCCCAGAAGTACTTCCTGCTAGTGCAAAAGGTGGCAGAAAGGTGGTTTTCATGGTGTTTTTGGGCCTTTTGATCATCCAGAACTTGATGAAATGCTTCAGCCATACTGGAGCATGCATAAATTACCATGAAAAACCCAAAAATATAAATTTTTCCTCCAGCAAGTGTCTCAATCATAAGCGAGCGCGTCGACGCGCTACTCGTATAGCTGAAAAATCTGTTTTTAGACCAAAATATTTCAAAATGACAAAAATTTCTCCAAATTTGCTCAAATTCGGAGCGAAGACCCTCCATCATGTATCATGCCCAGCCAACGAAGCCTTGGCCAAAATCCGAAGTGGATCAGGCCTTTTCCGCCGTTTTAGTGCTCTGCTCAACCTCCTCTTTAGAATCTTCATTTTTGCTTTGCAGACATGCATGCGAGCCCAATAATGACCTTTCATGTGGCGAAGCATGTCTTTGTCTCTATTGGCCTTTGCCAACAACTTCTCCAGATGAATGTTAACATGTGTGAGGCAAGAATCTCGATCAGCTGGTGTCATATCGCCTGGTCTCTTCCGGGCCAATTGTCGATCCTCACGGATTCGCAGCAGCTCATAAAGTGTGTGCTCATCCTCTAGATGTTTGTTGCGCTGCTCCAGGTAGTTTATCACCCACTGAGCCTTCTACAATTTATCTTTCAGCGTGTCATTCTCGGCCCTTTGCTCCTGGATGATCTCTTTCAGTTTCGAGCTAGGAGAGCTCGCATCAACATCAATGATCGTGAAATCCGTGTCTCGGCCTTCTGATGGGCCCTCATCAAGCATGGGCTTCTTGCCCCTATCCTGGATCTGTATCTATGATGAATAATAAGGTGATACCCCTTCCACATCATGTGGAGATAATACTCGCTCTGCTGATGGAGTCGGCGAGACCCCTTCCACCCCGGGTGGAGTTAATACTTGCCATGTAGCTGCAAATAAGGCCCTGTGGCCTCGCTGGTATGTCACATACAATGGAGCACTGATATGCTCAAACTTAGGAATGTCAGGCTGGTGTGAAGGCTCTCCCGCATCATGAACTATCTCAAGAGGTGGCTGTGGCGCTGTGAAGAAGTCACGGGAGATGAAATCCTCCCAAGTGATGCCCTGCTGTGTCAACTGATGTACCACTACGATCTTGATCAGAGCGTAATGATATATACTCCTATGCTGCTGTGTTGGGGTCTTCTTCTGTACAAAAATCATCATCCTCTCTATGTTGCGATACATGAAGTACGGAATGTTCATCATACGTACCCTCGTGAAGTGCATCAACAAACGGACATGGTACGCAAAGAGATGCGAGAATCTGCCCTCGCAACTGAAATACCGAATGATGAGTTTCATCAGTGGTGCAAACTCATCCTTCAGGAATCTGAAAGGAAAAACTCTGCCCAAGTGCCTCATATACCCAGGTTTGATGTATGGCTCATAGTGGAATTTCTCCAACTGCTGACGTTTGTTCCATTCCTCTCCTAAATTTGGTATGCTAGTGGCCTGAGCAATAGTCATTGGTGACAGAATGAAATCTACTCCAGCGAGGTTTACACGGCCATCATGTAAATGTAGAACAAATAAATGAGCTAGTTCACGATGAAGCTGGGTTTGTGAAATCATCTCATAGAATCGAAAACATGACTGATATCGAAAAAAATCCATTGCAAGCGGACATGCCTGCAATTGAGCCAAAGAAGTAGGCTCCTCCCTGAGATGTTTACCACCTTTGCCACCTTTGTGAGGCCTCCGTGGCACATTACCCTCTCCTGTGGAATCACTGTCAGACTCCTGCTCATAAACTGAATCTGTCTCTGACATGGCTCTGAAAACAAGTTGTCTGCAATATGTGTGTTGATATAGGTGTAGTGAAGTCAAAGGCTTCAATGCATTCTCAAAACCCAAATATATTGCATATGTACCAAAACATCATAAGCAAACAAGTGACAGTGGTAATAGCTCTGTTTTAGTGGCATAGAAACAGTCTCTGTTTTTGGATCACAAGTGATTTTGACAAATAAGTACCAAATGAAAATGTAGTGTGCAGCCTTTGTAATGCTGGCCAAGGATTTGTCAATGGACTGTGTTTGTGTTTGAAACAATAGCAAGGACAACAGTGGTAATATTATGGCAAAAAACTATGTGAAAACATGAGACTATATGGACAAGTCAACACGAAAGGATGTGACAGCAGTGGTAAAATGGCAAAAAGGCATGAGGATGATGTACATAATGTGCCTGTGCGCCACAAGCAATATAGGTATGAGCACATATACCAATCACGAAATTTTACAAACCCTTCACTAGATTGTCACTGTATCTTTTAAAACCCTGAGAATTGAATTTGCTATGAACATAGGGTTTATAGATTTCTTCTCAAGCAATGCTTGTTTCCCAACTTCAAAAAAATACCAAAACCTCTTTCAAAAATCACTGAGCAATGATTAAAAACATGTTTGCAAGTGGATGGAGGCGTTTGAGCTCGAAATTGGACGCAAAGACAAAATTGTTTGGCTCTGTCACTGTATGGGTAGCGCGCCTACCCAACGCGTAGCGCGCCCTATACACGTAGCGCCTGTGTTATTTGCAAAGGGTTGGGGAAGGTTAAGTGCGTAGCGCACCTTATATGGGTAGCGCGCCTCCTGTATGGGTAGCGCGCACCTCCAATCACTGTCCACGGCTATGAAAACACGGCTTCGGCCTTCAAGAACACAAACACGATTTCTGCCTTGAGTTTTTCGAGCAAATGAAATTGTTTGCCATGATTTATATGTGAAGAAAATATCTCATCAAATCAGATTTGATTTAAATTTGTTTGCTAACCCACTTTATAATGTTTCGGCACTTTGACATTTGATCAATTAATACAATGCTTCTCTTTTGGCTTTTCTGAGTTTTGGACTGATAATACTTTGTTGTCTTTTGCAGGGATCTGGCACTTGGCTTAGGAAAAGATCAGAGGCTTGCTCTGAAGTTTCTTATGGTGAAATAGATACAATTATTACAAAAAATGAAATTAGACAATTTCTAGTTCCAAAACAGAGTTTTGGACTAGAAATGTCTTCAAATACTTTTGATAATAAAAATGTGAAATTCAAAACTTGCGAAACCAACCTCATGGCCTGCGGGCTTTTATGACATGTATGCAAAGGACTTGAAAACCCTAGACTCTAGGACTAAAGACTCTTTTTTAACGAAAACAATCATTAATGACCATGAATGAAATGACTATGAACTTCAGTGATTTTTGAGGAATTTCTAAATAGCCTTGCAGGTACAAGCATGAGGAAACACAAGACAACCAGACCCCCTCGTCAGTCAATGGCATGCTCCTAGCGAAATGCAACGAAGTGGAACAAGCGAGACACCTAAGAATGATATGCAAAAAGCGAAATGATCTCTGACGGAGGGCTGTAAGAACCGACTCTAACAACACCTAAAGTCCTCCTCTTCATGCACTTGTGCTATAGAATAATGTGGTTAGTCTTAGAACACCTACAAAGTTGCTCGACCTTCCAAAAGCTAATATTTTCATCCACCTACAATCATATAATTTTCAACCTATTATAGTGAGAGATTACCACTTATTTTGTGCGTATAATTGCCCACAGATGTCTTGCCCTAGTCTCCTCTTCTTCGCTACATTTACCAGCCCAACCATAGCCCAAAAAATAACCAAAAATCAAGCCAAAGCCAAACTTAATCTCCTCCTTTACTCAGTTTCTAAGGTTGTAGCTAAGTATTTGGCCCTCTTTTCTTATCTTTACATGAGTAAAAAATGTATTTAAGTAGCTCAGCGTACAAGAATATTAATTCCCTTTCTTAAATTACCATATCATAAGCATTATGCCTCTTGTAAAGTTAAACTTCATTATTTTAATCATAAATTACAAAGAATATTTGCAATCTATAAAGGGACTAGTTGTAGAGACTGTCAATGATGTTTTTTGTGTTTAGAAATCTATAGGGTGGTATTTAGGATGATTTCTCTTTCTATGATAACTTCTTGTGATGTATTTTTACTTTTTATTAATTATTAACTTCTTCTATTATTATTATGTTTGTATATCATCAAATAGCTACCAAAACAAAAAGAAAAATAGTACACAAGAACACAGGATATAGATTGCAACCCAAGGCCAAAACCTCTCCACTTGAGAGGAAAACCCGTAAATCTCTTCTCTTCTTATCGATTTTTCAATTAACAAATTTTGAGATCTCTAGACCAATACCAATACCCTTCCAAGAACAATTTCAACCTATACTGATTATGCACTTCCTTTTTCCAAGTCAACCCCAATCAAATCACTTCCAATAGCACAACTTCGATCCCCAGCTTCATAATTTCAGCCTCTACTGCAGGTCTGGAAATTTTTCCCCCCTGCAACTACTACTGCATCCACATGTGTGAGAAAAGTTAGCCTTCCAAGGCCTCCCAAAAACTTCTCTTGACTTTATTCCTTATCTAGGGCTATTTTGTGACCTATTAGGCCCTTCTTCCAATAATTTTGATCCTCATGCAGTAGATAGAGAATTTTGACCATGAAGCAATAGACCCTAGATTTCCTTCTTTGCACATGTAAGAGAATTACCTCATAAACTTCTTTTCTTCATACTCCTTCTTTTCTAGCCTTCTTGTGCTTCTCCTTCACGTAGATGAGATAAGAAGTGATTTTTTCCAAAGGAGGTCGATTTCCCTACTTTATTTAGGCTTCTTAAGGTGGACGTGGCTCCTCAAAATAGATCGAATTCTTAGCTGCCAAGAAGGCTTAGTATTGGAGGGTATTTTTGTTGATTTGTGTAGCTTGGGAGGTACTCCAAGCCCTAGGGTTTAGGATTTGGAGGGAAAATCACCACAAGGGAAGCTTGTGGGCTTGGAACCCAAGTATGGGGTTTTTCACCCAGTTGTCTTTGTGGCAATACCGGAAGCACATTTCTACATGTGATGGCATGAGACAATAAAGGGTAGATAGGAGAATCCAACGCTTCAAAAATCGTCAAATTCTGAGTTGTAGAAGTGGAGATATGAATTTTTGTAGATAAAATATGCAGGCTTCACAAATGGGTCAAGGTCGGCTTGGTGTAAAGTTGACATGGGACAGTGGTTGAAGCCCCTAATTTGCAACGTTGGAGGAGCCCTTGTGTTGGTATAAATACAAGGTGATTGTATGTGTCATGAGCATCCATTGTGGCAATACATCACTCAAGAGGAGATTCAAAATTTTCGAGTGACCTAGCTTCAACAAAGGAGCCAGGAGGACAGCGTGAGGAGGCCTAAGATAGCATGGGGTAATTATGTATGTTGTAGGTGAAAATGAGTTGGATTAGGGATTGTTTGAGGCATATTTTGGAGCTGTCTTGGGTTCAAATTGCAGGGAAAAGAAGGACCGTAGAAAGGGAGCCTACAAAACAACAAGTGGAGGTCTAGAAGCAACTTGGTATTCTTTGTTTGTTGTAGGTGAAAATGTGGTGTTGAAAGGTTTGTTTAAAGGCAATATCAGGGTTGTTTCAAGTGCATGTGGCTAGAAATATTAGGCTGCAAGTCTAGAGGGCAAAAAAAAGTTGTTCTAGGGTTGTTTTGGTGAATTTTTGCAGGAGGTTGAAAGCTACAACAACTTTTGTGCTAGGCCGCAGGCCATAGCTAGCAGCTGGGCCATCCTTTGTTGATGTGTTTGGTTAAAACAAGGCACAAAGAGGCATCGTAGGAGTGGAGTGCTTCTCCCTTGGAGGACCATAGCCTTAAAGAGGCTTACCTGTTGATTTGCTTGGAGGTTAAGAGTTGTTGGTGATTCCCTAACCAGTGATGCAGGAGTCCAACGTGGTGAATAACAGTTGTTTTGGAGGTGTAATTGGTCAATTTGACCACTGGATTGGATAAATATTTTAGCAGCATGTTGATGCCAAGTTGATAACATTACGAGGTGGAAAAGTATCATATTAGGAGCAGATTCACCAGTGATTGGATTGGGTGCCAAAGGTTTGTTGGAGGGCAGCGTGTTGGCTACCCAAAGTATCCATAGACGATTTATATTGAAGGACAAAGAGTAGCTTAAGGTTGGGTGAAGGTTGGTGTCGAAGTGCAACAATTTGATGGAAAAAAGTTTTTTCTATCCTAGCATATTGGAGCTTAGGTATTGGCCAGCCTAGAGAGCAGATTATATTATCCCATGTATGTTGGAAATATTGTCATTGATGGCAAAGGAGGCAGCAAAGACAGAGACAGGCAAAGAGAGCAGCATAGCAGCAAGATGTAGAGAGGGTCGAGCAGCAGAGACAGGGTCATTTAAAGAAGAGGCAGCAAAAGGAGAATGAAGGAAGCAAGGAGCAGCATTAGACAAGAAGAAGAGAAAGAAACAGAGAGACAACAAAAGCAGCAAAGAAACCAACAATAGAGCGAGGCAACAGAGAGGTAGATATTTTGTGCGTTAATTGTAATATCGATCAGTCAGGGATAAGCAGAATCATATAAGGTAACAGTGGAAGTGGTGTCTATTAATTAAACTATGTTGAGGAATTGCACAGCGAAGGCAATGGAGGCAGCAAAGACAGAGACAGGTCGAGCAGCAGAAGCAGGTAAGGCAAAGGCACAGGAAAGAACCGTTATCGAAAGACAGGAACAGTCGAATACAGAGACACAGCTGTTATTGCAAAGACAGTCGTTATTCCGAGAATCACTACCCAGCCAGGAATCGCTACCCACGTAGAAGTATATGTGCAGTGCATCATATAATCAAAGGTCCAAAGCATATTTATGAAGTTATACGGAGCGCATAATACAAAGTTTTATAAGGCGGGACCAGCAATATCGCAACTTTGCAACATTGCGCCATCGCACCATCGCAATATCGCAACTTCACAACATTGCGCCATCGCACCATCGCAATATCGCAACTTTGCAACATTGCGCCATCGCACCATCGCAACATCGCAACTTCACAACATTGCGCCATCACACCATCGCAATATCGCAACTTCACAACATTGCGCCATCGCACTATCACATTATCGCAACCATCGCAATATCCCAGTTGGTTGAAACTACAAAGCAACTATCGCAAATTAGAAATTTGCAATTGCGATTAATTGCATTTGAAAACGTGTCAGGTGGGCCCGAAAGGAGTTCTATATGTTTTAAAACAGGCTTTATTGTATGCGCCGAGAGTATGTTAAGGTGTATTAAAAGGGCAGAGTATATGATTAAATCATCTTAAAATTAAGCCAAGAGACAAAGTTGAGTTATATATATATATATATTAAAAGGTGTTGTCATATATATATATATATATACATATATATTATATATATATAATGATGGTGCGATACCGTATGGTCTGTAGACCCGCGGGCCTCAGCTTAAGGGGAGGGCGATTATAAATGTAATACAATTGTGATATATGTATGTTCCGGCCTGCGGAATGTTCCACATCAACAAGACACTTACTACAAGTCAGCAGTCACGTATTCTTATAAAAAGCACTGATATAAAAGAACTGTTACATATATTCAACAATTACACCCCCACAGAGGACAGAAGAGAAAACAGAGCTGAAAAGAGATAAAACACAGTCACAGAAAAGACAAAGACACAGTTAGAGAAAATACAAATGCGCAGCAAGCCAAGAGACAAAACGAGTGAGCTGGAGTTCTCATTTAAATTTGAATGTAAATGTTTTATTTAAATTTATATTGTTGTGATGCATTGGCAAGTCTCCGGAAGAAATCAAATATCCCACTGTAATATTAAAATAAGCACCTACAGTTACATCTTTCTGAGTGAGCTGAAAAGAGATGAGAAGGCAGAAGGCAAAGAGACATGGCTGTCCATTTCGAATTCCCAGTGGAATACAAACAGCCATGAAGCTATTTTTGTATAAAACAGGGTAATATCCAAGGGGTGAATGTCGACGAAAAAAAAAAAGGAGTGAGAGAAGAAGAGAGTATGCAGCAGAATTAAAGAGAGTTGAAGAGAATAAGCAAGCTACAAGAAGAATGTGAATGAGGAGGAGCTGAGCAAAGAAGAAGAAGGGGCTGAGCAGAGATGATACAGGTCTGATATAGATTTGATGAACAGCAGAGAAGAAGGTACAGAATAGAGCTGATATCCAAGGTAAATCAGCAAGTGTTTTTCTTTTGAAAGAGTAAGGAAGTTGGAGCTTCCCTATCAAGTTGTAGCTTGATAGATGTCAGTTGTAGCTGACTGAGGTAGGAGCCTCCTGTAGGTTGGTGCCTGCAGAAAATAGATGGGAGTTGGTGCTTCCATATCAAGTTGTAGCTTGATAAAATGTCAGTTGTAGCTGACTGAGGTAGGAGCCTCCTATAGGTTGGTGCCTGCAGAAAATAAATGGGAGTTGGAGCTTCCTTGCAAGTTGTAGCTTGCAAAATTGAGGTTGGAGCCTCCTGTAGGTTGGTGCCTGCAGAAAATCAGTGGTGAGAGGGAGTTGGAGCTTTCCTTTGCATCATAACAATAATAAGATGTGGTTTTCTCCCTTTATGGGTTTCCACGTATATCTGGTGTCTATGTGCATGATGTCTATGTGTTGATATGATATATTTATTCTACTAATACTCGCTGCTAACATATTAAGACTGCTGGTACATTATCTAATCTGCTTATTAATTTTTGCTCATAAATAAAGATTGCCCACACATTATGTTGATCATGAAATGAAGGTGTTAATAAAGTAAAATAAGTTTTAAAGGAAAAGTTTTAAAATTCCATGAATGTGTTAAACTGATTCACCCCCCCCCCCTCTCAGTTTAACTAAGAGTTCAACAATTGGTATCAAAGCCAGGTTCCTTGTATATCAGTCTAACAACTGAAAGGAGATCCTAGGCTCTCAAGATGGCAAGTCAAGAAGGAAGCTCAACAAATAAAGCCTCTTTCTTTACAGGTGCAAATTATGCCTTTTGGAAAATAAGAATGAAAGCTTATTTAATGTCTTTAGGATTAGAAGCTTGGGATGCTGTGGAAATTGGATATGTCACAAAGTCAACTGATACAGAGAAAGAAGCTAAAGAAAGCTTTGTAGCTAATGCAAAAGCAATGAATGCAATCTTAAATGGACTATGTGAAGCTGAGTTTATCAAAATAATGCATAGTAAGACTGCCAAAGATATGTGGGACACTCTTGAGAATATCCATGAGGGAAATAAAAAGGTTAAGACTGCCAAACTTCAAGTATATAGAGCCCAGTTTGAAAATTCAAAAATGAATGATGATGAAGATGTTGGGAGCTTCTTCTTAAAATTTGCAGAAATTGTTAACAGTATGAAAGCTGTTGGAGAAACAATACCAGAAGGTATAATTGTACAAAAGATTCTAAGATCTCTTCCATCCAGATTCAATCCCAAGGTGTCTGCAATAGAAGAAACAGTTGATTGGGAGACCTTGACCATGAACCAACTACTAGGAAATCTTACAGCATATGAGATGAGGCTCCCACAAAAGAAGCCAAGTACAAGGGAGGCAGCATTCAAAATAGAAAAGAAGAAAGAAGAAAAGGAAGACATATGCTCCTGCTCTGATGAAGAAGAGGCTAAATTTGTCAAGAAATTGGATAGAGGATCAGGTAGATACAAAGGTAAAATTCCTTTTAAATGCTTTAACTGTGGAAGAGTTGGACATTATGCTGCTAAATGTCCTCACAAGAAAGTAAGAAATCAAGCTCAAGAATAAGAGAAAGACACATCAAAGAATTGGCAGAAAGGAAAGAAATTCAGCAGAAAATCCTTCTACGCTCAGCAAGACAGAAATGCATCTGAAGACTCAGATGAACCCTCAGAAGAAGAGGGAACCTCTGAAGTTTTACTAATGGCCATAGAATATCTTGAAGGACTCTTGCTAGAAGAAGAAGAAGAAGGGGAAGTCGATCTTGAGGGGAGCTAAGAAGTGCTCTGGAGGAGATTGACAGACTCAAACTAAAATGCAGAAAACAAAAAGAGATTCTCCTCAAATGTGTGAAAGAAGAACAAAATTCAGAAGTCCTCATGCAGCTGAAGGTAAAGCTTGAAGAAGCCAAGAAGATAGAAGATATATTACTTCAGCAAATCAAGGATAAAACCCAAGAACAAGAGAAGTTGGAGGAAGAAGTGGTATGTCTCAGGAAGAAACTAGAAAATACTCAAAGGACAGTGGTTATAAACTCTTCTCAAAAAACAATCTCTAGCAAGTTGAATGATATCCTGGTTGCTCAAAGATCCCCAATGATAAAAACAGGAATAGGCTATGAAGGAGAATCGAGTAAAGGCAAAGAAAAGGAAAACAAAAATATAATTTTTGTAAAAGCAAAGAAGACTGATGAAGAAGCCTAGACAATTCCTACAAAAGAAGAACCATGTAATAAGGATGACAGGGATCAGAAGAAATCTCTAGTAACAAGGAATATAATGAATACTAAGATGGCAGAAAAAGAATCATATGCCCCTGAGTATATCAAATTTGGAAGTCATCAGAGGAGATTCTTGCCTCCTATGAAGAATGCCACCTGTTATGTTTGCCACAAGCCAGGACACATTGTTGCATATTGTCATGCAAGGAGGAATGATTCAAACCAAAAAAATATGCAAGCATGGAAGAGACAACCTTACATCAGGTATGCAAGTAATTTCTATGGTTATTGCTTTTATTGTAAGGATTTTGGCCATAGAATTATTGAATGTAGAAAGTATGGACAAAGACTGATGTTCAATACCTCAAGGAGGTTTATGAGTCAAAGCAATTTTGTTCATGCTCACAATTCTGCAAAAACTATAGTCAAATGTTGTATATGCAATCAAATTGGGCATATATCTTCCAAGTGTTCTCTAAAGGGATATAATTCATCACCTCACAAAAGATACCAAACAAAAGGGGGCCTCCAGTGGATAAAGAAGGTGAATAAATGTGACTTGGCTTTAACTGCTCAAGATTTGAAGAGTCGATGGTATTTGGACAGTGGCTGCTCTAAACACATGACAGGAGATAAAAACAAGTTTTTAACTCTTGACGAAAAGAAATCGGGCAATGTCACTTTTGGAAATGACAAATCAGGAAAGATCAAGGGAAAAGGATCAGTCATCATAGACAATGGCAGAGGAAAGGCCCAAGATGTATTATATGTAGATGGGCTGAAAGAAAATTTACTGAGTGTCAGTCAGATGTGTGATAAAGGTTGTGAAGTTCTCTTTAGAGCACAAGATTGTGTAGTCAGATCAAGCACAACAGGAAAAACTCTACTCAAAGGTGTTCGAACAGAGAGTAATGTGTACATAGTGAAAGAGGAGGATGAACCTTGCCATCTTAGCAAACTCGAGGAGTCATGGTTATGGCATAGGAGATTGGGACATCTCAGCTTTGACCATATCATTAGACTGAGCAAGAAGAAAGATGTCAGAGATATGCCAGAAATAAAAAGGCCCTCAAACACAATATGCAAATCTTGTCAGTTGGGAAAACAAACTCGCACATCCTTTAAATCTAAAGAAGAGTTATCAACAAGAAGACCATTGCAACTTGTGCACATGGATCTGTGTGGACCTGCAAGAACTAAAACACCTAGTGGAGAGTCCTACTTTATGCTGATAATAGATGATTTCTCTAGAATGACATGGGTTGCTTTTCTCAAGAATAAATCGGAAGCTCAGGACAAATTCAAAACATTTAAAGCATTAGAAGAAAATCAGACAGGATGCAAGCTGAAATGCATCAGATCAGACAGAGGAGGTTAATTCACTAATTATGACTTTGCAGACCTATGTAATGAACATGGAATAAAGAAACAATTTACTATTGCAGGGACACCTCAGCAGAATGGAGTAGCAGAGAGACAAAACAGGTTTGTACAACAAATAGCAAGAGCTATGATGCAAGAGAATAATATTGCTCAAACCTTCTGGGCAGAACCAGTGCACACAGCAGTACATATCCTTAATAAAGCTCACTTAAGGCCAAGCAGTGACAAGACTCCCTATGAACTATGGCATGGAAAGCCAGCCTCAATCAAACATTTTAGAATCTTTGGAAGCAAGTGTTACATTAAGAATAATGATGAAAATCTTGGCAAATTTGATGCAAGAGCAGATGAAGGGATATTTCTAGGATATGCTTCCAAAAGCAAAGGGTACAGGTGCTAAAACAAGACCCTTCGGAATATAGTTGAAAGTATTGATGTGAGATTTGATGAAGAACTTCCAAACAATACTAGAGATACAGACTGCTGCAGTACATCAGACAACAATGAAGAAGAAGATCAAAATGATGATGAAACAAGCAAAACATCAGAAAATGCTGGACTAAACTCAAAAACCCCCTCAAGATACACTCAAAAGAACCATCCAGAAGATCAAATCATAGGAGACAAGAATGTAGGAGTGAAAACAAGAAGGCAGCTAACTGAACAGACAGAAGAAGTATACATAGCCAGGTTGTCACAAATAGAACCAAAGAAATTTGAAGAAGCCAGCAAGGACAAGTCTTGGGTAAATGCAATGAATGAAGAATTGGACCAAATTGAGAAAAACAATACCTGGGAACTAGTTCCTAGACCTGCTGAGAAAAATGTCATAGGCTCAAAATGGGTATTCAAAAACAAAATGAATGAGCAAGGACAAGTAATCAAGAATAAAGCTAGGCTGGTCTGCAAAGGATACTCACAAATAGAAGGACTTGATTATGATGAAACATTTTCCCCTGTAGCCAGAATGGAAGCTATCAAAATGTTCCTGGCATTTTCATGCTATCAAAATTTCAAGGTATATCAAATGGATGTAAAATCTGCTTTTCTTAATGGTGATCTAGAAGAAGAAGTGTACATGGAACAACCAGAAGGTTTCTCATTGACATATAAAGAAGACTATGTATGTAAACTGAAAAAGGCCCTATATGGACTGAAACAGGCTCCTCGTGCTTGGCACTCAAGACTGGATAAATATTTGCAAAAACAGGGTTTTAAAAGAGGTGGAGTAGACAACAATCTATACATAAAAGCGCATGAAAATGAACTCCTAATTGTTGTTGTATATGTTGATGACATTATGTTTGGAAGCAACAGAGATGAGCTAGCAAAAGGATTTGCAGAAGAGATGAAATCAAAGTTTGAAATGTCCATGATTGGAGAGCTCAGTTTCTATTTAGGACTTCAAATTCAGCAAAGGAGCACAGGTACATTCATCTCACAAGAAAAATACCTAAAAGAAATGCTGAAAAAAATTCAAAATGGAAGATTGCAAACCTGTGTCAACTCCCATGACCACAGGTTGCAAGCTGTGTGCTGATGATGGGTCTGCTGATATAGATCAAAAACTCTACAAATCCATGATTGGAAGTCTATTGTACCTGACTGCATCAAGACCAGACATCATGCTAGCAGTAGGACTAGTGGCTAGATATCAAGCAGCACCTAAACAAAATCACCTTCTTGCAGTCAAAAGAATATTCAGATATTTACAAGGAACAACACTGTATGGACTTTGGTATCCTAAAAGCAAAAACTTCACTTTATCAGCATACACAGATGCAGATTGGGCCAGTTGTGTTGATGACAGGAAGAGTACAAGTGGAGGTGCTTTCTATCTAGGAGAAATCCTAGTTGCATGGTTAAGCAAGAAACAAACATGCATCTCTCTGTCTACAGCTGAAGCAGAATATATAGCAGCAGCAGCATGTTGTACACAAGTCATGTGGATGAAGAAAACTCTTCAAGACATGAAGGTAAGCATTGATGAACCTATTTCAATCAAATGTGATAATACAAGTGCTATAAGTATATCTAAAAATCTTGTACTTCACTCAAAAACTAAACACATTCCAATCAAGTATCATTTTCTACGGGAACAAGTGGCTCAAAAAATAGTAAAACTGGAGTATGTACCAACAAAAGAGCAGACAGCAGATATATTTACTAAACCACTTGCCAGAGAACCATTTGAATATTTGAGAGACAGACTAGGGGTAGTATCTGTAGATACTATTCTCTAATATAAAGAGAAATTACAGTCTCAGGGGGAGAACAAAACAAAGATATCATTCCAGGGGGAGAATAGCCAGCAAGCTAAGCATAAAACAAGTCCACAGGATCAACATTATCAGTATTATCAGCATTATCAATATTATCAGCATTCAGAAGCAACAAGAACCTTTCAATCGTAAAATGCATCATCTTTGTCTGCAATCTAGCACATATTACAGGCACTACAAATGAATCACAACTATAAAACATATATCGAATCACTACACCAAAGTGTTCTCTCAACAAGTTTCATACATCACTCTGGAGCAGCATAGTACAATTTCACCAGAAGAGGACCTAAACGTAACTCAGAGAAAGGAAATACAACGACAGAGCCCATACGGAGAGATGAGACGTCGTCCTTTGCCATTGATGTCAAAGGGGGAGGAAGAACAAACAACAAAAGGAAGAGCAGGCAAACAGGAAGAGCAAGCAACAAGAGAAAGAGAAGGCAAACAGAGAAAAGTGGATTGCCATCAATGCTAAAGGGGGAGACTGTTGGAAATATTGTCATTGATGGAAAAGGAGGCAGCAAAGACAGAGACAGGCAAAGAGAGCAGCATAGCAGCAAGATGTAGAGAGGGTCGAGCAGCAGAGACAGGGTCATTTAAAGAAGAGGCAGCAAAAGGAGAATGAAGGAAGCAAGTAGCAGCATTAGACAAGAAGAAGAGAAAGAAACAGAGAGACAACAGAAGCAGCAAAGAAACCAGCAAAAGAGCGAGGCAACAGAGAGGTAGATATGTTGTGTGTTAATTGTAATATCGATCAGTCAGGGGTAAGCAGAATCATATAAGGTAACAGTGGAAGTGGTGTCTATTAATTAAACTATGTTGAGGAATTGCACAGCGAAGGCAATGGAGGCAGCAAAGACAGAGACAGGTCGAGCAGCAGAAGCAGGTAAGGCAAAGGCATAGGGAAGAACTGTTATCGAAAGACAGGAACAATCGAATACAGAGACACAGCTGTTATTGCAAGGACAGCCGTTATTCCAAGAATCACTACCCAGCCGGGAATCGCTACCCACACAGGAGTATATGTGCAGCGCATCATATAATCAAAGGTCCAAAGCATATTTATGAAGTTATACGGAGCGCATAATACAAAGTTTTATAAGGCGGGACCAGCAATATCACAACTTTGCAACATTGCGCCATCGCACCATCGCAATATCGCAACTTCACAACATTGCGCCATCGCACCATCGCAATATCGCAACTTTGCAACATTGCACCATCGCACCATCGCAATATCGCAACTTCACAACATTGCGCCATCACACCATCGCAATATCGCAACTTCACAACATTGCGCCATCGCACTATCACATTATCGCAACCATCGCAATATCGCAGTTGGTTGAAACTACAAAGCAACTATCGCAAATTAGAAATTTGCAATTGCGATTAATTGCATTTGAAAACGTGTCAGGTGGGCCCGAAAGGAGTTCTATATGTTTTAAAACAGGCTTTATTGTATGCGCCGAGAGTATGTTAAGGTGTATTAAAAGGGCAGAGTATATGATTAAATCATCTTAAAATTAAGCCAAGAGACAAAGTTGAGTTATATATATATATTAAAAGGTGTTGTCATATATATATATATACATATATATTATATATATATAATGCTAGTGCGATAAGCCGTATGGTCTGTAGACCCGCGGGCCTCAGCTTAAGGGGAGGGCGATTATAAATGTAATACAATTGTGATATATGTATGTTCCGGCCTGCGGAATGTTCCACATCAACAAGACAATTACTACAAGTCAGCAGTCACGTATTCTTTTAAAAAGCACTGATATAAAAGCACTGTTACATATATTCAACAATTACACCCCCACAGAGGACAGAAGAGCAAACAGAGCTGAAAAGAGATAAAACACAGTCACAGAAAAGACAAAGACACAGTCAGAGAAAAGACAAATGCGCAGCAAGCCAAGAGACAAAACGAGTGAGCTAGAGTTCTCATTTAAATTTGAATGTAAATGTTTTATTTAAATTTATATTGTTGTGATGCATTGGCAAGTCTCCGGAAGAAAGCAAATATCCCACTGTAATATTAAAATAAGCACCTACAGTTACATCTTTCTGAGTGAGCTGAAAAGAGATGAGAAGGCAGAAGGCAAAGAGACATGGTTGTCCATTTCGAATTCCCGGTGGAATACAAATAGCCATGAAGCTATTTTTGTATAAAACAGGGTAATATCCAAGGGGTGAATGTCGACGAAAAAAAAAAGGGAGTGAGAGAAGAAGAGAGTATGCAGCAGAATTAAAGAGAGTTGAAGAGAATAAGCAAGCTGCAAGAAGAATGTGAATGAGGAGGAGCTGAGCAAAGAAGAAGAAGGGGCTGAGCAGAGATGATGCAGGTCTGATATAATATTTGATGAACATCAGAGAAGAAGGTACAGAACAGAGCTGATATCCAAGGTAAATCAGCAAGTGTTTTTCTTTTGAAAGAGTAAGGAAGTTGGAGCTTCCCTATCAAGTTGTAGCTTGATAGATGTCAGTTGTAGCTGACTGAAGTAGGAGCCTCCTGTAGGTTGGTGCCTGCAGAAAATAGATGGGAGTTGGTGCTTCCACATCAAGTTGTAGCTTGATAAAATGTCAATTGTAGCTGACTGAGGTAGGAGCCTCCTGTAGGTTGGTGCCTGCAGAAAATAGATGGGAGTTGGAGCTTCCTTGCAAGTTGTAGCTTGCAGAATTGAGGTTGGAGCTTCCTGTAGGTTGGTGCCTGCAGAAAATCAGTGGTGAGAGGGAGTTGGAGCTTGCCTTTGCATCACAACAATAATAAGATGTGGTTTTCTCCCTTTATGGGTTTCCACGTATATCTGGTGTCTATGTGCATGATTTCTATGTGTTGATATGATATATCTATTATACTAATACTTGCTGCTAACATATTAAGACTGCTGGTACATTATCTAATCTGCTTATTAATTGCTGCTCATAAATAAAGATTGCCCACACATTATGTTGATCATGAAATGAAGGTGTTAATAAAGTAAAATAAGTTTTAAAGGAAAAGTTTTAAAAGTCCATGAATGTGTTAAACTGATTCACCCCCCCCTCTCAGTTTAGCTAAGAGTTCAACAATGTACACTCTACTGATGGACGTGTAGCAGTGTTAGGTGGCAGCCCTCCTAGAGACTCGATGTGTAGTGCCCTTGATGGACTAAGGCACTACTAGTGAGCAGTACGGAAGGGAAGGACCAGCAGGATGAGATACGACATTGCGTTTGTTAGTGTATCTTGTATACCATAGAATGTTGTATTATTCAGATTTGGTTTGATATAATGAAGATTGGTTGTTGTACATTATTGTACAATTTTGTTTAAAACTGCGTATATTGTTCATATATGATTTACTGCTTTGTATTTTCCGTTGTGAAAATTAGTTTATGGTTAAGATTCTTAGTCTGGTAGCGTCAACGATTTAAGACTCTAACCTAGACCTACAGTTGTGGAAATTAAACATGGTATTAGAGCATGTCGGAGCTACTTTGAAAGTCAGTAAATCAAAGTTTCCGCAGTGAAGTACAGCGTGAGAGGGAGTTGGTCACATTGTGAGTGAAGGAGTCACTACAATGTTGAAGTTGCAGGCAGGTCTCCGATATGAGGACAGGTTGGAAGGGTTGTCAAACTATACTCCTTGGAAGGAAAGGATCAAGTTGGTCTTGTAGGTCAACATGATCTGGGAGTTTGCTAAGAAATAAATCAAGCACCCACTGACCCTAAGGAGCTAGATATATGGGAACATTTGGATACAAAAGCGAGGTTGATCATCCTTGATGGTTTGATGGATTCCTTAATACCTCATTTGTCTAGGAACAACAATGCACATGAGATGTGGATGGCTCTTCAGAATTTGTTCCAGAATAAGAATGAGAACTGGGTATTGGTATTATAGGATAATTTGAAGTCCACCAAGATGTTAAAGGGTGAAGGAATGAAATTGTATCTTGTTAGGGTCCATTAAATATAGGATTCATAATTTTGAATTCACTCTGTTAAAAAATTGAAATTTTGTACATACCTTTGCTTTCTAAAAATGTGTTCCCAAATTAAAAATGAAAAGAGGGTATGTCCTAAAAGAAAAATCAAAGGACAAAAAGAAAAAAAGATAAAAAAGAATATTAAATATGAACCCCATCAAAAATAGATCATGAAAGTGTTGCAAGTCAAAATTCCACTACTAGTTACGTTTACTGCAAAATAATGATTATGTGCAGCTTGTTCAAAATGCCATAATCCATGATGAGTTAAATAGTTTAATCTTAACTTGTTCATGCTTTAAATTTCATGTTTATAGATAGAGAATAAAGATCTTTTCAAACAGTTTAAACTTGACAAATCAGTAGATAGTTAGAGAATATACGAGGAGCTCAACAGTTTAATATGAGCCCTCGGATGAAATAAGGTTAAAATTAGATATTTTCCTACTTTAAAAGAAAAATGGATTAGGTTTTGCAAGCTCAAATGGACCCGTGAAAATAAAGTAAAAAAATGATAGAATAAATGATGAGTAGGTAGAAAGCAGTTACACAAGGCATGGATAAATATCATATAGAAAATTACTAATTCCCCTCCCCTCAAAGTATTCCAGTATTAAAAACATTCAGTTATAAAGGCTCAGAGCATTTCTCTGACTTTTTTTGGGACCGAACCCAACACTTAATTACTGATTGGCACTAAGTATTGGATCCTAAGTCATTAAAACCATTCCCTTTCATAAAAACCCTTTTCCCTTAATATCATTCATTTTACCCTAATAAACCCCTTTTCCTAAGTTTAAAACACTTTTTATCTAGGAAAACTAATACAAAAACACCCAAAAAACCCACAAAATGATTTTTTCCTAAGTATAAGTGCTAAATGTTATGTTGGGTCTCACAATGATGAAATCACACTTAAAAAACATATGTTTTACACTATGCTTAGTGTGTTTGGTCTTTCCGCAAATACATTTTATATTAACATTTAACTTAATGTATTAATTCCCATATATTCCCTTATCGCGTAGTATATTAATTCATTTTATATATTTCATAATCCAACCCATACTGTATTCTTTAACCTATAGTGTATTTTCCCCACGTGAATATTATCCTGATCCCCATAGGTTAAAAACTATCCCTTTATATAAAAAAATCCTGACCAATGTTTATGTTCCACCTATATACATTAGATTGGTTTAATAAACCATACCCGCCTATTGCATTTTACATATGAACTTTATATTAAACCTATGTTTTAATATATAAAGTTCAAACCCGCTGCATTTATAAACCCCGAGCCCCACGTATAATAGCTTATGATCCCACCCACCATTAGATCTCCCCCACAATGATCTAACGACTGACATGCATATCACAAATTTAATAGCACGACTTTTAACCAAAATGAAATTTGCGATAAAAGTTGTTTCGATGTTTTATCTCTCCTCCACGCATCATTTTACTATTGGATCACATCGATTGATCCAATCCTTCTTACCACTTTCCCACAGTGTGAAAACCATTTCAAACTGTGCGATAAAACTGCTTGTCCACTCTCGTGTTTTCTTCATGCAACCGTGCGAAAAATTGCCAATCCTTCCTCAATTTTCAATGAAGCCACTAATCTGCCCCTTCGTTATAGAGGTATACAACCATTCCACTCCAATGTTGTGCAGTAAAAACCCGATGCCACTATGCTAAAACCTATCTTCACCCTGCACTATGCAATAAACCAATGTGAAAACCCCAAGCTACTGTTTTGAAGCTCCAGGACTGTGAGAAAGGCTAAAAATTGTTTCAAAAACCCATTTTTGAGAGCCACTGCCAAAAAAATGAAACCCCGCTGCAGTTCAAACCATTTTTCACAGTATTTTCCCATCATCAAAGACATTATCCCTCCTTTCAGACCTCTGTTAAATTAAAAAGAAAAAAAATTGATTTTTGCAGTTTATTCTCAAAATATGAAATTGGGCCAACAGTTTCAATACTAGTTGACAAACTTGTTTGCTCCAAATTCTCAGATTTTAATTCAAAAGCTTCATTCAAAAAATAGTTTGTATACAAAGAATGAATTAAATCAAAGTCAGAGAGAGATCAGAATAATAAAATTTACACAGTGAATGGTAAAAGTGAAATAAGAATTCACAATGACAGTGAAAACAGAACAGTCAAAGAGCATCAGAGTTAAAGTGTATCATATAAAAGTTAGAGTGAAAGTTAAAAAAAGGTGGCAGAGTAGTGAAGGTAAAATAGTAAAATTAAAACACAGAGGCAGTAATGGTTAAATAGAGATGAAAACATTTTATCCGAAGTAAAAGTCAAAACAGTTAAAAGAACAAAAAGGTTAAAAGATGAAAACAGAGCAGGAAGGGACATTTTTGCAGAAATTTCCTGTTTAAGTCATAGTTTTACAGAAACTATTGTGGCCAATAAAAGATGAATTTTGCAAACCGGGAGGAGGTTTTATACCTAGGAGACCCATCTACAGAAACCTATCTCACTGTTTACACAAGTATTACATGATGAGAGATAGATGCACATCTTTATAGCCTATTTTTCAAACTGTGCAAAATTCTATTTTAGACATATTTTTACAGAGCCTATTGTGAAAAGCTGGAAATGAATTTTTGGAAAATGAGAGAGGTTTCTCTCACTAACAAAAACCTCTTTCACTTTTTACATATATATTTTGGATTGAGATATACAAAGGTATCATTGGACCCCAACTTTGCATAATTTCTGGAGCAAAATGCACAAAGGAAGGAGACAGTTAGTGACTTGGATGCCTCATCATCAACTAAGAGTTGATGTCAAATTTGAATTTCTCTTCTTTGTAACCATCAATCAATAAATATAGTGCCAAATAGATCTATTAGTTTTGAGTGTCCTTTATTTTAGTTCTATTTATGTAATACAGTTTGAGATATTTGTAAACCAATCTTGATATTGTTTCAAGATATTATAGTTTAGAATTTGTATAAATACTTCACTCTTTGAAGTATTATTGTGGAATAAATTGTTGAAGTTTTCTATAGTCATTTTTGTTGTACCTGAAGGGTTTCTTGTAGCAAGTTCAAGTAGCAAACTGGATCAAAACCATAGAGCATCATATTTCATTATTCATGTGATGAGCCATTGAAGTGAAGTACTCTCTACTGTCATTTTTTATCTTCTTATGTTTTACATACATCCATATATGTGTTCTAAATTTGAATGATAAATCGGGAATATTATTACAGAATTTGTTAAAATCACTCTATCTTGAACTATTTATCATTTATATGTTTTCCGCTGATTTTCAGAGTAGGGAACCCTTAATTGCTCCCTCTTTCGAATGGCCTCTCTCTTCTCCTTCCTTATGCGGACCAAAGAATTATTAATTTCTCTTTATCCCGATTAATCCACTTCACCAATAAGCCTTCAAAGATCTTTATTTACTTGTCTATATTGCCTTGAAAATATTTGTCTTTTGACCTTGATCTTGAGTTGTCTGCTTGACACATTGACTCCATATGCCCAATGGAAACCAGACCTATTACTATCCATCTTAGTAAGTGATTTTTCCCACTAACCAAACCAAATTTTCCTTTATAACTAGCCTAAAATCATATTTATAAACAAGGTTAAATCTTGTAGATAGAGCCCTCTCTAAACCCTAAGAAGGCTAGATCATAGAGTTTAAAAGTAGGTGTGTGGTTACCTCGGAATATTTCTTTCTTTCACCTTGAGAAATTACTGAGTGATAACATATTGGTGACTCCGCTAGGGAAGACTAACATATTGGCGACTCCACTGGGGAAACTAACATTTTCTTCAGAAATATTTTACAAGTTCATATCTGATCTATGATGGTGGACAGTGATCAGACACAAAAAGGTTAAAATCGTCCACCTGGCGACTCCAAATCAATTTCACAATCAAGACTCCATTGGAGGAATGAACCTGAAAGAACAATATGGAAATATCAGGCTTTTAACTTGGATCTTAATCCAAGACATTATGTTCTTTCTCATTAAGAAATGTTTTCAATGTATCTTGTATTTTAGGGAAGATCTTAGATTAGTTTTTAATTATTTTCCTTTGAAGATTGTAAGTACTAATTCTGTTAATCTCTTTGAGCAGCTTTCTTCTGAATCTAATGATGATCATTTTCCAATTAAGAAGCCTCAAATAATCAAGACTGATCTTGCAATCCTTGTACATGTTCCTATACCTTGTAAAGTTTCAGATAGATATAAGCCCCTCATTTTACCTCCTATACTTCATGATTTCCATGATAGCTATTAAAAATTTCTTCCCAAGTTTGATGGAGAAAATAATAACATCACTGCCCAAAAACATATTCAAGGTTTTGAGAATTATCTGGACCTATTTGAGATTGATGAAGATGATGTTAAAATCATACTTTTTTCTCTTTCTTTGCAAAATAGAATAAAGAGTTGGTTCAAAAATCTGCCTAATGCAAGCATCTCAAATTTCCAACAGTTTGTCAAAATTTTCCTTAATAGATGGATAATTAAAGTCAATCTTTTTGTGATCATAGAAGAATATAATCAATTAAAAAGACATCCAAATGAAATAATACAACAATTTTCTGACAGATTTAATCAAGTTTATTATTCAATGCCAGAAAATATAAGACCTCCTCATGATTCAACTCTCTTGCATTATCCAAGTGCCTTTGATCCAGAAATATAATTTCAATTAAGAGAAAGAGATTCAAAAACACTTGTACAGATGCAAAATATTGCGATTGATGTAGAAGTTAATTTGCAAATAAGAAAGGAAAAGTTGAAAGCAGAAGAAGAGAAGAAAAACATTACAAAGGTAAAACTCAACCTTTTGGAAAGAAAACTAGATGAAATCATACAGAATATCACTATGAAAGATGAATTTTTTGTTCAAAATCACCATGAAGGAATAGAAGAGGTTGATGGCCATGAACAAATTCCTTCTAATTCCAATTATCATAGATCAGAAAATGGATTTACAAATCAATATGTGGAAGAGGAAACTGCTGATCTAATGTGTATGTTTGATGACATTCCTTCTTTTGATGATTTTCATAAGTATGATCATTAGGATGATAGTTATTTTCTCCAAACTCAAGCTAACTTTACAGAGCAATCAGTAGCTAGTTTGGAGAATGAGGAAACTCATTTTTAGCAGCTAGAATACAGTGATCATCCAATACAGATCAGCTATGAGAGTGAGGAAGAAAAAGCACAAAATGTGGAAATAAGTAAAGATTATTTACCTCTTTGTTTTGCTTCATTTCAGTTCATTAGAGACAACTTTCATGCCATCAATAATCAATAGTCTTTAGGAATTATGATTGACAACAAAGAAGATAATGAAACTCTTGATCAGGATATTTCAGTTTCACAATTGAAGTTATCAGTTCCCATTAAAATACATGATCAAATAACACAAGAGAATTCAATACCACTATGTTTTGAATCATTTCAAATTTTAAAGGAAATGTGGTATAACATCATTAAAGAAAAGGATGAGCAACTTGTTCAAGTTTATGAAGTCCCATGGAATTCTGTATCCAATAGATTGCATCCATCCTCACAATTTTTTCATGATCCAATAATAGATATGTTGGATAATGAATTCATTCAAAGCCTTTCTCCATTAACTAACTATGAGTTTCAGAATCAATATGATAAAGGTTTCAGCAGTCAAACATTACAATCAGTAGGAATATCATCCCAAATCTTATATGAATGTTTGCTGGGAGATAAAGATGAAAATAACATTTCAGATTCATGGGATGGAGGCCATCCAGAACAAATGTACAGTTGTTTAGATCAGTTAAACATTAGTGTATATATCTTAGAAGATCCTTCTGAAATTTTTCTAGAGTCAACAAAGGAAATCAAGTATTTCCTTATCCTCTCATTTGTTGACAGGTTTCTAATAGATTGCAGAATTATAGTTTTGATAATCAACAAGAAAATGCAACAAAATCTATCAAAGTACATAATGCTTGAATGGTTGCATTGGTTGTTTTATTTTACCTAACCAGCAGTTGGACAGCTGATTAGAGTAAGTAGGTAGGATTTCCACTTATTTTAGTTTTCAGTTTTCAGCTAGTTTGAAATAATTCATTAATATTTGAAGCCAAGGAAAAGGCCTTAAGGTCTTGATGATTTAGTAGTTTGGTTTGAAGGTTGTAGCACCTTTTAGTCTCAGATCAGATTTCAGTTAGCATAAAAAGGTGTAAATTAAGTTCAAGAGTTTCCAGTCACAACATATGCATATTTGGGATTGGCCCAATGGATCAAGCTACTAGTCGATGGTGTTCTTGACATCTCACAAGGAGATTCCATCCCCATGTGAAGCCATTGTTAGGGTCCTATAAATATACGATTCATAATTTTGAATTGACTCTGTTAAAATCTTGAAATTTTGTACATACCCTTTCTTTCTGCAAATGTATTCCCAAATTAAAAATGAAAAGAGGTATGTCCTAAAAGAACAATCAGAGGACAAAAATAAACAAAGATCAAAAATAATATTAAATATGAACCCCATCAAAAACAGATCATGAAAGTGTTTCAAGTCAAAATGCCACTACCAGTTACTTTTACTACAAAATAATGATTATGTGCAGCTTGTTCAAAATGCCATAATCCATGATGAGTTAAATAGTTTAATCTTAATTTTTTCATGCTTTAAATTTCATGTTTATAGATAGAGAATAAAGATACTGTCAAACAATTTAAACTTGACAAATTATTATATAATTAGAGAATAAATGAGGAGCTCAACAGTTTAATATGAGCCCTCGAATGAAATAAGGTTAAAATTAGATAGTTTCCTGGTTTAAAAGAAAAATGGATTAGGGTTTGCAAGCTCAAATTCACCCGTGAAAATAAAGTAAAAAAATGATAGAATAAATGATGGGTAGGTAGAAAGTAGCTACACAAGGCATGGATAAATATCATCTGGAAAATTACTAATTTCCCTCCCCTCAAAGTATTCCAGTATTAAGAACATTCAATTATAAAGGCTCAGAGCATTTCTCTGACTTTTTTTGGGACCAGACCCAAGGCTTAATGACTGATTGGCACTAATTATTGTATCCTAACTCATTAAAACCCTTCCCCTTCATAAAAACCCTTTTCCTTTAATATCATTCATTTTACCCTAATAAAATTCCTAAGTTTAAAACACTTTTTATCTAGGAAAAGTAAAACCCCCTTGACTAATTCCCCTTTCATACAAAAATACCCAAAAAACCCAAAAAAATGGTGTTTGCCTAAGTATAGGTGTTAAATGTTATGTTGGGCCTCACAATGATGAAATCATGCTTAAAAAAACATATATTTTACACTATTCTTAGTGTATTTGGTCTTTCCGCAAATACATTTTATATTAACATTTAACTTAATGTATTAATTCCCATATATTCCCTTATCCCGTAGTATATTAATTCCTTTTATATATTTCATAATCCAACCCATGCTTTATTCTTTAACCTATGGTGTATTTTCCCCATGTGAATATTATCTCGGTCCCCATAGGTTAAAAACTATCCCTTTATATAAAAAAATCCCGCCCAATGTTTATGTTCCACCTATATACATTAGATTGGTTTAATAAACCATACCCGCCTATTGCATTTTACATGTGAAGTTTTTATTAAAACTATGTTTAAATATATAAAATTGAAACATGTTGCATTTATAAACCTCGGGCCCCGCATATAATAGCTTCTGATCCCTCCCACCGTTAGATCTCCCCCACGATGATCTAACGACCGACAGGCCATATCACAAATTTAATAGCACGACCTTTAACCAAAATGAAATTTGCGATAAAAATTGTTTCGACGTTTTATCTCTCCTCCACGCGTCATTTTACTATTGGATCGCATCGGTTGATCCAATCCTACTTACCACTTTCCCACAGTGTGAAAACCATTTAAAACTACATGATAAAACCACTTGTCCACTCTCATGTTTGCTTCCTGCAACCGTGCGAAAAGCTGCCAATCCTTCTTCAATTTTCAATGAAGCCACTTATCTTCTCCTTTGCCGTAGAGGTATACAACCATTCCACTCCAATGTTGTGTAGTAAAAACCTGATGCCACTATGCTAAAACCTATCTGCACCCTGCACTATGCAATAAACCAATGTGAAAACCCCAAGCTATTGTGTTAAAGCTCCAGGATTGTGCAAAAGGCTAAAAATTGTTTCAAAAACCCATTTTTGAGAGCCATTGCCAACAAAATGAAACCCCATTGCAGTTCAAACCATTTTTCACAGTCTTTTCCCATCATCAAAGCCATTATCCCTCCTTGCAGACCTCTGTTTCATTAAAAAATTGTTTTATTTTTGCAGGTTATTCTCAGAATATGAAATTGGGCCAACACTTTCAATACTAGTTGACAAACTTGTTTGCTCCAAATTCTCATATTTTAATTCAAAAGATTCATTCAAAAAACAGTTTGTATACAAAGAAAGAAGTAAATCAAAGTTATAAAGAGATCAAAATGATGAAATTTTCATAGTGAAAGGTAAAATTGAAATAAGAATTCACAGTGACAGTGAAAATAGAACAGTAAAAGAGCATCAGAGTTAAAGTGTATCAGATGAAAGTCGAAGTGAAAGTTAAAAAAAAGTGACAGAGTAGTCAAGGTAAAATAGTAAAAGTAAAACACAGAGGCAGTAATGGTTAAACATAGATGAAAAAAATTTTACCAGCAACAATGAATTTTATCCAAAGTAAAATTCAAAATAGTTAAAAGAACAAAAAGGTTAAAAGATTAAAACAGAGCAGGAAGGAACATTTTTGCAGAAATTTCCTGTTTAAGTCATAGTTTTTCAGAAACTATTGTGGCCAGTAAAAGATGAATTTTTCAAAATAAGAGGAGTTTTTTCTTTCTAGGAGACCCATCTACAAAAACCTATCTCACTTTTTACACAGATATTACAGAATGAGAGATACATGCACATCCTTACAGCCTATTTTTCAGACTGTGAAAAGTTCTGTTTTAGACATATTTTTATAGAGCCTATTGTGAACATATGGAAATGAATTTTAGGAAAATGAGAGAGAATTATCTCAGTAACATGTTTATCTACAAAAACCTCTTTCACTTTTTACATGTCTATTTCGGATTGAGATATACAAAGGTATCATTGGACCCCAACGTTGCAGAATTTCTGAAGAAAATTGCACAAAGGAAGGAGACAGTTAGTGACTTGGATGCCTCATCATCAACTAAGAGTTGATATCAAATTCTAATTTCTCTTATTTTTCATCATCAATCAATAAATATAGTGCCAAATAGATTCATTAGTTTTGAGTTTCCTTTATTTAAGTTCTATTTATGTAATACAGTTTGAGATATTTGTAAACCAATCTTGAAATTTTTTCAAGATATTCTAGTTTAGAATTTGTATAAATACTTCACTCTTTGAAGTATTATTGTGGAATAAATTACTGAAGTTTTCTATAGTCATTTTTTTTGTACCTAAAGGGTTTCTTGTAGCAATTTCAAGTAGTAGACCGGATCAAAACCATAGAGCATCATATTTCAGGATTTATGTGATGAGCCATTGAAGTGAAGTACTCTCTACTGTCATTGTTTATCTTCTTATTTTTTACATAAATCCATATATGTGTTCTAAATTTGAATGATAAATCAGGAGTATTATTACAGAATTTGTTAAAAGCACTATGTCTTGAACTATTTATCATTTATATGTTTTCTGCTGATTTCCATAGTAGGTAACCCTTAATTTCTTCCTCTTTCGAATGACCTCTCTCTTCTCCTTCCTTATCCGGACCAAAGAATTCTTAATTTCTCTTTATCCCAATTAATCCACTTCACCAATCAGCCTTCACAGATCTTTAGTGACTTGTCTATCTTGCCCTGAAAATATTTGTCTTTTGACCTTGATCTTGAGCTATCTGCTTGACACATTGACTCCATATGCCCAATGGAAACCAGACCTATAATTATCCATCTCAGTAAGTGATTTTTCCCACCAAACAAACCAAATTTTCCTTTATAACTAGCCTAAAATCATATTTAAAAACAAAGTTAAATCTTATAAAGAGAGCCCTCTCTGAACCCTAGGAAGGCTAGATCCTAGAGTTTAAAATTAGGCTTGTGGTTACCACAGAATTTTTCTTTCTTTAACCTTGAGAAATTACTGAGTAATAACATATCTGATGAGGTTGTCTCAAGTTAGAGATGAGCTTGCTGACATTAGTGTTAAAGTTTCAAATGCAGATATGGTAAGGATTTCCTTGAAAGGCTTCACCGAGGAATGGAAGCCCTTCATCAAAGGAATCATTGTCAGGGAGAAGTTGTCATACTGGAATAGACTGTGGGACAAATTCATTAAGTAATATTTGCGAGACAAGGATCTTTAGCCATCGAGGAAGGAAGATGAGGACATGGCTCTTGCATCGAGAATGAAGCGTAAGTCGAAGGACTTGAGTAAAATCAAGTGTTTCAATTGTGGTGAGATGGGTCATTTTTCATCGAGATTTTCATTGAAGACAAGAGATGATGAGAAGAGGAGGAAAGGAAAGTAGGTCATCAAGGTTGCCACTTCAGCAGAGAAGGATGACATCTCCAGGATATTGGAAGAGGGGGACTTTTCTATGATTTCTCATTTCTCATAGGGTACTATCAAGGAGGATGGATTGCACGTGGACAGTGGTGCGACGAAGCACATAGGTCACAGGAGGTTTTTGAGACTCTAGTTGAATGGGACTCGAAGTTGCACCTGGTGTTGGGTGACAAGAGTCAGTTGGAGATCCAAGGATTGAGAGTGGTGCCATTTAGGATGGATACCGGACGTAAGATGTGGTTCAAGGATGTATTGTTTTTACCATGACTCATACATAGTGTGATTTTCATCTCGATGATGGATAGGAAAGGATTTTCGGTCTTATTCCTAGATGGGCAGGAAATACTCAAGCCTAAAGGCTCTAAGTCCAATAGGATTATGCTTGGAGTCAAGGAGCATGGTCTCCACAGGTTGACGAGAAAGCCTGAGGATCATGTGAAAAAGCGGGGGCAGAAACAGGTTCTAGAGAAGTAGGAGAAGGTGTAGGCTTCAAAGGAGAAGGTACATGTTTCCGAGAAGAAGGTACACTTTTCAGAGAAGCTCCAGGTTCCAGAGGCTTAGAGGGAGTCGAGTTCTAGAGGGAGCTTGCAGATTTAGAGGGATACTCTGCAGCCAAAAAAGAGTGCATGGTTAGTGGGGAGCAAGGATGCTTCCACATCTGGCAAGGAGTCATGGAAGTATTGGAAAGTGCTACAAGAGTAGAAAAAGAAGTAGGAGGCTTCCAGTGACAACGACACTTCTGAGCAAAGCGTAGTTTATTGTATAGGGATTGTTACGATCGTGAGCATCAAGAGTTGGGAAAGTGTTGTGAGCAATGATTATGATGACGAAGTACTTCCTATTCATGGAGGTACCTCCCTCTCTAAGTGGGAGTGTTTATTTATGTATCTTGGGAGTTACTCCAAGCCCTAGGGTTCAAGGTTTGGAGGGAAAATCACCATAAGGGCAGCTTGTGGGCTTGGAACCCTAATATGGGGTTTTTCACCTAATTGTGTTTGGGGAAATTCCGCAAGAACATTTCTACTTGTGATGGCATGAGATGATAGATGGCGAAAAGGAGAATCCAATGCTTCGGGAATCATCAAATTCTGAGTTGTAGAAGTGGAGATATGAATTTTTGAAGATAAATTATGCAGATTTCACAAATGTGTCAAGGTCAGCTTGGTGTACATTTGACATGGAACAGTGGTTGAAGCCCCTAATTTGAAAATTTGGAGGAGCCCTTGTGTTGGTATAAATACAAGGTGATTCAATGTGTTATGAGCATCCATTGTGGCAACATATCACTCAAGAAGAGCTCTGAAATTTTCGAGTGACCTAGCCGTAGCAAAGGAGTCAAGAGGACAACGTGGGGTAATTTTGGATGTTGTAGGTGACATCGAGTTGGATTAGGGACTCTTTGAGGCATGTTTTGGAGTTTTCTTGGGTTCATATTGCAGAGAAGGACCGCAACAAGGGAGCAACAAAACAAGTGGAGGTCTAAAACGTGGTGCGATATTCTCTCTTTGCTATAGGTGAAAACATGGTGTTGAAAGGGTTGTTTGAAGGAAAGATTAGGGTTGTTTTAAGTGTGTGTTGTTGTGAAGATTAGGCTGCAAGTCTAGAGGGAAAATATAGTTTTTCTATGGTATTTCTGATGAATATTTGGAGGAGGCCAAAAGCTACAGCAGTTCTTGTGCTATGATGCAAGCCATAGCCAGCAACTGGGCCATCCTTTGGTGTTGCTTTTGGGTAAAACAAGGCACAAAGAGGCAGTGTAGGAGTGGATAGCCTCTCCTTTGGAGGATTGCAGCCTTAAATAGGCTTACTTGCTGATTTGAGTGGAGGTTAAGGGTTGTAGGTGATGCCCTAACCAGTGATGCAGGAGTGCAACAATGCGGCATGGTGAACAATAATTGTTTTGGAGGTGTATTAGGTTAATTTGATGACCGGATTGGATCAAGATTGGAGAAACTTGTTGAGTTTGAGTATCTGATATTATGAGGTGGTGAAGTGTCATATTAGGAGAAAATTCAGCATTGATTGGATTGGGTGCCATAGGTTTTTTGTAGGGTAGTGTGTTGGCTACCCAAAGTATTCCTAGACGAGTTATCTTGAAGGACGAAGAGAAGTTGAAGGTTGGGTGAAGATTGGTGCCGAAGTGAAACACTTTGATGGAAAAAGGTTGTTAGTAGCCTGACATATTAGAGCTCGGGTATTGGCCAGCCTAGAGAATATATTAGATCAACCCATTTACACTCTATAGATGTACGTGCAACAATGTTTGGTGGCATCCCTCCTGGAGTCTCAATGTGTAGTGGCCTTGATGGACTAAGGCACTACTAGTGAGTAGTACGGAAGTGAAGGACCAGCAGGATGAGATACGACATTGTGTTTGTCATTGTCTCTTGTGTACCATAGACTGTTGTATTATTTAGATTTGGTTTAATATAATGAAGATTGGTGGTTGTACATTATTATACAATTTTCTTTAAAACTGTGTATATTGTGCATATGTGATTTACTGCTTTATATTTTCTGTTGTGACAAGTATTTTATGGTTGAGATTCTTGGTTTGATATCGTCAGTGATTTAAGACTTTAACCTAGACCCAAGGTTGTGCAAATTCAACAATTTTGACATTTTTAAATACAAAAATAATTTTCTTTACAAGTTACAATGTGCCTGATGGGTCTTAAACTTATGACAATGACTCTTTTGACTTCTTGACCTAGGACAAACCCTAAAATCACTCAATGTGTGCTTGAATTATAAAATAAAAGACCTTGAGCATGAAATATATGCTCCAAAAATAACAAAAATAATTTTTCGCTCATTTTACAAAATACAAGAATTAAAAGTACATTTCATATTTATGAAGACCAAACCTAGTTACAATTTTTTCAACATTTTGAATGATGGTTTTTGTAGTTGATGAATATCTTCAAATATAATTACTGTTGTTGTAGAGGTATCTTCAAACATGCCTTCTAGTAACCTTAGAGAAACATGAATTATGAACTTTCATGCCAAGAACTTGTGTCACTGTTTTCCAACTTTACTTCGGATATTTTGTTAGATAATGATGATTTTGGACCTTTTTTGTTATGGGTTCTAAGTCTAGATCTTTTGATCCACGACATTCCCTTTAAAGTAACTCGTCGATCAGACTTGGATTTTTGGATCTTCATAGGAGTGCACTTTAGATAAACTTGCAATGGATAACTCGCCTTTATTTCAAAGGGAAATTTGGTTATTTTATATGCCCAAAACAAATATTTTTATAGGATTTCATAGGAAAACTTGAATCAACCCACAGTCATATTTGTACCATACTTTGGATTCTTCTTGTAGAATACTTTCTTTAGTTTCCATTATGCCAACAACATGTGATCTTCTAGACTCCTTGTTATGAATAAAATATTCATAAAATTTTAACAATATTAAAATAATATAAAATATTATTCATAACACTCCTACCGACCTTTGCTCTAATACCATGTTGGAATGTCAAGGTATTTGAAAATTAATGTTGATTTTGCTTACTTGATAATTATTTGTGATATTTGTTGGATTTTTATTGTTTAGTTTTAATTCTTCATGAAGCAATTACCAAAACATGAAGATCACAAAGACACAAAGAACATATGATATTGGCTTCACACTAGGTTAAAACCCCACAATTGGGAAAACCTGAACAATTCTCTTCTTTTAGAATTAGATCAAAATGAGACCTCCAAGACCCAAAGACAAAGACAACTTCCTCCATAAGATCCCCATTATCTCTCCTCCCATGTCACGGTAAAATTCAAGCTTCTTCAAACTTCAATAACACTGCAAAATCAAATAATTTTCCTATTACCAACTTCAGAGAAATTTCAGCCTTGTCACAAATTTAAGACTGCTTCATATTTTCAACCCTGTCACAAAGTTGCAGACTGCTTCAAATTTTTGGCCCTGTCACAAAACTTTAGAGAAAATTTTATCCCTCCATAGAAACATGCACATCCCTTCCACTGAAAATTTCATGTCATTTCAAAACTTGAATGAACTGCCTTTGTTTTGGTGGAGGAATCATGCTATAAATAGTTATTCTTACATGTGACCAAACATGTCCTTTTGAGTGAACCGACTTGGTCTCATTGAGGTCAATTTGACTTTTTTTACTTAAACAAACATTATTTTCCTTTTCTTACAAATAGTCCAAATGGAATTTAATTCAAATTTAATTCTTTGACTCAATCAAAACCTAGAAGCATGAAGAACATCCTTGACCTAGAGTTGAGCATGAAACCCATGCTTAAATAGAATTATTTTTCTTTTACATAAAATAAAAATTGATACAAGTACAAAAATAATTATGAAGATTGAACCTAGTTACTTTTCCAACACCCTCAAGGCTTACTCTACTTGTCTAAGAGCATTGTCATCATTAAGATTTTTATCCCTTGCCTAGTTAGTAGCTACCCTTTTTGTGTTAATTTTACAACTAAGGTCAAATTCCACTTTGGACAACTGAGATGGTTAAGATTATAATTTCATTAGATTCCTCTTTTCGATAGGACCAAAATCGACCTATAGATCGCCCCAATCGGTTAAGTAGATGTTAAAATATGAATTATTTTATTTATTAATGAAATGGAATGGGTCGGCCTCAACACATGTGGATTTGATCAAAATCCCAAGCGGTCCCTCACAAAAGTTATAAATATAAGTGACCTAGAGTTCATTCTCCCACATTTTCTCATGAGATTTTCTTCATGCACTTTTTTTTGTGAATCGTATTTTATGTTTTGGCTCACATAGGTTCGAGGGAAGAGGCTCGCGCAAGGTTCTGGATCACAGGCGAGAGGCTTGCTCTAGTCAAGGTCTTTTGATCCATAGCTACGGGCACAAATGTGCATAGTTCGGGTTAGGGCCACATGCAGATCATGGTAAGGTAACAGCTAAGCTGCTATAGTCACATGTTGGGCATGTTAAGGTCGCAACTAGTGTTTCTCAGCTAGATCGGGCTAATCAGGAACAGAGCCGCGGGCACAGTGTGTCAAGGTAGCGGCCAGGGAAGCTTTAGTCACAGGCTAAGTGTGTTGAGGTCGCGGCTAAGATATTTTCTAGGCAGATCTCAGTTGGGTCACATTTAGTTGCTTGCATAGTGCCTTCATACATCTTTCGCTCAATCACCATTGCTTGCAATTAGTCTTAGAAAACATCCTAGATTCAGATCTAGGAATTGGCAGTTGATATCAATTGGTTTTAGTGATCTATTGGTTCCATGATCTTGATGTTGTAGATATGCAAATCTATAGATCTAATCTGTATATTTTTCATTCCATTTTTCTTTGCTGAAAAATTTTTATGACGATCTATTAAAGAAGAAGATTTGAAAAGGTTTCCCCATAGTGGAGTTTTTCCATGGTCTTGGACCAATCTACTATATCTTATGGTTTTGTTATTGTCTTCTTTGTCACTACATGATTGTTTTATCTTCAGTTACATTTATGATTATTGAAACCGCTATAATTTTCTACATTGTTTATGAAGAAGTAATTTGGGATAAAGTAATTGATATAACATAGAACAATCCAAAAAACTAACATGGTTTTGGAATACACTCAAGGAAGGATTCCCAAACCTCCATCAAATCCCTCCGCTTCTATCAAGAACAGATACAAGAAATGTGAGTCCAAAGCAAAGCAAACTATAGTTGATGGTTTACAAGATCATTTACTTGCATATGTTGGGAATTTAAGAAAGTCTAAAGACATATATGACAAGATAGCTGACATGTATGAAGTCAAAAATTTGAATGAGATTATCACCTTGAAAGATAAACTCAAGGAAATTAAGATGAACGAAGGTGAAACTGTTCAGTTAGTACATTGTGAGTATCTCTCGTCTTAGAGATCAACTACAAAGGGTTGGAGAGAATGTGACTGACAGCGAGTTGGTTGTCGTGACTCTTAGAGGTCTCCCTCCTGTTTGGGAAACATTCATTACTACAATCAGCAATAGCAATGTTCTCCCGTCATTTGATGAAATTTTTGGAAAGCTTACTCAAGAAGAATCAAGAATGATAGCAAGAGGAATAACTGAGAAGCATGAAGAGGGAGAGCATGTTGCATATATCGCCCATAACAAAAGGAAGAGTTCAAAAGGAGGCCCCTCAAGAAGACCTCCTCCTCAAAGCTCAAAAGGAAGGAGTGACATATCATTATCCCATATTGAATGCTTTAACTACCACAAGAAAGTTCATTATGCATGTGATTTTCTCAAGGAGAGAAAGAGGCCTCGATACAACACCAGAAGAAACAATAATGATAAAAGAAGAATAGATAATCAAAGGAACAATCGCAACATAAGATATGAAAGGAGAAGAGATTCTTCAAGCGGCCGTGAAGAAGAACGTCCTCCTAAAAATAATTCAAGGGCTCCCAGCTATGAAAGTAATGTTGTGAATAAATCTGAATATATTCTCATTTTTTCACTTACTAGTTCTTCTCCACTAGATTCATCGAATATTTGGTTGGTTGACAGTGGGACCACTCACCACTTCTCTGGATACAAAGAATTCCTCTCTAATCTGGTAGAGAGGGAGACTAAGCTGGAAATCATTCTTGGAGCTAACTCCACTCATCCCGTAAAAGGATTTGGATCTGTTAAGTTTTACTTGAACTCTGGGGAATCAGGATTGTTGCATGATGTTATGTATGTGTCAGTTCTAATGAAGAATTTTATTTCTATATCTGCATTAGAAGATAAATGGATGAGGGTTTCTTTCATCAATGGAAAGGTCTTATCTTGGTCTGTTGATTCACATATGAAAGATGCATTCACATCAGTTCTGAGATCTAAAGGAAATCTATAAAGTTACAATAAGGCCACTTCTAGCATTGGTTCATAAGATCAATCATCTAAGTGAATTGTGGCACCACAAGCTGGCTCATCTACATTATGATGCTCTTCTGAAACTAAAGAAACTAGTCTCAGGTATTCCTGATGTTCAAGCTCATCATGATGGAGTTTGTCTAGGTTGCACAAGTGGAAAGAAAACAAGGGGACCATTCCCCTCTAGTAAGAACAAAACAAATGACATCCTCCATCTCATTCATTCAGATATATGTGGTATGATGTATGTACATTATATTGGTGGTCATCTCTACTAGATCACCTTCATTGAAGATTTCTCAAGAAATACATGGTTGTATTGCCTCAAGCACAAGGATGAAGCCTTTGAAAAATTCCAAGAATTCAAAGCTTTGGTCGAAAATCAATCAGGGAAAATAATCAAATATTTCAAGTCCTAAAATGGAGGAGAATACATTTCAAAAGAATTCATAGCATTCTGCAAGAAATAAGGGATCAAGAAGGAAACTATTTTTCCTTACACATCTAAATAGAATGGCTCAGTTGAAAGGAAGAACCGTTCGATATTGGAAGTTTCACATGCAATGCTTCATGATCAGAAGGTACCAAAGTTTTTGTGCATTGAAGCCACACATGTTGTTGTATATTTTCAAAACCGAGTGCCTCATCAAGCATTGAAAAACAAGACTCCCAAAGAAATATTTTTAGGTAACAAACCCGACATCATTCATCTTCGTATATTTGGATGTCCAGTATTCTTTCATGTGCCGAAAGACAAAAGAAACAAGATGGGAGCTACAGGAATAAAAGTAATTTTATGGGTTACTGTGAAAACTCTAAATCATACAGAATATATATTCCTGGTCAAAGGAATGTTGAAATTAGCAGGGATGTAACTTTCAATGAAAATGCACCACTTTGTAAAGAAAAATACCTTCCTCTACCTCCCAAGGAAGATGATGATGATAGGGGTATTATAGATGGTCCTTCTATGTCTATGCCCAAGCCAGATGATATTGATGTTCCCATGGAACCCGTGGATCCCTTAGATCCACCTCCCAGTGATCCTCCTTCAAAGAAAATACCACTTTGGCTTCATGACACTCTACAATATAATGAAAGAAGCGTTCCCATTTGTAGATCCTTCAGATAAAGGAAGGAACCTTGCAGGTATCATGGATATGTTTTTGCTATGAGCACCATGATTCAATTTGAACCATCCTCATTCGAAGAAGAAGTCAAAGAACAATTTTGGAAGGATGCTATGGCCGAGGAATATGAATCTATTGTGAAAAATTATGTATGGGATGTTGTGTTGAGACTGCATGGGAAGTCTATTGTGAATTCGAAGTGGTTATTCAATATCAAACATGGAATCGATGGCAGAATTGAGAAACAAAAAGTGAGGTTCGTAGAAAGAGGTTTCTCTCAGAAAGAGGGAGAAGATTACGATGACATATTTTCTCCTCTGGCTCGATACACAACTATCCATTTGATAGTTTCCCTTGTTGCTAGTCAAGGATGGACCCTTCATCAGATGGATGTAAAGGCCGCTTTCTTTCATGGTTTGTTACAGGAAGAAGTGTCTGTTGAACAACCATAGGGATTTGAAGTGGAATATTGCAGAACGCATGTTTGCAGGTTGAAGAAAGCATTGTATGGTTTGAAGTAAGCTCCTCGATCTTGGTATGCACGCATTTACAACTATCTAGTGAAACTAGTTTTCATAAGAATAAATGATGATCCCAACTCTATTTTAAGGTTGTCCAAGGTATGCCATTGATTTTGGTTCAGGAAATGAACCGTTGATGATCGAATGTAAGAGGAATTTAGCCTCTAAATTCAAGATGAAAGACCTTGGTTGTATGCACTACTTTTTGGGCCTTGAGGTGTGGCAAAGGTCTGGAGATATCTTTCTCTCACAGGGAAAGTATGTAGTAAATTTTCTAGAAATATTTGGCATGACCGAGTGCAAATCCATGACTACTCCAATGGAGATGAATTTTAAGAAGCTGTGTGGAAAAGAATCTAGACCTTATATGGAATATCCATCCAAGTACAGACAACTAATTGGGGCTCTGATGTTCCTTGTGAACACCCGTCCAGATATATGTTATGCAATTAACACATTAATTCAATTCATGACTGAGCCCCTTCATGCGCATTAGATTGTAGCCAAACATGTATTGAGATATTTACATGGATCGATCACACTTGTTCTGAGATATTCTGTTGTAGATATTCAACTTCATGGATACATTGGTGTTGATTGGGCAGCTAATGTTATTGACAGAAAGAGTACATCTGGATGTTGTTTCAGTCTTGGTTCTACCATGATATCATAAATGAGCAAGAAACAAAATTCGGTAGCATTGAGCACCACAGAAACATAATATATTGCTACTAGCACAACTATTTGTGAAGTTGTGTGGTTAAGGAAGCTCTTTGGTGAGCTCTTTGTTCAAGTCTTAGATACCACAATGATATACTGTGACAACCAGAGCGGGATTTGTTTGGCAAAGAATCTTTTATTTCATGACAAGTCCAAGCATATCGAGATTCAATATCACTTTATTCGTGGCATGGTGCAGAGAGGAGTTGTTATACTCCACCACATATCAATTGACAAGAAGATAGCAGATATTCTCACCAAGGCACTACCAAAAGGAAAGTTCTTGGTCTTCAGAGAGAAACTTTGTCTGATGAATGTATCCCCTCCGAATAAGGGGAAGCACTGATCAAGGGACTCTTCCTACCCAAATTGAATCCAAGATTCAGATCTAGGACTTGGCAGTTGATATCACTTGGTTTTAGTGATCTATTGGATCCATTCTCTTGATGTTGTAGATCTTAAGATCTATAGATCTAATCTATATATTTTCCACTACATATGTATTGGGAGCATTGTACTCTCTGCTGAAAACTTTTTATGATGATCTATTAGAGAAGAAGATTTGAAAGGGTTTCCCCCATAGTGGAGTTTTTCCCGAGCCTTGGACCAATTTTCTATCTCTTATGGTTGTGTTATTGTCTTCTTTGTCATTGCATGCATTGTTCTATCTTCAGTTACATTTTTATGATTATTTACACTGTTATAATTGGATACATTGTTTATGAAGAAGTAATTTGGGCTAAAGTAATTGATACAACATAGAACAATCTGAAAATTTAACATTTTGCGCCTCTTAAATTTTGTTGGAATTTAAGAGAAGTAAATTCTCTTTGATTACTATTAAAATGTTTCCAAATTTCTTTTATTATTCCCACAAAATCCCTCATCTTCATCCACTCTAGTTTTATTTTAAAGGGACTAACGAGCTTCTCTATTAGAGGAACCACTTCTACCACCATAGGATTATGGTCAGGGTCCCCTCTAGTGGTGACACATTGTGTGATCCTAATTGCTTCATCTAGGAAGGATTCAAAAATTAAAAATCTTTCAAGTCTCTTAACAATTATGGCTTTCCCCCTCTTAACAATTATGGCTTGCCCCACTCTTTTGTTACTCCAAGTGGGAGATAGCTTGGAAGACTTAATATTAAAAAAACTACTTTCTTCTAATTTTCTAATAAAATATCCAAAGAGAGGATCTAGTTAAGTAGTCGAGACCCAAGCCTCTAATGCTTCTTTGGTGAAATTCAAGTCCCTACCCATTGCTATTATGACTAATCTATTTTGAACAATATCCATTTTGAGAAATCTATCCTAGTATTCCATCCTATCTATGTAAGGACCACGAAATTTCATCAATTTGATATATCCCCCCAAGTACAAAGAGAAAAAAAAGGTACCTAGTCCTATCGGAAAGGCCCAAGAATTTGTTAGAGAAAATGAGCATTTATTCTATACAATCCCATTCCCACTCAATCTCCCAAGGGCGTCAATAAAATAAAAATCCCAATTCCTAAGAAGTTTAGAGAGTTCCTTAGTGATTTTCTCTCCATTTATGATTTTTTCTTTTATATCATAATAATAGAAGGTTTGTTATCATCAATTAATCTATTTACAACAAACTTTATTGTCCATCCATCTACAATTAGGAATAGTAAAATTCATTTGGAACCCTCGAAAGGGGAATTTTCTACAATATCCCCAATTAAGGATAGTTGTTTCCCATGCATGACTTTTGAGGATGCTAGTTTCTAGGTCATATACATGAAGTATTTTCTTCCCTTTTGATTGGGTTTGGGAATTTTCTCTTCAAAATATCATAAGCCCCCCACCACCTTCCCTAAAAAATAAAGTGTGTATTTTCTTCTAAGCCTTAAATTGTACTTGACCAATTCCAATTGACTAGAATCAAATTGATTTTTCCATATAGAGAGCAGTGAAAATAGGGTTTGTTATAGAACCTTTTAGAGATTATCCAATATCCACACCTTTTTCAATTCCAAGAGTGAGTATGAGAGACTGTGGGTTGGTTTTCTACTCTAAAAAAATTGGGTAAAAAATCACTTAGGGATTCCAGTTCTTTGGATCTAACCTAATTTCCTTGGGACCCAAAAACAAAATTTTCCAAGGATATACTTTTATACATAGAAACTGATTCATATTCTATAAATGTTGTCTTTAAATTGTTGTACTTCCCAATATCATGGAGATGTGTTTGTGTGTGTATATGATCTCAATTCACTTCTTTTATGTGCTAATCATTGGTGAGTAATATTGCATTGATAATTTTATCGTAGTGCATAGTTTATTCTTAAAAACTAGGAGAAATTGTGGATTTTAGATAATTAATAATTAAAATTGTGGAGACAAATGCTAATAACATTGGATGCACAACTATGAGATCAAATTTTCACTATTTGGAAATTGTGTAGCATCAAAAGCTTCATTATTTCTTTTTTTTCTATCTTGTACTATGAAAAAGTTAACTTTACATTAACAATCCAAGTTGGTAGCTTGACAATCAATTCTAAGCAATCCACGTTGGTAGCTCCTCTTAATTAATTCTAAACAATCCAAATTGGTAGCTTCACTTAATTAATTCTAAACAATCCAATTTGGTAGCTTTGCTTAATTAATTCTAAACAATCCAAGTTGATAGCTTCACTTAATTAATTCAAAGGACTACATGTGATAATCAATAGTATTACTCTGATGTAGAGGAGAAATATGTTTATTTTTATTGTCATACCATCTCATATTATGGTATGATTCTCATACATACTATTAGGACATTGACATGAGAGGTTTTCAGGTGTCCATTCAAAGGTAGACAAGCTAAGAAGTTAAGATAGTGAATTCATTAATAACTTGTGCTAGCATGATTGTTATTAATACTTTTTATTATAAGGGATAGTGAATTATTTAATAACTTGGGCTAGCATGATTGTTATTAATGTTTTTTATTATAAGGGATATGTATGTAAATGTCCCTTTAAAACAATGTTTTTTATCGTTTACTTGGCACATTTATCACCAAATGTAAGGAATTAACATTTGATATTTAATTGATATTTATGTAAAATCTAAAATAAAAAGACATTAAATTAGTGTAATTATTTCAAATTATTAGGAACTCAAGTGAAAAACTTTATATTTAGTAAAAGATGGTTATTTCTACAAATAAGAGAAAAAAATACATCATTTACAAAATAAAACAAGATTTAATCACTTTTGTTATATATATATATATATATATATATATATATATATATATATATATATATATATATTAAAAATTAATAATTAATAATTAATAATAATAATTTTCTAGATAAACCTAACTCCATTCTCCACCTATGAGTTGCCAAAAAAATGATGCAGCCAAATAATGTGTTCCTCCCCGTTATGGGAAGTCCACACTTCTTAATATTGTAAAATAAATTTTCTTTACTGATTTAACAACTTAATACACCTTTACAATTAATTACTATTACATAATTATCAAATAAATTAAAATTTCAAATTTAATTATTTCTCTTATATTTATTAGAATTTATCATTTATTCTTTATTATATTTTCTTTTCTATTTTCAAGTGTTTAAAAAAATAAATTTAGTTAGAAAATTGTAAATTTTGAATTGAGAAATATGACTTCTTCAAAATTGAAAATCTTGAATCCAACTCCATTCTTTTGAAAATCTTCTCATTATCCTATCACATACTACAATGTAAATCCTATCACATACTACAATGTAAATAAATTGCAATAATTTTTTGAGTTCAAAAATAACTTACTTGATTTTGAATCCAACTCCATTCTTTGGAAAGCTTCTCATTATCCTATCACATACTACAATGTAAATAAATTGTAATGATTTTTTGAGTTCAAAAATAACTTACATGTGATGTGCCATTAAATTTTTAAATGTATTTAAATCATTATAATTATGTTATTTAAAGAGATTTATTACTTCTAAAAAAATTCCCTAAAAGGACTATTATTCCCAAAAATCTCTTAAAAAAGTTATTTGATCATTAATATTTTTTTTATACTTTTATTTATTCCTTTCGTTAAAAATATTATTTTTAAATTATCGATTTAGGTTGGATATTTGATATATTTATTGTGATTAAAAAAACATATATAAGGGTATTTTTTAAAAATATAGGTTGATTACATCAATGTTATTTGTGAATTGATTCTCAGTAGAAATCATTTTAATGTAGGAATGGAGTATAAATTCTATGGAAGGATGGACAATAGGTAGACACTTGTTACATTTGTTATTTTATTTTTTTTACAATGAGTACTTGATTTGTTTATGAATTTGATGTAGTTTAAAATTCTAATAGGATAGTTGTTATCCTTCTTTACCTTTATTCAAATTTCACTTTGTGACATTCTTACTTTCTTCAAAGGCCAATTGTTATTAGATGTCATCCTTGAAATGAAAGGAAGTACCCAAACATTAGTACATTGAAAAAAGAAAAAAGAAAAAACACTTTCGATGCGTAATGAAGTATCATTGAGATTTACAACCTCTAACTTTTCTAAGTTAAAAAACAATAAATTAGGAATAAGCTAAATATAATTCTATGTAATACTAATATATAATATTTTTTCCATATAAAAAAATAATTCAATATAATGTGTTTCACATTGAATATACATAATGCATAGACAATTATTTAATGTTTTTAATAGTTGTATTGAGTGGTTTTTTATCTTCATATAATAATTGACATAGATGATAACATTGTGTTGAACATAGTGCTTTATCATATTAATGTATATTAATGTATATGTAGTGTCGAGAATTGATTTCCTTGGTAATCTTTAATTTGCAACTTGGAATTGGTACAATTGTTCAAATTTAAGTTGGTCCAATGTTGTTATTTTCAGCTTTCTGGTTTTCCTTTTATTTTTAGTTTTCATAACAATTTTCTTCACTTTAATTTCCATCTCTAGGAATCCTATATGTTCAAAGTAACTAGCTTTCACATATTTTAATACACATTTGACTTAAGAGTCGGTGAAAAACTAATCTAACCTTTAGTTTGTTTTTATATCTACGGATTTTTTCAAGTAAAGTGTAATTAGAAGTAATATAAGAATCAAAATACTTGGGGTTATGTTAAATCTTTCTATAGAAAACAGGTTTGCATATCCAAATCACAAGCAGAGCATTCTAAGGGCACTGCATCATTGCCCAACTTCATTTAAAAATTGAAGGTCAATTAAACAAAACATAAACACAATTTTAGGGCAGGGACTAACTACTTTGCAACTATTGCCATGTTTTGTATTATTTATCGACCATGGGCATTCATATTATCTCTTATTCAGTTTGTTTTACTCTCGTTTTTAAACTTATAAAATGACACTTTGAATATTTGTTATCATGATGTATGAAATTTGACAAAGGAAAATTATTATCTCTTAAAAAGCATAAAAAATATACACAATGTAATACTAAGAAAGAAATAGTATATATTTTAGTATTGAACTTGATCAATCCAATAACACATTTATCAACTATTGTTTATTAATATATTTTTGACAAATATGTAGAATATAAATAGAATCATGCTACTATATGCAATGTGAATGTAAGAATGGAAGACCACCTAAACACACATATGCACCCTACTACAAGCGGAAAATAAAAGAACAGTCACCAAAAAGAGGGAAGGCCACTAGGTTAATTAGGGTTTTAAATCATGATTAACTTAACGTATGGCCACAAATTATTAGGGTGCTTCACTTAACTTTCATAGTTGGGTTTTTTTTTAGTGAATTGAAATTTGTATTACCTTTTGATCAACCAATTACATGAAAACTTGAGAAACTTGGATGGACTGATCCAATATCTAAAGCTAACCTAAACTTGATAAATTCGGTACATTTACTACGGATTTGAGCTTGGAACCTAGTATTGAAAACATATTTCTCGAAGCTACTTTTTTTTTCTTTTGAACATCAATCCATTCCAAGGAGTTGTCTGGAACAAATGTAGATACAATAGTTACATTTCCATGAGATAATTCCATTTCTAAAGAGTCTTCAATGTTGGCTGCTTCATTATCACTATCCACCTGATCTGATTCATGGAAGCATTTATACCCACTCATTGGTAAAGCTCGGATTATTGTTGTATTTCATTTGTGTCCATTTGTGGGGTGAAACCCAGAATTAGAGGGATGAGATGGAGTTGCATGTGGTTGTGTTGAGGCTTGAGGACTTTCTTTTTCTATAGAAGTTTGTTGATGTTACTTGATGTCTTTCTTGGGAATTGAAGATTTCTTAAATCCTTTTGTAGCTTTTGGATCTTGCCACCCTCGGTTGTTTTCTTGTCAACTGAGGGGGGAGAGAGCCCTTGAAAATAAGTGCAGTCATTTTGGAGATGACCAAATTGTTGGAAAATATTGCAATAGAAAATTGTGTTCTCGTAGTCCAACAGTTGTGAATAAACAACTCCCCTCCAATTCAAGAGGATTTTATCAGGTAATCCTTTGTTGAGATCTATTTCAGCACATAAACGAGCAAAGGTTACAATGCCCTTCTCAAGCCTATCTGTGTCGATCTTAATGAATCGGCCCAGGGAATTTCCCACATCAGCTAGGATATCTGAATGTAGCAGATGAAGAGAAAAAATATTATCCAAAGTTGACATAGATAGGGGGTTAAAATCTAGAAACCATGGTTGAAAGGAAATCCCAGAGTGGCCCTAAAACCATGATTTAATGTTAAGGACCCTTTGACAATCCTCTATATTTTAAAATATACCATAAATAAATCAGTTTAGCAGTAAAACCAATTTTTATTTGGGGACCAGGTCTAGTGCACCCATTCCTAAGGCACAAATTTTGAACGTCGACACCCATTGAAATGACAAATAATGGAATGTTGCATATAATCAACACTAATAAAGTCAGGTTAATAATTAGCCATTCTAATAGAAGGAATATTTTCTTCCTAACCCACAACAAAAGTTGGCCCTAAGAGCTCTTTGGGAGATTGATGCAACAGCCTTGGATTTAGGGCATCTTTAAAGAATATAGGCTAAGAGGAAGAGGGTGCACCCCATCCTTTAGCTCCACCTCTTAATCTTGAAACTAGAAAGTTTGGCGTGTCCTTGGCTATGTCGTAATCACTAAGCAAATCCATTTCTTGAATTCGTCAGCCCTCATAAGGGAGATGCATAAATACATAGGGGATTCTTATTCATTCTTGAATTATGGTTTCAAGGGAAGAGACCAGATCAGTAGCCCACACCTGCGAATAGAAAGCACTCATTGAAAAGGGCCTCACAAAGACCTAGAAGGTTAATAGATATGAAGAATTGGCCTCAACTTGGGAGAAGGAAGAACCCAACTACAAAAAATATTCCCCGGATTAACCAATCTTTCTTCTACTCATGAGAATTGGAGGAAGAGGAGGCATGCACAAAACTATTGGAAAGAAATTTGTCGATTGTGGCGGCAGCGACAGCGGCGGCAAAAACGATAGAGGCTTGCTTGAAAGGATTAGCAGGAGAGATAGGGTTGGTCATCATAAATATTTCAAATAATAATAATAATAATAATAAAAGGAAAATAAAATAAATAAATAAAAATAAAATAGGTTTCATAGTAGGTTTTACTAGCGAATTAATAAAGAGAAGTAAATCAACTAACAAAAGTTAACTTACGGGAATTTCCTTTAGTGAGCTAGAAACCCTAATGTCATCTTAGAGCTCTCTCTATTAATCATGTCGTACTTCCAAGAGACACCATGATTCTAATGCTTCTACTAAAAGGGTTAGCATCTCCCTCATGTTTATGTCTAATTCTTCTATGAGAGGAGCTATTTCACTCTTAAGCAATTTGATGGTGTTGGAAGTTTCAATGTTAGGAGAAGATTTAATGAAGAATAAAATAGCATGGCAAGTGGAGTTATCAAACTAGAAGAAACATTTTTTTTACAACACAAACAGAGGGAGTTGAGAATAAATTTCCTATAAACTCCAACCATGAGTTGGCCCTGAGCATTCTAATTAACCCTTACATGTGAGCAAGGGTTCTTGGACATAGCCACTACCTACCATTCCTTTAAAATTAAGTATGGTGTTAGCACATGGATATGCATCCCACCCACCCCACCTTATTTTTCTATGTTTTCACCTCATCTCTGTCATTATCACTGGCCTCACGATGTTTTTTTTTTCCATTATCGCATTTATATTGCGTCGACCATGTCATCAAATTACTTATCCTTATAATCACCATTTTTTTCCAATTCTATATCATCTTTTTATCCTTTACATGCTAATTTCACCAAAAAATTGTTTGTATAATGGAGGAAAGCAATGTTCTGAAAGTGTTGGGATAATTTAGTATTATTGGTCTACTTCGTGTACATTGCCTTCTTGGAGAGTATTACAATGGACTCAAGTGCTTCAGGCTGTGGTGAAATTGGTTGACCAAATGAGAAATACTATGAGGTATTTGTCACATATTTGGACTTATTAGCACTAATAAAAGAGAAAGAGACATGGTTGAAAGGTGCCTTCAAAATTTTGGCTTCGTCGAATGGATGGTTGGGTTATGGTTTATTTCTCCAAGTTAAGGTCTAAGTTTCGAAGGGGAAGAGCCCACGAAGGAGCCAAAAATGGTGCACTACACATTAAATAGGATGGTGTGGAAAATTGTATATAAACATCAATGTTTCACCTCCCATAGTGCATGTGGGATAAACCCACTTTCAAACTTTTTTATAAAAAAATTTCCAATTTTCTATGTGTGACCAGTTGACTTCCGAGGCAATTCCTGAGAAAGTGGTGGCAAAATTTTGGAAACTGAAAGAGGTTTTTTCTCATCATGGGCTAAAAAAAAATAATGTATTTAAGTTTTGGCATATCTACTACAATTTGGGAGAATCGAGATCATCTTTGAGCCCTATTTTTGGGATCTCGAAATTTTCCTGTTTGACACATGTTTTTGGAATGTAGATCTCGGGCAAATGAAAAACATCTCAGGAAACTGAACGAGGTTTTTCCTCAGCACGGGCTAAACAAAAATAACCTTTTTTTTTATTTTTTGGCATAGCTATTACAGATTGGAAGAATCGAGATCATCTTTGAGCCCTATTTTTCGGATCTCAAAATCTTCCTGTTTGACACATGTTTTTGGAATGTGGATCTCAGGAAAATGGAAACAAATCTCAGGAAATGGAAAGATGTTTTTGCTCATAAGAAATTGATCTACAAAAACCTCTTCCTGATTTTACACAGCTATCATGATTTGGAAGTTTCTAATTCATAATTGCAGTGTTATTTTTGTAGTAGGTTGGTCTTTTTTTGGGGATACAGTTCTAGATTTTGATGTAACAAACTACTCTTTTGGGGGAATTGGATAATTTTGACCTCTAAATCTTAATATGGGTTCTATTCCTATATATATATATATATATATATATATATATTGTAAATTCAATGTAATAGTTGTTGGCAATCAAAGGGAGAGACGGTTGGACTGTGGGAACTTTCCTAAAAATTATTATGTAATTAATGCAGAAGTTTTTTTCTTCTAAGTTTGAGATTCATCACGGTGTTTATGTTCAGTATGGGTTCCTGTATAATCATTTACATTATTATGTTTTTCTGCTAGTATTGTCTGAGAGTAAGTGATAGGAATTCATCCATGTTAGATGCTCCTTTCACACTGATGATTATTGTCATGTGTTAATGGTTATCTTTATAGAATTCATCCATGTTTGATGCTCTGTTTTGTAACCTATTTTTGTGTTATCTCTTCTAAAGTTGCGTTGGAGATTCATCCATTGATAGATGTTTGTAGTGTAGTGGGATTTTTTCTCCTTTCCATCTCTCATTTCATATTATTTATCCAATTAAACATAGTGTTTACTTTGCCTCAAATCTGCAAAAAGAAACTAGCCTTGACTCCATTTCCCAATGGTACTTTCTCTCTTGTTGTTCCGACCCAGAAAACCTAAAACAAAACCATAGAGATACAGAGGAACAATTTGCAGCCATAATTTAGGAATTCCTGTGGTGTGTAAATTTGGTGATGTTATTTCTTTATGTTAATATTTATCCATTTTATCATTATATTTGCTTTCTAGTGATAATCTCTCCAGATTGTAAACAGAATTCATGTCACATGCTCTATTTTAAAAGAGATTCTCATGTATTTTTCCCATCCTTCTATCAAAATGAATTCACCTCTTGTGCTCACTTTTATTTTCTCCAATTTCATCATATACCATTAAACAACAAAAACTCCAAAATACCTCTTATGCATACCTACCTTGCTCCTATTTTTGGTTGTGATGTAAAACTTTGTTATCTTAAACCTAGTTGCAGTAGCTCCTTTCCTGATCCAGCACCATAATTTCAAACAAACAAACCCTTTTGTGTTTCATACCTACTCTAAAACCTTTTCATCCAACCCTCTTAGCTGTGATTTTTGTGGAGAGAGCCCTCTCCAACTTGGTAGGGCTAGATACCAAGTTAAAAGGTTGGTATGTGGTTACCTCGGCTGGACTCTTCCTCAGCCTTAGAGATCCGGAGGAGTGATAACAGATGGCAGGAGGGATAAATCAATAACGACATGGAAAGGGAAGTACATGGATGTGAAGTGGTGTGAACTTGACCCTTAAGGCATCCAAGGGGTGACTTCATTTCTGATGAGGGGGATGTAGCATATGATGTACCAATTCGTCCACCTCTTCAATTTGACCTCCACTCCATTCAAGGTTGTGCCTTGAGAGTATAACCTAGATCACCTATGTATGACAAAGGAGATATAAAAAAAGGTATGATGGACATTTTATTTCATGCCACCTTTATATTTCATACATCTCCACTTCATCCATATTTTTTTAAACATAAAGTTTTCTCTCTTGTTTCCTCATATTACTTTCTTTATCTTGTTAAAATCTCCCATCCTAGCCCACTAGACTATGGACTAGAGACAATAAAAAAGGCAATCAAGATTGCACCAATACATAGACTTGGCTTTAAAACCCCCCTCAACTACATGTGAATGAGTCCAAGTGCAAGTTCCAGGTGATTTTGGCGACATAGATACACCTGTCATAACATGGCGACTTAGTGAAAGGGAACTTTGTAATTATATATACGCAACATTTTCAATAAAGAAAATCTCCATGTTGGAAACCCATTGCTAAATTAACATGGAATGTCTTTGTTTACATACTAATATTAAAGAGGTTTGGGTTATAAAAGAGAGGTAAATTTAAAGGTGTCATTGAAGATGTTAAAGAGACATTTTCTTGTCAAGTGGGTAGGTGGAAAAAATAGTGGCTTAAATTAACTATAATGTTGTAAAAAAAAAGCATCAATGTAAAATATGATTGTCATAAATTCAAAAGGTAGATAGTTGAGGTTCAATATGGTACATCCAAATTGCAAGAACAAGAAGCTCCTTCTTACTCATCAACAAATACACTATCGCACATGGAAAATGGGTTGAGGAAGATGGGAAACCTTGACGAAGACGTTAATTCCCCATTTTAATCAATAATAATAACATTAGAATCCAAAATGGACAGACCTCAAAAGGCGGAAAGCAAGATTGATCATGCTAATATTTTGAGCTATGATGTTTACTTGTCTGGTTGTAAACAATTATGTCCATACGAATGTAGAGATATTTAAGTGTACCATGTTAGTAATAAGAATCACTTAATTTTAGTGTATGGTCTCGTTGTAGCGGCTACAACCACCCTCCAAAATTTTGCTTATGCTTTTATTTTGGAGCCTTCCTTCCTATCCACGAGAGCTTATCTTGTATTGTCGTTGAGTATTTATGATTTGATCAAAACTTATTTTTTTCGTCTATTCTTGTGTTTGTTTGTTTTCACACTTGGTTGATCTTTCTAAGTAACAAGCTAACCTCCTGACTTGACCTTGTAGCAATTATGGGCTTGCCTCTAAAAATTGTGCAATCCATGAGGGAAAGCCAATCTTGATGATTATAATTGTGCAATCTAGACTAGCAGTTTTTCCTTGAGCTCATAAATTGCGCATTCATGGAAGGAAGCCTAGCACTGAGCCCAAAAAATTATGCAATCCATCTCTTGAGCTTATAAACTGTGCAATGCACTAAGCTAAAAAGTTCCCCAGTTCCGCATAATTGCGAAATCTTTTCCGGCAGTATGCATGGCAAGTTTCCCAAAAAAAAAAAAAAAAAAATCCCTAGAAAATAGGGATTCATTATTAGTTTCCGAAGGTGGCATAGTGTCTATTTTTCAAAATTTCCGCCAATTGTCACTTTTTCCTTGATTTTAGGCATGTGCATCATAAACCCTAATTTGCTCAAATCTATTTAATTGACGCCTCTAGAGCTCATTTATACATTCGATCTTGGATCTCTATCATTCCCAAGGAGATCAAGGAGCCTTCAATGGAGTTTGCGTCATTTTTCCGGGTGAGTTTTTCTTTTGTCGTCTTTTGTCATTTTTTCTGTCGTTTTTTGTCGTTTCACTTCTTTGAGTGTTGTTTTGCTTGTTTCTCTTCATGGTTGTTGGAATTTTAACTTATATTAACTTGTAGAAGTGTGGTTTCAGTTTTTTCGTTTTCCTTTCACAAGTGTCGCATTGCTTTTCTTGTTTTTGCACCGATGGTCATCATTCTAGCGACTCTTCTCACATATTTGATTTCCCTTCCGTTTGTTGAGTTTTTCCACTTGATTCACATTTATCCATCCATACTTAGTTAGATATGCACTTAAACTCGCAATCATTACTTAGATCTGCTTGTTTCCCACACTTGCACCGAGCATATCATCACTTTCCCTTGGCCAGTTTTCACCTTGCCCGGCTAGGCATTGTGCAAGTATAAGGCTCAAGCCAAGAGCTTGGCCTCTAATATTGCGCAATGTGTAGTATAGGCTACCCCAATTGCGCATTGTGTAGTTCTAGGGCTTAGTCTTCCACCTTGGCCACTGAGACTGCGTAATGTACATTCTCTTCCTGTCATTGCCTAGGAAAAATTGTGCATTGTGCAGTCTCAAGCCTCAGGTTACACCCTTGGCTATTGGGATTGCGCAATGCACAGTTCCTATAGCTACTCTCCTTCATTTTCTTATGAAAATTGTGCAATCCCTCTCACTAGTTTTTCGATTTGCTGCCTAATCTTGCTTTGAAGGTAGATTTTCAAAAACTAATATTTGTTTTCCATTAGTGCTTTTTCTGACCCACAGGTACCACAGTTTTTGAGCACTTCTCTCAAACATTTATTTTTATCATGGCACCCAAGAGAGTTGCTCCAAATTATACCACTAAAAGGAGTATTGGGGAAGTAGTTGAGCAAACTTCTGTTAACTATGCTAGTGTATGCGGACACTCAACTGTTTTGTTGGGTGTGGAGCCTGATTATCTTGTTTATCTTGTATCACAGTGTTGGGCCCCTATACCTTAATGGGGCGACAACACCGCCCGTAATGAAATACTGCCTGGGGGGTCCAGGGGGGGGCGGCTGCAATTTTATGGAGCACCCCCCTGGCAGGAGATTTCGAGGGCAGCGCCCCCAAAGCTAAAAACATATTTAAAATTGCCTTGTAAAAGTATAGTAATTTCTAGTCAATCTGGGTTTTTCATTAGGCAGATGATCTGACGGTAGAATTTATGTTTAGTTTACGATTTTTTTCCCTAGAAGGTAACCCCTCGCTTGTATGAGGGTATTGTATTGCGGTTGGGTATTGTATGTGTATTCTCATAGCGAGAAACAAATAGAGAGACTGTGAGAAAGAATAGAGGATATTACAGTGGATCTTCTGTAGGTTGTGTCTCTTCATTTTGCTGGATAATAGAAATGAAGGACAAGTTGTTCGGGGTGGACGTAGCCCAAACTGGGTGAACCACGTATATTTGTGTCTCTCTGGTTTTATGTGTTTTCTGTGCTTGTGTTTTCCACATATTTATGTGTTTCATTGCTCTGTAATATATAAATTTTCTAACAACTAGTATCAGAGCCGAAGGTCTATTTGCCTGATAATCTCGCAGGAAAGAAGGGTTCCTGGTTCGAGTGAGAGCAATGGCAGAAGATGGTAAGTTTAGGGTCGAGAAATTTAACGGCCAAAACTTCCCATTGTGGAAGATGCAGATGGAATATTATTTGTATCAGAAATATATGTACCTACCATTGAACAGAAAAACAAAGAAGTTGACGGCTATGACAGACGCGGAATGGGAGATTGTCGATAGAAAGGCACTCGGAATAGTACGGTTGTGCCTCACAACATTGGTAGCCTTCAATATTTCGAAGGAAACAACAACAGATCATTTGATTAAGGCGTTGGCGAAATTATATGAAAAACCCTCGGCCTCAAACAAGGTATTTCTTATGAAACGTTTATTTAATATGAATATGTCGAAAGGTGGATCTGTTACAGACCATTTAAATGATTTTAATACAATTACCAGTTAGTTAAGTTCTGTAGGGGTAAACTTTTATGATGAATTTAGAGCTCTTTTATTTTTGTGCTCATTTAGAGAAAGCTGGAATGGTTTAGTTCTGGCCATTAGTAACTATGTCTTTGGATCTAGTACTTTAAAGTTTGATGATGTTGATGGTGTTATCCTTAGCGAGGAAATGCGACGGAAAAGCTCCGATGAGACATCGGGTAATGCTTTGAGTGCAGATTCTAGGGGAAGAAAAATGGAAAGAGGAAAGAGCTCAGGATATCGCAGTAAATCAAGAAAAGGCAGATCCAAGTCCAAATTGGGGATAGTGTGCTAGAAATGCGGAAAGAAAGGACACCTAAAGAAAGACTATAGATCTCAGAAGGGAAAAGAAGGAGACGCACAGCAAGAAAACAATCATGAAGCAAATGTGACAGGTGATGTGTTACAATATGCTTTGATTCTTTCTTTCGAAAATGTTATTGATTCCTGGGTAGTAGGTTCAGGGGCCTCATTCCATGCCACACCTGATAAGAAATATTTTCATGACTATGTTCAAGGAGATTTTGAACAAGTCTGTTTGGGTGATGATAAACCCTGTAAAATTGTTGGAAATGGGTAAGGTTCTTGTAAAACAACAGAATTGAAACCAATGGCTATTAAAGGAGGTAAGGCATATTCCAGATCTGAAGAAAAATCTGATTTCAACAGGGCAGTTAGGCGGTGAAGGTTGTGTGACAACTTTCACAGATAAAACTTGGAAAGTCACCAAAGGAGCCCTGGTAATAGAAAAAGTCGAAAAGGTTGGTACATTGTATTTATCCAATGGTATTTCTAACTTTGTTAATGCTTTAACTTCCAAAGGAGCAGATGCAACATTATGCCATCATACGCTCGGACACATAAGTGAGAAGGGGATGAAGATTCTTCACTCAAGAAATTAGTTGTCGAGTTTGAAGAATGTTGATTTGGATTTCTGTGAGAATTGTATTTATGGAAAACAGAAGAGAGTCAGATTTCTCAGAGTTGGGAAAGAAAAGAAGACCCAAAAATTAGAGCTTGTGCATACATATGTATGGGGACCTGCTCAGGTATCATCTCTCGGTGGCTCTCGTTATTATGTTACTTTTATTGATGATGCAACTAGAAAAACTTGGATTTATTGTATTCAGAGTAAATCTGATGTATTTGATACTTTCAAGAAATGGAAAGCTTTGGTTGAGATTGAGACAAGAAATAAGTTGAAGTGTCTCAGATCAGACAATGGAGGTGAATATTGCAACAAATATTTTGATAGTTACTGTTCAAAGCATGGAATTTGTAGAGAGAAGACAGTTCCAAGAACACTACAAGAAAATAGTGTGTCAAAAAATATGAACAGAACAATCATGGAGCATACAGGGTGCATGAGATTGCATGCAGGATTGTCTTTACAATTTTGGGCAGATGTTGTACATATTGTTGTTTATCTAATAAACAGAGGGCCTTCACGTTACTAATAAAGAGTAGTTCAAGGTAAACTACTCTTTTTTAAAGCCTTTTGTTTGTGAGGCCTTTATCCATATTAATAAAGAAAACAGAACAAATCTTGAGGCAAAATCAAAGAAATGTACCTTTATTGGATATGGTGTTAATGATTTTGGTTATCGCTTATATGATTATGAAAATCACAAAATCATTAGGAGCAGAGATGTAATATTCAATGAAAAGGTCTTGTATAAGAATCAATTGCAGGAAAAGAAATAGGAAAAAGAAAACAAAGAATATATAGTCCTTGATGAGATCACAGAAAAAGTAAAGGTGCCTGAAAATAATAATAATCAACAACCACAACAACAGCAATAAGCACCTCAAACACCTGAAAGTGGTGTTAGAAGATCTACCAGGATAAGTAGACCCCTGAACGATACTCTCCTTCATTTTATTATTTATTGTTGACCGATTCTAGTGAACCTTAATGTCATGAAGAAGCAATGAAGGTTGAAACCAGGAAGAAGTGGGAGCTAGCCATAGAAGAAGGGATGGACTCCTTAATTCATAACCAGACTTGGGACTTAGTCAGGTTGCCTACAGGTAAAACTACATTGCAGAATAAATGGGTTTACAGGCTGAAGGAAGAAGATGGAGGAAAACAAAGGTACAAAGCTAAACTTGTGGTGAAGGGATTTGCAGAAAATAAATGTATTGATTTTGATGAAACATTTTCTCTTGTTGTTAAGATGACTTCAACCAGAACTATTTTAAGTCTTGTAACAATGGAATATTTACATCTTGAACAGTTAGATGTAAAGACAGTGTTTCTCCATGGAGATCTGCAGGAAGAGATCTATATGAAGAAACCAAAAGGATATGAGGTCAAAGGGAAAGAAAAATTAGTGTGCAGGTTAAAGAAGAGCTTGTATGGCTTAAAACAGGCTCCAAGGCAGTGGTATCTAAAATTTGATAGGTTTATATTTGAACAAGGTTATACTAGATGTTGGAACAGGGTTTCCTACGAGCTGCGAAACTGGTCCGATTTTGTATATTTTTTATTATAATTAGGCTAGCGCAGGGGTTTTGGGGTGGGTCAAAACCCCGAAAGCGTTGTAATGGGTCAAAGGGTAAACCAAGGGTTCGAAAACCACGGTTTGCGGACCATAGGAAATTTTAGGCTAGATTATTATAAATAGAGGAACATTTTGAATTGAAAGGTAGAGAAAGAAAGAGTTATTGATGCAAACTGTGGTTTAGTATATCTGTTTGGGTTTTTGGGGAAAGGACTCCTATTGGCTATGTGCGTAGAGATCCAGAGTCTTGCTGTGTGCGGACCCTGTTGCTGTGTGCGCAGGTTGGGATGGGTATTGTAAGAGGGAATTGATGAATTGATAAGAAAGGTTGTTTGAGAACTGAATCTATGTGTACTATTTGTGTGAATCATTGGTAATTACTATATTATGTTCACTCTATATTCAAGTTGCGAAAGTTCTGTGTAATTTTTCTTATTGTATCTAGATCTGTTATATTCTGTTTATGCAATATTGTGCTACTGTCATAGAAATGTATAATTATCAAACACTGTAGACCTTGTGCATGTGGATGCGAAAAGAGACCTGTAAAACCTGTGCAAAAAGAAGCGATATGGGCATCACAGGGCCGAACGCAGCTCTGTTTGCCTTACCTTCCCTTTCTCAGGATGCGGAAACCTGGTTCCAGCACCCACCCATACTACTTCGGGTGAGACTTTGACCTGCGCAAGCAGGTCACTGTTGAAAGGGCCAATAGTATAGGGGTTTGTTGGCAAACCTTGAACTCCGAACCTGGGTCGGGACCCCTCGAGCCAACAAATGGTTCCGTTGCCGGGACCTGGAGCATTTTGAGGAAGGGATCGGGTAATGACAAGCAAATACTGGAAGCCTAACAAGGAAGAAGAGCAGGTTTGAGTGAATGAGTTCCATTCCGGACGAAAGTATAATGCAGAGCAGTAAGTACTATCGAACCAATCAAGAAAGAGATAACTCTGTCTATAGCCCGCTGCAAAGAGCAGCTACGCAAAGCTCGTTAGTTGCACCGACGTCAGAACCACGGAAGAATAAAACCTCACCCGAAACCCCGATAGAAGGAGACATGGAAACGCACTTGAAATTACCTACCTTTAAAGTTGCGGGCGATGAGGACATGGATCGTTTTTGGTTTGTGGCAGACTCGGTATGGACTGCGCAGGGTGTGGTAAGCGATACTATGAAAAGAGCGCAGCTGTCCCTGGCCTTCGAAGAGAGAGCACTGGACTGGTATATGCGGTACATATCTCAAAACAAGAGCGCATCTGTTGAGGAGGTAAATCCCTCTGCGGACAGAGGTGATCCCTACTAGCCCAGCAGGGGTCTAGCAACAATCACGAAATGTTACAACGCAAGTTCCTAGCTACGAATGAAAAGACCAAAGATGGAGGCCTACCTGGAATATAATGCTACGATCTGAAGAAGAGAGCGTTCCCGTTCCTCAGCCTCGGCAGATCACGATCCTCCACGATCTCCGCGGATGGACACCTGCACATGCAAGAAACAAACAGATACAAGCATAAAATCCAGCATACGTAACTAAATATCAGTCAGAAAGGATACTACTCATATTAACATAATCGAAAACGGAGTGGAACCATAATCGTAATCATTCATTAAATAACAATCGAAAGAGATTACAACCAATGTTCTGACGTCGTGGTCTCCTTCGGATGGGTCTCCAGTCGTTCACGTCTCGCAAAGCTCGCCAGGGAAAGGGCAAACCTCTCCAGAGTCTCTCGACGATAGTCTCCTTACTTGAGTCGGCCTTAAGGGAAGAAAGAGGGCTCTTACGGCACAAAGGCTCTTGGGAATTTGGAGATTCAAAGCTTAGGCACTTCAAGACTAGCTTGCCATGGAATTGAGCAGGCTTTTATAGATGGGGAAGGAGGGAGTTGAGATCCCTATTATTGTGGGATTGGCCCTATCAACAAGGAAGGTTCCATGGGAGGTGGCAAAACCACTTCCCTTCCATAGAACTCCCGCAACCAAACCTCCCAACTCAAGATAGGCAATGGTTTCTGAGTTTGTTGAAACACAACTTCCGCCATCTTTATTTAAAAAACACTCCTTAAATTGGCTGGCGTGACTACTGCTCTGGGACAGAGTGCTAGTTGGCGCGGCCTCTTTGTAGGATTTTCCCCATTGGCGCGAGTGGTGAACTGTCTGCCGCGCCAATGCAAAAGGAGATGTTTTTATGATTTTTTGCAAGGAGATGTCTTTAGGGAAATTGAAGCTCATGCTTAGAGGAATGCATTGATGATGTTTTCAAGGCATGACAATGTTCACAGGTCACAAAATGAGTCCTCCATTGTGCGGGACGGGGAATGGTAGGGACGGTGACAAATTACTGTGTAACAGATGCCCCCTAAAGTATGAGGCCCGAGAGAGAGGGGTGAAATGCTTTACGAGAACATGTTCAACTGAAGGCCCGCCGTCGGAAAACCTACGCAGAAAAATACAACTGATATCTCAAGTACATGATGTATATGTGGTATGGGCGCAGCCATCCGAAACAGAGTACACTATAATCCGGATCCAGGGTATGGGCGCAGCCATCCAACGAGGATCAAATAAATAGACTCAGGTATGGTCGCAGCCATCCAATCAACGAGTCATATACATAATGATAATAATCCACAATCGCAGCCTGGATTACAACAGACACAATCCAGGGTCTTGCGCTCCATCTCGACCCAAACAAAGTACAAGTTCGAGCATACGAATATGTGAGCTGAAGTCGAACATGCAGGAACATCGTCTGATTACCAGACAATGATGAAAGCTGTTAACAGATGCAAGAGGAACCACCAATAATGACAATGGCCCTCAAGGTACTGCAGGTACAATCTACGGCGTGTGAATCAATGAGTTGGCGTCGAACACCCGCAGAATCACTCGATCGGAGGCCAATGATCAAAACCTCACGTCGAATGCGACGAACCTGCCATTGAGGCATGCAGGCTCCAAGGTACCATAAAGGAGTCTCTAGATCAACTTCCTGGATAATGAGCTGAAGTCGACAGGAAGTGACCTTGATCGAAGGTGGGCCATAATGTTTCCCACATCATCGACACGAGACAGAGGAACATGATGTTTTTGTTGTGAATCGGGATCGTATGAGAATCAGAGGAAGGTTGATATTTGCAGAGGCCAACTTCTCTTGAACATATAAACGGCACGACAGTGGACTTGGCAGTATTTGACATCAAACGGATCAGAGGTCATGGTGACGAGGCAATGAGCAGATGAGAGGTCAAAAAGGATTATCCAAACCCACGGAGGCAAAGTGAAGCAACGAGATGAGATGTCCCCAACCCGACACGAATGCAGACAAGTGCCATGTTCAAGAGTGACATACTGCCGACGACAACGACGATGGTTCCATTTTTTCCCCCACCATTTCTGGCGAGTACCCCAATTATTTTTGATAACAAGCTTGAAGGGGATATCATATGCTTGAAATATAAGTCCGCCCTTCGGGCGAATCCATCCTAGTGCATTTAACGAGTCTTAGGAAGGAGAAACTCGGAGAACGTCATTTCGACTGGATCCGATGTCATCAGGGTTTAACGAGTCTGACAAAGGGAGAACTCGGCGTCTTTTCATGTTTAGAGAGTTTGAAAAGACAGCAGAAAAGTAAACTCCACAGATCCCTTTTCGTAAATAGTTCCTCGGACCCGAAAAGGTAGAAAACAATATCCGAGAAAACCTCCTAGTCGCGATAGGCTAGGGTATTCCTTTTTCGTAATCAATCCATCCCAGCCCGAAAAAGGGGTAAACGTATACTGGGTAGATGTCGATTCGTGTCCAATTTAACGAGATCGAAACGATAAGGGCCTCAGCAATATTTTCATGTTTAGAGAGTCAGAAAAGCGCTGAAAGATGACTCCAAAGTGACTTTTTCGTGGATTTACTGAGTCCGAAAAAAGTATAAAATACAACTCGTTTCCATCGTTAAAGTCGCAAAAACCTGCTGCTGCACATACTAAGCAAGCGTAAAACCCATTTTCGACATAACATATTAAAATATTTGATAAAAATAACTTTTTACAATTCATTTTATGTCAAAAAGTTATAAATATGCCAAATTGGTAAAAATAAGATTACATTTACTATTCACCTTGGTAAAAAGCAACAGTAGTACATTTGGAGTGGAAACTTTTGATGGCAATTGCGACAGATCCGGTTGACCATTCAGATTCTCGTCTGCTACAGGTAAGAGGCGCTTCCCTGCTCTACATTTTCATCCATTTTTTAATAGTTTTCCCTTGTATATCAGTCATCTGTGGCCACTTTTGAAATTTTAGGGCCGCGCTCATTGGCGCGGGTATCGGGCACGGACCCGCGCCAATGGGCTCTTTTATACAAAGGGCTCGCGCCACGTGGCGCGACTGTTCACAAAACAGCCGCGCCAGCGGCCGAACCTAAAATTCCGCCTAAAAAATCGATATTTAAACCAAATTGCATGGAATTTGAGGCCTACCAGAGATCTAACTAAGGGTTTATGACCATATGGATGCAGGTAATCAAGAAAAATGGTGATTGAATGGAAAGAACGAGAGCATGGAGAAGAGGATGAACAGGCCATCCAAAGTGAGGCTTGCATGAATGCCCTTAGAAACTGTGGGCTGAAGAAGTTCTTCCTTACACCCTGTCTACGAGCTCAGCCCGAGCTCCTCCAGTATTTGATCAGTATCTGGGATGAACATGAACAAGTGTTCAGGTTGCGAGATCAGGTATTAGAGCTGGAGGTTTCTGATGTTTATTTTATCACCGGATTGTCCCGTAGAGGTCTGATCCCTGTCTTGACTGGAAGCATACCATCTGGAGAGAAGATGGAAGAAGTGATGGCACGAGTGTGCCGAGGAGCACAAATGGGATCAGGAAGAAAGAAGGTGGATATCCACACTATCCCTGATCTGGCATTGAGAGTTGTCCTACATACCATCACGTGGGTTGCAGGGTCGCAGGCACCGCACGAGGCCACCAAGGCCCAACTCCTGCTGGCCTCAGAATGTATGAGTCCCTTACTGTTCGACTGGGCAACAGTAGTAACAATAAATATGAAAAGGCAGCTCACAAAATGCAAACAAGCTAAACTGAAACAGTTTGGCTATGGTTCCATCCTGGTATCGTTCATTCTGGAACGCTTACCAATCTTCCAGGGCCAAGGGGCCTCAGTAGCAGATCCGATACCACGAGAGCCAAGAATGGCTCGCTGGGCAGCACTAATGCCCAGAGCTGGAGGCGGCCAATAGATGTCCTGGAGGCCGGAGTTCTTTAGGTGGTTACGACGCCAACTGATTGTAGTGGAGGACTGGCCATATGCAGGAACTGACTTCACCGGAGACCCAGATCTCCCACTGCCAGAAGGAGATGACTGGGACGAGGAGTTGGGTAAGACCTCATGTTTTGATTTTTTATGTTTTATATTTTTTTTTTGTTAATACACATTCGTCCTAACACATTTTATATATGTATGCAGATGTGGGACCTGAGAGACCAGCTGGGATGTCTCCAATCTCACGGAGGACTCAACTCGCCCCTGATCCTCAGGGAGAGGGCACCAGAGGAGAGGAGTTGATCCGGAATCTTGAGGGCATTTCCCGAGGGATCCCGGACTATGCTCGACTGGCAGACGTACCGATGGCATACCAGCATCACACGGTGGGAGCTCCAAGTCAGATCCACTGAATCCTGAGACGCTTAGTGCGTGCAGTCACATGCTATCATGAGCACCATGCGGATTAGCTCTTAGGATTTATACCACACCTATTTTTTGAGAGACGTATCGTCTCCGGATGTACTTAAGACGATTATGTATATTTTGACTTTTATGTGACACACTCTATGTAAACATTTCGATATCTATATATATATGCATATCTATTTCTGGATGGATCTTTCTTTACATGTGATGATGATTTATAAATTGCGCAAATGTCTGTCTAATACCAAATTTGCTACTGCATCTGTTAGTGTATTCAAATGCCTGGGTATATGATGATATGTAATGTAGTCAAAATTTCTTTCCAGTAATCGAATACGCAGATACAGACATAAGATGGATGGGTTCCTTACCGAATAGTGTCCGTTCAGTTGTAACACCACAAGTTGTGAATCTAGATACACGAGCAATTCACGGATACCAAGGTTTACTGCCTCGGTTAATAATTCTAACACAGCACTATATTCTGCGATGTTGTTCGTGGTACGTCCTAGACACACTCCTTGCAGGTCAATCAACTCACCAGTAGGATCATAGATTACCCAGGCTGCTGAGGACAGATTCCTGGTACTGCGGGAGGCACCATCCGCGAAACCAACAAATGGATGAATAGACATCTGCACCACCAGGAAGACCCGATCAGCAGAAAGATGTTTACAAAGCACACCACACTATACATGCACACAAATGAAAATCACACACCTATGTACACACACCATACCAAGAAATCACTTTAGGCATAGTACTTTTTGAGGTACAACCCATTTATGGGCTGCGCCAGTGGAACTCCTTCATAATCTATAAGCTCGTAGGCCCCGTTTTTCAAAACGCGTTTTACTATATAGGGCCCATGCCACATAGGCTGGAACTTACTGGCTCCAAGCTTGTCATGTGCTTGATCGTACAGGAGGACGAGGTCTCCTTCAATAAAGGAACGAGGAGAAACAGATTGATCAAAATGAGCTTTGACCCTCTTCTTTTGTGCTTCGATAACCAAGGCAACCAGACGACGGGTTTCATCTAACCGTTCCAGATACAGAAGACGTTCTTCCTCGGCAGAAGTATTAGGTAGAAGCTCCACAACTAATTTCAACGAAGGAATCTTGCATTCAACCGAAAGAGTTGCTTCCAGGCCATACACCAATTGAAATGGTGTGAACCCGATTCACACTCTTGCGGTGTTGATATGCCCGTTGTGCGACAACGATTGGAGATACCAATTGGTTGTGAATATAGCTGACATAGTGACGCACGAAACCTTGTTCACTAATGCAACGACCATTAAGCAGAATGAAGCAGTGTCAATTTGTCGTGACGCAAGCCCAACGCTGAAGTCAGCTCCGTCATCATGTAATCACAAAAATGAGTACCATGATCAGTGTCGATGGCTTGAGGAACCCCGAATCGTGCAATAACGTGGTTGAATATAAATGAAGCAGCCGTTCTTCCGTCAGCAGCTAGTGTAGGCATCGCCTCGGCCCACTTAGTGAAGTAGTCGACGGCGACGATGATATACGCATGCCCCCCGGCCGAGTGAGGGTTACACGTCATAAAATCTACGCCCCATTTCGCGAAAGGGCCGACGGTAAGAACGGGATGCAAAGGCAACGGCGGTGCGCGCATCTTGCGCTGAAAAATGCGGCATGCATGACATTCTGATGCAACGTGTCAGTCTTTGAATATGAAGGCCAGAAATACCACAACAACGGAGATCTTAAAGGCGGTAGCATGCAGGACATATGTCCACCATGAAGCCTTTGGCAGTCATTTAGGATTGCTTCCGTACTCTTCCAAGGTTAGGCATCGGCAGAGGCACCGAATCTACTCCAATGCGATATAAGGTATCTCCTACTATACGGTAGAGGTACAGGGTAGTGCCGAATCACGACGGCGAGAAGCGACTTATCCAACTCCCGGTAGAAACGTCGAAAGTGCGAAGATACCTATTATGTCACCGTACCAAAAGGGTCAAGTCTTGATGAGGAAAAGTGTTTCGTCCGTGCTCTTAGTCTTCGAGTGTGACTAGTATTACCGCGGGGAGAGAACATATCAAATCCGCGAAGACCAGTGATTTAGTTGACTTAGCAGTAGTGAACTCCAAGTCAAACTCCTGCAGGATCACAATCCATTTGGAGTACTTGCCCCCCAGTAATTGTCTAGAAAGAATATACGTCATAGGGTTGCAGTCTGAAACCATTGTTATCGTACGTAAAAGGATGTAATGGCGAAAGCGTTATACAGCGTGTACTGCTGCTAATGCCAACTTCTCGACATGAGCATAACGCGTTTCCGGGTCGAGAAGGTTCCGTGACAGGTAATAAACAACATGTTCATCACCGTGATCGTCATCCTGCACCAAGACCATGGCTATGGTGCTAAATGTGGCGGCTAGATATAAAGTGAAGTCGCGGTGGTAGTCCGGAGGACGAAGCAACGGAGCATTGACAAGCAACGTCTTCAGCTTCTCAAAGGATTCCTGAGAAATTTCGTCCCAATGAAAGGGAACGTTCTGCTTTAACAAACGAGTGAATCCTTTGGCCACCTCGGCATAATTCGGGATAAAGCGCCGAAGAAAGTTCGCTTTCCCTTGCAGACTCTGTAACTGATACAGGGAGGAGGGTGATGGGAGACTTACGATGGCCTCAACCTTTAGAGGGTCAAGGCGAATTCCGTCTTTCGAGACTATGAATCCTAAAAGACGGCCAGAATCAACGCAGAAGACGCATTTATGAGGATTGAGCCTGATATTGTAGCGCCTGCAACGAAGAAAGATATGGCGGAGATGCTCAGGATGGTCCTCTCACTTACCCGAATGGGCTGGCAAGTCGTCCAGATAAGGCTGAATGATATGGCGAATGTCATGAAAAGCGTAGGACATCGCACGCTGAAAAGTGGCTCCAGCGTTCTTCAAGCCGAACGGGAGTTTTTTATACGCGAAAGTACCCCACGGACAGATGAATGTGGTCTTGTGTTGATCCTCAGGTGAAATATTGATTTGGTTATATCCTGAGAAACCGTCCATTAAGGAATAGATCTCACTCCCGGCACATTCGTCGATGATCTGGTCTATAAACGGAGTGGGATAATTATCCTTTGGACAGGCGCGATTGATGTCGCGATAATCCACACAGACTCTAATCGTACCCTGCTTTTTATCGACAGGGAAAATGTTAGACACCCATTCTATGAGGGGGGTGGGATAAATAAAACCCGCGTTCAGAAGTTTTTCAACTTCTGCCTTGATGGTGGCGTCTTTTCGAGGATGCATGGGGCGTAAGCGTTGGCGCACGGGTTTCGCACCTGGATAGGTTGGAATCTCATGCACTACGATACTGGGATCAATCCCCGGCATTTCCTCGTAAGACCACGCGAAAAAATCTCTGAATTCTTTGAAAAGCTCAGTATAGACTTGAATCTCATCGGGAGAACAAGTCACACCCCCGTGAATATTCTCAACGATCCCCGGTTTAACGGAGATGTTGATTGGAACAGTTTGAGTAATGTTACCCAGGTTACCCTCCGAAAAAACCTCGTGCGTCAAGATGGGTGTTTGAAGAGGAGGGGAAGGAACCTGAGTAGCATAACGCTCCAGACAATCAGTCATTGCCCCCAAGCTAGGCATAAACGAGGAGCGATGATGTCCATCGCCCCAAGGCAGCTCCTCAAGAGACATAGTTTCAATGATAGCCTCATCGGAAGGAAAATTCTCTCTGAGAGGATCAGGTGAATCAGCCTGACCAAGCCAGGGGGATTGAGAGTAGACGTTGAGAGCCATGCTCAAAGGAGCATGCTGAGGAGGTGGAGGATCCGATGCAGCAACAATCTCACAGTAGCTGATCTCTACTGGCGTTAAAGGCATGGATTCTCCAAACTCATATACCTGCTCAGGTGTAGGAATAAGCCAGGGGTCATCAGACCTGGACAACATGTTGACTTGAGCGGTATGCGGTGGTGGTGCGGGAAAGATACCCATGAGGACTGGGTCTTTGAAGAGACCAGGTCCTATACTGTCTGGGGGATTCGGAATTTGATCCACGTATGGCACGTTGTTCTCAGAGGAAGAGGTGAAAAATGACAACTGATCCACCGTGACAATCTTGCCCTCGTGAGGGAACTTAATGAATCGAAAGACGGTGGACGGCATGCAGAGCATGGCATGGGTCCAGCTGCGGCCAAGAAGTATATTGTAGTTGAGTTTAGCGTCAACCACTTCCACTTCTACGTTGACAGTTTTTCCCTGTAATGTGATCGCTAGACTCTCGAGAATGCCCAGGGGTTTAGATTCCCGACCATCAAATGCATCAAGGGTATTGGGAGATGACGACAGGGCTGGAGAGCCGATGGCCTTCCAGCAAGCGGAGGACATAACGCAGGTAGATGCACCCTCATCCACGACGGCCCTATGAATGTTTAGACCGTTAATCCCGACTTGAATAACCAGAGCGATTTGATGTGGAAGCCGGGGAGTGAAATTCTCCAGATCGAAGGTGAGAAGACTAGAGACGACGGGATCAATGCCCTCGATCGCAGACAGTAAAGCCTTCCGTTGTGAAGGACAACTTTGAAGAACTTCTAGCGCAGACATGGCAGACGGCACTTGTGCCAAATCCTCAACAATGCTGTAATGTTGAGCGGCACGAGCATTTGGATTATAAGAAGATCTTCGAAGGACACATTTAGGAGGTGGCTTCACAACGGGTTCAGGAGAAGGCTTCTCAATTTCCAACGGTCCAGAGACAGGTGGGGGAGGCGGCCCATCCGCAACTGCCTTCCCGAGTGCCTGCCGCGATTCGTTGTAATCCTTCGACCGCGTAGCGACAGAGATAGGTGCAACACTCTTCACCATGAAAACCTGAGACCCAAACGGTGCAAATGGTGACGGCTGTTCGACCATCTGGGTCTGCTGAGAGGGAAATGGCTCTTTTAACACGGTCGGAGTCCCTTTTGGGCCTTTAAGAAGTTGACTAACCTCGAATCGTCGTGGACAATCCTTAGTATAATGGTCCCCTTCACAAATGAGGCAAGGGTACTTCGGTTTACGCTGGGAGCCATCCTTAGTACGAGATTTAGATTCTGGTTTCGGGGCATCAGATTTAGATTTGCCTTTTCCCTTCTTCTTCCCCTTGGAGGATTTGTCCGCAGGATTGGCCTAAATGGAATTCACCTCCGCGGTTTTACCAGAATCGGATGAGGCGGGATTAGCAGAGGTATTGTTGGAAGAATTAGCCTTATGCTTCCCATTCGAAGATTTCTTCGAATTCTGAGAGACAGAACCAATGAAACCATCCACCGCAGGGGTGGGCGGAGCCTTAGAGGTTCCGGGCCGTGGAGCATCAGTCAAGATGTCATAAAGCGTGCCGGACTGAGAATAGACAAGATCCAGGTATTGGGCACGCGCGATGGCTTGTTCCTCTGTCACGCACGCTCCCATCGCAATATCCTGAGCGATTTTATTCACAAAGGAGGTGGTGAGCCAGTGAGTCAGTATTTGATCAGGTATGTGAAACTTGATCAGTCTACGACGGCCCCACCACTCATGAATGTGATCTGAGATGTGAGTGGCTTTATCCTGCTTCAGGGAAGTCAGGAGGTGCGTCCCGGCTTCATACCGAACCGGTAACTGAAAATGCGTGAGGAAAGCCATGGCTAAAGAGTTGAAATCTTGGAAAATGCCACGAGATAACTCTATGTACCACTTATGGCTCCGGTTAAGAAATCTGTTGGAAAGCGTGACGAATCGAATTTGCGACAGAAGGATTAGACGAAAGGACTCTTGTATACGTCATCACATGCGCACAGGGTCCTCTCCCATCTTTTCCCTCAAACTTGGGGCCGATCACACAGTATCTTGGTGGGAACCGAAGGCCAATACGGATTATGTAAAATCGGATCATTGGTCAACTTTGAAACATCCGGCAGCTCCAAGGTAGCCAGGAACGGAAATGGAGGATTAACTGCCATGCCAGGTCCAGGATGAGGTCTGGTACCCATACTCCACGATGGTTGTGAATATCCTTGCCCCCATGGGTTCTGTCCTGCAGGATTCTGACCGTAGGGGGTGTAGGTCGTATAACCAGACTGATTTGGATGCTGGTAACCATAGTCTGGGGCTCGATAACCAGGGTACAGACCCTGATTATGCGTCGGCCCTGTATAAGCAGCGTTTGGATTTGGCTGCTGAGTGTAGGTAGAACCGAGTGGGGGAGGATAATACTGAGAGCCTCTAGGGTGGTTATAGTTCGGTTGAGACTGACCATGAGAATAATAACCACCCTGAGGATGAGTAGGCTGCTGAAAAGTGGAACCTTGCGGAGCCTGATACGTAGGGCGCAGCTGTTGATTTGGCTGCGGCATTGAATGAACCGGCTGCTGTGCAGGGTTAATGGAATGAGCGGGCTACCCTGAATGAACAGGTTGCATTGGAGGAGCCTTTGAGTAAACAGGTTGTGCAGATAAGTGGCTGAATGACAGATTGACGGATAAACCCGAGCGCGCCGGTTGCGGAGTTGACTGGGATTGTAAGTGAGCCCAGGTTATCTAGGATGGGCAGTTGGCACAGGCGGGACAGGGTTATCTAGGATGAACAGTTAGCCGATTGGTGAGCAGGACTCAGTTACTTCTTTGGAAACAGTTTAATAGACGAACCATAGGATGTTGGTGATATGCAACGTTAAAAACAACGGAATCTTATGATTTGCGCTTGATGAATGTTCGGGGATGCCCCCAGGACCATATACCGGTCCCGGTTGATACCCCGGCTGAGGCTGAACAGGTTGACCAGAAGGGCTATAATACTGTCCTTGCGGACCGCACGATGGCCCTTGTTGGCCGACAGGATAGCCTTGAATGGGCTGCCCCTGTGGATCATAAAGATAGCCAGGTTGGCCCGTAGGTTGGCCTTGGAAAGGTTGTCCTTGTGGGTTATAAGCCTGGTTATAAGGTAAACCTTGAGCATAGAGATAAGCCTCAGGAGCGGGTAGACGCAAAATCTCCCCGTGCTCGTCATACTGACCTGGGAAAGCATACATGGGAGTACCATCCTGTGCATAGTGCGAAAAGTAAGATCGGTAGGGATCTTGGGAGGACGGTCCAACCTCGGCGTTCGGCTGTTGCAAAGACAACCGATACTCCTCCGGAGAGATGTTCTCCGGTATAGCAGTGGCTAGATAAACATCTTCAGGAGTTGGCCCAACCCTAGTAGCAGATGCTGAGACAACAGGAGAAGAGGCGGCCACACAGACAGTGGGCCGGACGGGAACAGAAGTGACGGGCGTCTGAGGAGACACCCCGGGTGTGGTAGCAGCTGGCCTCGAAGCAGGAGATGATATTCCCATAGAGGCTACAGTGGAAATCATCTGACCCAGAGATCTGTATCCCTATGGTAAAGAAGGACTTGCTGTTGACATGGCAGCCAGCGCAGAGTTGTCTCCCTGAAACAATCTTCGTGGGAAGAGCTGATAGTCTTCACCAGACGTTGGGATTTCCTCACCAGAATCACTCATGGTTGATCCTACCGTTAAATCTCACAAGAGACGGTGAGAACTAGGAGGAAAAACAGCAGCAACAAAAGGCAAACCCGATGTAAGAGAAAGGAAATCAGCTCCTAATCTCAATTCAGACACAGGGTCCGAAAAGGGCCAATTGAACTCAACTGGTCCTCCAAAGGGTTGCTCGGCGAGAACCGGTCCCTCGTCAGGAAACTCGGAAACAACAGGCTGCTGTGGTTCAACAGAGGATTGGGAAGCCTCTGAAGAATCGTCCGTGTAAGGACTACCAGTAGACGAAACCGAAGGTTCTGCCACTGTGGCAAAAGACCAGAGAAAAAGAAACAAACACACACACAGGCTGAAAACGAGTTAAGACACACGATCAAACGGTCAACAAGCAATATCTAAGCGGGCGTGTAATCGTGGGTGATTAATTTTTACCACATTGAAAAGTAAGAAACTTTACCGTTTCATGTTTTAAGAGTCGAGAAACGATAAAATATGACTCTATCTCTTTCAGATTTGACACAAGCGTGAAAGGACAAGCGCTTGACGGTCTTTTCAAATTTAGGGAGTCAGAAAAGACCAAATGACTGCTCGGGAATACTAGGCACAAAGGGTGTACCAAATAACCGTGAACTGCAATATACACCTTGGTTTTAATAATGAAGAAGAAATCAACCAAGGACTTTCCGTACGTGCAGGCAATCTCCCCGAATGTTGTGTTCGGTGTATCACGGGTATAGGGCGACAGACTCGGCTTCCTGTGGATAAAGGATTGAAAACCTAGAGGGGTCTCCCTTTATATACGCGACGGTACGGGGAGCACAAGTCCGTACTAGCGCTGTCTAAAGCCAATAGGCGAATGACAGTTGCTAGGTTTAAAGACGTCGGAACACGTCTCTAGCCTAGACCTCTAAATATGTTTCGTTAGATTTCAATGCTGCCTTAGGTTAATTGAGTGGATTTTAAAGTTGATCTTCAATTAGGTTTCAATTTTTAGGCCCTAACGAATGTATTGTTTCAAAAAACTCCTAAGTGCAAAGCTACATGCCACAGTAGACCATTTTGTTCAATGAAAACTAGCTACAGAAGAGTTGAGAGTCTTTACACAAACAAAATGATTTGGAAGACAAACAATGAGATCTCTAAGGCAACTAATGAAATTGAAAATTTTTCATTCAAATCACTAATTACTAGTAAAATCGAAAATTTTCAATTTGCACTAATTCAACCAAAAGCACAAGAGATTTTTTTTGTAATTTTCAATGTTTGATAGCTAAATGCACTAAACAAACTGAAGACAAACGGAACAACTTGAGAAACGATATTGAGAGATCAAAACAAGCAAATTTCACTCAACGACACAAGCAATCAGATCCCAAATCGACCAAAGTCTCTCAAAACCAAGAAAAGACTCAAAGGCTCCAATGGACCGTGTGATCTAGGCCCAAAGCAAGACCAAACGAAATTTGAACGAAGGAATGAGCAATCACCCAAAAATCGCAACAAAACAGTGAACAACTACTAAGAGGATGCGGAGGAGCAATCAGAAAGTCGACTGGACAAACGAAACACCAAAACTCCCAAGGAGGGCTCGATACACAAAGCCACTAGATGCCCTAGGGCTTAAAACGTGAAATCGATAGATAAAAGCAAACAACCAAAGGACGGAGGCAAATTCCAGTCAAACAGGACTCCAACACACTCAGGTAGTCATAAAATCAAGAGGAAAAACACTGACCAGACCCAGAGAGCCCAAAACTGAGCAAACTCAAAAAACCTTACAGGAGTGGCGCGACTGTAAGGCTGCAACTGGCGCCAAAAAGCAATTGGTGCGGGCTAAACAAAAGCAACATGCGCCAATTGGCGCGACTGTCGGGCTAAAAAGCGCGTCAGTCGAGTTTCTCAGCAAAAAACAAAAAAGAACTACTCCAGAAGCAGATCAATGTATACTAAGCAAACCAAGAAGCAAAAGAACCCAACCCAAAAGGCTCACCAAGCAAGGAAAATCATAAAATAATCAAAACGAGACAATCTAAACAAGACAGTGAATTTTGAATTCAAAATCTGACGATCCCCTGATGCGCCAAATTGATAGGAAGTGAAATCCCCTGCGTAGACGGACGAATACTACTAGCCCGGCGGGGATGCAGCAACAATCACGAAATGTTACCAGCACTGGATCTAGCTACAAATGAAAAGACCAAATATGAGACTACACAGGAATCAATGCTTGATCGAAAAGAAGCGTTCCGTTCCTCGACCTCGGCGGACTCACGATCCTCCGATCTCCGCCGGATGGACACACACACATGCGAGACAAACAGATACGAAACATAAAAATCTGACATACGCAACTAAATATCGATCGAAAGGATACTATAATAACATGTCCAACCAGTGGAACCATAATAGTAATCTCATTTCGATAAATAACAATAGAAGAGATTACAACCAATATTGCGACGTCGTGGTCTCCTTCGGATGAGTCTCCGATGTATTTTTAATGCATAAGCTACATGAGAAAAGGCAACTATCTCCAGAGTCTCTCGACGATAGTCTCCTTACTTGAGTCAGCCTTAAGGGAAGAAAGAGGGCTCTTACAGCACAAAGGCTCTTGGGAATTTGGAGATTCAAAGCTTAGGCACTTCAAGACTAGCTTGCCATGGAATTAAGAAGGCTTTTATAGATGGGGAAGGAGGGAGTTGGGATCCCTATTATTGTGGGATTGGCCCTATCAACAAGGAAGGTTCCATGGGAGGTGGCAAACCACTTCCCTTCCATGGAACTCCCGCAGCCAAACCTCCCAACTCAAGATAGGCAATGGTTTATGAGTTTGTTGAAACACAACTTCCGCCATCTTTATTTAAAAAACACTCCTTAAATTGGCTGGCGCGACTACTGCTCTGGGACAGAGCGCCAGTTGGCGCGGCCTCTTTGTAGGATTTTCCCCATTGGCGCGAGTGATGAACTGTCTGCCCGCGCCAATGCAAAAGGAGATGTTTTCATGATTTTTTGCGAGGAGATGTCTTTAGGGCAATTGAAGCTCATGCTTAGAGGAATGCATTGATGATGTTTTCAAGGCATGACAATGTTCACAGGTCACAAAATGGGTCCTCCATTGTGCGGGACAGGGAATGGTAGGGACGGTGACATATTACTGTGTAACAGCATCTATTCAAGATATTAAGGACGCCCTAAAATAGCAGTTCCGAAAACCTAAGTCCTACTCTCAGATCGTAGCAGATGTGAAAGATTTCAAACAAGGAGCAACTGAGTCTGTATGGGAAGTTGATCAGAGACTAAAAAAAGTGATCAGAGAAGGAGGATTTAAGTTTGACAACAGACAACACACTGAATGGTTCATCGCTATGCTGCCACCTCACTTGCGTATACCTATGGGCCACTAGACCTTCGAGTCGCAGGAAAAATCTTTGGAAGCCACCATGAGACTAGAAGCCGCACCCAAAGACGACACTTCGGGAGGAGTACAGCAAATTCAAGAGCAGCTCGGAGCCATGCACATGGAGATTCAGAACCTACGAAAGGAACATGGAAAAGGAGCTAGTGCAGACCTATGGTGCATACGATGTCGGACGTCTGGACATACGAAGGATAAATGCCCACTACTGGTAGATTACCTACAGGCAGGAGGCCCTAGTCTGCTACGTCCAGGCTCAAGCAGGTCTGCGTTATGGTGCGATGGTTTCCGGATAGCGGGACTACACGATATATCCTAGTGGCCTCGGCTAAGTATGGGCGAACTAAAGCAACAATGGTGTAGATTCTTCTGGTCAGTAGGGCATGACGAGCAGAACTGTCGCACTTACGAGTTGGTGATAGATTGAGAAAGTTTGTATAGAGTACAATCATACCTTGTGTCGCCTAGATCTCCCGCGAGCTTCGGTGGTTCCCCAGCAAGGGGCAGGGGAGGTCGGGGGGGGAGCGCAGGACGAGGACGTGGGTAGCTAATCTGTTATAACTGCAAGGACGTAGGGCACTTTGCAAGGGACTGCCCAAACCCTACCAGGCAATCCTGCAAATATTGTCGACAACTGGACCATAAGATTGAAGAATGCCCGATCTTGATAGCAAAAATGCAGGAAAAACAGCCAACACCAATGCAGAATGTACAAAGAGTTAAGGCCGAACTACGGAACAGAAATTCAAGTGAAACACGTAGTAGGATGGCCACCAGGGAGCCTACGAAGGAGGATACAAGGGGTCTTCTGAGCCAACCGGCACCTGACAACCAAGAAGGATTAGACCGTGAACCGGGGCAAGAAACAATCCACCAGACACCTACGCGCCTGGGAGCGGATGACGAGGTAAGACCCTTCTTGCAGGCGTGTATAAAGCTATTACGCCACCCACGGGCTAAAGAAAACCTTCAGGCAATAATCGATAGTTGTGCAGGGCAGTCCCACCTATCTCCAGAAGTTCGGGACGTACACAAGTTAGGCAGATATAGGAAACGTACCAGTAGGGAGATGAGATTAACTACCCAAATTGGTCATTATGAGATGGATCAGGTTGTCTTAGACTTGGGGTCAGATGCAAACGTGCTACCTAAGCAAACTTGGAAGCAAATGGGAAAACCCAAATTGGAGTGGTCCAATATCCAACTACGTATGGCCAACCAGCAGAAGATCATAACTCTGGGAATACTATCAAAACTCATGGTAGATATCGTCGGAGTCAGGGCCCAGGCTGATTTCGAAGTAATTCAGATTGTCGAAGATGCAGACCCATACCCTGCGCTCTTATGACTCAACTGGGCCATAGAAATGGGTGGTATCGTCAACCTCAAAAAAAGAAGCATGGTATTTGAAAATAACGGAACAAGGGTGACAGTACCATTAGATCCTACGGAAGGAAAATGCTACACAGAGCTAGTGCGCGATAACAAAGAGGTAAACCACATTTAAAAGTTGACCGCGCGAAAAAAAGATTAGATCCATCCCACAACGGATGGGGTACTCTGCTAGGAAGCAGACAGCGAATACTTCTCTGACTCTAATGAGGAGATGGAGAATTGGAAAAACCGGTTGCACGATGTCTCGGTGCTACGATGTCCTCAAGTCGTGAGGGACCTCTGCTGCATTTCTTTTTATGAGTATGGTAGCATCCAGGAATTCCTAAGAACACTGGAAGCTACGGTTCCAAGAGAACGACGGCTCTGGGCCCTTAATCTAGCTATGCGTGGGACACCTGGCGATGGTGGGATACCCACAAGAAATCATTCCAGGACTGGGAGACATGTCGGGATATGATGATCCTGCGGTTCGCACCCCCCGGCTAACATATGCACCAAGATGTTTCTCGGACCCGGGGATCCCAGCGCGCATCTGCTCACCTGGATGGAAAAATGGTTCAACCGGACTACAAAAGAGTGGGTTCATCTATTTGTTCATGCCTTAGGCCCTATCCCTGTCACATGATATTTAGATGCGGAGCTACACCAGCGCACCCGCCACTGCGAAATACTAAAAGATGACTTTATAGGAACATTTGGACTAATTGGGGGGACAGAGGCGCTCGACGAAGCTCTACAAGACATCGATGCGTTTGTATTTAATAACTCGCACCGTCACGCCGCACCATAGGTCCTGACATGGGAAGCGCAGATGCAAGACATAGTCAACTGATGGAGCTTGACGATAGAAGAAGAAGAAGACAGTCCTCGGAACGTCTCTGTTCCAGAATCCGAGGGGGAATGCACCGTCATTGGACCCCCGCTGCAGAATATTGATGTGACTCAACCTCTCAAGTTGCGCAAAGTTAATATCGGGACGGAAGAACACCTAAGTTGGCTAAAATTGGGGACTATTGGGACGAAGGAACCGTAGGCAAAATTGCAGAGCTACTTACGAAATATCAGGACTTATTTCCGACAAATTTTCCCGAGCTCAAGGGAATCACGGGGGACCTAGGCATTATGCACATCACTCTGAAACTAGAGGCGCACCTCGTAAAGCAGCAGCCTTACCAACTGAATCCTAAATATAAGCATAAGGTCAAAGAAGAACTGGACAAAATGCTTGTTGCAGGTATCATTGAACTGGTTGAAAAGTCGGATTGGGTAAGTCCGATGGTCATCCAGGAGAAGAAAACAAAGGGGGGAATACGCATCTGCGTAGATCTACGCAAGTTAAACGACGCCTGTGTCCATGACCCCTTCCCTACGCCCTTCTCAGACGAAATCCTTGATAGTGTGGGCGGACAGGAAGCCTATTCCTTCACCGATGAGTTCTCAGGGTACCACCAGATTCGAATTTCACCTGAAGATCGCAGTAAGACTACATTCGCAACAGAATGGGGGTCCTTTCAATATACCATCATGCCCTTTGGTCTCAAGAATGCACCCGCTATTTTCTCAAGGGTAGTAGTTGCTGTGTTCAAGGAGTTTATTCATAAATTCCTGGAGGTTTATTTCGATGACTGGACGGTATTTGGCCTGGTAAAGGAGCATGTCTCTAACCTGCGATTAATGTTGGACGCATGCCGAAAGCATCAGATTTCCTTGAATATCAAGAAGTGTATCTTCTGTGTACCTTTCGAAATCTTTCTCGGGCACATAGTGTGTCGGCAAGGGCTGATGGTTGTTCCTGCGAAGGTAGCTGTAATTATAAACCTTGCAGTCCCAACAACGGAGAAAAAATTGCGTTCTATTCTCGAACACACGGTACATTACAGGAAATTCATTCAGGGGTATGCATTGATCACAGCACCCATGGAAAAACTGCTTAAAAAGATGTTTCCTTTTTTTGGAACGATGAATGTCAGAAAAGTTTTGAACTACTCAAATAGAAGATGATCTCTACACCCATACTAATATTTCTTGATTGGTCAAAGGAATTTCATGTACATGTGGATGCATTAGGCATCACCTTGGGTGTTGTCCTAACTCAACCTAGAGAGGGAGATATTGATCACCCGATTGCCTTTGCAAGTCGGAAACTGTCGGACGCAGAACGCAACTACTCCAACACCAAACGAGAGGGACTAGCTATGGTATATGCATTACAGAAATATCGACACTATCTATTGGGCGGGCACTTTAAAATGTTCACCAATCATTCAGCTTTGAAATACCTTGTCAACAAGCCTGTGTTGGGGGGGAAGATTTGCCGCTGGCTGTTGCTATTTTAGGAATATGATTTTGAGATCATCATCAAGCCCGGAAGGTTGAATGCGGGTCCGAATCATCTATCCCGCATTGAGACAGGGGAAGAACCTACTAACTTGGAGAAAGGATTACCAGATGCACAGTTGTTCGCCATTAAGGTTGTGGACGCACACTTCACTGATATCATTCAGTTCCTAACTACAGGCGTAGCCCCCGCAGAATATTCAGTAGAGTAGAAGAAGGAGTTGGTTACTCGGGTGGCGGACTTTACTATCATCGCTGGCCAGTTATACAACCTAGGCGTCGATGAAATACTATGCATATACGTCCTGGAACATGAACGACATGTCGTTTTGGCAGAGGCACACGAAGGCGTCACAGGAGGTCACTATGCAGGAAGAGCAACGGCACAAAAGATTTTGAGAGCTGGGTTATGGTGGCCTACCCTGCATCAGGATTCTTACACCTATTGTAAATCGTGCGATACGTGCTAGCAAACAGGACGGCCCTCACGCCGAGATGAGATGCCATTACAGCCTCAAATGGCTTTACAGGCCTTTGACAAATGGGCCATTGATTTTGTGGGACCCATCAATCCACCAAGCAAGAAAACAGGTGTTCACTACTTTATTACTGCCACTGACTATGTCACTCAATGGGCTGAAGCACAAGCAGTGAAGGATTGTACTGTGGATACCGCTGCGCACTTCATCTTTGAGCAGATTCTGACCAGGTTTGGCTGCCCAAAGATCCTAATGAGCGACAGAGGCACGCACTTCATTAACGAAACGATTCAAGCCCTGAATGAGGAATTCTGGATCCATCATGCGAAAAGTACACCATACCATCCATAGGAAAATGGGGCAGTCGAAGCTTTTAACAAAATCTTAGAACATGCATTAACCAAGGTCTGCAATTTCGATCGTAGTGACTCGGATGTACGCATCCCCTCTGTTCTGTGGGCCTACCAAACGACCTGCAAGAAGCTAACAAGAAGGACCCCCTTTCGGATGGTCTATGGCAAGGAGGCCATTATGCCAATAGAATACATTGTTCCTAGCCTATGCATCGCAGCATTTACAAATATGGAAAAACCTGATATCACGGAGGAACGCCTTGCACAACTTTTGGCATTGGAGGAAGATTGGTTTATTGCTAACTTTCATCAGCAGGTTCAGAAGGCTCACGATAAAGCCTAGCATGATCGACATATTCGTCAAAAGACATTCGTAGCAGGCGACCTAGTCCTCTTATACGATAGCCAATTTTTGAAACACCCAAGGAAATTCCGGCAGCATTGGCTTGGTCCCTACACCGTTGAGGAAATCACGAATGGTGGAGCATTCCGGCTAGCTACCCTGCGCAGTGACATGTTACCTCGCTATATCAATGGTAGTCAACTCAAGCCATACAGGGCTAAATGACTATATGGCCGGAATAATTGGCTCAGGCACGATCGACCCACCTAGGAGAGGCCATTGACGCACAAGTGGGATACGTGCGCTGGTCATCAAATAGCTCCAGAGGTGATTGGAAGACCTGCAGCCACAGTGACTCGGGACAAATCACAAGATTGTGTTGGGGCACTGTTGGAACAGGGTCTCCTACGAGCTGCGAAACTGGTCCAATTTTGTATATTTTTTATTATAATTAGGCTAGCGCAGGGGTTTTGGGGTGGGTCAAAACCCCGAAAGCATTGTAATGGGTCAAAGGGTAAACCAGGGGTTCGAAAACCACGGTTTGCGGACCATAGGAAAGTTTAGGCTAGATTATTATAAATAGAGGAACATTTTGAATTATAAGGTAGAGAAAGAAAGAGCTATTGATGCGAACTATGGTTTAGTATATCTGTTTGGGTTTTTAGGGAAAGGACTCCTGCTGGCTATGTTCGCGGAGATCCAGAGTCCTGCTGTGTGTGGACCCTGTTGTTGTGTGCGCAGGCTGGGACGGGTATAGTAAGAGGGAATTGATGAATTGATAAGTAAGAAAGGTTGTTTGAGAACTGAATCTATGTGTACTGTTTGTGTGAATCATTGGTAATTACTGTATTATGCGCATTCTGTATTCAAGCTGCGAAAGTTTTGTCTAAGTGTGTTTACTGTATCTGGATCTGTTCTATTATGTTTATGCAATATTGTGCTACTGTCATAGAAATGTATAATTATCAAACACTGTAGACCTTGTGCACGTGGATGCGAAAAGAGACCTGTAAACCCTGCGCAAAAAGAAGCGATATGGGCATCACAGGGCTGGACGAAGCTCTGCTTGCCCTACCTACCCTTTTTCAAGATGCGGAAACCTGGTTCCAGCACCCACCCATACTACTTTGGGTGATACTTTGACCTGCGCAAGCGAGTCACTACTGAAAGGGCCCGTAATATAAGGGTTTGTTGGCAAACCTCGAACTCCGAACCTGGGTCAGGACCCCTCGAGCCAACACTAGATGTCACTCTGATCATTTTGTTTATCTGAAAAGGAAAAATGATGGCAACTATATTATATTGTTATTGTATGTAGATGACAGGCTTGTTGTAGGGTCTAACATGCAGAAAATAAATGTGCTCAAAAGAAAATTGGCAAATTCATTTGCAATGAAGGATTTGGGAGCTGCAAAACAAATCTTTGGTATGAGAATAACTAGAGACAGGAAAAATTGCAAATTAACATTGTCTCATAATGAGTACATACAAAAGATGTTGAAAAGATTTAATATGCAGAATGCAAAACCAGCGAATACACCTTTTGCTAGCCATTTCAAACTTAGTAAGGAGATGTGCCCCAAGACCCAAGAAGAAATGGCCTATATGTCTAAAGTTCCATATGCATCAGCAGTTGGAAGCTTAATGTATGCAATGGTATGCACAAGGCCTGATATTGCACATGCAGTGGGAGTAGTAAGCAGGTATATGAACAATCCAGGAAAAGAACATTGGATGGCAGTAAAATGGATTCTCAGAAATTTGAGAGTTACCAAAAATCAAGCATTATGCTTTGGTGGTTCAAACATTGCTCTACAGGGATATGTTGATGCAGATATGGCAAGTGACAGAGATAACAGGAGGAGCTATACAGGATATGTATTTACTGTAGGTGGAACGGCTGTCAGTTGAGTTTCAAAAATCCAAAGTGTTGTTGCACTTTCAACAACAAAAGCAGAGTATGTTGCTGCTATAGAGGCTAGTAAAGAAATGATTTGGTTACGAAGGTTTATGGATGAATTGGGTAAGAAGCATGATATGGGCACGTTATATAGTGATAGCCAAAGTGCCATTCATCTTGCAAAGAACTCTGCATTTCATTCTAGGACTAAACACATGCAGCTCAAGTACCATTTCATACGATCAATATTGGAAGATGAACAATTGAAGCTGGAAAAGATACACACTAGCCAGAATCCTGCAGATATGCTAACAAAAGTTGTAATCAGGGAGAAACTGAGATTATTCTCAGTTTCAATTGGTCTTCAAGGATGACGATGAAGATGAGAAATAGCCAGGTCCAAAGAGGAGTCATTGTCCAGCAAATGAAGCAGCAGTGGAGTTGCTACAATCAGTCTCCAAGTGGGAGATTGTTGGGTGTGGAGCCTGATTATCTTGTTTATCTTATATCACAGCGTTGGACCCCTGTATCTTAATGGGGCGGCAACGCCGCCCGTAATTAAACATTGCCTTGGGGGTCCAAGGGGGGTGGCTGCGACTTTATGGAGCCCCCCCCCCCTCTGGCAGGGGGTTTCGGGAACTGTGCCCCCAAAGCTAAAAACAGATGTAAAATTGCCTTGTAAAAGTATAGTAATTTCTAGTCAATCTGGGTCGTTCATTAGGCGGATGATCTGACGGTAGAAGTTATGTTTAGTTTAGGGTTTTTTTTCCCTAGAAGGAACCCCTCTCTTGTATGAGTGAATTGTATTGCGGCTATGAATTGTATGAGTATTCTTAGAGCAAGAAACAGATAGGGAGACTGTGAGAGAGAACATAGGATATTACAGTGGATCTGTTGTAGGTTGTGTCTCTTCATTTTGCTGGATAATAGAAAGGAATGACTGGCTGTTCGAGGTGGACGTAGCCCAAACTGGGTGAACCACGTATATTTGTGTCTCTCTGGTTTTCTGTGTTTTCTGTGCTTGTGTTTTCCTCATGTTTTATGTGTATCATTGCTATGTAATATATAAATTTTCTAACATGTTTGTGGAAAAGGACTCAAATTTAAGATGGCAGAAAGTTAATGAAGTTTTTTCAACAAAGAGCTTCAGGGCAGATCTAAAGGACTGACAGGGATATGTCAGTGTTTAGCAGTCAGGACTATACAAGGTTACATGCAGATATCCAACCTTCCCATGTGTAGATGTCATCAACTAGATTGTTTCACATATTGATGTGAAGACCATGACCTTGAACAGTCCCCGAGGACAGAAGCTTGCTACTTTTGTCGCAGAATATTATCAACTTATGTATCATTTGCCCCAACCAGTGACACTCATGGACTCATATTTCTATGCCACCAACAACTATGTGGGCACAAGAGACATTGTTAGAGGTTGGGTGCAAGAGCCATCAAAGTTTTGACACACACCCACCAGCACATACAAGACTAAGTCTCTCAGGAGGGCTTACCAGCTCTTAATTATCTTAGCTTGCAAAATCTATGGTCAGCAAAGCACAAAGACCTTTCCTGAAGGGTGGGTAGTTTTATTGAACCAGGTTGTGAATGAGGGGAAGTCATTCAACTGGTCAGATTTGTTGGCTCAATAGTTGAAAGCCCATGTAGCACATTCCCAGAATCCTCCCAAGGGCGGGAAAGCAAGGTTTCATATGTTTGCATATTTACTGGATGCGATATGTGCACAAAATGCATTTCCTAGCATGGATTGGACTTGGACGCCACGAGAACCTGTCGTGTATTTCTATTAGAGAGTACTCTCGGATTGCAACCATCCAGGAGTAATGGAGAAGTTAACTAACCACTTTATCATTTCGTTATACAAGTTGATCTTTGACGAAGAACCGTCTTGCATGTCATGTGAAGCAATGGAGGCAATAATAGAGATTGTGGATTGCTTTGTCTCACCGGATGGCACCTTCCTTACAATGTTCGGCGATCAAAAGTCGTCGCATCTTTTTCCAAGGTATGCCACCGACAAACTTGTCATGCAAGAAGTTTCATATCATCTCTCCACGAGGTTGTCAGTAGCCTTGCACAGGAAGAAGAAAGCACCATGGCCAACTCTCCTTACGCAAGTTGGATTGTACGAGATCAAGAATATCAAAGTCGTAGACACCAAAGGAAAGGCGATAAAAAAGTTTGCATTCGGTATCTGAGAATTTAATCTGTATGATCCCTCTAGTATTTGCAAAGACCATTGTGCGAGAATACATTATCAGTGGCTCAGGGGGGCATTCCATTGGTCGGAGGAGGATCCATGAAAGAATTGCTACAATGCCTCCAGACCCCGCGAGCCATTCAGTATAGCAGGGGCTTCACTAGTCACACTTTGCAGAAGGCAACAACTCCAGAAGTAGTGTGAGCTAAAGGGAGTAACCCCGTGCAGGATAAGGTAAAGAGAAAGGTTGCTCACAGTCCAGGGGAAGAAAGAAGCCGCAAGATGAAAGCGGATCCAGCGATTATGAAAGTGGTTTTAGCAATTAAGGCAAAGAGGAAACAAAGGATGCAGAGAGAATAACGGAGGAAGAGAGGAGAGCAGTGGAGGAGAATGGAGGAAGAAAAGCAGAAGAAAGAACAAGAAGAGACATGGAAGCAGGAAGAAGAAGAAAGGAAATCTGCAATACCAGAAGAAACAACGCAGAAGCAATCTGAAGAACAAGAACATAAGCGGCCAGGAGCAGAGGAGGAGAGAAGACAGATGAAAGATCAAGAGCTCGCTCAGCAGATTGAAGAATTGATTGAGATTGTAGACATGGAGGAGGAACTGGAGCCACAGAATCAGGATTTCGACCTTATGTCGAGTGCACAACAGGTCATTGTTCCGTCTCCACCGCCTCTAACATCAGAGTTAGCTCCAAGCGAGGAAGAGGAAGTTGTTCCTCTTGATGATTATCCGGTTATGGATACGCACAATCTTTCGTACAATGAACTTCAGAGGAAGACTTTACAAGCGTGTAAGAGGCGATTTCAGGATGACCACACATCGCCTGCATTCATTAGAGAAAGGATGATAGTAGCAGACACTAGGAAGAATCCTAATGCCATTGTTGAAGCCAACTTGGCCTTTGCAAGTGCAGCAAGATCAAACACAAAGTATTTGATGGTCGAGAATAAGCAATTGGCACAGAACTTACAGGTTTCCAGGCAAGAGGTAGAATAGCTCCATGCAACAGCTCAAAATGCAGCTTCCACACTAGAGATGAGAGCAACGATACTTGGTGAAGTATCAACACTTGGAGAGACCATGTGGAACCTCTATGAGGAGCTTGTGACCGTACATAAGGCAGTTGTCCACTTGCATGGCTTGTAGCAGCAGAGCAAAGACTTTGTCAAAACTATTAGGATTGTACAAGCTGCCATCGCAACCATGCATGAATGGTCAATGTGATACAAAGGGGCACCGCTTGACTTGGGAAAGATAATGAAGCCACAAGCAGAGCTGGAGAAAGCAAGAGTTCGAATGTTGATTCAAAACAACAAGCAACCCACCTCATTCATTGGTAGCATTCAGGCCTCATATGTACGGTTATACAATAGTTTGGATGTCTTAGTGAACGCACACAAGATCCCATCAGTTGGCTCGCTCACCGAAGCCAAATGTAGGAACCAAGTCAGGCAGGATATTGAAGAGTACTTGGAGCAGCTTAGACAGATTGCCACCAAGGAAGATTTGGAGCTAAATAGACAGTACATGCAGAGATACATCGATGGCCCTGTCCAAGTGAGAACAATGTTGCTCCTATTACAGAAGGAAGTTCAAATTGGTTCCAAATCATTGTACTCGGATGCCTCAGAGTCCAATTCCAGCCAGACACCATCACACAGTTTGGGAATGTCATAGCACAGTATCGAGCTTGGCACTGATATGTGATCGAGAAGCATCAAGTAGAATTTGTTGAGCTAGAGTTTCTCCCAACTCAAACATCAAAGTGTTTTGTCTTGTTAAGTTGTCAAGTTGTCTCTACCTTTGTCTTATATGGGTATGAGTGTAAAATGTATTATTATTTGTAATTAATTGTAAAGTGGAATTCCAAGTGTCAATATTGGAATGTGAAGAGTCATGAGTAATGTAATCAATCATTTTGTAAAGAAGTTGAAGAGTCATGAGGGGAGTCCAAGAGTTACAAAGGGGAATGTGAAGAGTCACCCCCTTTTGTTATAAATATATCATCATAACTCATGTAAAGGGGTTTTAGGAGCCAAGCTTTTGGCTAGGCTTAGGCTTAGAAAGGAGCTTAGGAGTTTTGTGAGAGCCTTGGCTTCTCCGTAGCATAGAGGGAGTATATTTCTTTGGAGAAGCAGGTGTTGTTGACTTCATGTTCCACTATTGGGGCTAGTGGTTCATCAATGGTGTATGTATGATTGGAACTTTCACTTTTAATAAAGCTCAGGGTCAGCATGTTTTCATACATATGTTGTGAATATAGTAGGATTATTCTTTTTGTATTTGAAATGTATGTTATTTAACTTACACTTATGCTTATGAACTATTTTATTTTGCATTTGTACAAATCTTGTTAAATATGTGTTGTTATATATTATTTCATCATTGTTAACTTGTGAACTATTTTGCATATTAGTGTGTGATGTCATTTATGCTCGTGTGTTCCTTTCAAGTTACGTACTATTATAGGCTTATAAGGGGCTCACTTCTTTTCCCTTCGTGTGTTGGAACCTTCATGCATTGCACTTTACTTTCCGCAGGGTCACACACTTGCTCTCACCAAAGTCACCATACATCACGCTATATATATTTGTAGACAAGGCATATCATTAACACCCACTGCATCGTCAACCAGCCCGTAGATCCGAATGGGACTCCTACATCAAACGATGTGAGGTCTAATTAAGACTTCATATCGGGGAGATCCCCCCAATGTTAATGGGTCCAACATTGTCAACAAGTCCTAAGGAAAAACCATCAACGGAACTTAAAACACATATCTATGTGGATTCTTTTGTTCAAATGGCTAACCAAGTACAATCCTAGCCAATGCAACTTTTCATAATATATTATAAGCCCCTTCTATTTGTGTTTCAAAAAAAGGAGGGATGTGTATTAGATTGAATCAAAATTTGAAAGATATAAAGCATTTGATATAACATGATCTATGGATATCACATAGAAGCCATAAGATAAATGTGAATTCTAGCTTGAAAGGAATTTCTAATATTGGTTTGTTTTTGGGTAATTTTGAGATATGTGTTGACAAATCTCTTGCTCGGAAGTCTTCATGGATGTTTGGTCTCTTTTGTATTCTTTTAGTTATTGTTATTGTTCGTTGGGAAAAGTTATTTGATGTTTCTCCCTTAGAAAGTATAGTGGAAGATGATGGGAACCCCTAACACTCGTTAGAAGTATTTTTGCATTTAAATGATGCAAATTGAAGTTCTCAATTTTGAAAGTTCCTAGTCTTTTGCTAAAATTAGTAGAACTTCATTATTAGTAACATATTTTGTTTTATAAGGGACCCCCTTGGATGTAAGGGCATTTTCACATATTTCCTCTATAATGCAAATTTTAAAACTCTTAAGCCCTCTATTGAAAATCTTTCATGTGAAAGTGCAACTCATTTAAACTTTTTTAAAACTATTGAGCCCTCTATTGAAAATCTTTCATGTTAAAGTGCAACTCATTTAAACTTTTTTAGAACTCTTGAGCCCTCTATTGAAAATCTTTCATGTGAAAGTGCAACTCATTTAAACGTTTTTAAAACTCTTGAGCCCTCTATTGAAAATCTTTCATGTGAAAGTGCAACTCATTTAAACTTTTTAATGCATATATATGGTGTTGAAAACGTAGTTTTTGTTGTACGGCAAGCTAAAATTGGGTTATTGAGCTTTTTTTAAATCTTAAATTACAATATGTTTGATGCACTTAGACCTTACAAAGATAGCGAGGCCCCTAAAATCTGTTTCGAAAGCTGAAAACATATATTTGTTTTCACAAAAGAGATATATTTTTAACACCACCTAACCTAACAACCATAATATGGAGTTGGCATGCCAAAAAGAACCACATTACAGACCCAAGTCTTTCTCTTGCCTTTGTTGCTTGGCTTCACGATCCTTCATGCATGTAGTCTTAATATGCACTTATACGAAATTTATATCGTTTTCAATCAACCTGAATTGGTACTACTTCTCTTATGATATATGAAATAAAATCAATATATTAAGCAAAAATAAATTAAGAATTAAAAAGTAGAAACATTTTATTTATTAGTAAGCAAATACCTACATCTTGTATAATGAACAATTTTTTGCCTTGTCTTAAGAGTTGCATGTTTTGGCTCATTGTGTTTAGGTAATCCAAGAGAAACCCTCTCTTCCTTGTTTGTTCACTTCCTTTGCTCGAGTTTTGCAACTAAGCCATTCCAAGCATACCTACATGGGTGTGAGAGAGTGGTGGTCTTTGATTTTTATTTCTAGCAGAAAGGTTAAATTTCAATATTCTCTTACAATATTTGTTATGTCTCTTTTTCATCTGCAATGGAACTCTTCTTAGATTTAGCTTCCCGCCATAATCAAATCCCCCTCTATAATTCTCCAATCATAAAATACTAGCAACCTATCTACAAGTCATGTAGAGTGATCAATATAAAGAAGGGGCCAAATGCTATCCCCAAATTAGACAGTGTTATTTAATGTCTTATAATGTAGTTCTTGTTGGTGACTTACAGGTGTGGTTGACAGAATAATTATGGTGTAATGACTTTATTAATTGTTCATGAGTCAGGTTGTGAGGTCGTCATATGAAAATGTTATTCCTAAATAGTTGGGTGAATAGTTGTATTTCTAATTATTGTGTACATAGAAACCGTATGTGTATAAGAGAACCAACCATCCCTTGGAAGGGATGATCATGATCTTACTGAGTTGACATTTTAAATCCAACCCTTCACTAAAAGCTTTGAATAAGCCCTTGTTGGGCTCATCGAGACCTTACCTATGGAACCCTTTGATATGTTTGGTCATTAAATCAGTTCCAGTTTCTTTGATGGTACCATACTACTCGTACCTAGTTGATCCTGCCAGTAGTCATATGCTTGTTTCAAAGATTAAGCAATGCAAGTCTAAATATAACCAACCCTTTTAATGAAGGGTTTTAGATGCCAAACACTTCTAACAAAGGATCATAGAGGTCTTCTGTAAATGTTTGTTTGGAACCAAATATTATCCCTTACCATTGGAAAGCTTAGCTATATCGTACCTCCATCTTTGTTGTTGTATAATGTAAAAAGGTTACAAGTTAAATAGAAGCTTAATAACATTTTCCATGTTCTCATGAATGTTGTCCTAATTGTTCATTCTCATGTTTTTTGAAGTCATTTGAATTTTGAAGTCATGTGCGCACACATTCTCTCTTTACTTTGTTTTGTTGCCTTTACTCTAGACTTGGGGTGAAATCCACATTCAACACTCTCTCATAACATTTTTCCTTCGTCCCCATATCTTTCATAGAGCAACAATAGAATTAGAGATTTTTTGTATGCTTATCATAAGTTTTTCTTACCGTAGTTTCATACCCTATGCAAGTTGCAACTGTTTGGTTCTCGTGAAATGTAGATTCTTGGGGTGCCACCCTTGAAGATTTGCATCAAGATCAATAAGCCACTTTCCTAAGTGACTACATTCTTATTTAACAAATTGTACCTCCCATCACAGATCTCTAGGTTACTTAAAATCTAGGAGGTCCAGCTTGGAACAAAAATGTCTAGGTTTTCGTTATACTCCCAAGGAGTGAAATGAGTGTTTGCCATTCCAAAGAAAACCTTTTGTGGTGTAGATTTCAAGTTGTTCCTCAAAAAATGTGTTTTTCTATAGATGTTTCAGAACAGAGTAGCTTCTACTTGGAATATGTTACAGATGATCGAACAATCTACAAGATGTTAGAAACCCATAGTGTTCAGCCCTGTTAAATTTTCATGATTAAGGCAGCCCCGCAGTTCCCCTAAAGCATTGTCATCAAGAACTTGCTCACCAACTCCAAAAGAGTGGAACCCGTTTTAATTAGGGGACCTCGTTGAGAAGACCTCAATCTGACACGGATAATGAAAATATTATAAAAAGGATTATTGATTTCCATAACTAGTTCAGAGGGTTGAAAAAGTCCCAAAGCCGTTTTGCACCAATAATTAAAGGGGTGGCATGGAGTCCTCCATGTGTAGAACTCCTACCTCTTTTGAAGCAGAGATACTTGACCACACCATTTCTTTGAGGACTCAGCCCTGCATTATGAAAGAAGTCCAAAGGCAATCAGAAAATAATCATCACTCGGAGCATGCATTATTTAGAAAGATTCAGTCAATAGCTAAAGCAAAGGTTGATCTCGGAATGAGAAACTTAAAATTAAAACATCCACTGAAAAGTTAAATGCACACACACATTTCCTATTTTTCTCATTGTTACTTTATCAAAATTGCTTAGACAAAGCAAGTATTCTTATCGTTACATTTTTCATATATCCATTTCTAACTCATGGAATAATATCAAATCACAAGAGAAAGTGCAGAGAAAGCATTCAATCAAAGAAATCCAATGAACATACTCAAAGGGAGATGCCAAACATAACAATATAAAAGCCAAAGCCAATGTCTAACATTTAGAAACTCTAGTTTTGCCAAAAATCGTTAAAAACTGAATATGCACATGTGATCATACTAGTTGTCCAATCCACATGTTGTGGCTTTCCAATATACTGATGCTTCATAACTAGAAAATCCGATATCTTGTTTTGACAATGATCCTTGAATGTTGGCTAAAATATACACTAAACTCTGGTACGCATACAATACAATTATGCAAAATGGTTCCACAAAACTAGGCCAAAAAAGACAGTAAATTTTCAGATGATAATTTTACAGAAACAAGAACATACCTAGCCATTGGATATCTGAAGTCGATACTTTTGAATTATTTTGTTGTGCATCACCAATAATCCCAACAAGAACATTGCCCATCCTTGAATTGGATTATTTTGTCATGTTTCACCAGTAATCCCCACAAGAACATTGCCCATTCTTGAAATGATGGAAACGGTTGGCATCCCGCACAACAATTTCTCTTTCAACAGTTTTGGCAATCAACTTAATTGCAGAATGGCAGTCACCGCACACTCTAAGGTTCTTGATAACCCGGATGGTTGTCTGAGGTGAGGTGTTAATAAGCCCAAATGCAATTGCCAGCTTCTCACTGTGGTGGCCGAGAAGATGTTCCTTCTGTTCCTCCTCCACATCAGTCAGAACAAATCTTGTGTGGGGTGAATACCCTGCCTCCTTAATCTGCCCATATAAACTCTCCAAATAAGCATAAATTTCCTCTGTTTGTGTATGTGATCTATCTCCTACAACAAAAGCATAGACATGCTTATTAACCTCAATCCAGCTGCACCCTGGCTTCTTTTTTATGCCCTTGTCTTTCATCTTGTTCCGCACCTTTCGGATATCATCCCATCTTCCAGCAGCGGCGTAGAGGTTTGACAACATCACATAAGGCGTAGCTTCATCAGGATCCAACTCACACAAGTGTTTTGCTGCACGCTCTCCTAGATCGACATTCTTATGGATATTACAGGCACAAAGCAAAGAACCCCACACAGCAGCATTCGGTTTAACTGACATTTTCTTGATCAAGTCTTCGGCATCCGTCAGGCGCCCTGCACGGCCAAGGAGATCAACCATACAACTATAGTGCTCAACTGTAGGTGCAATCCCATACTGGCGAGTCATGCAATCAAAGAATCGCCAGCCATCGTCCACTCGCCCTGTATGGCAGCAGGCTAAGAGAACTCCGACAAAGCTGACATAGTCCGGTTTCATGCCAGACTTCTCCATTCGTCCAAAGAGCTGGACAGCCTCCATGGCACACCCATTCTTGGCATATCCCATAATCATTGCATTCCAAGTGACTACATCTCGTTTAGGAATTTTTTCAAACACTTTGTAAGCACTCTCAATGCTTCCACATTTGGAATACATGTCTATCAGAGCACTTCCAACAAACACATCCTCTTCAAAACCACTTCTAATAATATCGTCATGAACCTTCTTCCCATTTTCCAGAGCGGACAAATTCGCACACGCCGGAAGAACGCTTGCAAAGGTAAAATGATTTGGTTCAATCCCCACCAGCCGCATCCGGCCAAACATCGCCAAAGCCTCGCCCATTTTCCCATTCTGAGTGTATCCCACCATCATGGCATTCCAGGAAACTACATTTCGTTGAGGCATTTCATCAAACACTTTCCGTGCATCCTCAATACTACCACATTTCACGTACATATCTACAAGAGCACTAGCCACAAATACATCAGATTCAAATCTTCTCCTCCTTATTTCTTCATGGATCTCCTTGCCCTGCTCCAGATTCCCTAAATCGGAAAATACCCGCAGAATGCTTGCAAACGTGAACTCGTTCGGCTTATCTCCCATTTGCCGCATTTTGTCAAAGAGTTCCAACGCTTCCCTGCTGTGCCCGTGACTGGAATAAGCTGCAATCACAGTAGTCCATGACACAACATTCCGTTTTGGCATCTGCTCCAGGACTCTGCGGGCATCCACCAAGCTGCCACACTTAACATACATGTTAAGGAGCGTGTTACCGATATACAAGTCTGGTTTAAATCCCATGTCCACCATGTGGGTGTGGATTCTTTTGCCCTCTGAGAGGACCTTCTTATCAATGCAACGTCTCAATAGAGAATCGAATATGGTGGGGTCCCTGCGAAGGGCTCTCTGGTCCATTGCCTGTAAAACATCCACCGCCTCTTTCAGTTGGCCTTGATTGCACAGAGTTTTCACGGCACCGGGAGAGGCATGTTGTTGCGATGTGCGATGTGTTCCATTGCTTGCGAGAGCGCTAATTTTACGGTTTCCAGGTTGAAGGTAATGAAGAAATAATAAGGCTGTCCTCCTTTTCAGATAGATTACAGTGTGTGATAATGCCATTGCCCGTCCTGCTCTTGCTTCCGCTCTGCTCATCCATTAGCTCAAGCACTGATTATGTTTTTTGCTAAGGAGATCGTGTATTGTTGTCACATGGTTCTTTCTTCTATTCCATGTAAACTTAGATAAAAGGCAATTCAGGGGTGACCAACACTCCGCCTGCGAGTGAGTGTGGTGGTTAATTGTTTGCTCAAAATAAGATTTTGGAAATGTGGTTGGCATTCCGTGTTGTTTAGTTTAATGGTTTTTAAGTTTATTATAATTGTAGCTAAAGATTTGAAGGAAGATTAGACCTGTTAATATTGTGGGATATCAAAGTAAATAGAAATTTTAATTAAGATAGTAAACGGTGAAGTTAATACAATGAAATAGAGATATGTTGTTTTTTTAATTAAATTTTTAAAGCTAAATATATGTGAGAGAGTCATTTTTAGTATTATTGTTAATAAAAAATTTTAATAATATTGTTTTTTTTTGTTTTTTTTTAATTCATGGTGAATTTAGAGTATGTTGATGAGAGCTTCACTAATCATTTTTTTTATTTTTTATTTTTTGTTTAAGTTATGGTGAATTTAGAGTATGTTGATGAGAGCTTCTGGAATTTTGTGTTTTTTTATCGATAAGAATACACAGGGTTTAAAAGCTCTCATCAACATGTTCTTGACTGTGGAAACACACACTCGAATTTAGAGTATGTTATAAAATTGTTTCAGGTTAGGTAAGAGCTCGTCTTTCTCTGACGTAAGGAAATAGATTAATGGCCCAAGACCCAGCAGTGAAAACTTGTCCCCTTGCGAACCACGAGCGAGTCATTCCAGGGGGTGTGGTTTTCCTTGAATAACGGTGATGAGTCAACTTCCATTCTCAGAGAGCAACCAGAGATGGTTGTCTTCACTTTTGGTTTGACAACTGAGTTATAATAGGTTTTGCCATTGTTAAAAAAAAAAAAAAAAAAAAAAATATTAGTCATGGTGAATTGGTAACTAATTGGAGTAATATTGGAAAATCCAAGATCAGAGCTTTTAGCTACCACTATAACACCAAGAATATATCCAACAGCTCGCAAACCAGATATACCAATAACTTATAACTCAACGAGATTTTAGATGTCCCTAATGTTAGTTTTTGGAGTAGTAGTGGACATGTGTTCTAGTCTCTATGGTATCTATGAGGTTAAGGAACATGAGATCGCCAAAACCCAGAAAAATTTTAGTCATAAAAGCCTTAGAAACACCTAAATTAGATTAATTAGCTAACAATTAAATATTTCTTAAGTCTAACTTAGGAAATGTGGTTAATTAAATTAGATTAATTAAGGGAGGTCGATTTTGCTCCAGAGACTTTCAGAAAAGTTAATTGACGGAGTCAAGATGATCATAGTCATCGATTGAGATGTGATCATGGTTGTTGGTTACCCAACGAGAGATTATAAGAGCATGTCAAAGGGTTTGGAGAAGACATAGTTAATCATTGAAGCAGTTGACTTACTCAGTTGCAATGATTCGGAAAGGGTGCAGTTGAAGCTAGCGAAGCATTAGAGGCAAGGGTTTTAGCAGAGATTTGGGAGCACGAGTCTAGAGGAGATTTCCCCAGTGATTTTCTAGTGTCAGAGAAGCAGGAAAAGGGAGGTTGAATTATCTACAGAGAATGTCGATTCAACAAGTGTGAATAGTCAGTTTGAGAGTGCAAGTGGTAGAGAAACTTATTTCAGTTTCCAGTGGTTGGATCTATCACCCAAAGGCAGAGCGTGTGGGCCTACAACAGTGCAGGAGGTAGGAAGACTTACTAGGAAGGGTTCCTAGTGGCTATATGAATTTCTAGGAGCAATAGTGGGCATTTCGTAGAGGCAATGTGAATAGCCTAGAGGAGTGTGAGTTGCGTGGAGAGGGCCAAATCGAGTACTAGAGGGAGATAGTTAGTCTCAAGTATATTTTGCCAAAGAAGATCAACATTTTTCGTAGGTTTTCCAGTGAAAGGCAACCAATTGTAATATTTCTCAGATTGTCGAAGATAATAATAAAACCCTCATTTGTTGCATTGGTTTTCCCTTCGGAGTTTTTCCAAGGATGATTATCCAAAAATAACGGTGTCATATTTTTTTTTTTGTGCATATTTCTCAGTTCTAGTATTTTATATTTTGTAATGTTTATATTTGTGACGATTGCGATAGTGATTTAATCATTATTTCATAAATTAAATTACAGAAGACAAATAATCTCCAGTAGATAGAAGATTAAATTCCAGTTTATTGCAATTGTAGAAATTTCACATGGTATCATAATAGATTGGATGAGAGAGGTTCTAGAGTGAGGGTTTTGTAGTTCAAAGGGAGATCTAAACCATAAAATACTAGATATGCACAGATCTTCCAAACCGTGCGAATCGCAGAAGCAACAATGTGATTTCCAATCCAAATATGGAGGAAAGTGAGACTTGTCTCAGTTGCAGTAGTAGACAATGAGGTTGTCAAAAAATGGTTTCCAAAGGCATATCATATTTCGCAGAGCATTAATGCAAACGGTTTGCAGCATAAGGGTTTTGCAGTAAGCAGATCAACGCAGGGCAAGGAAGAGAAAGCACATAAGGATTTATACCCAGTTTTTCCCTAGTGTATTTGAGTACTCGGATTTTCAAATATGATCTCAAAAAGATTCAAAGACCAGGATGATATGGATTTGTCTTCCAGATTGGCATATGAATTTGCTCATATTGCTTACCTGTTGAAAATGGAAACAAGAAATATTGAAAATGGCATCAAAAGGGCTTCTAATTAAATTTTCCCTTAATTAAATTAGAAGGAAATTGTAATTCCACATCACATGACAACTTGTACGAGTTAACTAAGTTGGGAATACTTAGTTAGCTCAGTCAATTCGATTTGAGGGTCAAACCAGAGGCACGGAGAGTGTTCCCTAAGTTTTAGGGGGGGGGCAGTTATAGTTTATTTTGAGTTGTAATTAATTAACTTAATTATCTGAGATAAAATCAGTTTAACTAGTTCTAACTGATGGAGGAACCAGTGAGAGGTCCAGTGAATTAAATATGATTTAATTCACATGCAGTGAACAATCAAATAACTGATAATTCGCTATAAATAGTTGTTGCATGTCAATTCTGAGGAAGACCTAGTTGAGATTGGAGTTAAAGGGAAATATACTATCAGTTGTATAATTAGAGAATTGTACATGTCATGCCTGAGGTCAACAAGATGCCTTGGATGTATTGCACAATCAATTATGGGAATTTTCTAATTAATAGGGGCTCAATTTCCTTAGGGATTGTGCAAGCGAGGATGAGCATCTAGAGGTAATAAATTAGTTAAGTATTGGACCAAACTTGCTTGGATCAGAGTAAGACAGTCAAAGATAGTGCAAAGAGCTCTCAAGCCTAAGAGAAGCATTGTATTGTTTTGTATTCTTGACTTAATGCAATATAAAGATAGCGGGGTTTTGAGTTGAGGTTTTCCCCAGATAAATATTTGTGTTGTGCGATTGAAATTCTTTCATTTTCGTGTTCATGTGATTGTGTGATCATAATTGGTTTCTATAATTTTTAGAATAGATTCAAGTATTTTTTTTTTAGAATATTACAAGATTAGTTGAATCTATGTGGATTTTCTACATGGTATTAGAGCAAGAATCACTATAAAAGAGAAGAATACAAGTTTGTTTTGAACAGGTGAATCAAATTTGCAGATTTATTCTTCAGGACCAGCAATAGATTAGGATGTCTTTCTATGGATTAAGACTCGGATATGCCCTTGAGGGTAGTTTTAATTACATAGCTTGGAAGGACAGGATGGAGGTAGTTTTGGAGGACAACGGGTTGAAGGAATTCATAAATGGTGATATTCCCAGGCCCACAAAAACAAATGCTCAAAATCTTGATGCATGGAAGAAAAATGTAGCAAAGGTGAGAAGGATTTTGTTAGAAGGAGTTCGAGTACATATTGTCTCGAACGTCCATGGAAAGGAAACTCCATATGCTATGTGTAAGGCCTTAACAACTTTGTTTTAGAACAACAGCGACCACAGGAAGTTGGCGTTGAAGGACAAGCTCTTTAAAATCAAGATGGAGGAGGGCGAGACAACACCAAAATACTTTACGAAGTTCACTCAATGTTGAGATGAGCTTGGAAGTGTTGGTGTTACAATTCTCGAGGATGATCTAGGGAGCCTAGCACTTCTAAGCCTTCCCAAGAGTTGGCACAACTACGAGGATTCGATAAATGGGAGGGAGAAGCTACCAAAGTGGGAGCGATTGTGGTCTGGCTTGGTGCAAGAAGAGATTCGACAGAACACCAAAGGTTGGACCTCTTCGAAAGACAAAGAAGCATATTTTTCATTAGTCGGAAAAGGAAAGAAATCCAAGTAAAATAAGTCCCAAGGCGAAGAGGGAAAGAAGAAAGACTTGTCCAATATCAAGTGTTTTCACTGTCACGAGTTCGGGAACTATGCCACAAAATGTCTACAAAAGGCAAGCAAGAAGGAGCCTGTAGTAGAAGCAGCAGGTGAAGATCTAGCTTCATTGTTCAAACTTGATTTCACTCTCATTGCATGCATGGAAATCATTGTAATGGGATGCATGTGGTATCTCGACAACAGTGTCTCATTCCATATGACGAGGAATACAGATCTCTTCAGTCACTTGGAGGAGAAAGGCCTCAAATGGAACATATGTTGATTTTTGTAGCATCTAAAAGTGTTCCAAGTCTCAAACTTTGCAGGGAGGTTTGGACAACAGCATTCCAAAGAACCCAGAAACTATTTGTGGAAATTCCACTCGGTTCATGACTTATTAAAATAATTAATTATTTTAATGAAGACCCTAAGTCTAAACTTAGGGAAATGAAATAATTAAAGGGTATTAATAAGTCAGAGTGTGAATCTTCTAGAAAACAAGGATCAAGTCAAGTTTTAATCTTAGCCATTGATTAAACTTCTAATTTGGGTCGTTGGTTCTCCAACGAGAATATTATAAAAGAAGGCTTGAGGGTCATTTGGAAAACAAGTTGGGCATACACTCAGTACCCTTAGGAGATCGATTCTGAAGCAAGGGAATTCGATTTTAGTGGGAGAGTTGAAGGGCGAGGATTTTGCAGAAGCAGAATGAGGAGGGAGTCAGTTAGTGATCGAGGTCAAGGACAAAGGGAAGTAGTGGGTCACTAGAGGCAGTTCTGGGTTGCATCATAGAGAACCCACGCAGACTCACAGTCCAGCACTGGGACTGCACAAACGAACACACAGACAGGAACAAGAGATAGCAGAGGTTGATCAGGGTGTCAAGGATTTGTCGGAAGGAGCTAGGAATCATGTCTCATGTGTTTCAAAATTTATCTGCCAATATTTTTCCTTGTAAATAAATCAAATGTTGAAGAAATAATAAAACCCTCATCTATTGCACCGATTTTCCCGCATTGGGTTTTTCCAGGCACAATTTTCCAAAAATAACTATGTACATGTGATTGATTCTTATGCCTATGTCCTTTACTGTTTATTTCTCTACATATGTATTTGAGAATGTTGCAGTAGTATTTATTTCGATATTTTCCAGAATATTTCTAAAAATAACTTATTGAAATAATAAGTAGGAGGAATAAATCTATCACTACAATTGTATAGTTTTCAGATCGAAAATTTCACATGGTATAAGAGCGAGAGATGAATAATAGGAACGAAGAATCGACTAGTGAACGTAAGTCTATAGTTGCAGCAACAGCGCAGAAGGGTTCACACTGTTCTCCAGGGAGGGAAAGAAGCATGATAGAACAGAGGGTTCACGATGTCTTTGTTCTGGCATCCAGACTTGAAGAAGAATTTGCTTGCGTATCAAGCACTGCTTCTTCTGATGTCTAGTATATTGACAGTGGAGCCTCTGCTCACATGGCTGGAGTACAGGAATGTTTTTCCAACTACCGAGAAGAGCGGATGAATTTTAAGATAACCATGGGTAATAAATAAAAATGCACTCCTTTTGGGAGAGGTACCGTAGTTTTTCAGACCGAGGCTGGAAATAAGGTTCGGGCCACTAATGTACTGCATGTGCCTGTGTTGGGGATGAACTTTCTCTCGGTGTCTCAGCTTCAAAACCGAGGCTATGACGTCTACTTTATTGGAAATAGGGTCTACATCAAACACCCCATTTGGAAGAAGAAGACACAGATCGAGGTAAGGAGCAACAAACTTTACAAGTTGCAGCTTGAGTCTCTAATGGCACTCGTCGGTAGCGCAGATGAGACGGATCTAAATGAGCTATGGCACAGAAGAATGGGACATTTGCATCATGGGGCGTTAAAAATTCTCCAGAAGACTGTCACAGGAGTTCTAGAGCTGAGCACTAAACGAGATGATGTCTGCAAGGGGTGCGTATTGGGACAATATGCCAAGGCAGCATATCAGAGAAGCAACAATAGGGCCAAGGGTGTATTGGACTTGATACACTCGGATATTTGTTGACCAATGTCCACTAGAGCTCTTAATGGTGTCGAGTACTTCGTCACCTTCATTGATGACCATTCCAGGAAAACTTGGATCTACTTTTTGAATACCAAGGATGAAGTCTTCAATTAATTTAAAGAGTTTAAGGCTCTGGTTGAAAATATGATAGGAAAGCGGATCAAGGTGTTGCGATCAGACAACGGTGGTGAATACATAGATAAGGAATTCACTGGATTCTGCACAAGGGAAGGTATCAAAAGAGATTGGAAAACTCCATACAATCCGGAGCAGAATGGTGTGGTAGAAAGGAAAAACATGACTATTGTCGAAGCAACAAGGGAAATGTTGTATGACCAAGACATGCCCAAATTCTTGTGGGTTGAAGCTTGTAATACAGCTTTCTACATTCAGAACGGGACTCCTCACAATGCATTGGGAAAGATCACGTTGAAAAGTGTCTTCACTGGCAGTAAGCTTGAAGTGAGTCACTTTGGGATCTTCGACAGTACAACTTACTATCATGTGCCCAATGAGAAGAGGAAGAATTTGTAAATGACTGCAGAAAAAGGGTATCTGGTAGGATACAACAAGAATGCAAAGGCACATCGCATCTACATTCCTGAGAGCAGGAAAGTTGTGGTGTGGAGGGATGTGAATTTCATGGAGGAGAAGGCCTTCAGAAGGTCTCGCGAGTTGCCTTCTGCTACACAATCTAAGGAGGAGCCTTTGGTTCAACCCAAACAACCAACAGCAGAAAATTAGTTGCCTCTCCAAGGCATATGGATCCAAGGGACGTGTCTCTCGAGGATTTTCAAGAGGGAGAGCCGGTAAATCCACCCACCACCAGTGGAAGAATGAGCAGGGAACTACGACAGATTCTAAAATATGCAAAGGACTTTGTTGGAATTCCCCGAAATGAGAAGAGACAACGTAAGTAGCCTGAGAGGTATCAAGCCTTGGTTGCTCAAGTTGGAGAACCTTCCAGTTTTCGGGAAGCAGCGCAGCACCAAGTGTGGGTTGATGTAATGGTGGAAGAGTACAGTTCCATCATGACGAATGATGTCAAGGAAGTGGTCCCCAAACCTAAGGAGATATCAGTTGTAGGATCAAGGTGGATCTACAAGATCAAGTATGTTACAGATGGCGGCATCGAGAAATTTAAAGCCAGGTTTGTGGCTAAGGGGTATGCTCAGAAGGAAGGGATTGACTATTGTGTATGTGTTTTTGGTGCACGAATGTATCAAATCACATATGCTTAAGAGGAGTGGTCTTTTCCTCTTAAGTTCTTGGTCACAGGAAAAAAATAAAGGGATTCAAGCAAGTTAGGGAACATGCTAAGACATAAACATACTAAATAGTGAAATAGCATGCATATTCAAACATAAAAACTAAACTAAAACACATAATACAAAAGCTCTAAATAGAGTCAAACAACTTCAATAATCCAAATGGTAGCGCTTACGTCCCCTCTTATTGAGTGCTGGTAGGAATAAAGGATGAAATTTTTACCCACTTACCAAGGGGCCCTTAGAACTAGGGAGTTTCAAGACCCGATGCAGGGATGTCTTTACTTCCAAGCTACCTTGGCGCAAAGTCTCCCTCTCTCTACTCCAAAGGACTAGAGTTGTTGGATGGCCAACAACTGAGTCCCCTCTATCTCTGCTCTGGATCACACATTGTTGGATTGCTTGGGGCAATTATGGCCAACATAATAATGTGTTCTCGTATTGTTAATCTCTTGGTGGCATTTTATAGGAGAATTCAAACTCTCCTTCCCTCTCTTGGTACACTGATGGATGGTGACCCAAGAGAGGAGGGCGATTCCATTGTGTGTCGCATTTATTCCATTGTGTGCTCCCTTGAGGTCCTAAGGAGGCTTGGGCAGCTGTCCTTAGGCAGCCTCAAGTGTGGGATCAATGTCTTGGAGTGTGCCTTGTGGTCTCGAAAAGTGACTTCTGCCACTCTCAGGTCCGCGCGGCTTTTTGAGGAAAAGTTGCGCAAAGGCGCACTTATCGAAGAAAAGTGTGCGCAAAGGCATATTTTGTTGGTTTCTTCAATGCGAAATTTGATTTTCCTCCTAGACCTTAGAGATTTTTAAATACTTTAGATTCTCTAATGTGCCTCAACCTTGTAATTCCTTCTGCTTGACATTCAATAATGTCATCTTTGCTTGTCCGATTTTCCAGTGATAATAGTTTCCCCCTAATGTGTGAGGTCTAGGAAGAGCTGTATAGCCTAAATACATTATAGTTTCATTTATGTGTACTATGTGGAGAGAGAGAGAGACTTATGTGTAGCACGGAGTTGGAGACACCTTACACCAGGTAGAAGAGTGACCATGTCCTGTGGGAACCCTGCAAGAAATGTTATAATACAGTAAATACAATTTTTCTACGAGGCGGGCATGTCCCATACTCGTGATGCTTTGGCTAGCTAAATAAATCCATTTGATAGATATAATTTTTGTCTAAGTCACCAATATGGTAGTGATCTGTTGGTTGATGACGACAACTGCAGACGCCCTTTTGACAATAGGTGGAATGTGGTACCCATATGCGTAAACTTGGCATAGCATATAAATGTGCATTGCACGTATGGCTCAGACCTTCCTGTATAATCATTGTTGAAAGAGACACTTATAAAGGCACGGGTCTTCGATGAATTTGATCAAAGTGCAATGGTTGTAAGGTACGATACAATCTTGGCATGAAAGATTGTGTTGTAGTTGAATGTCAGGAAAATTGATGACATCTATGGGCAATGATGTCTCCCACAGTGCCATCCGAGGATGTCCCTTTTGTGGAGAGGGGTGATCCAAGGTACCGCTTCATTTTTGGAAAATAGGTGTTGATGTTGACAAAAAGGAAGCCTCAACCGAACGAGAGTGTCACTGATACAAGGGATCAGGATCCTGGATGTGATGGGTTTAACATAGGCATGATGGCGATGGGTGACTGAAAACTGATGATGGGGATTCAGTGACCCAAGGTCGGAGTATAAAAAGCAGCTTGGTGGTAGTCATAACTATTTCTGATGGGGAAATCCTTGGAGTCAGTAGGACATCCAGGGTGGGTATATATTGGTTATGAATGTCATGGTGGCTTATGCATGAGGGTGTTGTTATCTCTTCGAAATTTCCCTAGGGTTGTTATGTGTGTTTAAAGAAATATCAGAGGTAACTATCAACCACTTTTGGAGATTAGGATCTAGCCTTCCTAATGCTCAGAGAGGGCTCTCTCTTAATGATTAAAATTTGTTGTTTTAATTGATTTTAGGCTAGTTATGTATGAATGATTTGATTTGATTTTGATTTGTTGGTGGAATTACTGATTTAGATGCATAGGTTTATTTTTACTTTCCATTGGGCTATGGAGTCAATATATCAAGAAAACATAACAGAATCAAGTTCTAAAGGAAGTGTTACATGGCATGGTAGCTGAGCAAAATCAGATCTTAAAGGTTGAATGGTGAAGTGGTTTTCAATCGAGATCAAGGAGCAGTTAAGGATTCCTTGAACCAGATAATGAAAGAAGGTGAAGGACGTCAATCGGGATCAAAGAGCAATTAAGGATTCTCTAAACCAGATAGCAGAAGAAAACATTAAAATGTATAATAGTTCAAAGCAGAGTGTAATTAAACAAATTCTGCAGTAAAATTCCAATTATAGCATTAAAATTTAGAAAACATGCAAGTTTATGAAATACTTAAGAAAAGAACATGAACAATTGAAATATACTTCACTGAAGTAGCTCAACACATTAATCGTGTAAAGAAATTCCTTTATTACTTGTCTTGTCTGTCAACTTGGAAATGGTACAATAAACCCTCATGTAGTAGATCAATTCAACTATAGAAATATTCAGGAATCCACACTCAATACTTCGAATTGATGAAGTATTTATGCAACTTATTACAAAATATCATGTCAACTCACTAGGATTTAATTAAGGAAAATGAAATATCTTCATGCAAGAAGATAGAGACACCTATTAACTAACTGCAAGTTGTCCCTATTTTATTTGATTCAATGTTTGTTGTTTGTTTCTCTTATGCTGGTTGTATTTCACGTTGGCTATCTTCATCTGTCTTTCACGTTGTCTGCACTTTTACACTGCCTTTTATCTGACTTCTTTTTAACCTGTGAATTCTTTTACTTGTATTTGTTTTCATCTGTCACAGTAAATCACACCATTTCCCCCAGGTTTTTTCATCTAGAAGTTTGATTTTTACCATCCTCCGATAAATATCATCTGCCTCAGTATACTTGGAAAATGTAGGCTTGTTTACAAAAAGATGATTTACCTCATGCTGGAGGTAAAAGAGATTTTCATAGATTTGAAAGAGTACTTTGCCTATGGGAATTCCTTTCAATGAGGAACTGTTGGAATTTTCTTTAGCTACTTCCTTGATATTTTTATCATAATCTTCATGCCTTATTAATTTATCATTGATTACTAATGGATTAGGCAAACCTTTTTGTCTCAAAACATCAAACTTGTTCATGAACCTGTTCACTGCAAGCTCCATAGTTTGACATTTGTCCTCAAGTTGTGTCATCATATTTCTCTTGGAAATCACTTTCTTCACCTCTAAGATGGTTTTTGTTCTGTCACTTATCCCAAATTCTTCTAATTCATGTTTGTTTTTGGAATTAAGGAATTTTATTATCTCAGTGGCTTCCTCTGGTTTCTTTCCAAGCTCTTCTTTGACCTTTTGAATTGCATTACTAGCTTCCTTTATCAAATCATTTTGCTCAAATATAACTTGTATATAAGGCCAAATATCATTAATTGAGTTAATGATATTGGCCCACAATTATTTCTTTTCTTGGGCTAAAGGTTCTGTTAATTTCAATTCCTTTTCTAATTTTTGGATCCTATCATTCAATCTATTGGATTTTTGTGTTGCAGCTTTATGCATTACTCGAACCAATTTCTTTTCATCTTCTAGATTTTTCACTTGTTCTTTAAGCTTATTGATTTTAGTAGTTTGAATTGACATATCCTGCATGGCTTTGATCAATTTTCTTGCCTCATCAGTGGGATGGGCTGATGTTGTTGCTGGTGTAGTAGTTGGAACTTTTGTTGACACTAGAGTTGTTGTAGTAGTTAGGACTGTTGTAGATAATGGAGCTGATGTAGAAGCTATAGGAATGGAAGTAATGGGAACTGCTTCCATGCTGGCTTTATTTTCCTGCACTAATTTGTCAATTTCAGTTTCCATCTATTTCATTTGAGCTGTCAACTGAATGATGAGATTTGTCATTTCATCCTTCTGATTTTTATTTTCCAAAACTTCTTTAGTTTGTGGATGATCTGTTGTTGGTAACTTCAGTTGTTTCTTCAATGCAACTATGTTTGCATTCTTCTTCTTGATAAGCTCTTCTGCTGCTTTGATATCTTTTGGACTATCCAACTTCCATTACCAAATCTTCTCGTGACTTTATCCTATTATCCTTTGCTTGTGAAGAAGCTTTCTCTAGTTTTAACTGTGTCCTTATATTTTCTAGAGAATACTGTAGTTTTTGGACAATTAAAGCTTTGTGAGTCATGGTGGAATAGATCATTTCTCCTACTTGTTTATGAAACTCGATCTGATCTATTGGATGCACATCTTTAGCAAGAAATTTAAAGGTTATTTTCTTGCAATCTTTTGATGATTTTGGAGCCTGCACTGTTGGATGTAAAAATTGCATTTGCATCTTTCTTGTTTTGTAGTCAAATGCTGATAGAAATCTGTTCTAGTCACTGGGAGTTTTCTTCCAGTACTGGCCATAAGTTACAGCTTTCAATGCTTCATTCTTGATTTTCATTTCTTTATATTTCTCCATTATATCTTTCTCTTTTTCCACTGGTTTTCTAGATGATGAAACCTTTGCACTATGTTGTTTTTGAATGATTTGTGCACTGAAGGTTGATGGCGTATGTGTTTCTTCTGAAACTGTTGGAGGAGCATCATCTATGACAACTATATATGTATCAAGGACTTCATATGTATCAACTATTTCTTCCTATTCTATTATTGGATTCAGTTTTTCCTTCTTCCTATACATAAGTTTTAATTTGGTATCAGAAGTGGTTTCTGTAGAATATGAGCCTTCCTCTCTTTCCCTTTTTGAATTTTTGTCCTGTGGGGTTGGAGCAAGCAGGATGGAACTAGTATCAACCTACTTCTCCACCTCATGTAAAGTATTTTCCAACCACTCTGACTTTTTGGAATACTTTTCAACTTCAGGCTTTAACTCATGAATAAAAGAGGTCAACTTGAATTTGACTCTTAACTTACTTATGACACCCAAGGGGTCATATTTCCATTTGAAACTGCTACTGAATTTGAAATCTTGTAAATATTTGTATGTTTTTTGACCAACATTCCTACGATTGCAAATAAAAGACCCTAACTAGTTCTTAATATTGAATTGAGTCTTTTTCTTAGCTGAAAGGAAGTTGATTTCATCTAAGTTCAGGATTTGTCTGATGTATTCTAATGAAAATATCCTCATTGGGAGGTATTTGGGAAGCTTGTATGGAGTAAGCTGGCTTCCATATACTCTAATTTCTGTATGATTCTAGTATAAATACCAGTCTCCTGTTTTAATCTGATCTAACAATTGTAACACCTTCTTTATCTCTTCATTGATCCTAGTTTGAATGCTACTGCTTAGCATATTAACTACTGGATAAACAAATGAATCAATAAAGTCTTTATAGCTGAATTCAGTGGAATCCTTTCTAATCAAGGATGTCCAAAAGACCACAGATTGGGGATTACCCTCTGTGTCCAGTTTTTGGAGGCTAACTGCAAACCTTTATGATTGGAAATATAGGAACAAATGAAACAAAACTAAGGAGTATTTGAATACTTCTTCTTCTGGTAATTTGACCAGATGATCATGGATTGCATCTGATAGGTATTGGGCAAAATTGAAGGTTGAAGCTGGAGGCTAACCTGGGTAAAATATGGATAGGAAACCAAGGATAGATGCATCTACATGTTCTTCAGTGAAATACCCTAAAATACATGACAGCATGGTAACAATCTGTCTGGTTCTCTCTGAAAATATGGAAGATGAATATGGAGGATTACTTTTAGGGGTTTCTACTGATGAAGGAAGGAAAGTCTAGAATATTTGGAATCTTTTAGGAAAGTCTATCTTCAAGTAGAGTTCAATAAGGATTTCAATGGATAATGGTACTTCATCAGGTTGTGGTTGAATCTATAACATCTGATTGATGGATTGAGCAGTGATTGTGAAAAGTATTTCTTGGTTTGGTGTAACTAAAGCTCTTTCATTGGGAAAATAGTTGATCTGGCAGAGTCTAATGAGTTCTGGAAATTGAAAGGTCCGTGGGAATATGTATTTAGGTATGTTTGAATTCCACAGATGGATTTCATCTACCTGGTCAATAAATTTTTCATGGATCCAGCAATGGAGCTCTAAAAGGTTGAAATCAGTCATTGTATCACTTATTTTGAATTCCTTATCAACTAGAAGGGTGTGGTCAACATCTACCACGGGTGGTTGCAGAGGATTTACAGATATAATACTCTGGGAAGCCATTAACCTGTTCAATTATTACTTTTTGTGCTTAATTAATGGTGTCGGGCACTTAGGATTACCTGTAAAATGGTGAGTTCGGACGTGCAGAAGGTTCAGGCGGCAGCAGGCTTTAATTCTAGTCTGCAAAGGCTTTTTGGTCTCTTTTCGTAAATAACATAAATAGTGAAATAATTGTTACAGTCAGGTTTTATTACTTTTGAATGGAGATAGTTAATCACATGGCGAAAAGTTTGATTTTGAACAATAGTTGGTTTCATCACAACGTGCGGAAGTGGTTTGACGGGTTATCGCATTGCGAAAAGCAGTTTGGTGGTTTTAGGATGGGGGGGTGCAATAAGTTGTAGGAGTGTCGCGTGGCAAAGGGGCAGGGGTGTGAAACCACCCATTTTTCACCACCCCATTGGTTTGAACATCAGACAGTGGGGAGTGCAAAAGGGTTCGGGAATGGTTAGATCTGGGTGGCGCCAATCGGATGGTTGACGAGTGGTAGGATCAGTTGGGGGTTCTGAGAGGTTGGGTCGGGTAAATAGATAGGCGGAGGATTTATATGAAGTGGTGTCATGGAATATAATAAGCGGGTTAGGTATAAAGTGTGTTGGGAAATATATATGCGAAAGGGTTAATATGATATGGGGGAGGGGTTAAATGAAATATATAAACTATAAGTTAAAATAACATAATGTGGTTTGGGAAATATGATAGCCAGATGTTATAAATACACTAGGAATATGTATTAAAATGATATTGGGGAGGGGTTAAATTAAATGGGGCCCGATATATTTTAAGTATTTAAAACTATGCAAAAAGTGGGTTTTGCATGCTTTATTAGAAAATGTGGGGTCAGTAAAGGGGAAGGGGTTTTTCAAAAGGAAATGGGTTTTTAACTAGGGAAAGGGGTTTTAGGAAGGGAAAAGGGTTAGAATAAGGGGAAAGGGATATTGTCAAAAGGAAAGGGATTTTACAAGGGGAAATGACTTTCAAGAGTGGAAATAGGGATTTTAGCAAGGGGGAATGGTTACAAAGATATTAGTGATAAAATATAAACCATATAATGCCTTCCATAACTTTTGAAAGTAATCTACCTACCCATTATTTATCCTAACATTTTTTACTTCCTTTATTGGGTGCATTTGAGCTTGCTGACCCTTTTATTTTCTTTTGATAAGCAAACTAATCTATTTCTAACCTTATAACTTCCAATGGCTCAGATTAAACTTATGAGCTCATTTTATTCTCTATCTAACTATTGATCTGCCAAGATTAAATGGTTTGGTCATATCTTTATTCACTAACTATCATGACATGAAATTTATAGGCATGAATGAATCATGATTAAACTGTATGATTGTCATGAATTGTGGCACTTTGGACAAGCTGCACACTATTTTATTTGCAAAAGTAAAGTAAACTAAGAGTAGTGGAATTTGAATGTACAACACTTTCAGGATCTATTTTTGTTTCTTTTTGTGGGGTTCATACTTTTTATCCTTTTTTTATCTTCTTTTCTTTTGGTCCTTTGATTTTTATTTTAGGACATACCCTCTTTTCATTTTTTAATATGGGAAAACATTTGAAGAAATCAAAGGTATGTACAATATTACAAGACTTAACATAGTCAATTCAAAATTATGATCCCTATTATTATAGGACCCTAACAGGTGTGATACTCCGACCAAGGGTGACCAGGGACTACTTCTATGGGAGACAAAAATGGATGGGTCGGTGGGGGACATAGTGCACCGTTTGCAGTCTTTGTACACTTACCAAAAGAATAAAATAATGGGGTTTGGTTTGTACAAAACACAGAGACGGGTGCCTCAAAACATGAAATTGTCCACTCACTGATGATGTGAGGAAGGTTTTTTTGCTGAGGGTGGGGGGCCCAATAGTTGGTCTCATGTGTGGGGTTGATGAAGCGAATGGAAAATGTCGCGGATGGGCTATAATGTTGGAGGGATGGTAGGCCAAATGCGAGGCGCGGTTGTGTACTTTCGATCTGCTTGAAAAACCTGCTAGTCTGGGAAAGGGGTTTTATTTTGATATGGTAAAACTTGACCTGATGCATGGCGAGTGAATGGGCGTGAGGTGCTTCTCAGACTAAAGTGGTATGGCCATGGCGTCATTATTTTTTGTGATATATGGTCTACTTTGGGTGACAGACGCTATGGAGGGGAGGCTCTACCAACCAACAAGGATGTTTATCATGTGAAAAGTGGGGTGATGATAAACATGGTCGGGTGTTTGGAACCTATGGTTAGTTTCTAATGGATAAATGACACTAGGATATGCAGAGTTTTTCTGGGACTCTATCATGCTGGGGGTAAAATGATACCTGCTCTGGAAATTTCGGTGGATGGAGCGATGTATGGTTTGCACACTACCTACAAAAAAAAAAACCCCAAGTGAAAGCATCTTCTTTATTCAAATATTATTGAAAGACATGTGCTAAAAAAAGATGAGAGAGAGAATACTCGTCGGCACTAAAAAACTATTTTTTCAAGGGTGAAAATGTGTGGCACTACCCTTGGGCATTATGGAGTACTGATCACAGTGTTTCTTTCAGTCCTGTAATTGGGACTTCTGAGCTCTCATTATGGTCCTCCAAATTTACTGAAAAGGGTGACATATAGGCGAATATAGATCAATTCAGTTCATTTGTGTTAGTTTATAATTTGAGGTTTTGAGAGGTAAGAGGCTTCTGCGAAGTTTTTCTTGCGATTGTGGTCGACCTGAGTACCCGGGACTAGCGATTTTTTAGCCATGTAGGCTCCATTATGTCTTGCATTTTAATTTTTTTAGTGTGTCGGTGCCAGGGTCTATACAGGATGGGTTTGTACAGATCCTAGGCTAGCTTTTTCCTTGACCGTGTGGGCAATCAAGGTATAGGCGTGCAACTTGTGCGCAAAAACAAGGTTTTGCGTGCACTTATCACGCCTGTACTAGATTTGGGCGTGCCCTTGGCACGTCTGTGAGAAAAACATATGCGCTCTCCTCGTGCATGTCTGAGGAACAGGCACGCAGAAGGCCGAAGCTATTTTTTGAAATTTTTTTGGGAAATTTTGTTTGTTTTCTAGTGTTTTCAATGTGATTGATGAGTGCCTATTTGATGACAGGATGTTGTGGAGGGTGAGGGATTGGCCTGATCTCCAAGCCGCTTTGGTTGCTAAAGGTCACGCGCACCAACAGTTGGCGCGCTGGGGTCTTCTCAAATTTATGGAGAATGACCTGCTACGATCACATAATCGTCTTCTGCGCTACCTGATCCGATGTTGGAATAGGCAACACAAGGTGATGGTGTTACAAGGGTGCGACCTTGTTATCCATCCTAAGACAGATATCTATTTTGTGACCGGGTTGTTGCCTCAGGGTGAGGCTATTCCATATCCACTTCCTCCTGGGAGAGTGGATCTTGAGTGATTTTCAGCAGGACATTATGGCGAGGCACCCCTTACGGAGGGGTGCATAGTGATTGCTACTGTGACTGACTTGGCCGAGCAGTGTACTCTGGCCGCTATTATACGACTGGTGGGGTCGTCTGCGCCTCCTCGGGCGTCGGGGCCACAGATAGGTGTTTTGTGCCAGCTGAGGGCCGAACACTTCTTTGATTTCGCCTGCTTTTGCTATGACGGGATGCTGGCTCAGCTTTCCAAGGTCCGAGATGGATCAAAGTTGTTCACATATGCTAGCATTCTTTGTAGCATCATGTATGATTGTGTGGTGCTGATGAGGCCTACGGTGGCAGTGCCAGCTAGGGGAGCCTTGTATGAGAAGGTGGGCCCCTGTGATGCCTCGCGGAGGGGGAGGTAGGGTGGGGCGTTACTGGAATGCCACCACGGAGGCTTGTTTTGAGGCCAATCCTCAGATGTTTATGTTGTTCCCTTATGCGCGGATGGACTTTCAGGGAGACCCAGACATGAGTCTGCCCGGTGAATATGCTTGGGGGGCAACAGTTATGTTTTTGTGTTTTCTGCATTTACCTGAGCATTTGTGTTTTGTATGTGTATTATGATGACACTGGCATAGTCTTGTTACTATTGCAGATGTTGGCGAGGTTGGACGACATGTGGCTCGGTTGGTGGGGCACCATCTGATTTGGCGACCTCAAGGAGCTCGCGGGGGATAGGGAGGAGCTCCAGTGTAGCCTCTAGGTGGAGCACCGGGCAGAGGGGTTGGCCCCTCGGGGGATGGTAGCAGCTCAGTTTTTTCCGAGACTGTTGCTAAGCGATCTCGTGCCGATGCGGCAGAGGCTCGTGTAGCTGAGTTGACAGAGCAGGTGTCTGCTCTAGAGGTCAGAGCTCGGGTGTTATATGATGCATGGGGTCAAGTGGACCGCTTGACCCAGGAGATGCCTACCCAAGGTTTCATGGATGACCTCGAGGATGCATGGTTGGAGACATTGATCGCCCAGGAGAGCAGCTATCGACCAGTTTTACGTCAGGTGGCAATCTCTGTTTTGATGGTGATTCCAGTATTGGTATCAGGAGCGGCTGTGGGTCTAGGTGCCCCACTTGGGGGAGCACTGCCCTAGATTTTTATTGTACACGGGGAAAGCACCCATTATGAGGATGCTTCCCCTATGTTTTTGACTTGTATATTTGTATCTTTTGGGCTGACTTACGGGTCAGAGACACTATTTTTGTACTCATACACATATATTTTTTGGTATATATGAGAGAAATATTTTTTGCGGCTCTACATGGTGTGCCCCTTGTTTTGTTTATGTATTATGTTATGTTTATGGATGTCTATGTTTTTTTTTTTTTTTTAAATGTATGATGGTTTATCCGAGATGCATTCCAGTTTAGAATATTGTTAGTTATGAGATCATCTGTTTGGTTTTGACTTCTTGGTACATGTGTGAATGTAATGTGGTCATATTGTCGGCTTAATATTTTTGCACGCAAGTATTTTCTAAACAAATGTGAATCTCGTATCTCAAATGCTTGGTTTAACTGTGACACTACTAACTGGGAATCGAGGTAGATATGCATATGGCGTATGCCCTGATTGAGGGCGTCGCACATAAGTTCGATGACAGTGTCATATTCTACCTGATTGTTTGTCATTGAACCGATGCATACACCATTAGTACAGACTCGTGATCGGTTAGGATGATAGATGACCCAGGCAGCTACCGCTAAAATTTGAGATCATAGCGATGCTCCATCGACAAATCCAAAGTAATGGCCGGGTTGATAATCCTTTGTGACACCATAGCGTATTTTGTGACAAGTTTTTTTTTTTTTTTTTTGGGTCTATGTATGTTGAATCTAGGGGTGGGCCTTCTTGGGCCTTATGGGTAGAATTTATTGAGGTAAAGGCCGTTGACAAGGTTGCGGAGGCATGTTCCGTCTAGCTCAATCAAGATGTATGCCCCCTTGAGGAGGCAATGTTTTATGATGTCGGTTCCTTTCCACAAAGTTTAGAACTTTCCTGGCCATAGGGATTCTTTTGTGACATCGTATCGAAGGACTAACTCTCCCTCAGTGAATGAACGAGAGTTGATGTGGTGGTCAAACGATGCTTTTACCCGTTTCTTGTGGGCCTTTTTGCGTTGTAGCAATCGTCGTTGGCTTTCGTTGACAAACTCTAGTTGTACTAAATGTTGTTCTAGAGGCTGGGTATCATCGAGGAGTTCGATGGCAACATGTAAATTCAGAATCTCGCAAAAATCAATGCAAAAGCATAGGGTGCCCTAATTTTTTACGATGGGAACAGGGTTGGGAATCCAAGACGCATGGGCAGCCTGATTCCTAGTTCTGATACATGACAATATGAACCGTATATGGTGTATCGTGTCATCGGCGTTTGGTGGGGGAAGAATTTCTGTGATGGGAGCTTGTGTGAGCGCAAGACTAGATCCTTTGTTAAAATGGGCACTTTTTGGCAGGTGGAAATTGTGCCTGGTACAGAGGTGCCTGAATGTTTCCATTAGCGGGCATGCCTCTGGTTCGTGGTTATGGCCAGTGAAAATGGTGCATGGTACCATTGTGCCAACTAAGTAGATTGTGTGGGAATCAACACTACTCCTCGTCCCAGAAGTGGACGCTCGGAAGGGATCAGACGTAGAGGAAGAGGTCTTATGCTTCCATTTCTGAGTTTTTGGCTTGGGTATGTCTAACTCTTTTGGGAAGTGTAGAATTAATTCCACTCTTTCCGCTCTAAGCTTAGAGAGATGATCACATTTTATTGTATGATGGAAGTCTGAACAAATCCAGCAATAGCTATGCGTGATTTTCTCTTGGTTAGAGAGATGTATTTGGAAGAGAGAAGAGACTATGCGAAAACTGAGGTGCTTCAGTTATTTGCACTCATTGACCCATTGGCTAATCAGGTTGCATAGTTTGCATGCTATCCTAGATTGAACCTATGTCATGCACGGTTGGTGCGCCTTCCCAGCCTACCCATTACGTCGATGTGGGTATGGGGTAGATGGCCTGGGGGTGTTTTGCCTTCTATATTGGTTGAGAATATCCTCGCATTTCTTCTCTAATGTATGTATAATGTCAATTAGAGGACGAACTCGCGGTATAGAAGCACAGATCTGCTCATGGTGATTGCCCTGACACATTAGGCAAACCATCCTAGATATGGGGTTCTCGTCCTGCTCGCTTAACAGCGTGACTGGGTACCATCGATGTAGCCCTTCTAGGTCAGGGTAAGTGGCAACCACATGATTGGGCATTTTACACAATGTACATGTTGATCTTCTCTGCAGAGGGCAGTTGGGGGTAACTAAGGGTTCCCCAATTGGTCGTTTTCCAGCTGACAGAAAGAGGATGGATCTACTCGTCACATCTTCTTGAGTTTTCGAGTTGTTCATGGATTCAGAGTCAGAGCCATCTTCTTGGGAGAGGCGAACTATAGTTGAGCACAAAATAGCTAGTGTTAAGTGAAATTGTGGGATATAAGGGCACTTTTCTAAAATGTGGTTGTCGGCACATAAAGGACAAGTGAATTGCATTTCCCGCGAACCAACATAGTAAACGCGCTCTATTGGATACCACCTGTGGATGAGTTCTAGGGTTTCGCATTCCTCGATGAAGTGACCATGTTCATCGCACAATGCGCAACGTATGATAGGAGGGGGGAATAAGAACGAGAGATTTTTAGGCGATTGTCATTCCTCCTGCAGGTATAAAATGGTACGAGGTTCGTCTCCAGCAGACTGGGTGGAGGGATACTCTTGATAGGATTACTCAATGGTATGTAATGTGCCCCTATATCATGAGATCTCTGGGTAATGATGGGTATAGTGCCCATAATTGCTGCAAATAGCACATGCGTGATTTGTGCGCAATGCTTTGCCTTGAATTTTGGTGGCAAGTTCCTTTTTACGAGAACATGTTACTGCGTTGTCTACTGCAGAGCTAAGGAGTGGTTTTAATTCATCCAGCTTTGGGCAAATGTGGGTAGGTTGGCCTACTACGTCACATATGGGGCACAGTGGTGATTCTCGTTGCGACGAGGGATTCTCCACCTTCTTTCCTCTTTTATTGGTGTTCTTGGTCATAATCATCGGTTTTGTGGTAGGCGTTACTTGTGCAGGGATGTTTGCGATGGTCTCCTAAATGGGTGGGGCCTCCTCGGGACTTAGGGGGACTAACCTTATAGAGGTGATGTGTGTGGCTTCATCCCAGTAGGTGGGACTAGGTACCAAACTAGGATTGCAAAAGATACGTATGGCAACACCACGGTGGCCAAGACCTGCTGGGATACAAAACCAGCTGGGGCATAAAGAAAAGGGGTTTGGGAGGCGACGTAGGCTAGAGAGGTTACCGTGGCTGAGGACTCGGTGTCATTACTGCTTGTCTTTGTGTCTTGACTAGCTTCGGTGCTTGATGAGGACATCATGCACACTCGGGCCTCTATGACAATCGGTGATGACTCAGGTATAACAGTGGGGTCTCCCAAGAATGACCCTAGGATGGATGACAATTTGAACTGCCCGGGGCCATATTCTTGGTACCGTGTAAGCATCTCGGCAGATGTGTCTACATAGGGTAGAATGGAATCAAAATTTGTTAGGGGTTGCTTTTCACTGTGTGTTAATTGGTCGACAGCAATGATACAGTCCTCATGGGGGATCATCATAATTCAGAAGACGGAGGATGTTATGGTTGACATGGCGTACATATAACTTCAGCCAAGGAGTATATTGTAATCTAGTTGACCATCCAAGACCTCAATGTCTATAAGGACCATCTTTTCAGCTAAGAATACTGGGACGTTTTGGTGGAGGCTGATGGGAGCTGAAGGGAGACCATCATATGCTCTAAGTGTGATGTCTGATGGCTTTAGTTCAGGAGACCCTAACTTATTCCAGACGTTCTTTGACATGATGCATGTGGATGCACCCTCGTCAATGATACATCGGTGGATGGTGATGTTTTTAACTGACACCGGTATCTAAAAGGCGACCATCGAGGGAAGCCTAGGGCTGGCTTTGTCTAAATCAAAATCCATTAGGCGCGAATCGGCAGGGTCAATGGCGCCTTATGTGGAAAGTAAGGATTTCCTTTGCTTTGGGCATGATTGTAATACCTCCAAAGCTGACATAGCGGCGAGAGATTGAGCTAGATCATCCATAATGCTATAGTTATGGGCCGCTTTGGAATGGTTTCCTACCCACCTAGTTGGTCCCTTAGCCATTTTTGGCAAAGGTTCGATAGGCACCTTTGATATGGTCAAAGGTGTTGCTGGTGCACTTGTACTGGCCCCTAACAATTTGGTGTCTGGTGGGGTATCGTAATTTCGATTCCATGTCTGAAAAATCATTTCTCCGCCAGTCATATATATTTCATGGTTGTTTTTCCGGAATCATTGGGAGTTTTTTGTTGTGTGCTAACTGTCCTTTGATGGGGGAAAGGCTCTTGCATTACTGTTGTCTGTTGTGAGGATCCCTCTTGCCCACGGTTACTCTGCAACTTCTTCATCTCAAGGAGGTCGGAACAGTGGTGAATGTAATGGCCGTACTCACCACAGATTGAACAAGAGTGGTTCATCCGCAGATTCACCCTCTTGTTCTGCCTTTGGGGGTTTCTTGGCTCCTGGTTTCGATTTTGGTTGGAATTACCACCTGTTATCCATGTCAGCCCCCATTAAAATTTTTGGCCATCAGCCCCTCCTGAACCTTTCAAATTTCCTATCGCGGCTTAAGAATTTCATTTTTGCTTACCGTGCCTTTCCTGCCCTCCGAAACGCATTAGTAAACACCACAGACGCGTATTCGAAGTCATAGCAGGCCTAGTCCCTTTCAGCCCTAGCCCCTCATATCTTATCGTCTATATGACTAAAGCCCGTGACCGAGTGTTAAGTCCCAAGGGCGCCTAACGTATATATCTATAGCGCCTGCTCCGGACCGTTGGATCGAAACACAAATAAATGGCCCAGAATCTCCTTTGCTCTTGTGGTCCCCGCGCTGCGCGTCAATTCCAAAACCAGCGTGTTTATTTCGCACCACCTTTGTTGGGCTGGCGGTATTCCGCAAATCGCAGCAATTCCACACGATATGTGACACGCGTCCCAGGCCACCGTTCCAATACCGCCCCATTTTGCGCGTTAACGTTCGATCCCGGACGCACAGCGAAATTAGCTTGAACCATTAGATATGAAGGCCTGCATCCAACGGCCATCGCTCGCCGAAGATGCACGATGGTTATTTCAGTTGCACACGCGATAGCTTAGGGTGTGGCCCGCCATTCCATCGCTCTCTAGCACATTCTTAACCGTTCATCTCATCCTGTGATCGTGTGGCCCAGATCATTTGCGTGACCACCTGTTGACCGAGTCTCCCACCACGTCATCATCCCACGCGTCTATCGTGTTTTTCCTCCACCATCCACATATTTCATTCATAAATCATATGTCAACGTTTTACATGGAAAGCTATCACCAGCCCGTCCTCCATCGTTTCTTTGCATCTCTCCACCACCCTGCATCGTTTCATCATTCCGACAAGTCTGCACCACCATTTCCATTAACCCCACCACGTTCACCATCCCCGTGTCTAGTTTTCTTTAACGAGTTTGTGTTTTTGCAGGTTTTCCGCGGCAGAGAATTATCATGATTCACCACCTCCATTACAGAAGCAGAGAACGCATGACATGACCATGTTTCAGGAGCTAAATTTATGAAAAAATATCTGGGAGCTGCTATGATATGACCACCATTAAAGAAAGCAAGGATTTAAATCCATTAAACCCTCCAGGGTCATTCAAATGCACATGTTGAGTAGATGAAGAATTAATGGCATAGATAGAGAATATCAGTGAAGAGCAGGGGATTAAAGAAATGTATTTAAGGACTTTGGGGCTTTTACATAACCTTTTAGAGGCAAAGTACCAGATCTAAGACCCTGCAGATCACTAGAAAGATCTTTTCACAGAAAACAATGCCCTCAAGGTTTATTTCAGCCGAATTTTCTTCAGGAAAGGACAGAATGTTCATGCAAATTTCTCTCTATACCGTGTTCCTGAAGAGATTTTCTACCCAGTGCATTTATTTCTGCCGGCAGCAGAGTACGCACAGCTCAGCATGGTCATTCAGCAGTATGGACGCGAATGCTTCCGCCATTTTGTTTAAACTAGGAAATTTTAATGTTTTCATCTACCTCATTTATGGAGGGGTTTAGGGTTTCTCCCATAAAAACCCAGAAGAAAGACATTGGAAGGGTTCCAGATTTTTATTAGAGAATTGTGCAGTGAAGGGCATTTTTGTATACATTTTGTATAAGCTTCTTGTATGAAGGCTCAGAGCCTGTAGGGTCTCAGTGAAGAGGAGTTCTATCTGTATTAGAGGATTCTGGTCTTTGGTATCCCACAGTATGTAACTTCCTTTTATGTGTTTAATACAACATTTCATTTTATCCATCTTCTTGTATCATGTACTGGAATGCGAGTGGCTCACTGATTTTAGGTAAGGATTTATCCTAGTTGATACCCATACTTGGATCAGTCAAGTGCTTTAAATATGGCTCAGGCATGATATATTGTTTCGTGATTCATTTCATCCATCTTTCTGCTATATTAGTTACTTTGAGAGGGTGCTTTTAAAACGCCATTGTCATGTATGGATTCTTAGAATGAAAAGCCCATATATGGTTCTGTTGTGTATCTGGGTAGCAGACCAAAGTTAACTAATATCTTCTTATATTTCTTTCACTGCATACACCCTCTGATATTTTATTTCTGTGGCATATTACTTGAATCGGCCCTCTTTACAATAAATTGTCTCTTAATTGTCTGATGCTTTTGTGTTGGAGCTTTGCATTGTGTCTCTGCAACATTACTTTCCCTGTGGTAGTTTATGTAATTTCTGGTCCCATTTTAAATCAATTTCCTTGTTTACAAGAGATAGCAGGAGAGCTTTTGGATTCACACCCAAGTTTTATTATATGCTCCTTGCTATGATAAGATGTCCTAGGCACTGGTCTATGGCAACTCTAGGTTGTCTCTAGGAGTGACAACTTCTATCGACAACATCTTTCTAGCGCCGTTGCCGGGGACGAATTCAAGAAAATCATTATCCCTGGGCCTCGACAAAGCATATTCACTCTCTAATCAGGTGAGCATAGAGAGTTGAAGAGTTGCATATCTCTCGCCTTGGCGACTCCACTGTTCCTTATTTGATAAACCTATTTGTAGTCCTGGCTCCCCGTAAGCCACACCTAAGGTCAGATACATCACAGTCAAAGACACCTTCAGTGTCTGACCCTGAGAAGATTATACATAAAAGAAGTTGGAAAGAAAAGAAATCAGTCCGTGCTGAAATTCCTGAGTTTTCTGTAGAAGATTATCCATCTTCATCCTCTCAAGAAGTTCTAGAAGAAAATCTCGACTCCACTGTGGGAGACACAGAATATTATTCAGATAGCCCACCCAGGGGAAGTGCTAGGATTAAAGCTAGTCTTCACCCTACTCCTGAGGTCGAAGAAGTTAAAGAAGTCACCGAAGTAACTGTTGTTAACCATGAACTGTTCCCATATACGCCTCAAGCTGTTGTACAGTATATCCCTATTGTTATCCATACTTCACTTCCACCTGCGCCTCTTCAGCCCTAGCCCCTCATATCTTATCATCTATATGACTGAAGCCCGTGACCGAGTGTTAAGTCCCAAGGGTGCCTAACGTATATATCTATCGGGCCCGCTCCAGACTGTTGGATCGAAACACAAATCAATGGCCCAGAATCTCCTTTGCTCTTGTGGTCCCCGCGCTGCGCGTCAATTCCAAAACCAGCGTGTTTATTTCGCACCACCTTTGTTGGGCTGGCGGTATTCCGCAAATCACAGTGATTCCACACGATATGTGACACGCGTCCCAGGCCACCGTTCCAATACCGCCCCATTTTGCGCGTTAACGTTCGATCCCAGACACGCAGCGAAATTAGCTTGAACCATTAGATCTGGAGGCCTGCATCCAACGGCCATCGCTCGCCAAAGATGCACGATGGTTATTTCAGTTGCACACGCGATAGCTTAGGGTGTGGCCCGCCATTCCATCGCTCTCCGGCACATTCTTAACCGTTCATCTCATCCTGTGATCGTGTGGCCCAGATCATTTGCGTGACCACCTGTTGACCGAGTCTCCCACCACGTCATCATCCCACGCGTCTATCGTGTTTTTCCTCTGCCATCCACATATTTCATTCATAAATCATATGTCAACGTTTTACATGGAAATCTATCACCAGCCCGTCCTCCATCGTTTCTTTGCATCTCTCTGCCACCCTGCATCGTTTCATCATTCCAACAAGTCTGCACCACCATTTCCATTAACCCCACCACGTTCACCATCCCCGTGTCTAGTTTTCTTTAACGAGTTTGTGGTTTTGCAGGTTTTCCGCGGCAGAGAATTATCATGATTCACCACCTCCATTACAGAAGCAGAGAACGCATGACAGGACCATGTTTCAGGAGCTAAATTTATGAAAAAAGATCTGGGAGCTGCTATGATATGACCACCATTAAAGAAAGCAAGGATTTAAATCCATTAAACCCTCCAGGGTCATTCAAATGCACAGGTTGAGCAGATGAAGAATTAATGGCGCAGATAGAGAATATCAGTGAAGAGCAGGGGATTAAAGAAATGTATTTAAGGACTTTGGGGCTTTTACATAACCTTTTAGAGGCAAAGTACCAGATCTAAGACCCTGCAGATCACTAGAAAGATATTTTCACAGAAAACAATGCCCTCAAGGTTTATTTCAGCCGAATTTTCTTCAGGAAAGGACAGAATGTTCATGCGAATTTCTCTCTATACCGTGTTCCTGAAGAGATTTTCTACCCAGTGCATTTATTTCTGCCGGAAGCAGAGTACGCATAGCTCAGCATGGTCATTCAACAGTATGGGTGTGAATGCTTCCGCCATTTTGTTTAAACTAGGAAAGTTTAATGTTTTCATCTACCTCATTTATGGAGGGGTTTAGGGTTTCTCCCATAAAAACCCAGAAGAAAGACATTGGAAGGGTTCCAGATTTTTATTAGAGAATTGTGCAGTGAAGGGAATTTTTTTATACATTTTGTATAAGCTTCTCGTATGAAGGCTCAGAGCCTATAGGGTCTCAGTGAAGAGGAGTTCTATCTATATTAGAGGATTCTGGTCTTTGGTATCCCACAGTATGTAACTTCCTTTTATGTGTTTAATACAACATTTCATTTTATCCATCTTCTTGTATCATGTACTGGAATGCGAGTGGCTCACTGATTTTAGGTAAGGATTTATCCTAGTCGATACCCATACTTGGATCAGTCAAGCGCTTTAAATATGGCTCAGGCACGATATATTGTTTCATGATTCATTTCATCCATCTTTCTGCTATATTAGTTGCTTTGGGAGGGTGCTTTTAAAACGCCATTGTCATGTATGGATTCTTAGATTGATAAGCCCATATATGGTTCTGTTGTGTATCTGGGTATCAGTCCAAAGTTAACTAATATCTTCTAAATGTTTCTTTCACTACATACACCTTCTGATATTTGATTTCTGTGGCATATTACTTGAATCGGCCCTCTTTACAGTAAATTGTCTCTTAACTGTCTGATGCTTTGGTGTTGGAGCTTTGCATCTTGTCTCTGTAACATTACTTTCCCTGTGGCAGTATCTATAAGTTCTGGTCCCATTTAAATCAATTTCCTTGTTTACAAGAGATAGCAAGAGAGCCTTTGGATTGACACCCAAGTTTTATTATACGCTCCTTGCTATGCTAAGATGTCCTAGGCACTGGTCTATAGCAACTCTAGGTTGTCTCTAGGAGCGACAATATCTGTCTAAAACATCTTTCTGGCGCCGTTGCCGGGGAACGAAATTAAGAAAATCATTATCCCTGGGCCTCGACAAATCATATTCACTCTCTAATCAGGTGAGCACAGAGAGTTGAAGAGTTGCATATCTCTCACCTTGGCGACTCCACTGTTGTTTATTTGATAAATCTATTTGTAGTCCTGGCTCCCCGTAAGCCACACCTGAGGTCAGATACATCACAGTCAAAGACACCTTCAATGTCTGACCCTGAGAAGATTATACATAAAAGAAGTTGGAAAGAAAAGAAATCAGTCCGTGCTGAAATTCCTGAGTTTTCTGTAGAATATTATCCATCTTCATCCTCTCAAGAAGTTCTAGAAGAAAATCTCGACTCCACTGTGGGAGACACAGAATATTATTCAGATAGCCCACCCAGGGGAAGTGCTAGGATTAAAGCTAGTCTTCACCCTACTCCTGAGGTCGAAGAAGTTAAAGAAGTCACCGAAGTAACTGTTGTTAACCGTGAACTGTTCCCATCTACGCCTCAAGCTGTTGTACAGTATATCCCTATTGTTATCCATACTTCACTTCCACCTGTGCCTCTTCCTCCATTTGTACATCAGATTGTTGCACAACCCCCACCTCCTCCAATGGCTAATGTCCCAGCTTTTTTGTTGAACAAATATGCTCCCCTAGCATTTCCTCAAGTGTTAAATGATATGCCACAGGATTATTTGAAGATCTTGCCCAGATTCACTAGGGAAAATGAAATAGATGCTCAGAAACATCTTGAGACCTTCTTCTCTTTTGCAGAGAACTTTAATGTAGAACATTTGGATGTGGTCTTAAGATTGTTTGTGCAATCCTTGGACGGTGAAGCCAGAAAATGGTTCAAAACATTAGGAAACCGTTCCGTAACCACTTGGGATGATATGGAAAATACCTTTCTCAGTAAATGGGGAGAAAAGAAAGATCATGGACAGTGCCTTACTGAGTTCAATACACTTAAGAAAAAACATAATGAAGGGGTGTCAGAATTTATCAAGAGATTTAACAAGTTATATCTAAATCTCCTTGCAAACATGAAGCCTCATCAGAATGCTGCCAAAGTTGTTTTCATAGTAGCCTTTGACTCAGATTTTGGTTTCTCTCTCAAAAAAACGAAGCTTGCCACCCTAGATGATGCTCAATCAGATGCTCTTGAGTTGGAAGCAAATTTTGCCTCCACTGGAAAATTAAAAGTGAAAGTGGAACAAGATACCAAAAGAAGGGGTAAGGAGGAAGTATCTACTTCTAATCAGGATAAGGATTCAGATAGAATTGAAGAAATGAACAAAATGATTAAGAATCTCTCTAATAAACTGGTCAAGCTTGAATTGGAGACCAAGAACTCAGCCTCCAAGAATTTCCAGAATACTCCAAACAGGGGTTACAATCCTTAGTATAGAAAGCCACCCTTGCAAATACTGCCAAGAGAAGCAAGAGAGCAGCATGATCAGGTACCACACCCATTGTACCTGGAAGGCCCAGTAGATGACTCCACTGAAGATGCTGCCTATGAACTGCAAGATGCAAACCTTGCTTTCTCAAACTATGATGAAGTAGAATGCCCGTTGCACGAAGAAGAAGAAGAGATCAGAAACACAGAAGATGCATAAATCGATCATTATTGCAAACAGTTTAATGATTTCATGCAAGCACATTTTAACAGAATATATGATCTCAGATCTTCCAGGAAGAGAACTCGAACTCAGGATCAAGAAGAAGAGCCTCCCCAGAAGGAATCATCTTCTCAAAAGGAATCAACAGTGCAGAAAGTTACAGACAAAGGTAAGTGCCCTCTAAACAAACCTTGGCAGCCTAATGATCAAATTCCTTCTTCTTCAAAATTAGCCACTCCTCCTAATGTTGAGTCTGTATCAAAAGAAGTTAAACCTCCAATAGAAAATAAAGAGTCAAAAGAAGTTGTAATAGAAAAGTCCGCTCCTGCTTTTAATCTGCAAAAAGAACTTGAGAAAGTCAAAATCCCAGTTCCCCTAACTGAGCTGTTGAAACAACCAGTATATCAATCTCAAGTCACTTCTTTATTTCTCCCTCCTGAAGCACCAGTAATTCCAGATAGTCTTAACCTCCAAGAAGAAAGACCCATGGTAGTCTTTGGCCCACATGTCGAGGAGATAGACCCCTCTACTCCTCCTTTCTATGTGTCTCTAGTGATTCATGACCTGCTGTTACACAATTGTATGTTAGATTCTGGAGCTTCCCATAATCTTATGCCTCTGTCAGTCATGGAACAACTAGGACTACAGATCACACGTCCATATAAAGACTTATATTCATTTGATTCCAAAAGAGTTAAATGCTTGGGAATGATTAAAGATTTAGTGGTCAATATGGCCCAAATCCCAGCAAAAAGTGTAGTAATGGACATTGTGGTAGCTGACATCCCAGCTCGTTTTGGCATGTTGCTATCAAGGTCTTGGGGAACAAAAATTGGTGGATCACTCAAGATGGATTTGACATATGCCACTATCCCAGTTTTTGGTGGCCAGGAGTGGAGGTTATACAGAGAAACCAGATTTGTCAAAATGGTGACCAGAGTTGACAACTCTGAGAATTCACCAATCTATAGTAAGGAAGGAGATTTCTCATGTTTGATGTTAGAAGAAGATCAAAATTATGCTCAGGAACCTTCCTTCTGCCAGATAAAGACTGAGTAGCTTTCAAGGAACCATGAAGCAGGAATCTGGACTTTGCATTTTGATGGAGCAAATTCAAGAGAAGGAAACGGAGCTGGAGTATTATTGATTTCTCCTACAGGAAAATGGATCCCGCTGTCCTTTAAATTAGAATATGAGGCTACTAATAACGTAGTTGAATATGAAGCACTGCTATTAGGATTACAAACAGCCAAGAGCATGGGCATACAGTGTTTAAAGGTCTTGGGAGATTCTGAGCTGGTGGTCAGACAAGTCAGAAATCAGTGTCAAACCAAACACCCTTGGCTGAGAGCTTATAGAAACGAAGTATGGGACATCGTGGAGAATTTCTTCCTGGCATTCAATATCCATTTCATACCCCGGGAGCAGAATAGAATGGCAGATTCTCTCGCTGTGGCTGCTAGTACATTTCGTCCTCCTCAGAATCCTCTCCTGAGGTATGAAATTGAGGTACGCTATAGGCCATCTATCCCAGATAATATCAAGCACTGGCAGGTATTTGAAGATGAGGAACAAATGAAGAGATTCCTGGAAACAGTGGGATAATTCTCTAATATGGAGATTGATGATTGTGAAAAATATGAGGCTGAGAATGTTTCAGAAAATAATTAGGAGGAGAAAATGGCAGGAAGCAAAGTGTTGCAGCTGAAAGGAAACGTTATCCCTAGAGGGCTGGTCCCCCTAGAAAGATTGTTTGACAAAAATGATGTCCCTTTCCAGCCTAGTAAAGTGGTAGAGGAAGATCGAGTGGAAGATCTAAATTTGGGTACTGAGGCTGATCCTAAAATTGTAAAATTATCCAAGAAGGTCCCAGAGGAATATAAGGAAAAATACCTGAAATTATTTCAATCTTATAAAGATGTATTTGCATGGTCCTATCAAGACCTAAAAACATTTGATATCAATATAATGTAGCATAAAATTCCTCTGAGGGAAGATGCAAAACCTTATAAGCTGAAGCTCAGACAGATAAATCCCCTGCTGCTTCCCTCCATTGAAAAAGAAATCAAGAAGCTGCTAAAGGCCAAAATAATTGTGCCCTTGAGATACTCTGAATGGGTGGAAAACCTTGTCCCTGTTCGAAAGAAGAATGGAGAAATAAGGCTGTGTGTGGATTTCAGGAATTTAAACAGAGCATCTTTAAAAGATAATTATCCACTGCCCAAGATGGACCATATCCTGCAGAAAGTGGTTGGAGCCTCTAGAATGTCAATGATGGATGGTTTCTCTAGTTATAACCAGGTGGCTGTACTTCCAGAATATCAGAAGAAGACTGCTTTCATCACACCATGGGGTACATTTATGTATGCCAGGATGCCTTTTGGATTGATTAACGTAGGGGCTACCTTTCAGTGGGCGATGGATATTGCTTTCATCGGGGAGCAGGATAAATTTTTGGTGGTATACCTCGATGATATTACAGTGTTTTCAAAAAATGATGCTGAGCACATTGAGCATTTAAGAAGAACTTTTGAAAAATGCATAAGGTATGGTCTTTCTCTTAATCCACAAAAGTCTTTATTTGCATTAGAGGAAGGCAAACTTTTGGGGCATATTGTAACTAAAGATGGGGTAAGGATAGATCCCAAAAGAGTAGAGGTTATAAATAGCATCTCTCTCCCCATAAATAAGAAGGAAGTACAGGTATTCTTAGGCCGGATAAATTTCCTGAGAAGATTTATTCCTAACTATGTTGAGATAGTTAGGCATATAACATATATGCTAAAGAAGAATAATGAGGTGAAATGGTCACAAGAGTCACGGGAGGCCTTTGCTAGAATTAAAGCTGCATTTTTTGAAGCTCTTGTGCTAGATGGATCGGATTATGAAAAGCCATTTATGATCTTTTCCTTTGCATCACCACATACAGTAGCTAGAGTGTTATTACAGAAAAATGAAGAAGGATATGAGCAACCTGTTGCCTTTTTCAATCAGGTGCTTCACGATGCAGAATTGAAATATAACATATTAGAGAAGCAGGCATATGCCCTCGTAAAATCCCTCAAAGCATTTCGCATGTATATTTTGCAGTCCCACATTATTGCATTTGTCCCTACAGCAGCTGTCAAAGACATTCTCATTCAGGGAGATAGTGAAGGAAAAAGAGGGAGGTGGATTGCAAAGATACAGGAATATGACTTGGATATCAGACCTACTAAGCTGATTAAAGGACAGGGGCTTGCTAAAATGTTATCCGAATCGAACTATCAAGCTCTGGGCATAAATTTGTCTATGATTTCAAGTGAAGAGTCTGAAAGTGAAATGAAGCAGCAAGGTCTGGAAATGGCCACTCAGAAAGCACATATAAAATACCTCACCAGTCCATGGTATAAAGAAATAGTTGAATATATTTTGACACTCAACTGTCCTCCCAGCTGTGATAAATCAAAATACATAACATTGAGGCTAAAATCACAAAAGTATATAGTTTCCAATGGCCAATTGTATTGGAGAGATCCTTCAGGCATACTACTATTATGCCTCACAGAAAATGAAGTAGAAAGTATAATGATAGAATTTCATGAAGGAATTTGTGGAGGCGATTACAGCTGGAGAGCCACAGCTCATAAAATTTTGAACGCTGGTTTCTACTGGCCCAAATTATTTGGAGATGTTTTTACCTGGGTCAGAGCATGTGATAAGTGTCAAAAGTTTGCTGAGAGACAAAAGTTAGCAGCTCTGCCCTTGATTCATGTTCATGTAAATGAACCATTTCAGCAGCGGGGAATAGATTTTATAGGTGAGATACATCCTCCATCAAGTGGACAGCATAAATGGATATTGACTGCTACAGATTATTTTACAAAATGGGTGGAAGCCATACCTACAAGGAATGCTACAGATACTGTGATCATAAATTTCATGGAAGAAAACATTATATCCAGGTTTGGATGTCCTGCTAGAATTGTGACTGATAATGCACAGGCCTTCAAATCAGCTAAATTTGTGAGTTTCTACCAGCAGTATAATATTGCACTTAATCACTCTACAACTTACTATCCACAGGGAAATGGCTTGGCAAAATCTTCCAACAAAACTCTAGTGAGGGCTTTGAAAAAGACTATAAATGAAAATCAGAAGAATTGGGATTCCCAATTGAAATTTTCTCTATGGGCTAATAGGATCACCAATAAGAGAGCAACTGGGAAATCTCCATATGAATTGGTGTATGGACGAGTAGCAGTGTTTCCTGTGCAGCTGGCCTTGCCAGTGGCACTTTTTATGCAAGAAATTCAGGAGGAACCTGATGATATGGTTAGGAGAATCAATCAATTGATAGAATTGGAGGAAACACGAGCTTAAGTAAATCAGAGATTAACAAAATATCAAGAGAGAATGAAAAACATCTTTGACCAGCATGCAAAAGACAGGAAACTGCAGGTTGGTGATCTGGTGCTCAGATGGGATATCCGGAGACCTGAAAAAGGAAAACATGGTAAATTCGATCCACTGTGGTTCGGTCCTTTCAGAATTATGGAACAGGGAGGCAATAATACTTTTAGATTAGATAATTTACAGGGTGACTTGCTGGATGCCCCTGTGAATGGTCAATTTATTAAGCCATACTTCTAGTTTTGATTCAGGCTGGGAATGCCTGATGTATTATATTGTGCATTAGTTCCCTTTTTGTTTTTGATTAAATAAGGCGTGTGCTGACATGTTATGAAGTAGAATGCAGAGGGACTGAATGGCAGAGCTGTCTAAAAGAGTATCTGAAGGTCTGCGGAGTTCTCGACACGTTCAGGGATGAACGTGTCGTCCCCAGTTGAAGCTGATGTTATCCATGTCAGCCCCCATTAAAATTTTTGGCCATCAGCCCCTCCTAAACCTTTCAAATTTCCTATCGCGGCTTAAGAATTTCATTTTTGCTTACCGTGCCTTTCCCGCCCTCTGAAACGCATTAGTAAACACCACAGACGCGTATTCAAAGTCATAGGAGGCCTAGTCCCTTTCAGCCCTAGCCCCTCATATCTTATCGTCTATATGACTGAAGCCCGTGACCAAGTGTTAAGTCCCAAGGGCACCTAATGTATATATCTATCGCGCCCGCTTCGGACCGTTGGATCGAAACACAAATCAATGGTCCAGAATCTCCTTTGCTCTTGTGGTCCCCGCGTTGCGCATCAATTCCAAAACTAGCCTGTTTATTTCGCACCACCTTTGTTGGGCTGGCGGTATTCCGCAAATTGCAGCAATTCCACACGATATGTGACACGCGTCCCAGGCCACTGTTCCAATACCGCCCCATTTTGCGCATTAACGTTCGATCCCGGACGCGCAGCGAAATTAGCTTGAACCATTAGATCTGGAGGCCTGCATCCAATGGCCATCGCTCGCCGAAGATGCACGATGGTTATTTCAGTTGCACACGCGATAGCTCAGGGTGTGGCCCGCCATTCCATTGCTCTCCGGCACATTCTTAACCGTTCATCTCATCCTGTGATCGTGTGGCCCAGATCATTTGCGTGACCACCTGTTGACCTAGTCTCCCACCACGTCATCATCCCACGCGTCTATCGTGTTTTTCCTCCGCCATCCACATATTTCATTCATAAATCATATGTCAACATTTTACATGGAAAGCTATCACCAGCTCATCCTCCATCGTTTCTCTGCATCTCTCCGCCACCCCACATCGTTTCATCATTCTGACAAGTCTGCACCACCATTTCCATTAACCCCACCACGTTCACCATCCCCGTGTTTGTTTTCTTTAACGAGTTTGTGGTTTTGCAGGTTTTCCGCGGCAAAGAATTATCATGATTCACCACCTCCATTACAGAAGCAGAGAACGCATGACAAGACCATGTTTCAGGAGCTAAATTTATGAAAAAATATCTGGGAGCTGCTATGATATGACCACCATTAAAGAAAGCAAGGATTTAAATCCATTAAACCCTCCAGGGTCATTCAAATGCACAGGTTGAGCAGATGAAGAATTAATGGCACAGATAGAGAATATCAGTGAAGCGCAGGGGATTAAAGAAATGAATTTAAGGACTTTGGGGCTTTTACATAACCTTTTAGAGGCAAAGTACCAGATCTAAGACCCTGCAGATCACTAGAAAGATCTTTTCACAGAAAACAATGCCCTCAAGGTTTATTTCAACCGAATTTTCTTTAGGAAAGGACAGAATGTTCATGCGAATTTCTCTCTATACCGTGTTCCTGAAGAGATTTTCTACCCAGTGCATTTATTTCTGCCGGCAGCAGAGTACGCACAGCTCAGCATGGTCATTCAGCAGTATGGGCGCGAATGATTTGGCCATTTTGTTTAAACTACGCAAGTTTAATGTTTTCATCTACCTCATTTATGGAGGGGTTTAGGGTTTCTCCTATAAAAACCCAGAAGAAAGACATTGGAAGGGTTCCAGATTTTTATTAGAGAACTGTGCAGTGAAGGGCATTTTTGTATACATTTTGTATAAGCTTCTTGTATGAAGGCTCAGAGCCTGTAAGGTCTCAGTGAAGAGGAGTTCTATCTGTATTAGAGGATTCTGGTCTTTGGTATCCCACAGTATATAACTTCCTTTTATGTGTTTAATACAACATTTCATTTTATCCATCTTCTTGTATCATGTACTGGAATGCGAGTGGCTCACTGATTTTAGGTAAGGATTTATCCTAGTTGATACCCATACTTGGATCAGTTGAGCGCTTTAAATATGGCTCAGACATGATATATTGTTTCGTGATTCATTTCATCCATCTTTCTGCTATATTAGTTGCTTTGAGAGGGTGCTTTTAAAACGCCATTGTCATGTATGGATTCTTAGAATGATAAGCCCATATATGGTTCTGTTGTGTATCTGGGTATCAGACCAAAGTTAACTAATATCTTCTTATATTTCTTTCACTGCATACACCCTCTGATATTTTATTTCTGTGGCATATTACTTGAATCGGCCCTCTTTACAGTAAATTGTCTCTTAACTGTTTGATGCTTTTGTGTTGGAGCTTTGCATTGTGTCTCTGCAACATTACTTTCCCTGTGGCAGTTTCTGTAATTTCTGGTCCCATTTTAAATCAATTTCCTTGTTTACAAGAGATAGCAGGAGAGCTTTTGGATTGACACCCAAGTTTTATTATATGCTCCTTGCTATGATAAGATGTCCTAGGCACTAGTCTATGGCAACTCTAGGTTGTCTCTAGGAGTGACAACTTCTGTCGACGACACCACCAATCTAAGATTGTGGAGGGCATTATTGATTGTTTCCCCCCTGTCCAGGGTTTCCTTTAGGCTTGTTTTTTCCTTTATTCTTAGTCGCGTTAGCAGCAAAATTTGGATTCTCCTGATTGTATGGTTGGCACGGTTGGACTTGGGAAGGTTGCATAAAGTTTACTTGTGCATTCTTCTGCATGGGTGGGTTTTGTGCAGGGGACTATGCATATTGTGGTCCTTGTCCATGGTTTATGAATGGTTGTTGGGGGGGATCTCTTCCGTCAACATGTTTAGCTGCATACTGGGTACCCTGAGCTGGAGGATATGGTCCTCCTTGCTGATAGTGGTACAATGATGCCCTATTAGTCATATTTTGCGAAGGTGAAATATGACTTTGGTAGCCGGGTTGCGGTATGTTCTGGGTATAATCATATGCGTAATCGGGGTATGGAATGTTGTTGCTTAGGTGATTTTGGGTCAATGACCTAATTAAACCATTTGCGGAGTTCGACGCGCCTGGAAATTCTTTGCAAGTTTGCAGGCACGGGGCGTTAGGCAAGATAATGTAAATGTACCTTGACTGTGTATAAATTAGCTCGAGCTCTTGGGCCTTATTGATGGTGTCTTCTTTGGATATGGGCCTTTTTTGCACCACATCCTTTGAAATCTCTGTGGTGAGAGTTTTCAAGAACAGGTCTAACAATACTCGATCGTCGAGTTTGGCTTTGCACAAACTACGACGTCACTGCCATTCATGGAGATGGTCTGAGATATGGACAACGAGTGTTTGCCTAAAGTGGGTTAGTAATTCCATTCCAGAATCATGGTGGATGGGTAACTGAAAATAGTTCAGGAATGCAGTAGCGAGGGTGCTAAAGGTTGCATGTGTCTTAGATGGCTATTCCACATACCATTTTGTGGCTATTCCAGTTAGGGTGTGTTGAAATATTCTTAGTCAAATAGTATCGTCAACGATGTTGTTCGACGAACACCACAAGTGGAAATTCATAACATGATTTTTGGGGTCTTTTGCTTGCTTCCCTTCAAACTTTGGAATGTCCAAAGGGAGCTTCGTGGGCATGGGTGGCCATGTAGGGTTGTGTGAAATGGGGTCGTTTGTCAACTTGGTTAAATCTGGTAGATTTAACAAAGCTAATAAAGGTGACTGCGAGTTTTTAGCCATTGCAATTTGTGAAAACACATTGTTCTGGTTAGGAATAGGGTTTTTCTGTGACGTACCCTGCTATGAGTTCACTTGGCTTCCTGAATGGGTAGCACTCCTCTGTCCCCTAGGGGTTATGGGAGGAGTGGTATGTGGTGACCTTGTGGGGGTGTTCACCGGTGTGGCATTGGGTAACCGGCTAGGGTTCCCAACTAATGTTTCCCCAATAAAAGATTAACCAATAAGGGGGGCAGTGTTCCATCTTTGACGCCTAAATGGCGAAAGACCTAGAACCGCTTCTGGTAATAGGGGAGGTCCAAAAGACATCTAGATCAACGAGGTCTCGTTGGGTCCGTTCTGGCGTCGAATAGGTATGGTTTTGGAAATATTTGAGAGGATATAGATTAATATCAAAGAAAAAATCCGATCGCATACATAAAACAAAGCAAAAATAAAAGATAAGTTTTCCCTTTAGATTAATCCTATGTGATCAGTAAATATAAAAATATGGTTTTTTGTTGTTTGTGTGTGATACTCAAATCCTAGAAGACCTACTCGTCCTCACACGCTCAAATGTAACTGGGCCTTGAGAAGATATCTTTTTAATGTTGTCACAACGTCCCGAAAGAACTGGCGACGCCCTTAGTCAACCGAAGAAAATCGACCAAAGTAAGTGTAGAGGATCTAGTGTTGTCTTCACTATCACCTACAGGGAAGGATGCCCTAGTTTTTTCCACTAAGTATTGTCGTCCCACATGAGCATTCGAGTCTTGAGCTTCTTAGTAATTCAACTACTAGTGCCGAGTATTAGACGGGTCAAGTAGCCCCGAATAATACCGCATGCACTAGGCCTAAGCTTAACCCCCTCTGAATCGGGTCTCTGCTGCGCTCGGGTTTTCTTTGTCGTGGGTAGATAGACAGATTTTAAAGTTCCCTAAAGATTCAACTTTTACGTTTCAAGATGTATACTGGCCAAGGTGGCTTATTGGATGCCTACCCCCTTGGTCCTAACTTAAACTACAAATTCTCTTGTGGCCCCTGTGGGGAGAGTTTAGTGAGTTTGCTTAAGTTATTTTTAAGTGGCTTTAATTTACTTAGGGTGTGAATGTGTGTGAACAAAAGGTGAACAAGCGCATAGTTTGAACATGTGGATATACAGTGATCCTTTTCAAAATCCCCTATTTATACTATGTTTGGTTTTTCCTTTCTCAAAAGAAAAACATGTACGGATATGGGCCACTTCCAATGTTTCCTAGTTGATCTAAATGATCAACTATAGGGATACGGTGAGTTATCAATAGGGAGTGTTCATATGCTTGCCTAGGATCACCCAAAGGTGCAAAGGCAGTAGAGATTACTTGCTCTCTAAAGACAATTTAATCCTGGTCCCGAATCCTAGTGCAAAAAGATTGAACTAAACTAATGACTTTTACACCATAAAAATGAAAAATATTTAGCTAAGCATGCGTGGACTGGGGCCACTTACTTTGGCTAATTAACTAAGTGTTTTTTGGTGCCTAAATTCGTAAAACATAAATTATTTCGGAATGCAAGTTTATTGCCCCCTACTTAAACTATTTGTTAACTTTGTGAAAATCAACTTGAAATAAAACCAACACCTAAATTACTAAAACAGAGCTAAAAGTGAGCTTTAACAAGTTGTGGGACACCTCAACCAGTGCTGGAAGATTTATTATGGGCTGCCAGTCACTTCACAAGCAAGAAATAAATGGAAATAGTAGAAAATTACTATTTATGGTTTCCGCATGAAAAAGGCTAAGACAAGCACGAAGGTTGTGTGCAGGTCATTGCTGAACACACGCGGTCAGGCACGTTTGTCTGTGAAAAAACCGCGTGATTTTCCTGCAAATAAATTTTGGGAGCTTTTCAGCTTCAGCCTCTCACTGAGAGTGAATCAGGCAATGAAGGAGAGAAAGGGGGCAGTTCTAGCCCAACTCCACATCAAAGAAGGAGGTCTGCAAAAAGGCACAACCACATAAACTTGGAAATAAAAGTTAGCAGAGTCGCCAATCCTGTGTATGTGTGTTTGGCGCACAAATGTATCAAATCGCACCTGCTTAAGAGGAGTGGTTTTTTCCTCTTAAGTTCTTGGTCACAGGTAGAAAATAAAGGGAGTCAAGCAAGTTAGGCAACATGCTAAGACATAAACATACTAAATATTGAAATAGCATGCATATTCAAACATAAAAAATAAACTAAAACACATAATACAAAAGCTCTAAATAGAGTCAAACAACTTCAATAATCCAAACAGTGGCACTTATGTCCCCTCTTATTGAGTGTTGTTAGGAATAAATGATGAAACATTTACCCACTTTCCAAGGGGCCCTTAGAACTAGGGAGTTCTACGATCCAATGCCAGGATGTCTCTACTTCTGAGCTACCTTGGCACAAAGTCTCCCTCTCTCTACTTTGAAGGACTCGAGTTGTTGGATGGACAACAATTGAGTCCCCTCTATCTCTGCTCCGGATCACACATTGTTGGATTGCTTGGGGAAATTTCTGCTAACAGAACAATGTGTTCTCATATTTTTCATCTCTTGGTGGCCTTTTACAGGAGAATTCAAACTCTCCTTCCCTCTCTTGGTACATTTATGGATGGTGACACAAGAGAGGAGGTTGATTCCATTGTGTGCCACATTTATTCCATTGTGTCCTTCCTTGAGGTCATAAGGAGGCTTGAGCGACTATCCTTAGGTGGCCTTAAGTGTGGGATCAATGTCCTGGAGTGTGCCTTGTGGTCCTGGAAAGTGACTTTTGCCACTCTCCGGTCCACGTGGATTTTTTAGGAGAAGTTGTGCAAAGGCGCGCTTATCGAAGAAAAGTGTGCGCAAAGGCGCATTTTGTTGGTTTCTTCAATGCACAATTTGATTTTACTCTTAGACCTTAGAGATTTTTAAGTGCTTAAGGTTATCTAATGTACCTCAGCCTTGTAAATCCTTCTATCTGACATTTAATAATGTCATACTTTCTTATGCAATTTTCCAGTGATAACAAATATGAAGAAACCTTCACCCCAGTAGCCAGATACACCTCTATCAGATCCGTGATATCCCTTGCTGCGTAGATGGGATGGTAAATTCACCACATGTACATCAAGACGACATTCTTGAACGGGGTGATAGAGGAAGAGGTGTATATAGAACAACTGGAGGGCTTCGAGATGTGTGATCAGAAGATTCATGTGTGCAGATTGAAGAAAGCGTTGTATCTACTGAAGCAAGCTCCTAGAGCCTGGTATGGTCGAATTGACTGCTACCTACAGAAAATGGGATTCGTCAAGAGTGACGCAGATCCCAATCTCTACTATATGAGGGTAGGGAGTGAGCTGTTGATACTGATTTTTTATGTAGATGATCTATTCTTGACAGGATCATCAGGGCTCATAACAAACTCCAAGAATAATTTGGCTGAGGAATTTGACATGAAGGACCTAGGATGGATGCACTATTTTTTGGGGTTGGAGGTTTCGCAGCAGAATGGGTAGATATTTCTTGGTAAAGGGAGATACACTACAGATATTATGAAGAGATTTCAGATGGAGGATTGTAGACCCATGACAAATCCAATGATCAAAAACTGAAATAAAATCGACAGGTCTGAAGACAATGAGACTGGTCCTACGTTATATAGGCAGCTCATAGGATCCTTGATGCATCTGGTAAAAATAAGGCCAAAAATTTGTTATGTTGTAAATACCCTCAATCAGTTCATGGTAGAACCTAAGAGGGCTCATTGGACAGCAGCCAAGCATTTTCTTAGGTACCTTCAAGGAAGAGTCGAGCTTGGATTGAAGTACACTTGTAGCAATGATGTCAGGTTGAGTGGTCTCACCGACGCAGATTGGGTTGGGAGTTCAGTAGATCGAAAGAGTACCAGTGGGTATTGTTTCAGTCTAGGATCAGGAATGAAATCCTAGTGCAGCAGGAAACATAATTTTTTAGCATTGAGCTTAGCAAAAGCAGATTATATGGCATCCAGCACAACTTTGTGTGAGGCCATATGGCTTCAAAAACTATTAGTGAACCTACTCAAGGAGAAAATGGAAGCGACCAATATCTTATGCGATAATCAAAGTTGCATCAAGCTATTTGAAAATCCTGTGTTTCATAATCGGTCGAAACATATTGATATTAGGTGTCACTTCATCAGGGACTATGTACAACGTGGAGCTGTTCAGTTGCAGTACACTCCAACAGGAGAAAAGGTGACATAAATCCTCACAAAATATCTAGGGAAGACTAAGTTTGTCTACTTCAGAGAAAATATAGGGATGATGAAGAATCCTTTCCAGTAGTAGGAATGGATAGGATCAGTGTTCAGAGGGACCTGTTGTATAGATGCAGTAGTGACAGTGGCAGTGTCAAAGGTAGCAATACAAAGGACAACAACGCAGTAGATGAGGGGCAATGTCTAGAGATTAGCAGTGCAGGGGGTGCTTCAAAAGCAGAACATCATGCAACAGACATATTGTTGGAACACCTTCCTCACTAAGAGGGAGTGTTGATTTTTGTAGCATATGGAAGTGTTCCAAGTCTCAAACTTTGCATGGAGGCTTGGACAGCATCTCTTCAAAGAACCCAGAAACTGTTTATGGAAATTCCACTCGGTTCATGACTTATTAAAAAAATTAATTATTTTAATGAAGACCCTAAGTCTAAACTTAGGGAAATGAAATAATTAAAGGGTATTAATAAGTCATAGTGTGAACTCCCGGATCCGGGTAAAACCTCGTGCGAGCCCTCCAGCGTTCCTGCCACGCACGCGACTCACTCTCCCACGATAGCATATGACGTTCCTCTGTCTGAACCGGTGACACCATGACTAGCTGCCAGCTCCTCACAAATCCAAGTGGAAATTCAAGAAAATCCATGGTCGTCCAGAAGCTAGATTCTGACCTCTGTTCTGTCACCTCAGGCAGTTAATGCCTTCAATTTCCATAACCTGGGATCTATGCTCAATGCCCAAGCTATTAATTCCTCCCCCGGTCTCTCTGTCTAGCATAATCCTCTCGCGCTATGCCTACAATCTGCATTTCATCTTGGCCACCTCGGCTCTCCCTCTAAGCACTGCCCACCCTCTGCATCTCTGCCACCGCTTCCAGGTTCAATTGCAGCTCAATGGCTCCTTGTCAGCGCCAGAAGCCCCGTCGTGGCAATGTCAGAGGAGCTCTTCCTGCACGCCTACACCGCAAAATTGCACACATGCATTTCGACTGTGATATTGAGCCTTCTTCCACCTCCAATTCCCTGCTAGGAGCCTCTCCCTCTGCTCCCCTAGGTGCATGAAGCCTCCCTCCCCCTTACCCCTACTTGCCTAGCCTGCCCAAAGTCAAACATAGATACCACAAGTCGACCATCCCTCGCTCTCTGTTGTCTCCACCACGGAAGCTCGAGCGCTTGCCTGTAAAAACCTCCTCAATGTACATACCAAACCTCTGGAAGATTAGCAGGGATAGCAAAGACGAGGCTCCGCTCAAGGCTCTACATATCTTCACTGAGGAAGAGGAAGAAATAGTGCACCTCTATGGATGCCCAGTGGCAAAAGAAAAACCGGCAGGACCTGAAGTGGACTAGAATGAAGACACCAACAAATCTTAAAGGTCATGCCTCATGCTCTACAGTTATCTTTTGGACATATCTGATAAATCTAGTTTTTCTAGTTTTCATAAGAAATTTAGAAAGGCTAGTATCTTAGACTTCTCTAAACTATTAATGGGATGATTTCCCTATCAAGGGAAACCCCTTTTTTTTTTCTATTTTGGACACAACTACAAGTAGGAATAGGATAAATTCCTTAGCTCTAACTATGCACTGTACATTATTTTTCTTAATTAATAGAACTTAGACCAGCTTACAAAAAAAAAGTGTGAATCTTCTAGAAAAAAAGGATCAAGTCAAGTTTTAATCTTAGCGATTGATTAAAATTCTAATTTGGGTCGTGGGTCCTCCAACGAGAAGATTATAAAATAAGGCTTGAGGGTCATTTGGAAAATAATTCGGGCGTACACTCAGTACCCGAAGGAGATCGATTTTGAAGCAAGGGAATTCGATTTCAGTGGGAGAGTTGTAGGCCAACGATTTTTGCAAAAGCATAAGGAGGAGGGAGTTAGCTAGTGATTGAGGTCAAGGACAGAGGGAAGCAGTGGGTCACTGGAGGCAGCTCTGGGCTGCAGCATAGAGAACCCACGTAGACCCTACGCACACTTATGGAGTCCAACACTAGGACTGCGCAGAGGAACACATAGACAGACACAGGAGATAGCGTAGGTTGATCTAGGTGTCAGATATTTGTTGGAAGGAGCCGGGAATCCTATCTTAGGTGTTTCATATATTACCTGCCAATATTTTTCCTTGTAAATAAATCAATTGCTGAAGAATTAATACTACCCACATTTGCTGCATCGGTTTTCCCGCATTGGGTTTTTCTAGGGATAATTTTCCAAAAATAATTGTGCACATGTGATTCATTCTTGTGCCTATGTCCTTTACTATTTATTTCTTTGCATATGTATTTTTTCATGTTGCAGTAGTATTTATTTCGATATTTGCCAGAATATTTCTGAAAACAACTTATTGAAATAATAAGTAGGAGGAATAAATCTATCACTACAACTGTATAGTTTTCATATCGAAAATTTCACGGCATAGATTTTGGAGATGATGGGAGATATAACACGATCGGTATTGGTACCGTTACCTTTCATAGGGAGCCTTGTTATCCTCTCAGACTCACATATGAATTTTTTGTTCCAATACTAAAGAAGAATCTTGTTTTCATAGCAGAATTGGAAGATTGTGGCTATGATGTGATATTTAGAAAAGGAAAGGTTTTTCTTAGACATATTGCCACAGGACATGTGAAACATATCAGTGTGCGAGTCAAGAACCTGTATTCCCTTGAGGTACCATATGCATGCAAATATTTGAGGAGCAAGGAAAAGGTTAGAGACTTGGCGGTTGAGAGGGAGCATGATTACATCTCAACATGCAACCTTAGAAGAAGCCTTAGAAAGTTGTGGAGCAACCACAATTAGATAAGAAGAGAGGAGATTGAGTGGAAGCATCCACTTAAGAAGAGACCTCTAGTAGGGGGGGATTTCGAGCCAAGTGGGAAGAGGAAGCACATGTAGCCATACCTCCAGGTGAGAGGTGGGGAAATGTGAATTCATAGTCCCAAGACTACATAAATTTGGGCAGGGTCCATTGAGTTGTTTTGTCTCATGGATCATTACCTTAATACGAGAGCCCACAATACACAGTAGCAGGATGGATTAGTGGCGATTGATGCAGTCAGATGTCAAAGTGACATATGCAGAGATTAACAACAATCAGATACCAGGGAGTGCAGATCAACGTTTGTAGCAATGCAGAGTCAGCAGCAGTGAAAATTTTTTCAGCTGACAGTGCAGTAGTTAGTAGCAGTCAGAGACTCTCATGACAAATGCATCATATTGATTCAGTTTGGATGCTTTTTAGTTTTATAAGTTGCAACTCTACAGAGAAGTGTTACATGCAAAACATTCCAAAGGTACCATATTGGGATAGAGTTGAATTCCTTTCTTGTTGGGAGGGAGTGTTGAAAATGGAAACAAGAAATATTGAAAATGGCATCAAAAGGGCTTCTAATTTAATTTTCCCTTAATTAAATTAGAAGGAAATTGTAATTCCACATCACATGATAGCTTGTATGAGTTAACTAAGTTGGGAATACTTAGCTAGCTCAATCAATTCGAGTTGAGTGTCAAACTAGAGGCATGTAGAGTGTTTCCTAAGTTATAGGGGGGGCCAGTTACAGTTCAGTTTGAGTTGTAATTAATTAACCTAATTATTTGAGTTAAAATCAGTTTAAATATTTCTAACAGATGGAGGAGCTAGTGAGAGGTCCAGTGAATTAAATCTGATTTAATTCACATGCAGTGATCAATCTGATTTAAACGCCTTTGTTAAGGACTGCAACCGTATTTTCTTTATATGTGACTTAGATTTCTCTCAAGTTTCTTCTCTGTTTTAAAGTGTACCCTCAATTGTACTCTTTAAAAATTCCCTCTCGTTATGTAAGACATTCAACACTCCATATCACTAATTCCTTTTAAGGAAACACTCAAGTAACATTAATTCCTTTTAAGGCATTCTGCTTTAGAGATTTTTCTTATTTTGTAGATTTCATATATTATGTTTTATGAAAAATACAAGGGAGACATTTTGATCTAGGTTTAATAGTGGTTTTTTTTTATTCATGTTGCTAGGTAGGTATTATGTATTGGGTATTACACATATTACTTATTAATTCAGTTATGCCAAACATTTTTCAATTTCACAAAGTGTAAATTTAAGAAATTATTTTTGTAGTTTTTACGAATTATTTTATTCACATTTATCTATTATCTGATTCATTTTTCATTTAGAGATGTTATTTCCCAATGAAAACCCTCTACAAAATTACAATGAGCGGGTGTTGAAGATGAGACGATTGTTGAGCCATAACGTCAATAAATGTATGTTGCATTTTATTTGAGTTGGCTTCTAGAGCAAGCATGACTCCATTTATTGCTTTAACTTACCAACGCTCCATCGAGGATTATCTGTGTTATTCTATAATGATTTCATACTCCTTCGTATATTGGGTGTACTCCTGTCATAACATGTACGTTGGACCTATCTCGTTAATCCACCACCTACAATGTATTTATACAATTATGGCGCCTCCACGCAGTTGTAGTATGTTAATTTTTATGATATGTTCTATGCTTGCAGCAATTACATCAATGTCTTATCATCATTGACAATAATTATAGATAGAACATCAACAATACATACAAGAAGATCTAAGATGATTTGATTACAAATGAGGGTCTTAATTGTATAACTAGGTAGGTACCCATTCACGAATGATCATGTCCTTGGAGACATGACTCTTCAACACTAATTATTAGTTAATTATTCATTATTTATGATTATTATATATATAATAGGCTTATAGGAAGGGGAATTAGCCCCTAGATGCACTCTTTAACACTCCCTCTCAACTAGGGAGGAATTCTACCTGACAACTTCCTTCCATTGTTATGCCATCGTGTCCATCATGTTTCATCTCTACAACTTGTCTTGACTTTGATGAAGATTGAAATCATAGTCCACTAAGAAACGATTGAAAGAGGTTGGTCATAATACCCTACCATCCTCCCCAAAATGACAGAGGCAAGTCCTCATGTATAGGGATACAAATCCTACCAGGTTTGATCCTTTAGTGATCAAGTTGTTGAACACCATGCATCCTAGTCATAGGGAATACAATAGTACATGACACATATGTTGGTGCTACTATTAACCCTAACCACTTTTACTAACTCATTGGCTAGATGATAGGTACTTCCGAAGAGTCTCAGACTGCAAGGGTAGGATCTATGTTGGGATATCCATAGGGGAAGGTGAACCAATCACCCTGTTCTAATATCGTGTACTCCATAGGGGAAGGTGAGCCACTCACCCTATTTTCACATACTAGGGTATGTACTCCATAGTGGAAGGTGAACCACTCATCCTTTGTTCACATGTTGGGTCCACAGGGGAAGGTGAACCACCCACCCTGTGCTCATATAACTCCAAGAAGTACCTGGGGCTCCAGGAGCTCTCAAAGATCAATGTTTGATCCAATCAAGATCCCTCCATATAGGGAATGTTGCTCTCTAAATGCTAAGAATTTTTCCTTCCCAAAATATTTGTGAGGATATCAACAACCCGATCATCCGTCCATGGAAGCCTCATTGCTCCTCCCAGTAGCATATAATTGATGGCACACAACTCACTAAATAGCTTCTTCAAAACACGTTGTCTTACAACTAGCCATTCTAATAGTGATGATTTTAGCAATCCTTTGTTTCTTGTACATCCAAGATACCAAATCAAAAATCATGTTAAAAAAAATATTTAACTAACCTTACTTTCACTCAGGTAGACCACAAACTTAAGCTTGTCTAATTCATGAAGGTTCCCCAGTGTATGTTATGCACAATTTGTTTTCATACAACCAAACTATCTCTAGTTTAAGGTGCATGTTGATCCACCTGGTAGCCTGCTCATCATGGGATCCAATAACCTGAAGAATTACGAATCAACACACCATGCCAGTTCACTTCCATAGGGAAGTCCTTTTCTATAATTATCGAGAGGGTTCAACAGACAACTCCTTCTGATATTGATGAGGAAAAAACATTATTAAATTTGTAACCATGAGTCCTACTCATCTTATTCAAGACTCGAAAGTAGCTTCACAATATGTGCTTCTTAATCATAAACATCAACAATTCATGCAAGGATCTTATCTTCCCTCTTGAAACCTCTTCATCAATCAGGGAGACTTCAAATACATCCTTCTCAATGAAATTTGAACTAGTTCATCTCTTCAGTGTACTTGTTGTTCCAGTCAATGCAGGATCACATTGTATACACTATCTTAGTTCATCAACTAATAGTAACATAGTGATTTAGTCAACTATCCAAGGAATATTGTAACTTTTTGAGCATGTTAATGACTATAAGTTTTTAGTGTAAGGTCTACAAAGTCTACATATTACAATAATCAAGACATCCTTTGTTGGGTACATGTTATATTCTTTCCACTATTAGTCGCACGCGCGGGGGGGTCACAAGGGGGGAGATATCCCCCCCTATATGTTGCGCCGAGCGTAGCAGGGGGGGTGACAGCGCCCCGGGAAAAAAAAAATTGGACCCTATTTTTCGGTGGGTAGACCCGCCCATGGTTTTGTTCATGGGTTTGCATATGGTTTTGGGGCATGATGGTTTTCAGCCCCTGGTATTTTTTAGATCCAGTCAAGGGAACTACGATTATGTTCTAATTTAGGGTCAATGGTTTGGGGTTTATGAATGCTTCAACATGTATATATATGTGTTGTAACACTAAAAGGAAAATAATGAAAAATCAAGCTGGTAGTCCCGATTTGGGATCTAGGGGAAAATATCTATGTATATTTGTTTTAGGTTTTATTCTCTCGCTATTGTTTATTTTCTATTTTAAGATTCGTTTGCAGATAATTTTTGTACAGGGTTAAAACCTACATCATTTCTCCTTACAACAGTCACATTCTTCTTTTCCATATTAGACAATCCAGTCATATAGAAGTTCAGATAACAACACCAGTTACACAATATGCTTATACTTCTGATATTTCAATAGAGAGGATTACTATAAGTAGTCCTCGAACTATTTAGGGACTGTGACATATAATAACCATAGTAGTATAACATAACAATATTTTGAGTTATGTTAAGATGACACCATGATGGTGATCTGAACTATACTCCTAACTTATATTAATACTATTTTGATATGTGCCATTATTAGATTCAAAATTGTGTTATTATAAGGTTATGAACTACCTTCAATGAACCACAAAAATCACCAAAAGGGTACCACAGGGATGACCAAGTTTGAGTGTCATGGCAATCCTCTAAGAGATCAGAACTTATCTTGTCAATGCAATACATATCACTGTAGTATATGGAATTACAAACTTTGCATTTTCTAATACTTTATTTTTGCAATCACACAAGTTTCCCATACCATATACCATGATGGTTAATATGCTACACATCAAAAATTGTCCTTGAAGGGTTCTAAAGGATTTCTTTATAATTTCATACAATTTGTAGATCATTGACACATTCCTCTAATGTATTTTCATTTTTCAAGTATTTGACACATACCTTTGGGATATCATAATATTATGATGCACATATTCAAACTTCTGATGGAGTTTCTCTTATGATGATAAGTGAATACGTAAGAATACTTCAAACAAGATTGCAATGATGATGCATAGCTCTCATTCCTGTAGGTTTTAACCATGTATATAAATTATCTGCAAACGAATCTTAAAACATAAAATAAACAATAGCGAGAGCATAAAACATAAAACAGATATACACAAATATTTTCCCCTGGATCCCAAATCGGGACGACCAGCTTGATTTTTCATTATATTCCTTTTAGTGTTACAACACACACATATATATACATGCCGAAGCATACATAAACCCCAATCCATTAACCCTAGATTAGAACATAACCGTAGTTCCCTCGAGTGGATCTACAAAATACCAGGGGCTGAAAACCATCATGCCCCAAAACCATGTGCAAACCCATGCACAAAACCATGGGCGAGTCAACCCACCGAAAAATAGGGCCCAATTTTTTTTTCCCAAGGCACTGCCCCGGACCCCGAACAGGGGGGCTGCTGACCCCCTGTGACCCCCTACTGTGCCCGGCGCAACGTATAGGGGGGTATGTCGCCCCCCTCGTGCATGACTAGTCGTGGAAAGAATATAACACATACCCAACAATTCCAATGATTCGAGAAGTCATCGATCTTTAAAATTAGTTCTCACATTATAGTATGTTATGCATGGAAACCTTTATCAAGCTAGGAACCAAGCAATATGTTAAGTTGAAAACTCTTCAATCTTGTCACCTCTTTATTGCCAATGCCATTTAAGGTTTATGAAAGAGGTTCTTAACCAATCTTATTTGATCAAACTGACTTCAAAAGACCTATTCTTCAATCATAGACTTTCAATTATGCCTTATTCCATATTGATAGATATAGTCTTCAAGAGCGTTCAAACAAAAATTACTATTAGCATATACATACTTTATATTTCAGTAATTAGACATGTTTATGAGGAAATACTCCCCACTATAATTCATGGAATTATTTGCATTCTTTGGGTAGGAGTAAAAAAAAAAATGTTATATGTAAAGATTGTAACAACCCCAATAATTTAACACTCCATTGAGGCCTTTCTCTGTCAAAGCTCTTTTATGGTATGTTTTATGCTTTCAAAAATTACTTCAATTTCTTATCATCATTGACAGTAATTGTAGATAGAACATCAACAATACGTACAAGAAGATATGAGATGATTTGATTACAACTGAGAGTCCCAATTATAATAATACCTAGATAGGTACCCATTCATGAATAGTCATGTCCTTGGAGACATGACTCTTCAACGCTAATTATTAGTTAATTATTCAATATTTATGATTGTTATATATATATATATATATATTCAGTGTAATGATGTGATAAGGAGTACAACTCCTAGCCCCTAGTTGCACTCTTTAACATATTAATACACTAAATGTCGCTTTAATGGTTACTATGCAATGGCATTTGACAATATCAGATAGACAAACGAATTTGGGCAGAGATATTCTTAATTTGATGATAGATCTAGAAAAAGTCATGCAACTTGTGAGACTGAGTCATCTGTTCAATCACTAAGATCGTCAAAGCACCCTAAAAACTCCCATGAGTTTGAACAATAGTTGAATCTCATAGGGAAATTGATGGAACAACTTAAGATTATGGATATGAATATATGTCCAGAGAGCCTCAACTCTCGAATGAGGCCCTGCGTGAGGTTAAATGGTGACTCTAAAGCTATATTTTTTTTCTTTTGTATTTTGACTTTCATCTAAAGATATTTACTCATGTTTTTAACCCTTTTTTATATTTTGTATTTCATTTAAAGACGTTTACTCCTATTTTTTATGAGTTGAGTGTGGTATGCAGGTTTTTTTGTCTGACCCTCTGTATTTCCTCTGAGGGTTTCAAAGCTCAACCCACTCAAAAATTCTTACTTTGGTGCTCAAAATAGTGGGTTTCACCTCTCCTTTCATTGGTTCGATTTTTTTTCTTTTCTGACTCTCTAGCCATGACAACCATACAGGCTTGATTACTGGACATGAACTGCAATGATTTTTCGACGTCAAAGCTTGATACTATCATAGGTAATTCATAAGTTTGGTTTACTAAGCCTCCCTGTTCTATGTTGTGACTTTCATTAATTTTAATTTTCTTTGAAGGGTTTATTAATGCTCTGCTTAGGGGTTTCTATTTCAATTTCATACACAATTCCAACGATCTCTTGGGTCAGGGCCTTTTTCTCATGTGTTCGTGCAGGTATTTAAGCAAGCCCAATTGACCCTTGTCCTTCTTGGTGGACTCAATTTGTCCATGGTTTTTCAAGGACTAGGGTTTGGTATGTAATTATTACTCAATTTTAACTTTCTTACTATAAGTGTATGTGATAAATTTACTCTTTGTTGTTTACTGTAATGGTTTATCTACCATAATGGCTTGTTTTGCAGGTGCTTGCCCCAGAATCCACCTCAAGGTCACTCGCTTCCAATTAGGTTCTTAATGTACCATTTAATAATAGGAAGTTAAAAGTGTTCTTTTGAATATGAGTCATTGTTAGATCACTGTCAACTCTCTGTAACTTCCATATGGCCAAGGAATGGGATTATTTCGCATACCAATGATGCAGAAACAATTCAACAGTTACTAGGTAGTCGGTATCTTCAACTTTTTCTCTTTCAAATAGTAAGGAGTTAAAGAATTTTGTGTTGGAGAAGTTCCATAAGGGTATATGGGGAAAAGAGTTGGGTAGAAAGAAGAAGTATTATGTTCAAGAATTCAACCTCACTTGTGATCTCCAACAAAAAGAATACATTGGAGCTAGCATTCCGTGGAGAGAAAAGGTTCTTATTTCTCAATTAAGAACTAACTCACATCAACTTTGGTGTGAAACAAGACGGTGGAAGAGACCTAAAGAAGCTTGGGAAGAAAGGATATGTACTTTTTTCACTTATGGGGCAGTGGAATCAAAAAAACATATCATTTTGGAAACGCTTTTAGGGACAGATACTGCATTATGTTAGCATCAATTCAGTGGCATTGTCTTTTCAGTGAGGGAACTGTTAGAAGGTTGGGTCAACTCATCATCAATTTGAGTAAGAAAATGATTGAATTACAAAAGGAAAAAAACAAGGAAGTTGGTGGTCCCATAGACTAATTTTAGTCTCGTGGACGCTAAAATATCTTTCATTCATTCATTCAAATTCCGATCGTGAAGCACGTTCATTAATTCATTCAATGTTATCGTTAATATTATGGCAAACCAGACTCCTTTCGGTCAAATATTTATGTAGGTGATTGCTAACTTTAATTAACTTTAATAGTACGACACGCTAGAACACTATAAATTATTTATTTTTATAAGCGATCACTTAATTAAAAATTTCTTCAAACTCATAAAGATTATAGGTTCAATGTTGTTCAAAAAATTGCTACATACCTCTACCAAACCCCCTGTTCCTTTTGTTCAAATAGATCATATAATCCTTTGTCAAAACCCTTGTTCCTTCTCACCAAAAAAAAGGAATGCTCAAGGTTACTTAAGTGCCCAACAAAAGAAATGGAGGGAAAACAAAATTGTTAATGTGACCTGAATATTAAGTCTATTTCCATCGTGGGGAAGAATATTGGAGATAATATCTTAATAGTTTTAGAATTTTGGCTTATGTGATCCATTGAGTATCAAAATAGAATTCTTTCGGTAATAATCACATGCAAATGAACTTCGTCGATGTGTTTCGAACCAACCAGTGTGGTTCATCATCAGGGCTAGGTGAGAGATCAGATCAGGACGTTGAGTATAAGTAGATGTAGGGATGGCTAAACTAGCCGTTAGGATAACGACTAATTTGACTAAGAAATTTATTTCAAATAATAATAGCTAGTTCTATCTAATTAATTAATCAATTAATCAATTATATATATATATATATATATATATATATATATATATATATATATATATATATATATATATATATTATCCTATTATTATTATTATTGTTGTTGTTGTTGTTATTCTCATTATTATTATTATTATTGTTGTTGTTGTTGTTGTTGTTTATTTGTTTATTTCATTTTATTAATTTTATTATTATTATTATTATTATTATTATTATTATTTTTTATTTTTTTTCAATGAGAACGAAGATCAATGAAAAATGGTAACGACACCAAAGTAACTAACAAGGCAATAAAAAAACGAGCCTAACAAACAAACAAAGGGCAGAAACACCAGACAATTAAGAATAAAGGACAGGGATCCAGCACCTACTGATATTCCAACCATCATCTCTGTTGAGATTAATAGGTCTTTTTTTCGATTTTAAGGCCTCTCTTAACTTACGATGATGGAAATGGTCAATCCTAGCGATGACCTTAGCCTCTTCGATGCAAATATGATGGTTAGTCTTTTCTGCATGTTCAGCTAAGGCGGAGGAGCGGGATCTTCCATGTTTAATGTCAGTAGCATGTTCATAGATCCTTTGATTTATAGACCGACCAGTTTCACCAACGTAAGGTGTCCCACAAGAACAAGGAATAACGTAGACACCTTTCATCTCCCTAGGGTCTACCAGATGTTTAACCAAAGAAATTGTGACGCTATGGTGCAGTAATTTCTGATGAGGATTATCTCTGACAAAAAAAAAAATCGGGTTACTGTAAATTGTTTTTAAATACTAAACGAATTCCATAAACATTATTTCTAGGATAAGCCAATAATCAAAGTCCGGCCCATGCATTTGGGTATTCATTCACTCGGAATGAAGCAGCGAAGGCACAGGCACGAATAGGAGCAACGAAGGCACAAGAACAGGAACAGGGTTTGCTTATTCAGGAATAGCATCAGCGAAGGCACGAAGGCACCGTGAACAGAGAAGGCAAGAAGGAACAGTGAACAGCCTAACCCACCGTGAACGACAGGAGGAAGAAGTAGAGTGAAATCCTAAATCCTAAAATGGAAAACCAATCAATAGTAAATGTTAAAAATGGCAAGGAAATCTCATATTTTGTGGAAAAAAATCATTTGGGCCAAGTCAAAATTGCTTCTGCCGAAAAAATAGGAAAATGGATTTGGGTAAATGCAAAAAAATATCAAGGTATTTTAAAACGCAGACTTGCCCACTTTAAATGGGAACAAAGAAGAAGAAAACAAACCCAGAAAAAGAAAAATGAAGATTCAATCATGTACAATCCCACAACTACACCTCTTACTTGGTCATCGGATCTCTATGTCCAAGAACTGATGAAAGCTAGGGCAAGGCTAGAAATTTTAGAAGCCAACGAACAGGAAAGAGACCGCAAACATTCAGAGATCACACTTGCAAATCAATGCTTAATGGAAGTAATAGAATTCTGAAAGAGCAGGTAACAATGTTACAAGATACTGTAGAGGCAGAAAAACAAGAATGGGAAAACATGAAGGCAGCATGGCAAAGCAGGAATGACGTAATGGCATCAAAGAAAGATTTGATAATCTCTAAAACAACTCAGGTAGATACACAAATGGGTCAGCAAACAATCATTTCCGAAAATAAGACAGAAGAGAACAAGAAATCAAAACTAGGGTTGAGGACACCAATGGTCATAGGATAGAGGAAAAAGAAGATGTAATTTATCGTAGAGCACAGGAAAGAGAACATAAAGAAAGAAAAGAGAGATAAACAAACTGTATTATCAAGGGAAAAAGAGACTATGGAAAGAATGAAAGCACTCTCAATTTGACAAGGGACTTTTTGAGAGAGAAATTACAGTGAAGAGTTCATATTTGTCAAGCAAGGAGGGTGGGAAAGATATGTGAGGAAAGACCTCGACCTATAAAAGTCATCATGGCAAGTGTGCAAGAGAAACATCATCTCTTAAGCAAAAATAAACTCTTGAAAGGCTCACACTTCTTCCTAGATGAAGATTTAACTAGCAAGCAACAAGAAGAGAGAAGAGAAGAAGTGGAGAAAGTTAGAGCAGCAAGAAACGAAGGGAAAAGAGCATGGTTGTACAATGTTAGAGCGGTTATTGTAGTGTTTGGGCCTCATGGAAAAATAGGGCAGCAAATTGACAATGAAAAAAAAACAAGTAATTCTATAATATGGAGGAAAACAACAGGATCAACATGGATGAAAAGGGGAGAAGAATCAAATTCAAGTCTTTTGTGCCAAACCGCGTAGCAACCAAATCCTACCCAGGTCTACCTAAGTCTAGTTTATTGGAACTGTAGAGGTTACCCTTGGAGGAGGGGACCTGGGATAGGGCCTATTGCAGAAGGTAGAGACATAATTTGTCTCACAGAAACTCATGAACATGATGGTTGCAAAACTCCTATGTTTGATGGCTATTTGAAGTTAACAGATTGGAACAAGGCAATAGAAAATGGCAAAGGGTATGGAGGAATGTTGGTTTTAGTGAAAGAAAAATAAGGCTATCACATTCAGTTAGTGAAAGAAGATACAAATAATCAATATTTATGGTTCAACATAACAGAGAACGAGAACGACATAAGAATTGCAACATGTTATTTTGCGCCTCAAGTATCAAAAACTTACAAAAATAAGGGATTGAACAACAAAGAACCGTATGCAGCTTTAAAGCAAGATATTTCCGCATATTCTCAACAAGGAGAAGTTATTTTAGTGGGAGATTTCAATGCTAGAATAGCAAATCAACAAGCTAGTATTCTTTGCTGCAAAGAGGATCACAATCCTATCTGGCTCATTGAAGAGGAGAATTCTCGATGGGTGAGATGTTCATAAGATGACAAAGTTAGTAATAATTTTGGAGAGGAGTTGCTTACGTTGTTTGGTGCTTTCAACTTAATTATCTGCAATGGTCTAGAGAGATGGAAAAAGTCTGGGAACTTCACTTGCAACACATACAATGGGGCAAGTGTAGTCGACTATGTTATTGGGTCACAATGCCTAATAGAAAGAATAGATGAAGTTATGATTGGAGAGCATGTTTGGGACTTAAAATCATATCATAACCCAATTTACATAAAGTTATCTTGGTTAGAAGAAAGACAGAATAGGAGGAAAACCCAACGTTCTCAACAACCGGCATCAAGGGGAAAAATTCTTCTAACACAAGAAAATTGCACTATCTTCAAAAAAATGTTAAGGAGATCAATTCAAAAGGAAAAAATTGGTCCCCAAAGCCTCAATGGCCATGAGTTAACAAATATAATCCAGGGTGTGCTTGAGAAGTGCAAAAGATCAAAAAATAGGAAATCAGAATCAAATTTTTTTCCTGTGAATGCATGGTTCGATGATGAATGCAAAATGGAAAGGAGAACCTTGAAAAAGGAATGAGGGGGGAAGATGAATGTAAATTTATATAAGAAAATTTTAAAAAAATAAAAAATATGAGTTCATGCAAAAAAGGTGGGAAGAGTTGATATATCTAGGCAAGAATAACCCAAAAAAAATTTGGCAGGCACTTCAACCAAGGAAGAAGCAATTTGAAAATAATATTATAGCAAATCAGTGGTTTGACTATGCAAGGAAACTCTATGAAAGAGAATTAGAGGTTGAGCCTCCTCCCAGGATCAACACATCTACAAAGATTTTCACAGTACAGGAGGTGGAGGCAGGAATTAAAAAGTTGAAAGCAAGGAAGGCAAGTGACTTGGTTGAACTTCAAGCAGAATATCTAAAATGGGGAATGAACATTTTGGCACCCCACATTATGGAAATATTCAACAACGTCATTCAGGAAGGGTTCCCAAGGGATTGGACAACTAGTCTAGCGATTCCCCTTTTTAAAAGCGGAGACATTAATAATCCTTCCAACTATAGAACCATTATGATCAATCCTATGTTTGCAAAGATTTTCAGTGGCATGGTAGAAATAGAATCAGTAAGTGGGAAGAAGTAAAATAAAAGAGGGCAAAAGGGCAAGCAGGTTTTAGGCTGAAGCATTCTACAGTACATCATGGTATCACGTTGAGACACATTGTTGAAAAGGTTTGGGGGAGCAAAGAAGAAGTATTTTGCTGCTTTGTTGACTTCAAAAAGGCATTTGACACGGTCCCTAGAGATAAGTTGTGGCGTAGAATGGAAGAACTTGAAATTCCTTTACAATATAGAGCTGTTTTCCATAGGCTTTATGCAGAGGTGAAATTCAAGATTAGAACTTAAGCAGGCATTTTAGAAAGTTTTAGAAGTGACATCGGAGTCAAGCAAGGTTGCCCTTTATCCCCTACCCTTTTTGGTTTATATATTGACAAACTGGAAGAGTTTCTAAATTTGCAAGGTGGGGAGGGTGTTCGATTGGGGGAGTTTGTGATAAAGCTTCTTATATATGCCGATGATCTTGTGCTGGTTGCTAAATCGGCCCATGGTTTGCAGATGCACCTATATGCCCTTGAGCATTTTTGTAAAGCAGTGGGGATGCAATTCAATGCCAGTAAGACCAAGATAATGATTTTCTCTAATATAAGGAAGCAAAGCCAACATACGTTCTTCTTTGAAGGCAACATTCTTGAAGAAGTAAATGAATACAAGTACCTTGGGATCAATTTCAACAAAAAGCTTAATTGGGAGGATTGCAGAAAGAAAAAAAAATTAGGAGGGTGGAAAGCATTATATGCACTTCAAAATAGATGTAGAGAGGTAGAGTTATGGGATTGGAACACGATCAAAGTAATTTTTGGACTCCTAGTTTGTCTAGTGATATTATATGGGAGTGAATTGTGGGCTAGTAGCATCTCTATTTCAAAATGGAAACAAATTCAAAAAATTCAAAAACGCTTGATCATGAGCAAGCTCAAAATAAAAAATTCGATTCCGTATGAGATAATGCTAAGTGAAACAGGGGCAGCTCCCATTGAAGCAATTGCCATGGTGCGTCTTATAAGGTACCTAAAGAGAATGAAGCGAATGGGAGAAGGTAGATGGCTAAAAGTTATCTTCAATGAAGGTATGAGTGAAAGAAAGAAATGATGGATGAGACAAAACAACAAATGGATGCAAAAATGGAATATTTACTTGAATGCATGTCCCACAAAAAGCAAGGAATTAAAGAATTTTGTGTTGGAGAAGTTTTGTAAGGGTATATGGGGAAAAGACTTGGGTAGAAAGAAGAAGTATTATGTTCAGGAATTCAACCCCACTTGTGATCTCCAACAAAAAGAATACATTGGAGCTAGCATTCCGTGGAGGGAAAAGGTTCTTATAGCTCAATTAAGAACTAACTCACATCAACTTCGGTGTGAAACGGGACGGTGGAAGAGACCTAAAGAAGCTTGGGAAGAAAGGGTATGTACTTTTTGCACTTCTGGGGCAGTCGAATCAGAAAAACATTTCATTTTGAAATGTGATGCTTGCAGAGACATCAGGGACAGTTACCGTAGTATGTTCGCATCAATTCCGTGGCATTGTCTTTACAGTGATGGAACTGTTAGAAGGTTGGGTCAGCTCATCATCAATTTTAGTAAGAAAAGGATTGAATTGCAGAAGGCAAAAAACAAGGAAGTTGGTGGTCCCATAGACTATATTTAGTCTCGTGGACATTAAAATTTCATACTTTCATTCATTCTAATTTTAATTCATTGAATTAATAGTTTTCTCGATAGACGACTTATCATAATCAAAGAGAATATAATTTCAAAATGCAAGAATAATTTGGTTGCATTTAAAGTCTCAACATGGTTTTTGTGATGAACTCTCTCCCTTAGGTTATCTGCGTCTGTTATTTTAGAGTGGATGTTGAGAGTCTAAAATGAGATCTAAAACTAACTTCATAATTCAATTGCTTAAAATTTTACACATCGAAAAAATAATTTATGATTTTGAGATATTTTGATTTACAAATATATTATTATAAATTCATTATTATTAATTTAAATATAATAAATTTAAATTTAAATTGTATTTAATTTAATACATAATTTATTTTTATATATTATTAAAAAATATTATATAAATTATATTATTAAAAATTATTACTTGATAAATGAAATTTTAATTAAAAATATATTGAAAAATATATATTTTTACATTTATATTTTTTTTATAGTTAATTTATTATTTTAAATTAGTAAATAATTATTATTATTATTATTATTTTTAATTAGTAAATAAAAACAAATAATTTATTGTGGTAGAAAACTAAGTGGGCTTGATTGTGGGGAAAATTTCATAGTTGATTTTCTCGAAAGTCCTAGTTACTGGGTGCTGAAAGTGATGATGATGATTGACTGTTTGTGATTAATTTCACTAGTTTCAATTCCACTTCACCCTATGAGCATCACTAGATGCAATGAGTGCTAAGTGGACTATTCAAAAATCATGAGAAATTAGTAGGTTAAGACTACCTCTCATAGAAATGGTCATAGATGAATGAATTATTAATATTTAAAATATTTTTGTAAATATATATATATATATATATATATATATATTTATTTATTTATTTATTTATTTATTGGAAGAAGATTGTTTATAAGAATTTTATGTTTTTAATGAATATTTTAGTTTTAATAGTTGGAGGTATTCTATATTGATGTTTCTTTTTTTTAATTATTAGTATATCTAATAAAAAGTATACTTTAATTTTTTCTATATTTAATAATTCATCCTTTGCATTTTTTTTTGGGTAAGGTTGTGAAGATTATAAATTTTCATTGTTTAAAATATGTTTTTGAATATAAAAAAAATAGCTACCAAATTATATGTAATATTTAATGAAAAATATTCTCAAATAAAATTAAAAAACATCAATTACCTAACACAAAATAAAATATTAAAAACACACATAATTAATTATTAATTATAACTAACATTTAAAAAATATTTTTACAATTACAATAATTTTCATCTTTTCAACATAATTATTAATAATGATTGAATTCTAAAATTATTACCAAACTTCTTATCACATTAATGTTTAAATATTTGTATTTCAAAGTTGTTAAACAAATTATAACCTGTTCATATTAGTATTATCATGAAACTACATAACATCATGTTTATTTGGAAAGTATATTTTTATCCAATCACTAAATTTGGCATATGGCATGGATGTGTGTTAAATATTTTTGTGCATATAAATTATTGATGAAGTATGCTTTTGTTATTTTTTACTTTAATTTTTACTATATTTAAATTAAATTGCAAAGACTAATTATTATATAGTACTTGTTATTTGTAATGTTCCGAAATGGAAATCAACAGAATTTTTCTCCACTAAAGTGTTTCTTTGTCGGAAATATTAACAAGGCTATGTCAGAGATGGACTAAGAGGGCTTTTACCAGTTAGTTCACCTCTAAAGAGAGGATGAGAATCGGAGGCTTCCTGGTCCTTACTCAGACTCTGCCTATAGCTATGCAAATATTCCTTCCTTCAAGAAGATATTGCTCACAAGATATGAGCTACAGCAATACACAAGCATGAGATGGAAATGGCAGTGAGTGCAGAAACTTCAGAAAATGCAATAAACCCTCATAGTCTTCTTATTAATAATATGATAGTAGAAATGTGTACAAGATCTTGAGGAAATGATCACTCAAGCTAAAGCAACTCCTCCTTTGAAGACACAAGTACAATGAACATGAAATACACTACTACATATATTATGCCCAACTATGACTGCGCAGTCATTGAAGGAAAACTGCTGCAAAATAATGATACAATGAAGATATGGCAATAATGAGCTCAAATAAAGAAGGGGGAGCTGGATCTCAACCCCTGGAAACTATAATAAACAATCCCTAAAGGGATTGGCTACAATACATACAAAATGGCATTTCTGCAGAAATGCTAGAGTAGTTGGAGTAGCTGCCACTCTAAAATGAGAACTTGAAGGAGATGGCTGAATAATGCTGCAGAAAATGTATAGACCTCCTCCAATGGAAATCTATAGTGAAAGGCTGATCCTTTCACCAAAGATCTCACTCTCCAAAATGTCGGCGCAACCCCTCACTGCCATTGCACTCAAGAACTATGCAGTCAAGGAGAGGAATTGCGTTGTAGATGATGGGAAGAGTTTGGCCTCCTGCCAAGATATGAGAAATGGAGCTGATATCTCCCCTACTGATCACCCAAATGCATGAGAGCTTCTTCCTTTGAAACCTGAGCTCCGGAATGATGGTGTGAGAACCTCCACTACAACCCCAGAAACACAATGGCTCTTGCTGCAAGAATCACTGCACTGAAAGGAATAGCTTTGGCCTTGAGCCAAGATGTGGAGAAGATGAAGATCAAACCCTCAAGAGCTTCTCAAGAAGGGAGGGAATTCTTGAACAAGAAATCCCTTGTGCTGAGCAGCACAGCTATCACAGTGTGCAATTGTGGAAAGCAATTCGAAATATCCAAGCTAGCTCAAAATGGTGGCTTTTCCCTCCTTTTATGCCAATGAAGGCTCCTTAGCCATGGACCCCACACATTAGGGTTTTCTCCTCCTCATGAAATTTCGTAGGCTTCCCAAGAAAGCCACACCTCTATCTATTGTGCAGTTTGACTTGGTCAACATGACCTAGCCCTCTTAGCAATTAACCCTTTTCACACATGGAGTGTGCAAACAAGCTCCAATAATGCTCCTCTTTCATATTGTGAGGGATTTTATTGATGTTTTTCATAATCATGGGCCTCCTTACCCATTTATTTAGCTGCAATAATATAAAATCAAAATTCTAATGTTCCATTTAGACATGTGATAAAATGGGAACATTACAGTCCTCCCCTCCCAAATGTTGCTTGTCCTCAAGCAACTGCAAGGATAGAAATAGAAAAACCTCCACTCAAGGCATGGAGTCTGAAATAAGCTGAGGAATACCTCCCCAATGTAGATCCTCCATCCCCCAAGCAATGATCCATACAAAATGAGTTACCCTCCAACATGGCAACTCCTGACAATCATCTTCCACCTTTGGCTCCCGCAATGTAGGTGGGCTAAAATCTGATCTTGGTAGACAAAATAGTCTACCCCACGCTATCCTCCTCTCCAATTAGGATAAGTGCAAAGTACATACTGATATTGGGCTGCCACAATGTTGCCTTCAAGAGGCAAGATGAAGTCTAGACCTCCAAGGATCTCTCCTCCAACGTTATGAAACATGTTGTCCCAAATCATCTCATACATGGTGAGTTGGAATTCACCATCATATGGAATCCAGTCAATCATATGGCTCACCTAAAATGGAAACAAATGTGTTGTTGTAGTGGCCACACTTCCTCTCATGTTCCCATTAGAACATGCAATGCAAATAATGTGGGAGATCTCTCCCCCAAGGGACACATCCAACCAATATGCCATTCTCCCAATCATGCTCTCAACAAATAAAAAGACATCAGCCATATAATGAACCATAATGAAACCCATGCTTGCTGTCATATGTAGCAAAGGAGAAAAACAATGGTCCCCCAACTATAACCAATGCAATTTGACCCTCAACTGCATAAGAGTACGACAAAAGGTGTGGCCTCTCAACCACTTGCTTGCTTCTCGACTCTCCTCAAATGTATGGAGGAAGTGAATGATATATGGTGCAAGGTGAGTAGATCCTCCAAAATACATCTCCCCAAGTCCTCCTAGGGAGTGGTAACCAATATTTCTCATGGCCTCAAGTAGACCATGGGGTCCAAATAGAAGAATGCCCCTCCTTGGAGCAACATCCTGTACATATATGGTTAAGGGATAAATATATAATCATCATGCAAATAAAAAATTCCCTTACCATAAGTTCTGCTCATGCAAATGGAGTGGCTCAAAACTGAGTCTCCCTTCATCCTCAAGGAGATAAGAGGTGGTTGTGCTGACTCCTCCATCTACACATGATCTATGCATCTCCTCATATGCTGATATGTCAATATCACTCAAGCAAAATGATCCAGGAATACTCCACCAATAATCCGGAGCTCCCCCATGGATCCATCCTCCATAGTGACAGTGCTGATGATCCCTCATGAAGAGCATCTGTCATATGGTCATCTCCTTCTTTGAAATTTCTCATGCCAAAGATGCAAATTGGAAGGTTGCTAACCTTCCCCTGCTGCCTCTGCCACAGCGCAGAATCTGAAATGAAAGTGGGTACAAATGATGTTGAGAGAGTGTGTCTCTCCTCCCTGAGTCTACCCAAGACTCTCAGCACTGTAAAGTTGTCTCCCAAGGACTCCACCCTCCTGAAATCAATGAATGGTGCCTCAACATGTGAAGCATCTCTCACCATCTGCTGACCTAGTGGGTTCCTCGGCAAAATGTCTCCATGTAATGAGACATCATCATCAAAATGTGACTACATATATGAATGAACAAGTATGTCCATGCTTCCACTGCGCAATCCAATCACCCTCTTAGGTGCATCAACCTCATAAGATAGACATGGATGTGTGCTCCTCATCACATCATGATGGTCATCCTCCCTATCTCTTCCTGTTGTCTTCATGGTTCCACACCTCCTCAACAATGGCACATGTAAAACATGAGTTGTGCCTTGATCTCCATACCTGAGATCCTGGGGACTCACTTGCAAGGATGCAAGGATCCATCTACTTGGAGCAAGAGCTCCTCTTCCCTTTGCATGAGGCACTAGATAGGCTCTGGATATCACTGCGTTGTTGCCCTCAACTCCCTCAACATAATTGGGCAACCCTCTAACAATGATGTTGCAAGAATGGAATCTCTCCCAAAGTGGAAGCAGTTCCTGATCATCAAAAGCCAAGGAGCATCCCCTTTGCACCATGACAATGTCATCTCCTACTACTGCAACATTGTATATCATGTGAGAGCACATATGCCTTTGCTCTCTCCAACACTACCCAAGCAACAAATCCCTTTGCTGCCTCCTCCTACTCTTAGAAAGAGAGCATGCCAAGTGATGACCAAACTCCTTCAAGAGTAACCAGCGCAGCCAAGCCTCTTGCTACCCAGTATCATAAATCTACAAGTGGCTCACTAGCCCCTTGCTTCTCCTCCACCACATCCACTCAGCCATGTGTGGATGTCTCCTTCCTTCCTTCATCCCGGTACTCCCCCTTTGAGGAATACCCTCATCCCAAATCAAACCTCTGCATTTCATGGGATTTTGAAATACAAATTTCCTAAGGATCAATTTGACCCTATGAGGATCCAAATAGTTGGTAGGCAAAAACCTCCCATCATGATATGTGTAGCACAAGGTATGTCCACCACAGTCATGAGAGAAGCTATCCATCCGAAGATGTACCCCATCTCCTATTTTTTCCTGTGAGAAGGAAAACCCCTCGTCCAACTGTTAAAGAACCTTGCACTCCAAAAAATGTGGGAATGCACCTCCATTGAAATCTCTCTGTGAGATCTCCTTTGCATCACTGCTCTTGTACAGTGCAGTATCATTCTGCTGCTCTAGGTCACCTGCATGCAATGATGTAGACCCATCCAAGGTGTTTTCTGAAATGACAAAAAATGGATCTCCAATCATACCTTGGTGAAACTTGGAAGCTCCTTGCAAGGCTACAAGTGTTGCTTCCCCATGAGTATTGGTCTCCCAAACTGCTGAAGATGAAGGTTGCTCCTCCATGGTCTCAATAGCGCTGGTACATGCCCCATCAAATGGTGGTGAGGGCTCCTCCCTCTTTTTTCCAAATCTATTGATCAATCTTTGGGAAAACTCAACAAGATTTGAAACCCTTGCATGATCTAGATGGCTGATCCACCAAATCCTTGCTTCACCTTCTAAGCGCAACATTGCAACTTCTACTGCCTCTTTGTCTACTATAGAATGTGGAAGGAAAAATGCCTCTAGCTTCTTTTCCCAAACTTCTGCTGCACATGTAAGTGATCCATAAAATGTGGACAATAGAAATCTATTGCCTATCATCATCCCGTGGCTGTAGGGTCTTTCTTCCTCTTTCTGCTGAATAAACTGTGGAAATGATAAAGTCTCTTGGGAGACTCTAGGGTTTGCTCAGTATTCAACTAGGTACTCACTTATAATTTCGAATTCCAAGTGTCTTCCATGCTTCTGCTCTGTTTCTCTATGAGAATAGGAAGTGCATGGTCCTTCCTCTTCTCCTCCTTCATTTTTCTTGACCTCTTTGGAGAGATCTCTTCTGGATCTAAAAATAGATGAGAGTAAACTCATCTTCTTCATCCTTGGGCTCTCTGCTTCTGAAATTCGAACTTCACAGGTTGTGCCAAGTTCGATGCTTTGATACCACTGTAATGTTCCGAAATGGAAATAAACAGAAATTTTCTCCACTAAAGTGTTCCTTTTTCGGAAATATTAACAAGGCTATGTCAGAGATGGACTGAGAGGGATTTTACCAGTTAGTTCACCTCTAAAGAGAGGATGAGAACCGGAGGCTTCTTGGCTCTTACTCAGACTCTACCTATAGCTATGCAAATATTCCTTCCTTCAGGAAGATATTACTCACAAGATGAAGTACCTTCCCCGAGCACTGAACGATAGAGGCTGATGCGAGCTAGAAAAATGAAATAAATATATATTATTGTGTGTATGATAAGCGAGAGAAATGTGTACAGGATGCAGAGGGAGGCAGTGTCAAGCAAAAAAGCAATATATCAGTTACCTGAAAAATTTGGCTGAACCTTGATACATATGCTCATATGAACTGAGAACTGTAATGCACGGTCACTAAAGGAAGGCTACTTTTAAATAACTGATACAATGAAGATACAACTGACAATAAAACCAAATAAAGAGGGAAGTGGATCTCAACCCCTGGAAACTATAATAAACAATCCCTAAAGGGATTGGCTACAAACATACAAAATGGCATTTCTGCAGAAATGCCAGAGTAGCTGGAGTAGATGCCTGGAGTAGATGCCACTCTAAAATGAGAACTTGAAGGAGATGGCTGAATAATGCTGCAGAAAATGTATAGACCTCCTCCAATGGAAATCTATAGTGAAAGGTTGATCCTTTCACCAAAGATCTCACTCTCCAAAATGCTGGTGCAACCCCTCATTTCCATTACACTCAAGAACTGTGTAATCAAGGAGAGGAACTACGCTGTAGATGATGGGAAGAGTTTGGCCTCCTGCCAAGATATGAGAAATGGAGCTAATATCTTCCCTACTGATCACCCGGATGCATGAGTGCTCTTCCTCTGAAATCTAAGCTCCGGAATGATGGTGTGAGAACTGCTGTGACCCGTTACGCACAGGCGAAAACTCTTTAAAATTAACACGCAGAATCAACGTCAACCAGGACGAAAACGGCGGCAGGCCAAGATGTGGAGAAGATGAAGATCAAACCCTCAAGAGCTTCTCAAGAAGGGAGGGAATTCTTGAATAAGAAATCCCTTGTGCTGAGCAGCATAGCTATCACAGTGTGCAACTGTGGAAAGCAATTCGAAATATCCAAGCTAGCTCAAAATGGTGGCTTTTCCCTCCTTTTATGCCAATGAAGGCTCCTTAGCCATGGACCCCACACATTAGGGTTTTCTCCTCCTCATGCAATTTCATAGGCTTCCCAAGCAAGCCACACCTCTATCTATTGCGCAGTTTGACTTGGTCAACATGACCTAGCCCTCTTAGCAATTAACCATTTTCACACATGGAGTGTGCAAACAAGCTCCAATAATGCTCCTCTTTCATATTGTGAGGGATTTTATTGATGTTTTTCATAATCATGGGCCTCCTTACCCATTTATTTAGCTGCAATAGTATAAAATCAAAATTCTAATGTTCCATTTAGCCATGTGCTAAAATGGGAACATTACATTATTATATTAATCTTATTTGACATATCAATAAGTATCATGATAAGACAATAAATATCATTATTGAAAAAAAAGTGATAAAAATATTGGGAAATTTTTTATCATTAGATCATTTAATGATAATATTTGTTTTTTTAATAAATTGATATTCTTTTTATAATACCATGATTAATAAAATTTAACTTGATTACGTGACTAGAATTTAACTTGATTATGTGACTTTATTTTAGACAGAGATGTTATACACCAATGTTGTTAGACACAATCAAAGTTATCTCATTGTTTTCAGGGAAGGGATGCACTAGATGCAATAAGAAATTCTTAAGATGAACATGTTAATTATAATTATAATTATAATGGTTAGGATAATTAATAATGATATTATAAAAGGGAGAATCTTATTGTTTCAACACTCAATTAGAACATATTGGTTGATAAAATGTTTGCTGGAAAAAGCTATAATGTCAACTCAGGAAGCAGGAGAACCAAAATTAGGTTCCACTTTGGTAGATATCAATAGAAACATTAAGGAAATTAACCTTTTTCAACTACATCAGTATGCTAGACTTGGCAGAATGGAGAAATATATAAAATCCATGTAGCAGGTTGAAATATCAGGATCCAATGTCAAAGATCCTGCCTCAGTGGAGTCAGATGATGAATAGAGATAATAGTACTTCTTTTTAGCGGCTAGCTTTATTTTCTGTAAATGTTAATTGTAGCAAACTTTGATATTACTTATCTTAAGATTTTGTTTAGGATATTAAGGCAGTTTATGTTTTGGATGACGTACAATTCACTTAGATGGCCAATAGACCTGGTTTCCTCCAGGTAGGTTGAGGTCTAATTTTTGTATCTATGTCACTCGGTTTTTATATTAAAAGAAAATGGAAAGGAACTACTAAGCTTACAAAAAACAAATATACATATTATAATAATTGTAAAATTAAATTTAAGTTAAGAATTGTTTTATAAGGTAAAAAAGTTTAAAATCAAAGAATTATATTCAGGAAAAGAATTTATTCAAAAATCAATGAATTATATTCAATAAAATAATTTATTCATAAAGTTCATGATAAGATTCTTAAAGAAGTTGAATCCCATTTAGAGGATGTATAAGCCAAATATGATTGTATTATCTCCAAGATTAGAGTAATAAAATATTAGCCAAAGAAGAGAGAGGCCATTATAGACGAAATGGTTATGCAAAATGAAGGAAAACGATCAAATGTGAAATCATATTGACATCCTCTTTACTACGAAAAATTATATGAAAGAAAAGAAGATCAAGTAAATATTATCGAGGAAGAATTTGGAATACTCATCAATATTCATGGAACTAGGAATCACAAATTTATTATTCAAAGGGATAATATCAAAGACCAACATCTACCACAAATTGGAGAAGTCACAACAACACTACAGGGAATCAAAGAAAAGTGAATTATGCAACAACAAACCATCAATATTTTTTTCTTTCTAAATATGGCTACTTCTATTATAAAATATTTATCACAGATATACATTTGTCATCCTTCGAAATTGTTGCATTAGCCAATTTTAGCGGGAAATACCAAGTTCAAAATTTCAAAATAGGGACTGCCCCAAAAGGGGAAACCATCCCATGAAATCTGTCCATGAAACAGAGAAAATGTTGCCCTTATAGGGAAACTAGCTTTAAACATACTTATGCAGTGCGTAAAAAAAGTCAAGAGAACTAAACCATAACTAGACCAAAACATAGAGAAGAGACAAGTGGAAACCCAGAGGTTAATCTGTCGACTTCTTATCATCCTGCAATGGTGGTTGAGGTAGCTCTTCCTCAATGAGGCACCTGTACTCGGAGATTTCGTCCTCGAGCTTGGACAACTCGGCATCCAACGATGAAGAGGAGGTTGAGTAAGCACCTGTCTCAGAGTTCTTTCCATCTTCATTGGAGCTACAACTGCCATCACTGTTTGAGGCGTCCTCGACAAACTTGACCAACAAAGCCACCGTTTTGCAAGGAAGATTGAGGGAGGCAGGGGAGATGGTGGATTTACGCATTCGTTTCCTGGAGCGAGAGGGCTCAACAAAAGCATTAGGAAGGTGCATGGACAGGTGAGCGAAGAGGCAGTGGGGGTCTAGGATCTCAGGCACAACTAGATTTAAATACAAGTCTACTATTATGTCGACCATGACGTGAATGGGAGGATGAGAAGGGAGGTCGCAACCACCACCTCTGCGGTAGCGCATGCGGTGGCGACGGGGCATGGTTGAAGCAGAGTTGCAGGGATGTGAAGGAGGCAGAGGAGGAGGCTCGGCGGCGTGAAAGAGAGTCATTTGGGCACATGGATGATGCGGGATATTGGCAGGAGCACAAATGGCGCAGGAGGAGACAAAAATGAAGCTAAGAATGACAAAGAGGCCAGAGGAGAATTTCGAAGACACAGACTCATGGTCCGTATATGGTTGTGGGAGGAGTAAAGGTCCATAAGGAGGAGTGAATGCGTAGAGGACGTCGTTAATGCAAACCAAGTGCAGAGAAGACGCAACATACAATTAGAGGGTGGTGGAGTAAGTATTACCCATGCCCCAGTCTTTATTAACCACGTCGGGGCCATGTGCCTCCTCGTGACAAGGACAGCTTCCCGATGACAGCATGGCCAGGTGGCTATAGGCCAGATCATTTATTAGCACCCCCATCCAAGGAACTAACCATCATTATTTAAGACCCAAAAGAATTACATTTAGATAGATGTGTCATCATCAATGGCAAGAAGAATGTAGAGATATAAGGAAATCCTATTATTTGGTTCCATTATTGTGACACCTTAATTGCAAAACTTTGAGGACAAAACTTTTTGAAAAATGGTACTATGATATGACTCCAAGTGGTTAAATTTATATATGATAATCCTATAGGGGGCATATATTGGATTAAATGTACATGCAATATGTAAATATATATGTAGTATGGTCAACCTAATAAGTAGGAGGCCATGTGTGCAATTTCTGAAATAGTATTATATAGAAATCATATGGTCATTATTGAGGAGATGTGATGTGAATATATAAATGTATTTGAGTATTAGAGGAGTTTCTCTCTCTATTATCTATATTGGAGTTGTGTTCCACATTCACATTAACGTACATAGTACTTCTAATTTTTTATATAATTGGATTACAACAACCTTATTCTAAAACAAAAATAGCTATAAAAAAATAATAAAAAAATCTCTTAAAATTCATATGATAAAAAGATTAAAATAAAGAAGAGTTATATATATATATATATATATATATATATATATATATATATATATAATTGAATTTATTTACCTATTATTTCATTAAAAAAAAAATATTGGTTAATAAAGAAAGAAGCTTCTAAAAACCAATAGGCATTAAAGAATTGTTGAAATGAAAAACCTAAGTTGTAAATGGTTTGAAAGTAATAAAGAAATAAAAATGTTTTTTCTTCTTTTTATTACATAGTGTGACATTGTCACTGTCTAACATGTGTTTACTTTTGCCATGCTTGCCCATCAGCGCTAAGCAGTGCCAATTGAATGTAGTCTAATTTGTTGGGAGGGTTTATTGATAACCTCTCCATCCCAGTTCAAGTCTTATTACCATAATGCATGGTGTTTTTTTTGTGAGCTATCTTTGTACTCTTCTATTAGGAGCTACCTTTGTAATGATTATGGAATATGCTATTTTTATATCTCTTCCTTGATTCTTAAAAATAACAAGATGAGAGAAAAAAAAAACAAAACCAAAAAAAAATATTGATTATGATTTTTCTAAAGAGTTTATAATTTCTTCCTTCTAACCAATCTTATCTTATTTTCCACTATTTTTTTTTCAAATATTTATTGTTTTTTTATAAAAATGAACTTTTTTTTCGAATAAATAATCGTGTTGATGGAGCTTTTTAAAATTAATTTAATTTATATTAAATAAATCACATAGCAATATGTTTTAATATGATATAAGTTAGTAAAACATAATTATTTAAATTAGTAAATAATATAAAAATATAAATTTTATAAAATTAAAATTGTGAAGTTTATAAAAAATAAAATTTTGAAATTTAACTGATATGTTAATTTTAATTTTATATATAGAAATGAGGTTTTAGGTTATAAAAACAATTTTAACACAAATTTTTTAAATATATTCAATATAAGTAAACACGAAATAATAATAATAAAATTATAAGAATTACATGTTGGATATTATAATTTATTTATCTTCTTAAATCATATTAAATTGTTTTTTTAATATCATAATGTATCATTAAATATTACAAAGTAAAATATTAATTCAATCATTAAAATAAAATGGTGTAAATTTATTTTAATTTCGAGCTTGTTAAGTGTTAAGAGGAATTAAATTTCTGTAAGTTCAAAACTCTTTTACAATCTAAAAAATTTTGTACTTTGAGAGATTTGATCCGTCCAATTGTTTAGTAAATTTAAATATAAGATGGATATACCTAGATAACACTCATCAACTCATATGGTTAAGCAGACGGGATTAAGAATTTCTAGTTCTAGAAGTTATTGTAAAACACACTATAATTAGTGTATTAAAGTGTTGTTATTATTATCACTAATCACATACATGTGCACACAAGTCACAAAGGTAGGGGACCTATGAGGAAGCATGCATAATCACTTTAAAACCAATTAAGCATTATGTTAGTAGAGAGGGCATGTTCCAAAGGGAAAATATATCATTGCTAATATTTGTATTACCCAAAAAACAACATTCCTCAAAGTAGATGGGGTAGTAATCATGTTGGAGGGAAGAGTGAATCCTATTTTCCAGTGATTTTCCCCTATTACCCAACCTAATGTGTTTCCTCCAAGTGAATATGTAATAATTCTATTATAGGGAAGAGTTGATCCTCTCCTTTGATGATTCTCCCTCATGGGAATTCATAAGTTAGAGAAGGTGTTTCTTAATGCTCTATATTTGAACTCAATAAACATGAAAGGGTAAGAAGCTTTCTCTACCTTAACACTTAAATAGGAAAGCATGTTTTATAGAAATCTCATGTGCCTTTATTTGAGGAATACAACCATACACGCTACCTTTATATATATATATATATATATATATATATATATATATATATATAACATGTGGTATATACCATGTAGTACATGGGATGTAACCATGGTATATACCACATGTTATAATAATATATATATATATATATATATATATATATAACATGTGGTATATACCATGTAGTACATGGGATGTAACCTTTCATGTGGACATGACATCTTTTTTAATCACACACACACACACACACATATATATAAAGGGGTAATATACTTTGGATATATTACAATTCATCCCTTCACTAAAACATTTCATCCATGAAGCATTGGCAACGAATGACATCTCGATGTAAATTCTTCATTTTCCCATGTAGGCTTCATCTGTATGAAGGTTCCTCCACTTAAAAAGGTTCTCAATGACAATTCTAGAAGTGATTGATTCAAATTTGTGGTACTAGTAGGTGTCACATTTTCTCACATTAGTACGATCAAGGTTGAAAATGGGCCTTTCCATGATGTGATCTCTCGATCATGCTAGAGAGAGACCCCCATGTAGATCTTCAAAAAAGGTATCATATTTTGCAAGAATCTTATCAAAGAAAACATTAATTTCATTAGTGGCCACCTCCATTGAATGACAATGGAAAAGGTAAGCTCGATCTCTTTTCTTAATCATCTTATCCATTTTGGTATTGACAAAAATATGAGATCCCCCACTATTTATTAACATTGTTACTCTTTCACTTTTAATGTAGCCTAAAAACTTGAAAGTTTAGGGTTGAGACATGTTAGTGAACATTACATATGAGAGTGTTGGAGTAGGATTTTGATAGTTAAATCCTATATGATTTTTGAACTTTTCATTTAAATTTTTTGAATTTGCGTCAAACGGAAATTAATTGTCTATCTCCTTGTCATTATCACTATCACTGTACACATAACTGGAATTCCTTTTCCTTACATTTGCAACCTGGCCTCTAGTTGGTAACATCACATATAGAGCTTTGATACTTTTCCATCCCCATCGTCAGATGGTGGAATTCATTTATTAGGGGGAATATAAATTGGGATTGATTTCTCGAAGTGGGACCACATGACTTGTTGCAAGGATGTCAGTTTTTCTTCAATAATTTTGGCCTTAAGTTGTGCTTGTTCTATGTTGTTTATATCTATCATTTTGAGTTCATTCCTTATGATTTATTTCAATATTGTTGAGACAATCATTTGGTAATTCAAGAATGTGAGTAGCCAACACATGTAAATCATTAAAAAACTCATCCACCAAACCCAATAGCTGTAATCAAACCCAATTTTTGTAATCAAATGAGTTTGGAAAAAAAAAAAAACTTCAATTTCCTTGATATTTTGAAACCTCTTGAAAAAGTGTTTTCGCATTATATACTAGTTTCTTAACTAGACCTTCGAGTGCCACCACAAGGACCACTCACACATTGATCTTTCTAGGTGCAATGATGTGATATTTATAAATCACACGTTACAGGATAATATTCAAAGGAAACAATTTAATATGTAGATTTAATAGCCATTGGTCAAGCATTTTATATATCTTGATTGTAAAAATGACACCCGACTAAATATTGTTTTTTAGGTTTATGTTTTGGGTTTCTTCATAATTTACTTTAAAATATCTAAAGAAAATAAATTAACTTATGCAATTAAGACATTTATTCTGTGGTAAGGTTGGTCTTTCATAAAACCATGTTTCATGGAATTTGACACAATCTCCATGACCTTACTCTTATCTAAAATGTGTTTGAGGCATCTAGAGTTGATCCATTATTAGTAAGGGGATTTATTTTACACAATAGAAATTGTTTGGATGCATATATTGGTCACAATTAATAATATCATGGAGAAAGATTATATATATATATATATATATATATATATATATATATATATATATATATATTGTAAAATTAGATTTAATTGAAGGGTTGTCTTATAAGATCAATTTTGAATGTGAAGAATTTTATTAAATAAAATAGAAATATTTGAAAAAACTATCAAAGAATCAGGTAAACTAATGGAACTGTGTTTAAAAGGGACTTAAGATCAAGAAAATTTATTGGAAAAATCATTAAACTCTTGTTGATGGCTAAAAATTTATCACTAACTAGAACAAGGAATATCACTCGATCAAGGCCTTAATTAGGGCTATATTCATTTCATATGAGAATATTCTTCAGTATACGAGCCCAATTTCCACTAAAATGTTTGGAAATAATGAATGTCAAATGAAAATAAATTAATATAATTTATAATCCATTCTAAAATGAATCATTGTAATCTAATTAATAATATATTTAACTACCTATCCTCATTAGGTGAAAACACTAAATCATTTCAAATATGAGATAAGAGACTTGCAATTGAATAAAGAAAGAATTCATTTATTTAATAACATAAAGCACATGGAAACTATAATGTTATTTTTGTAGATAAATAGTTATTTGAAAAAATACAATATGTTCACTCATATTTCATAATTACATTTACTAAAGAATGTCATTTCACACATGAAAATACTAAAACCAGCCTAGTTCCATCTTACTTCGGATCTACCAAGCACCAAGGGAGATCAAATTTTTTTTTTTCACTCTAAAAGAAGTTTGCATCTCAAGATATTTGATCTCTCTAAGTGCTTGGTAGGTCCAGCGTTAAGATGGATGTAGGTTGGTTTAATTATTAATTATAACTATAATTATTGATTTTATGTTTTTATTTTATTTTATTTTGACCAAGTCAAAATGTTAAACATTACAATATCTTTACCATAATGGGTTTGAGAGTGCCACTCGACATAAAGATAAATAGATGCATACATTATATAAATGCAAAAGTACTAGGTGTATCAATTACAAGCTTATGCCTCAAAAGATGTATCAGTCTATACTTCAATACCTCATAAAAACACATCAGTTTAAATTAAAATACAAAGAAAATACCAAAATATAAATTTTGGTCCAAAGTAAGAACAATCTTGATTATTTCAAGAAAATATAGTTCCAGGAAAGATGCTTCAGCTATAGACAAAAAAATCTTGTCTCTCAAGCCAAAGAGCCCAACACTTAATTTCATTTAAGATTCATTTATATAGATTATTGTTTTTTCTCCTCCTCCAATCCTTAGCCTTGAGCTTCATGACAAAGAAAAGAGTATTGATCCACAAGTTTCTCCTTGACAGGTTTCTTTTTTTCCGTTCTTTCCTTTAAAATAACTCTCCTATTGATTGTAGAGCTCGGTTACAAGAGAGACATGTGGAGGATTTAGATTATCCAAAGTGATTTGACATTGGTAGATCCTTCTTTTTATTTTTGACTTCTTCCCCCTATATTTGTAAAAATATGTATAATAGCTTTTGTACATTCTACTGACAAGGATACAAATTCCTTGGTCAAATCACTATTCCATTGATATAATTTCATGATTTCTTCTTTGCTCTCATCTTTCTTTTCTTCTATACTGATTAAACATAGTCGATTTGGTAGGGCTTCCTTGATAGGACCTAAATATGGAGGATTGTAGTCTTCCATAATGTTCAAAGCTAAATTTCATAATCTCGAACACCAATCATTGGCTTCTTCAACCTAATCATTCATATTTATGTATTTCATTTCTCAACAATCTGAGACCTAAATTTGCAATGTTTTCTCCTTGGTGATTTTGTGTATATTAGATAGGCTTTCTTTCATCTACCAATTTATGACTTTATAAAATGGATCTTGTGAGGGTTTCTTATCATTTATTTGCAATTACACTTCATTAGTAGATTTAAGAAGCTCATGATAAAAATTATGTACTTTGCTTACATTCTTGAATAATTTCTCTTGAATATTTTTCAACTAAAAATTAATTGGAATAACTTCCTTTTTGAAAAATTCAATATCCTTTTGCTCAATTTGAAGTTATTTTAATTGCTCGTGTGGGATATTTATTTATTCTTGTAAACTAATATACATATTTTTTCCAAGGAAAAAGTCATAATTTTCATTAAAAGTAAGAAAAATTACATGTTTCATTTACAACAGATTGCATCTGGCATAATCTGATTACTGTCCAAAAAATAGTATCTAAAGAGTTCCGAGAAAAAAAAAATTCAGCTGATGATAACAATATTTACAAAAATACTGTGGAAAAATCCATAACGACATGTAGCCATCCAAAAAAACTAGTAAAATTCTATGATTAATATACTGAAATAAAAAGAAAAAAAGCCTTTGATCATCCCGGCTGATCAGAAGGCTCTAGGTTTTCAACTTCTTCAATGAATGGCTGATGATAATACTAATAAGTAGTAGGCCCCTGATGTTCAGTAATGTGCCACTATCCCCACACTAAGTGCGCGACTTCTTTTGACAAGCTGTCGACACCCTAGTTCCTTTGCCTATAAATGTGAGTGACAATGATAAGGTCAAATAGATTTTTAAGTGCCAAAGCTTCACCCATAAAATTCCTAAGTGTATGAACATGACATGTAGAATTATTATTGAACCAGTTAATAATAATCTTAGAGTCCCCAAAGATATGTATCCCATTGCATATTTTTTCAAGGGAAAAAATGTGAAGCAGACGAAGGTTGTTGAGCTCAGAGTAATTTTTGGTGCCCGATCCCAAGCCCATTTTAAGATGAAAATAGTGAGTGTCAGATAGATGCAGTATGGCTCTGCCTCCACAACCATCCATACCGGAAACACCATCCAAATAGTCCCAAGGATGATTTTTTTCAATTGTTTCTAGTATAATAATCCTATCGACCTTGGTTTTATCTTCATCAGTAAGGAGTTATAGAGAACCAATATGGCGTTGTGTATGGGGTTCCAATTAATCGGGGGGTTGTGAAATATGATAAGGTTCTGAGTCAGCCAAAGGCTCTAGGAGATTAGGATAGGTAGGTTGCGAGCCTTACATGAGGGACAAGTGCACCACTAGTTAAACCAATCGATGGAAACAGTTTCCCCCTTCCAAGAGGTGTTTATGCCAAGTTATTTAGTGACCACCAGCCAGGTATTGCAAGTCATGGAGCAATTGAGAAAGAGGTGATTGATATCCTCCGCCTGTTATTCACAGATTCCACATCTAGAGGGACCATCAATGGATCTCTTAGCTAGATTGTCCTTCGTTGGCACACAATTAGACAAAATGCACCACATAAAGAGTCACGATTTGTGGGGAGATTTCAACTTCCATAGAGGTTTCCACCACCAAATCTGATTCGGGGGTTGAAGAGTGGTTATGAGGGCATCATATCTTTCTTTTGGAGTATATTTACCTTTGGGGGAAATAGCCCAAATCAATTCATCCTAAGGGTCAGAGATTCTAATATGTGAAGCATTAATAGCCTGGATGTATCTGTTCCAAGCCCCCCTCCATTGTATTGGGATGTTCAATTTGAGAGGAGACATCCATGCTTGAGAAATACAATCTGAGTTATCCCTATCCACAACTTGACTGAGCTTAGAAATCCCTGAGTCAATAAGAAATTGCCTGATTTCTTGAGGGAGTATATGTTCCCTGCCACTACCCGATCAGGGGTCCAAACGAATCCGAACCTAAGTACCCGCACCAATGCACCAAGCAAGACCTTTTCTAATGAGATAAATTGACTTTGAGATAGCATGCTAAACTATAGATGAGTTGGTCCTGAGGCTGAGAGGGCTTCTTATCCAATCAAGAGTGGACACAGGGGTGATATATTTTGAATAGGTGACCTCCTACCACAAACTATAGGAGGTCAAGAGGTATCAGCCCATTTTTGTAGCCAGAACACTGGTGAAAATATTAAGGTCCTTTAGGCCCCAGCCCCCCCAGAGCTTTGGCTTGGTGATTTTCTCCCATCTCACCCAGGCGAAAGTATGGCCTGCATCCTTACCACACCAGAGTAAGCGCCTACAAATCTGTTGAATTCTTCTAGTGACTCCTTTTGGGATCTAGGCTAGAGCCATCCAATACACCGAGATTGCTTCCAACATTGATTTTATCAGAACAATTCTACCCGCTCTAGAGAGACATTTTTGCTACCATATGTTTATTCTTCTCTCAATTTTAGCAATCAACCAATTTCAATTTATAATTCTATAATCATTTTGCTTGAGTCTAAATCCCAGATATTTTAGACCCTCTTTAATACACACATGATCAAATTTAAACAAGCGAAGGGCATGCCTACTTTCATGCATGGTAGATCTATTAAAAATGATGGTGGATTTTCTTTGATTGGGAAGCATACCAGTTGTGGTGTAGAAAGTGGTAAAAATATTATTGAAGCACGATGCATCTCTTAAGGATCCATCTAGAAATATGAGCACATCAACAACAAAAAGCAAGTGCGTTAGATAAATAGCATCGGTAATCTTCACTCCCTGGAGTTGTTCATCATTCCTAGCAGAGGCAATAAGCATAGTGAGACCCTCCATAATCAACAGAAAGATAAGAGGGGATAAAGGGAAACCTTGTCGGAGGCCACAATCAACATGGAAGAAAGGAAAAGCAACCCCATTGATAAGGATACTGAATGATGCGCTTGTAATACAACACATAATCCATTGAATGAATTGATGGGGAAGCCGATGTGAGTGAGTATCAGTTGAAGATAGATCCAATAGGAGCAGTCAAAGTATTTGGCCAAATCTATCTTGAGAATAGTGCAATGAGATTTGAGAGCTTGATGGAGTTTAGGGCTTCTTTTGCGGTGCCAATGGCCTCATGGATTTTTCTAAGACTAAGGAAGGAAAATTTCTCCTTGGATATGTTCCTAGAAAGAATAGGCTTGATGCAATTTGCAATAATTTTAGAAATGATTTTTTATAAATAGTTACACAAAGAAATAGGCCCATGTTCACTGAAAGAAGTGGGATTGTCCACCTTGGGTATGAGGGGAATGAATGTTGAGTTGAAATTGTTTTACATTATGCTGGTAACTCTACAATCCTAGCCCCAAGGGTTAGCTCAAGCGGTAGTGAGCCAATACGTGGGCCTCTCCGTTGAGGGAGGTCACGGGTTCGATTCTTGAGTCCTTTGGGGTTAGGCGCCGAAAGTCCGCCGAATGGTTTGCCGCGCGTACCATCCAGAAATTCTGGGGAAGTACGCCCGGATTTCCCGTGAGCTTTCCCCTCATTGAAAAAAAAACTCTACAATCCTCAATGACCATAATCAGATCCTTCCCAATAAGTTCGAATAAAGGATGGTAGAATTAAATAGGCCATCCATCCGGTCTAGGACTTTTATATTTTTTGAACCACTTTGGAATAGATTTAATCTCACCCAGAGTGATAGGGGCATAGAGTGCATCCAAATCATCCTCATCCACAAACCTGGGCATCTGCCTTGCAATATTAAGCACTTCTCCAATATTAGCCACCAGGGGGTCTCTGTAGATGTGGGAGAAGTGTCTAATTGCCATATCCAATAGTTGTTGGTAAGTCTTGGCCACCCTACCATGTTGACTGTTTAATTCCCATATAGTATTGATGTTTTTTCTGCCTTTGGCACATTGTTGAAAAAATTTAGTATTTTTATCCCCAGACTCGAGCTAGATGGCTCTGCTCTTGAGTCTCTAGGCTTCCTCCTTGAGTCTTAGGAGCTTAATTTTATTGGCTTCCAATTGCGTGAGTATTTCCTTCTGCTCCAGAGAGGTGTGCCCCAAACCATTTTCATCAAGCATGTCGGCGATATCCCTCTCAATCCTCCCCAGCTCTTCGTCATCCCTTATATTTTTCTCCTTTTCCCACTTTATAGTATTCTCCTTAATGATAGATAGGTTAGAGGAAATGATTGTTGCAGGTGGGAAACTAGGCCGCTGGTGACAGTGCTTCCTGTGCATTAGGACAGTATGTCTGAAAGCAGGGTCATCAAGCCATGAGGATTTGAACTTGAATGGGGAGTGAGGTTTCTTGTGGGGTGTGATCCAATAAACCACCTGTGCGCACCCACTGTCTAGCCCTATCCATCCAAACTGCTAATTTTAAGGAGATCAAGAAACGATCCAATATTATAGCAAGGGTTGCTTCCCCAATTCTCCTATTACACCAGGTCGACACTTTTTTATCCATCTCTAAGTCAATCAAGTTGGCCTTGTCAAGTATTTGCTAAAAGTAACAGGATAGAGGATCAAGCGTAGAATGGGGGGCCCAAGATTCCCCGTGTCCAATAGAGAATTTAAGGTCACCACCCAAAATGACATGATCCACTTGCATAATGGGAGATTGCATCAACTTATCCCAGAATGCAGGTCTGTTATGGCAGGGCCCATAGATGTTAAGAATTCTGAGAGAGGTACCAAGCTTAGAGGCAGTGATGTTTGCCCCTAGTATCCCATCCGAACCCCATATATTGTCAACTTGTATTGACCGGTCATTGAAACCAATAGAACTACCCCCAGAACGGCCACGAACATCCAAGGTATGAAAAGTCTAGGACGAACAGATCGTAGAAAGAAATTTGTGCATAGGATCTCCGAGTCCCAGTGTTTCTTGTAGCATGATTATATCCACTTGTTCTAAATCGAGTAATCAGTGGAGTGCCAATTTTTTATCCGGGATGGCTAACCCTCTCCAGTAGAAGGAGAGATAGATCATGGGGAACCATTTGCATGGGTTTTCTTTGCTCTAAGAACCCATTCAATGGTGAATTGTTTTCCTGAGGCCACATCGAGCCCCGCTTGATGCATAGCTTTGGAGAGCGAGGATGGTCTGCCTCTGGTGGCTTTGAGCGCAGTCACGTCAGGGTCATCTCCTAATCCATAGGAGTTATCAATTAGGGATATGGTCAAGGATCAAAGGTTGTAACGGCAGGTGGAGCTGGTACCAGAGGTGTTGGGGCAACCAACCAGATCGGAATCAGTAGAGGGGATGGACGGAGAGACTAAAGAAGGTTGGGGGGGCGCAGATGCAACATGACAACATACGGGAACTAGCTTATTTTTCATACTAGGAGGACAAGTAATATGAGTAAAATTAGAAGTAGATGACGAAATATGGACATTAAAAAGAAAGGGAGAGGAGGTAGAGGACACAGTACCCGGAATGGGGCAAAGGTCCTCCTCTTGCAGCCGTGGAACTTCAGGAGCGGTCGCTTGTCGAGCCGAAGTGGTCATTGATGCAGGTGAAGGCTGACGAGGATATGGCTTTTGCCTCAAGTCCGAACTCTGCACTTGCCTTTGAGATTGTACCCTGCATTGCTCAGTGGTTTGGGTACCCACATGTACCATCGTTTTAGTTTGACTCGCATTTTCTTCCAATATAAGGGGGCGCTCCTTGTACACATGTCCCACCTCATGGCACATTCTACAACGAAATGGGACCCCTTCATAATCAAGAATTTGAAACCTTGAACTGTTCCTGTGTTTCAGTACATAGCTCTCGACCAAACCTTCACGAGTATCCAAGTGTACCAGAATCTGTGCCATCAAAATGTTGCTAGTTTCCATGTAGGATCTATCATGATCGAGGTAGATAACCAAATCCTCTCTGATACATCTGAGGACTTCCTCCGTCCAAAATTGGAGTGGTAGACTTGGTAACCTAACCCAAATAGGGCCAACCCCCATTTTCTCCTTATCAGGGTTGAAAAGGGACGTCTAACGCTTTAGGAGAACTGACATCATTTCAATGTGCCAATATTTTGTAAGAACCCAACTTTCCATGTCTAGGTGAGGAAATATTAGAGTGAACCAACCTCTATTCATGGTCAGGACCGCAGGGAGTTTTTCGAGAATGTTTCCCCATATTCTAGAGGTCCATCGCTGAAGTCTAGCCAACGTGTAATTCCGCTCGCGAGCTCTGCCCACCAGAACAGTTTGTTTTGTTTCCTCGGATTGTTGCATGGTGACCCCTTCACCGAAAAATATCTCCTTCGACTTCTCGTGCCTTCTTCTGCATCACATCTTCTTTTTTCCAGCTCTGTGGGTCAGAATCTCATGACAAGGTCCCTCTTCCCTGAGTAGGGTGTTGTCCAAGTCCGAAGAGGTCTTCTCTTTAGCTTGTTGCATCGGAATGGGCAGGCCTTCAAAACTTCCTGAGGCTACAACCGTAGTCAGACAAGCAAGAATATCGTTGTGGGTGTGTATGAAACCCTACGAGCCCAAACCAAGATGCTCAAAACCAAAGGCCCCTTCCCAGTCACCTTCCAGACTTGCCGAAAATTTCTCTTGTACTAAACCCGCAACCGGGTTAACCGACGCCTATTGCTAGTTCTAAATATGTAATGTTGACGGTGATGGTATAGACAAGACTGTAGAAGCCAAAAATTTAGGGCTGAGTCCTGAAAAATGACCAGTTGGGCTAGAGCTAGGAACCCTAATCTCCGAAAAACATGAGTTTGAAATAGAAATCTCCATGTCGATTTGACGAGGCTCCAGTTGTTTGAGCCCTTCCATCAAGTCACTCGCATGAGACCCAACTCGTTGTTGAGGTGGGTAATGTGACCAAATTTGTTCCAGATCCAGAGAGTCAGATGAATAGTCCAACTGTTCATCCTCCATAATGGATTTAACCTCAATATCGTTTGGGTCCATGAGAACTAATGCCTAAAAATGGTTTTTACCTCCTTCCGCAGTCGTTCCAAGACAAAATGTTTGTAACCGACAGTCACGACAGCTGGGGTCCAGAAGCAGAGCAGGGAAATAATGGAGCCCGTATGTTGGGAAGACTGTTCACTGTCTGCCAAAACCATCGAAATTCAACCCTTATACCGCAAAACCGTTGCAGTTGAGCGAGAGGAGTTTGTAACAATCACAGGACCATGTCTGCCGCATGAGGGAGATGAAGACGGAGGGCATGTGTTCAACATCATTAAATGTGAGGGTTCAGAGATAGATGAATATAATACTAGCACCTGCAAGGGGAGAGACTAACCAGTGCCGGAGACCAGAGCCACCATACCAGAGATCTAGTATTTTCTTATGTCGACGCACCCGAAACTAATATATATTGTTTCCAAATTCATTCAATTTTCACTTTTATTGATTTCCATTTCTTTAGTATATTATAGTTTTATTGTGTTTATCTCCTACTTGTGCTTTAATTCTACCTCTATGGAAAGTAGAGTAAACTCTTCATTTAGTTGATCAATTTGTTTTAGATGTTATTTTTCTAGCTCTTCCTTCTGATTAATTTATTTTTTTCTTAGATGCTACAAGTTGATATTTGTATATGTCTAACTTAGAAATTTATTCATTCATAAAACATTCATTTTCATTTGCAAAAACCCTTCTCGTTAACACAATTTCTTGTCATACTTTGTTTTGTAATCTAGTAGTTGCATTTCAAAATAAATATTAATGAGAGGGCGCCTCCTATATAGCACTTGCTTTTGTTTTTGTTGATCTTCTCCTTATAATTGTTTTCTTCTCTTCATTTAAAAAATGTTCCCCTAAAGAAATGGCAGTCTCTTGAATAGGATCTAATTAATCCAAGTTAAAAATGGAAGGAGCTAGATTCCCATTTATGGTAGCCAAAGGTGTAATTCCCTACATTAGAAATAGTTTTAGTTAAGCCGATACCAATATTTTCAATGATGATGCTCTATGAAGGAACATTATCAAGCCTAGTTGAGATTTTTGTTTGAGTAACCATAGGTTGTGGAGTTTTCTCTCGATCTAAAATTATTTGTCTAGCTTCTTGATTTAGTTCCTCAATTTCAATTTTAAACAGTGTATCCATAGGATTCTTAGTACCCTTCTTTGTTTCTTTAATCTATTAGTTTTTTTTTAGTAACCATAGGTTGTGGATTTTTCTCTTGATATGAAATGATTTGTCTACCTTCTTGATTTAGTTCCTCAATTTCAATTTTAAACAGTGTATCCATATGATTCTTAGTACCCTTCTTTGTTTCTTTGTTTCTTGGATATCAATATTTTGTTCATTGATTAGTGTTGTAAAATCAACATTCACTTATTTGGGTGCACTTTTTGTTGGTACAAACTTATATATTTCATATTTCTTATCTTGGTGGTGGATTATGTCCTGCTTGCTTATTTCTTGGAGAGGTTCCTATGTGGCCTGTTCTTTTTCTTTATTCTTTTCAACTTATTCATCCTTTCTTATTTATAATAGACTACCTAATTTTCTTCTTGTTAATCTACACCTTTCTTCTAGGAATACCATGGATCTTTCCTTTTGAAAATTAATAATCAAATTTCTCTCCTTTGGATTCATGGTACCATAGATTTTGGAAAATACATACTTATAATCTGTTGAATTTTATCGTGCAAATTTTCTGCTAGATAATTATTTCCAATGATACAATTATCTCTTTAACACATTCAAATCATTAAGAAATTACACGTCCAAAATTTTCATCCATAAATGCAATAGGGTAGTAGATATCACAATAAAATAAAATGCAAAAGAGACACAAAGTTTACCCTTGGAAAACCCTAAACTAGAAGAAAAACCTAACAACCTTTTCTTATGAGAAATTATCTAATTCAATTCAATTTATGCATCTAAAGTCCAGTTAACATATCATCCCATTGACCATAACAAATTCCAAGTCAAACCAAGTCAAAGGAGAGAGAAATTCAAATTTTTCTCACAAGTCAATTCCGATCAAAGAGGCTGAATTTTGGCCCTACTTCTTTTGGTCAATTGAGGTCAAAGGGGCTAAAATTCAGTCTTATAACCGCCACACAAAAATTGGTCAAACTATTGACTTTGACTTATGATCAAATTTTGGTCAATTGTCTAGGTTTTGCTCCAAAATTTGGTCAACTAACAGTTAAATATTCCTAAAATATTCAACCTCCAAAATAGTCAAAGATTCGGTCATACAACAACAAAATAGTCCAAGTCAACGTTGGTCAAATCAGAGAATAGAGATGTCAAATTCACTTGTCAAACTTATCTTCTTCTTCCCTTCGCATGTGCAGTCAGATACTCCTTAAAACAAATCTGAATTGGTTATGTGATGATTCCAAATGAGGAGGTCGAGTTGCCAATATATACATGTCTAGTCAAATGGGTTTTTGACCAAGGTTCAGACCCCTTCATGAGGTGGGGCCAACCTATCATCTTGAGGTTGAATTGAACAACAATAAAATAATAATTTTAATTTTGACTTAAATATTGATCACAATGATATATTTTCAACACTGCCTCTTAACCAGGGAGTTATTTCTTCTTGAATTCCACAAATGCACATATGATGAATACAATTTCTTTATAAGAAAAGGTTGAAAACATTAACATCAAGCTCAACCCACAAGCTAAAAAAAAATCTATGGAAATAAGGTGAGAGCCTCATTGACCGAGGGATCAATATATGATACTCAGAGGACCAATCTCTCCAACCATAAGCAATGGTTTCTTGGTCAAACACAATGACCTAAGAGAGCATTCTATGTCTCAGTACGCATAGAGACAATCTCCCAACCAAAATCCATGCCTCAGGGAGCAATAGAGGCTTGATCCTCATAGAGCCAATCTTCTTGACCATAATTATGGTCTCCCGGTCGAACCACATGAACTAAGGAAGTAATATAGGCTTTGATACATATAAGGACAATATCCCTAACCATAACTATGGTCTCCCAGTCAAACCCCATGACCTAAGGGAGAAAATCAAGCCAATCTCCCCAACCATAAATCATGGTTTCTCAATCAAGCCCCATGACCTAAGGGAGATTCTTCTCACACATATGCTACAACATCAAGTTATCCTTTCATCAAGTAAAAACTCCAATCTTATGCCTGAATTAAATGAACTTTAACTGGGGCAAAGGCTTTGTAAGCATATCAATAACCTACTCATCAATAGATATGTGTTGGAACCATATCACTCCTTTTTTAATAATTCTCTAGATGTCATCATACTTGATCTCAATGTGCTTCGACCTATCATGGAAAATTGAGTTCTCAAAAAACTTAATACAACTTTGATTGTCACAATATATCATGATCAGTTCCAGCACAAGATCAAAAAATATTGTGAGTAACTTTTGAAGCCACACCGATTCATAGCTTGCCAAACAAGCAACAATATATTTAGCTCTAGCAGTGCTAAGTGTAACAAATGTTGCTTCCTACTCATCCAAGATATCATAACAGAGCCTAAATTAAAACAACATCCTAAAGTGATCTTCCTATATTCAACACTTCCAGCCCAATAAGAGTCAGTGATCCACGAATTTGTAGTTCACCTTTTGATACATATCTCAATCCATAATTAATAGTTCCATGTAGATATATCAATATATTCTTCGGTGCAATCAAATTTACATTCCTGGTCTCAACCAAGAACTGACTCAATGTTTTTATTGCATAACAAATATTGGTTCTAGTGTTAATCTTATAGTTTGAAGAGCTAATCAACTTGTGGTACATAGAGGGATCAACCGAGTCAGAATTAGAGTACTGCAACTTGTTCAAATTAGTCACCATGGGAGTATCCATGGAATTGCATTCCATCATCCCAATTCTCTGAAGGATATTAACAATATACTTTCCTTAACGAAGAAAAAATTCACTTGACTTTTTCCATACTTCTAGTCCCAAGTAATAATGCATTAAACCAAGATCCTTCATTTCGAATTCAGAAAGCATATCCTCTTACACTAGACTATGAGATTGTCTGCTCCTGTCAAAAACAAGTCATCAACATATAATAGCAAAATCACAGGCTCACGTTGAAGAAATACGAAGTATAAATTTGGATCAACATCACTCTTTCTAAAACAAAGACCCATAAAATATACATCAATGCATGAGTACCATGTCTGGGTGCCTGCTTAATTTTGGACAAAGATTTCTTCAATTTGCAAATGTGAGTATCCCTCTCATGAACCTTAAACCCTTGAGTTTGTTCTATGTACACTTCCTCCTCAATTAATCCATTGAGGAAAGAGATTTTGATCTAAATTTGAATGTTAGTTTTGTTGTGCTAATTTCATCTTCGTAATTATAAATAAGTTTATGATCTTTTACTTCATGTGCATAGTTTTCCTGAGGTGTTTGTGAGTGTTAAACAGGTACATGTATTGAGTTTCATGTTAAATTCACGAGCATAAAAACATTAAACATAATGTTGAACATCAATAATAAAATGTACAAAAAACCATCAAAATGATCCATTAACACATTTTTTTGATGAAGGAGTTCACCCCTCCTGGGCTACATCTCCTTGGTCCAGCTTCCATGGCTTGGGCCTCTGTATTAGCTCAAGATGGAAAAAAAAAATTTGTTTACAATCCTCTACTACTCCTGAAACCTGCTCCAACATGCTTAGAACATCCAAATCTTCCAGGATAGACTCTTTCTGAGCCAAAAATGGTCTAAATTTTCAAAATTTATGCTTCATTCAATTTTTCCCTAGGAATCTGCTCCAAAATTGGAGAGAACTCTAGTTAGCAAAGATAAATCTAGAGTCTTGCAGAAAAAGGTAGACTCTGCCAACTCCGCCGCTAAACTTAAGCTGGATTAATTAAATGATAAAATTGTATTAACTTCGGGATAAGCTGCAGTTAAATGCGCTAAGCTCATTTTATCATAACCCCGAATTAAAACAAGGATCAACGGTTAATCATTGGATTATGGGTAATTAACCCCGTTTCATATGACAATTCTGCGCAATTTGCATACCCTCTGCTCATGGTCATGGAGTAAAGGTCATATGGTGAGGGGGCTCTCCCATGGGGTTGGCCCCCTCCTTCGCGCAACGGTCAAGTCACTTTAATATAAATCAAATCTGCAGCCATAGTTTGTTAAGTCTCATCGTATAGTCTATTGGTGTTGTGTTGTGTTGGTGCGAGGGAGGTCGCGGGGTCGACCCCACCCTCCCGCCTGTGCAATAATCTTGCACCACAAAAATTAATCCAGCCTTAATAAATATAAAAATTTGACCTTAGCAAATGAAATTTGGAATTTGACCAATAGTTGAAAATTGGACATTGGAAGGGGGCATGTGGCGGCCTATGGGTTAGCCACGTGTTCTCATCCCATTGCTTCTTGAAACCTCCAATAAATGTGAAACAAGTCACCCCCTTAGCAACCATCAACAGTTTGAGGCTTGGCATGGTTTCATTGGGTGAAATGGAGGAATATTCCCAGGATATCCTTTTTTTGTTGACTAAGCTACCATGTCACTAGTTTCTCCTTTTCTGCAAAATTTTTAGATGTTTAGGAAAATGTACAACAGGCTATATCTTCCTCATATGGAGTTGGTTTTTGATGAAACGAATTGCGCCAGATTGCTGGAAACGAGCTCTTTGTTGTCATTTCACTTCCAATCGATTCTGAGCACTTCCATTTTTTAGCTTTAACACTGAGCACCTGATCATTCCTCCCCACCAGAAGCATTTTGGACCCAAAAATATCTTTGATTACTGAACATGTGGATGAGGGTACAGTTCCCTCACCCTTCCAGTCTCAATCCACTAAAATTTTTCCATTTTCATCAATTGGAGCTTTTCACAAAAACTAAGCATTTTCCTTGACTCTTGAGACCCTCTCTTGTTGTTGTAGACACTATCATGCTGCAATTTCTTTGAATTTGTAGAGCACCAAGTTGTTCTTGTAGAAACACACTTGTTCCCACCTCGGTCATCAATCAAAGGAAACATAAAAATTGTCTCACCTCGCACATTGTCATCATGGTGATTCTTAGTATCTATTGCATTGTACTTGTGTCAACTCTTGACCAAGTATTTTCACCATTGCCATGTGTTATCACTCCGCCAGATCTCTAAGGATCAAGAAGAAATCCCAACGAAGGTAACCATAAACCAATATTTTGGCTTGGTATCTAGCCCTACCAAACCGGAGCGAGATCTCTCCAAAAATCATAGCCAAGAGGGTTGGATGAATTAGGGTTTTAGGCTAGGTATAAGTACATGGGTTTGTTTGTTTAAATTTGGGTTGTTGGATGAGGATTAGGTTAAAGAGGCTAGGTCAAGGAAAATAATATTAGGGTTGCATAGATTCAATGGGGCAAGGTAGGTAGAAAACCTAACACTTTAGGGTTTCTTGAGTGGGATGTATTAGACAGGTGAGGAGTTAGAAAGAGCAAGGCTAAGCACGAATTCTTTCTAAAATGAAGAAGATGGAAATACTATGAAGGTTTTCCCAAAACAGAGCATGAGAGATGTATTATGTTTATCAACTTAAAAACAAGCATATCATAGAAATGAAATGGATCATGAAACAAAACATTCACACATAGTGAGACATAATAAGAACAATGTTAGATTTCCATACCACGTGTATCCCAAAGAAACAGTTGCAATCATTAAATTCCTGCCAAATAGATTACACTAGAGTCTCTGATCAATGCAACAACATCAAACCTGCGAAATGAGTCAAAAAGTACATGAAAATGACCTCAAACAACCTCTCCCAACCTCAGGGGTCGAATCCATGAGAGGAGGAGTAGTTCCACCAAAAACTAAGTTGAATACCTAGAGTGTAGGGAGGTCAAACTGACTCATCCCTCACTTTTTGCAAATTGATTCATTACATGTCATCAAAACTTTTCACCTAATGTATTTAACCTAGGTAAGTGTAAAAACACCATAATTACATCTACTTCCATCAATTACATAAGTAAAAACATGATTTCTCAAGGTGAAAATCAAAATTGCAAAGAAAAATCAGAAAAATCAAACACTAATTAGGTGAGCAGTGCTAGTGTCAGGTGCATAGCACCAATGTCAAGTGCGCCCTCCATCTTGCAACTGAGTTTTGAATTGGTTGCAAGTGTCCAAACTGAGCTCAGGATAGCTTATTGGAAAGCTTATCCTGTCTAATTTCCAGATCTTTGCTTGTTTTGTAGAGTTGGCTTGATTTTACCTCTTAAAAATTGATTCTCCCAAGACTACTCAGGTGTGCAGCGTCAAGGTGAAAAAGGAGGCAGAACTGTGATTTTTTGAATGTTTTTTTACTTTTTCACCTACCATTTTGACCAAAAAAGACTAGAAAAGTGGTTGACCTGCATGTTTTCCTTGCTCTAAATCCAATGGTGGTCTCCTTTTGACAAAAATATGCCTCAAACATAAGTGCAACGCTTAGGGCATTGTGCTCCTGACAGTTCAACTATCACATCACTGTCCAGGAATGCACAAAAACTTCAAAAAATTGCAAAAGTGTGTAAAAAATTATCAAAATTTGTTGAATGGTGGCTGATGATGAGGGTTAGGCATGGAGTGAGGCTTTAGAAAGGATATCAAGCCTTCCTTTTTTTCTTCTTGCATGGTTAGGGTTTCAATTTTTGCATTGGCTTGTTTAAGTTTTGACCTTGCAATTTTGTTTCTCTTGGCATAATGCTTTGCCATCCTTCTCTGAATATCATTGTCCTTGTTTGATTTCTCCAGGAACTTCTCAAGATGTTGGTTAGCCTTGTCAAGCCATTTCCCCCGGTTCTCATTGATTACCACTACAAATTTCTCATTAAGAGTGACCTCATCTACTAGTTCTCTTTCTTTCTGCCTTTCTAGTTCTAGGGCTCTTTTCAAACCTCTAGTCCTTAGCCTTCTTCTTGGCACTTGTTCTTTTGGTTCATCTAGCACACCATATTTTTCTAGTGTATCTTCAAGCAAGACTTTATATTTTTCTGCCTCTCTTTGAGCTTTGATGAATTTCACTTCATCAATTAAGTGTTTGGTCTTTAGCTGCTGGTTCTCCTGCTCAAGAAAGGTAATGAAAAATTCATATATATAAAGATTAGTTTGTAGCTCTTTAATCTTGGATTCTTTTTCATTGATGACTGTGCTAATGATCTCAGAATCATCTTGCCAATTCAAGTCAACAAGGTCAAACTCCATTTCTGTTTCATGAATATTTCCCTCCTCATGCCTAATATCTTCCTGAATATTTTCCTCTATCATATTTTGATTTTTTTTGTCTACCTGCTTTTCCGATGAAGAAGGCAAGGCCCCTTCCACAATATGTGGAGAAAACACTTGTCTATGACCTCTCTAATATGTTTTTTCCAATGTCTCTATCTCAGCCACTTTGGTCTTTTGAATCTCACTGATCTTAGCTCTGTAAGATGACCCAATCTGAGTGTGAAATGTTGATGATGGTGGTGAAATGGGTGAAGTAGTTTGAGCTGATGAAGAAGTAGATACGATGGGCTAATATGGAGGAATTGATGTGGAAGGATGAGATGGTGGAGGCACAACTTGAGCATGTTGAATTGGTGGAGCCGTAAATATGTCATTAGATATGAAAGTGTCCCATGAGATTTTAAATTGATCTAGGTGATGGAGGAAAATGATCTTAATAAGAGACTGGTGAAAAAGGCTTTTCATCTAATGGTCATAATCTCTCTTTTGAACAATGTATGCCATTTTGTCAACGTTCCTGAAGAGATAATAAGATATGTTGAGCATTTTGACCCTTATGATGTGCATTAATAATTTGATATGGTAGGTGTAGAGTCTAGAGAACCTTCCTTCACAAGAAAAGTACTTCATGATGATTTTCATCATGGTGGCATATCTATCCAGGAGGTAAGAGAAAGGAAAGAACCTTTTTCCTTTATTTGTGTACCTTGGCTTGATGTATGGCTCATAGTAATGATTCTCCAAGTTTTTTTCCTTGTACCACTTTTCACCAACATTTGGAATTCCAGTGGCAGTTGTTATGATGGCTGTGGATACTGTGAAAGTGACACCATCAAGGGTTACTTGGTTGTCATGAAGATTAGAGATGAAAATCCTGCTCAAAACAGGGTGATGTTGGACCCTTTGTATTTTTTCACAAAAGTCAAAGCATCCTACATACTTGAAACATGTCACAGTCATGGAAGAGGCCATGAGTTCTCTAGTGTTTGTAGGTTCAAGTCTGAAGATCCTCCCTCCTTTGTGTGGCCTCCTCTCTTCCATTTCTTTTTCCTCAATGAATTTTCTATTTTCTTCTTCCATAGTGTCTTGGCTAGAAACCCTAGGGAGATGAATTGGGAGTGAAATTCACATGAAATGTAGGTTTAGGGAGTGGGGAATGGGATGAAAAAAATTAGGGATATGGGGGAAGGGATTGTTAAATTGAGGGAGGTGACAGGGAGTAGAAATGTTATGGGATTTGGGAATAGGAATTTTATTACAGGTATGGGGATTTGGGAACCTAGGAAATTGAAATACCTAGGTCTTAGGGTTTAGGGAAAAGGAACTTTGGGATAGGGATTTAATGATATAAGGGTAGGGATAGGATTTGATGTGATGTGGGAAGGGTAAAAGGGTCTTCAGTGATAAAATTTTCGATTAGGAAGTTAAACTAGGGTTTCTATCTTGAGAAACTAGAGATTTATCATGAAATTATTGACACCATGAAATTTTCACTTAAGAAATGCAAGGAGGGAATAATGATGTCTTACTTAATTGCTAGAAAATGAATAAATTATTTGCTAAAGGTTTGGAACACTTTCACAAGGTTTTGGAGCTTGCAGAAGAAATTGGACATGTGCATAGCGCCTTTGGTGCTTACGCAACGCCTATCTGCCAGGTGCGTAGTGCCTTTTCTCTATACGCAGTGCTTGTCCCAAGTGAGCAACGCCTTGTTCCAGATGCACAACGCCTCCTAGAAACTCAACCTTTTTCCTTTAAAATTTGGTTTTCGAGCTGTCTGAGTGATGGATCGATGAAATAAAGAGAAGATGAATGTATTTTTGATCTTTGGATGGGCTTTATGCTTGATGGATTGGATTTTTTGAGCTTTGGGACCCACTTTTCCTTCTTGTTTTCACTTTAAACTTTTGAAACTATACCTTTCACTTTGACTTCTTTCCTTTGACAATTGATCATTTTGATGGACTAGGAACTCTTTGCACTTTGATATTTTCTTTGTTGGCATGTGGAACTCTGAGTTGGCAGCTTGGGAACCTTGTACTTATTACATATTAAATGACATAAAATTACAAAATAAAAATAAAAGTTACATATTTTTGGAATAAAAATTACATTTTAGGATGAAAATCACAACTTTCAAATCAGAATTACATCTTTGCAAATCATCTTTACATGGTAAAGAGATGTTATTTTTTTCACTCTCTTACTTTTTTGGCTTTGTGCAATGGAAATGGTGTTTTTATTGGACCTTGAATAACCCTAGAAACCTAATGAAACCTTGAAAAAATCCTAAAGACCTAATGAAACTTTGAAATAGTGGGTTTCATGATGACTTTAGCTTTATGGATAATGTACAATCAACAAGGTATGAAATTGAGCCAGCAAGTAATGGAAATTTAGAAAAAGTGAAGTTTTTTGACTTAGGGCTACCATCAGTGAGTAAATTTTTGCATGACCTAGTGGAATGAATAAAATTTTCTGAGTGGGACTCCTAAAATGATATGAAAAGAGGATTTTGATCACTGATGGAAGGATGTAAATACTGACACTGACATTGGCCTTATTGGGGATGATAGCTCTAAAAGAGGTGTCAAGAACCACAAAACTCTGGATTTTTCATATCAATGGCTTATCCATTGGGCCAATATGGTCAGAAACTCAAACTAATAACATGAATGAAAACTGAAAACTCATAAAAATAGACTGACTCAATACAAATTTAAATGGCTGAAATTGATTCAATACTGACTTATTTGACTAAAAACTGAACTTTTTGAAAATGGCAGAAAATCAGTGAAGCTCCATGTCCTTCACTTCAAGCTCCAAACTCCAATGATCCTCTACTTCACACTTGTAGAAAATGTAACTGACATTTATAATGAAATGTAAAACTGATCAAAAAATGTGTTTCAGAAAAGATAGTGTTTCAGGAGCCTACCATTGACTGGTCCTCCTAAACACTCTTACCCATTCATCTCTTCAAGAAAATAAGCATTTTTTCCCTGACAAGATGAAATCTGACATGGCCCTTTCCATAAATTCTCAAATTTTCCATGCTTACCCTTTTCCTCATTTCTGGCATCCCAGCGAAGTACCACATCTCCAACCTTGAAGTTGTCTTCCTTAGTTTTCCGGTCATAGATATTCTTTATCCTGTCATGGAGTTTTGAAGTATTCTAAAATACTTCATCTCTTGTCTGTTGAAGGTGTATCATTTTATTAATACGACGTTGTATGCCATTTTCCTCAGTCCCTGCTTCTTGCTGCAATTACATTACTGGGACTGCTAATGATGAAGGAAACACAGTATTGACACCATACAAAACTTTAAAAGGAGACATACCAATATAATTCTTATTCCTCACCTGGTATGCCCATAATGCATTGATCAACTTCTTGTGCCAATTATTTTTGTTCGCCTCTAATATTTTCTTAATGATACTGATCAAGGATTTATTAGAGGACTCCACCAATCCATTACCTTACAGGTAGTGGGCTGTAGAGTGTCCCAACTTAATGTTATATCTATCATAAAACTCAGTCATATTCTTAGACTTGAATGTTGTCGCATTATCTATGATAATCTTAGTAGGACAACCAAAATGGGGAGAAATATTAGTTTTTAAAAACTGAATGATGACAGAATATGTTTCTTGCCTAATCGGGATGGCTTCAATCAACTTTGTAAAGTAATTTGTGGTTGTCAATATCCACTTGTGTTGTGAAAATGATGCTAGGTGAATCTCGCCTATGAAATCTAGGCCCCACTGCTCAAATGGTGCATGTACTGAAATAGGTTAAAGAGGTAATGGGAGAAGCTTTCTCTTACCCTGAAAAACTTGACATTCGTGACAACTCATTACTGCTTTGTAGACATCTACAAAAAGTTTCAGCCAATAATATCTAGCTCTCAATATTTTATTGGTTGTGGCCTTCCAATATAGGTGGCCCCCACAATCTCCTTTGTGGAAGTCATTCATCATTTCCTTAGATTCTTCTTCGACCAAATAGTTCAGCAACACACCTCCAGGATCCTTCCAGTAAAGTGAATTTTCTAATATGCAATACTTTGAAGCTTTGAGTTTCAAATATTTGCCTTGACTCTTAGTCATGCCTATTGGAGGGTTTAGGTGTTGCAAAACATAAACAATATCATAATATCATGGAGATGACAAAAATATATCGGATACCTAAATGATATTCACTTCTTCTTCATTTTCAGACAAGGATGAAATCAAGTTGATGTCAATAGCATGAAGGTTTGACTCAGCCATGAGCTTGGCTAAGCCCTGACCTTTGATCAGCTTGGTGGGCTTGATCTCAAGTTCATGTTCTAGTAATGTTGCTATCCATCTCCCTCTCCTACCTTCTGGGTCTGTCTGCATGAGAACTTATTTTACAACTGTATTAGGTACATAGGCAAGAGTATGTGAATGTAAAATGTAACTCTGAAATCTTTCAGCACTTTAACCAAAGCCAGGGCCTGTGTTCTCTATCATGTTGTAGCAAAGCGCTGCATCTTTGATATTTCAACTGAAAAATGCAATTAGTAGCTTTTTTTTATCCCTTTTCTGCATCAACACTACTACTATGGTGTGCTCAGAAGAAAATGAGAATATTATGAAATGAATGATATAATTGGGACTTATCAAAACATGGGCAGTATTCAATGAAAAATTTACTGAGTTGAAATACTTTCAAGCATCTTCAGACCACTTCACATCATTATATTTCTTCAACATATTTTTCAAATCTCTAATATGCTCCGCCAAATTAGGAATGAATCTACATAAGAAATTCATCTTACCATTGAATGCTTGTATTTCCTTTTTTTCTGTGAGGGAAATCAATCTGTTGAATTGCTTGAACCTGGGAAGTGTCAATCCAGATACCATCCTTGGAGATGATGTGACCAAAAAGTTTGACCTCCTCCATGGAAAAAAGGCTTTTCTTTGGGTTGAGAGATATTTCGAACTTCCTGCATCTCTCGCAATTCTTAAATGGTGCAAATGTTCATCATCGGAATGTGAAAACATTGTCAAGTCATCTAAATAAAAAACCAAGAAAACATCTGTTTCATTGGCGAATGCTATGTCCATGGCTCGTTGAAATGTGGCCCCTGCATTTTTCAAACCAAATGGAATTTTTGCATATTTGAACGTGCCCCAAGGTGTAGTAAATGTTGTCTTGTCTTGATCATCCTCGTGCACCAAAATTTGGTTGTACCCCGAATAACCATCCAACAGTGACATCCGGGAAGAACCGACAACTCTTTGAAGTGTATGGTCCATTTTCGGAAGTGGATAGTTTTCTTTGAGGGATACTTTGTTCAAGTTCCTGAAATCTATACAGAGCCGCATTTCTCCAGTCTTCTTTCTTACTAGGACCAAATTCAAAATCCAATCATAGAATTTGATTGGGACAATAATACCGGACTTGAAAAGCCTATTTACCGCTTTTTCAATTGATGGCAGAAATCTGGGATTTATCCTTCTCAAATTTTGCCAAAAGGGCTTTTGATCGGAATTGATCGGAATAGTGTGCTAAATGATGTTCTTTTCATACACCTTTAAATTTGCATATTCCCATGCGAAAACATCAGAAAAATCAAAAATTAATTTAACATATTCAGCCTTTACCTCGGGAGATAAAGACTTGGATAGTTTAACCATCTTTGGTTTATCTGATGTCCCAATGTTTACATCTTCAACACCCTTTTCCGTAGGCACCAATGTAGGCTTTCTTGCTACATCATCTTGGTCAAACAATTCTTCCAAAGGTATGAGACCTTTTGGAATATTGTTGTCTTTCAGCTGTAGTATATCCATCTGAGTTGCTTCTATATCCTAGTCATATTTATCACAAATTTCATCTATGGAACAATTCTCAAATTCTTCTTCACCTTGGAGAAATTTATTTACATGCTTATCATCCCCGAAAACTTGCCAGTACCGCGAGTTATCGGGAACAGTGGGCCGATGTTTGACATGAATCTCAAACTTCCTGTTTGAAAAGATGGGGATCTTAAAATTGCTTGCAACTTTAGCCAATGAATTTGCCATGAGATTTTGATTCCTTGGCACCACTGTAAGTATACACTCCTGAAACATTTTCAAAATATATAGTACAACATTCCTATATTGTCTCATTCGAGGATGGTTAGCTTGATATTCACCTTTAACTTTCTTGATCACAAGTTCTCAATCACCATGCACAACAATCCTTCTTGCACCCAGTTTCTTCAAGATCTTTAGGCCAGTAATCAATGCTTCATACTCTGCTTCATTGTTAGTGAAATCAAAAGCTAACTTGTAAGAGCACAATCTAACATTTGTAGGGACCTTATTCTGCTGATGAAAAGGGCTACGGACCCAAATTATAATGCCCACCCCATCTTTCCCCAAGGCACCATCAAATTCCATGGACATAAACCATTTTCATCCTCCAAGTGATGAAACTCTGATTTTTGTTTTGGCTCAATTTTTTGAACTGTTTCTTCATGTTTTTCTGGACTTTCTTCCACTTTATCCTATGTTTGTTCTGAATTTTTCACTGCTTCATCTGATTGTTGTTCTGATGAGCTAGGAAGATTCACTTTTTCCTTTGCTATAAATTCTTTAATGCAATTATGGATCTTTGGAACATCTTCTACATCTACTAGTTGGCTATCTACATCTTTTAAGACACTATCATTAAACAAAATGAATGACTCTAAATCTGTATGTACAAAATTTATCGGATGATTGTTAGGCTTTTCTTTGCTTGTGATCATATATTTCATCTTGGTTTCACGATACAATTTTCTCAATTGCCCGAAAACAGGGATAGTTGCATAATAAAACTCTAATTTCAATGTGCCTCGTAATTTCCCCCCCAGGATCTTGACAGCAACATGCCAAACCGTGGTAGTATGTCAACTACCACCACATCCATTAGAACATTCTTTGCCAAAATTTGCTCTAGGGAGACTACCAAATCTTTAATAAGTCCAATACAATGGACTCTACCTGAATCGAAGGAGTATTATTCATGGTAGGGACGAGTGATGTCACGGCCCAACTTTTCCATAATGGCTTTTGGCATTAGATTGTGGGAGGCTACGGAGCCTAACATGGAATTATGTAAAATGCATTGGTGGATTATTAGAATCAAGTAGAAAGAAGGAACCTCGCTATCTTCTAATTGAACATCAATAGCAGGACGAAATATGAGTTCGGGCTAATCATCTTCGACATTCGCCATGTCGGACAAAGGATCTACTTTAAGCATCTGGGCAACATGGGACTTATATTGGATATTATTAACAAGCTCGGTTAAAGGAATAGACACTTTTAACTTTGAAATTTATGTTTCAAGGTTGAAGGGAGTATTTTTGTCTACCTATTTAATGACGTTGTCTCGTTGTCCAGCATGGTCCTTTGATGGAACTTCTTTCTTCTTATTGTCCTTTTCATTATTTTCTGAACTTGTGGATGATTGATTTACCTTGTTCTGATTTGTGACTGCAGGCTCTTTTCCCTTATTCTGATTGCTCGGAAGACTTTACTTTGTCTGAATATCTTTCTACTGATATGCTCTATTTTGAATGGGATTAGCCAGCACATCTCTGCTCCTAAATGACATCTTCCTATTTTGTGAACTAAGTGCATTCAAGTACCCCTGATGATAATCATCTGATTCAGTCTCAAAATCATGATCATTAGCAAGGATAAAATCTTCATCCTTAGGCTGATATTTCTTTTCAAAATACTCCTCATCTTCGGTCAAAAACATAGGCAGATCATCCACTTTGAAAAGGATATTTTCCTCAAAAATTGTGTCTTCGTCTTCTTCTTAATTTGTTGTTGCTACTGTGGTGGTTGCTCAGGAGCCCATTGTTCTCTCTGCTTGATCCTTAATTGAGGTTGTTGTTGACCTCTGTAGTTAGGATTTCTGACCTCGAGCTGTCTCTCAGTGATGGAAATCCTATCAACCATCCTTTCAATATTTCTTATCAGTGTATCCATCTTAGCATCGGAAAATGAGGTGGATGGTTCATCTTTAATAATAACACTTCTCTCATTTCTATCTCTAGCTATCTTCCTCGGCAAATTTGCTTCAACGTTGACTGCTTTTGTTTGCATATGCTCCAGTATAGTTGGATTTCTTTCCCTTAGTTGGTAAGCCATGTCAGGATCAAATTCATCTGGATAACATATGAGAGCTAAGCCTGGAAAAGGCTTGATCTCAATGGGAATCACATTATAAATGCTATTGAAGTGAGTATTGAAATCTTGGACTGATTCATTTAGATTTCATTTAATGTTCTCATACTCAGCAAGCAACTGTAAATTATTTTTATTTACCTCCCACAAGGATATAAATAAATCAATGAGCTAGTCTGGAATGGCAATGGAATTATCAGTCAAGGACCTAAACCAAAATTTAACATCTCCAAAGAAGTTGTGGGCTATAATCCTCATTTTTGCATTGTCAACATCAACTTCCTCCAAGTCTATGAAGTCAGTGACCTTAACAATATGTTGTCTTGCAGATATGGTCGATTTTTCATCAAACAAGGGGAGTATTTGGCCATAACCCTGAGGTAAATCATTCAATTGAGTAGGTAACATAAGTGGGCCTAATATTGCCATGATTCCTATTGGGTGAAGTGCTAGATTGAAAAGAGGAGGGATTGGCTAAATAGGTAGTGGAACAACAGTTGTGTATACTGAAGTAGTAGGTATAAATGATGAGGTCGAAGGTGCAGATGAAAAAATATAATTGATTGAGTTTGAGGTTGAGTTGAGACAGGAATTTCCTCTTGATGGTAGAATTAGATTGTAATATCCCCGAAGGGAGATAACCAGTAATAAACAGAAATATGCCAGACAGATATAGAAACACAATGCTGAACCAGATCATGGAACCAATACACATAGAATGCCAGAAAACTGAGCCATTTTATTAATCTGAAAGTACATAGAGAGGAGTACAGGAAAATCAGAATAAATGCACCTATCCTTGCCCTAGGCAAGTGGAGGCCCTCTCAGACAAATGATGGGCACACCCAACAAGGACATCGTCTGGGCGGGACGAAGAAGCTGTACGTGGCGGAAGGCCCCAGTTTGCCTTGGAACTATGGTGAAGACCATAAGATGGGCGATATCAATACTCCAAACCCTCACCCATAACGCTATCTCTGCCTGGTGCGGCGCCCGGAACGGATGTGGTGTTGGTCACCAAAACCTCCGGATGAAAGCCGACCATCAAGGCCATGGCTGTCAAGCCACGCTCGCTGACCACCGCTCCTTCAGGATCTGCGTCCTCCCAGGATGGATCTGCGATCCTGTGCTCGAATCTCTTTGAATCGAAGCGGAGTTATTTGATACGCATCCTGTCCCTCCATCTCTCGTCCTCTACTCATCGGATCTCTTTGCTCTCTCCCTCGGATCTATGCTCGGTCGACAATATCTCTTCGAATCACCAACCTGCAAGGCGGATCGATGTTATCTCTTGAATCTAAGGTGTTTTTGCAATATCTCCTCAGATCTGTAATCTCCCAAGCTGGATCTAATGCTATCTCCCCAGATCTGCCACCTACAGAACCAGATCTGCAAATATCTGCTCAGATCTACAATCTCCAAGGCTGGATCTATCAATGTGCCTTCAGATCTGCGTCCTCCTCTTCCTGTTGGAACAGCGTCCTCACTCCCAGACTGATCTGCGTCCTTCCTCCTCCTGGTACAGCGTTTTCCCTGCTCAGATCTGGACTGCGTCCTCCCTGGAACAACGTCCTCACTCTCCAAGGCTGATCAGCGTCCTCTTTCTCTTGGAACAGTGTCCTCTTCTTCTCAGATCTGCGCAGCCACAAGAGGCTTCTTCCTCTCCAATTCTCCTGCTGAAGATGCTACCAAGTCCCACTGAAACTGAAGGGTGTTACTCAGAAAATAACCTTACTAGGGCGGGCACTCGAAGTCCCCCGAAGCTAAGGGTGAAACCAGAAATGACCTTACCAGGGCAGGCACTCGAAGTCCCCCGAGGCTAAGGGTGAGATCTCCGACCGGAGACACTCGGTTGCACTAAACAGTGCTGCAGACCGACTAAACAACCGGCGTGCTGAAGCAGACAGAAGTCTAGCTCTCAATAATAATATAAAATCATGAATGCCCAAATGAGGTGAGAACCCCTCCTTTTATAATGCCAAACTCCCTCCAAAACTTAACTGCGTCCTTACTCTCCTTTGACCTGCGCAGTTAACCTTGGGTCAGCCTGATGCCTCCCCATCATGCTCATGTGGACCCCCAAGGCCCCCTCTCTAAGTTATAACGTCAATCAACTAGGAAAAGAACACTTTATTTATAAAGTGAGGTGACTAAAGTGAGGTGACCCTCTTATTTCTCACTTTATTTATTATTTCTAGCTAAAGCGGCAAAATAAAGCAAAAATGAAATATTCCAATTAGCAAGGCTAATTGGGAATATTACAGTCTCCCCCGGCAAAACGTTGCTTGTCCTCAAGCAACTGAAGTGATGGATGTTGTAAAGTCTGCTCGCTCTCCCAAGTGGCATCCTCATCCGGCAAAAATTGCTTGTTCTCAAGCAGTGCTTGAACAAGCCTACTCTCTAGCTGATGCTCCTCACCGATACTGCAAAATGTGCCTGGGTCCCACTGAAACCTCTCTATCTCCTACATCACCCTGATACGAAGGGATATCTCAATGCCAGGATCCCAAACTGATTCCTCATGATACCGGCCAACCAACAATCCGCCCGGGTCCCATCGCCACCATGGCCAATAATAGCCCAAGTCCCATGGCTCGGACTGCTCACTGCCTCTGGCTATGACTGAAGACCATGACCGCTGCTGCTCTGCATCTATGACTGTGTAAGCTGGCCCATCAACTGTGAACCAACTCGTCACCTCTCTCCAATCAAGGCATGGAGTCGAAAATATAATGAGGAATATCTCCCTCCTGTGGATCCTCCATCTCCCCGCAATCATCCAGACAAAATGAGCCACCTCCCAACAAGGCAACTCCTGAAAATCTCCTTCCACCTCAAGCTCTGGTAATGACGGTGGGCTAAAAATATGAACTTGGCAAGCATCATAGCTTACCCCATGCTGTCCTTCTCTCCACTCATGACAAGTGTAGAGTCTATGCTGATCCTGGGCTGCAAAATCATTGCCCTCCAATGGCAAAGTGAAAAACAATCCATCATAGAAGGTTCCTCTATCAATGAAGAACAAGCTGGCCCAAAACAACCCATCCATGAAGAATGTGACATGGTCATCATGGATCACCCTAATGAGATGTTTGCTGAAGGTTCTACATGAGGATACATAATGCAAACAATCTCTCACAAGGATACAACGCAGTCTCATCCACTGCAACTTCAGAAAATTACATGGCAAGCAATGTACAAGATTCATCACATCTACTAATGGATAGTAAATGGCTGAATATGACAACAACATAAGGCCAAACACTTGCCCATAACTGTACAATGGATGAATATAAATCTCATGGCCCACCTCAAAAGAGAACACATATGTAGTAGTGGTGGCCATGCCTCCTCCCATGCTCCTATTAGAACATGTAGTGCAGAAAATACTCAAAGGCACATTCAGCTCATGTGTCTCTCTCATAATCAAGCCTCCCATACAAATCTGACCATATGCTGGAAGTAAGATGATACATGGATCCATAAATGAGTCCTCCATAGTGTTTTGGCATGCTATGAAGAAGAATGAACCATGTGCTGCAAGAAGATAATCCTCCTCATGCTTGGAAACCCAAGTCGAGAAGAATATGCCATAGATGTCTCTATCATCATTACCTCCTCTTTGTGCAACAAATATGAAGTGATCCTGGGACCTATGGGTTATAGATCCACCATATCTCTGCTGCGCACACTTCATCCATAATATTCTGCTCCAAGGTGACAACGCTGGGAGCTCATGCAAATAAGCTCCTGTCAATACAAGACTCTGCTCTTTGACATGCTCCTTGTCAAAGACTCCTCTAATACTGCTGCAACCAGTGTGGAATACTCCCCAAGATGGAAGTGCTTCCCCGTCATCATCAAAGATCAAGGAGATAGTGCCATCCCCTCTTCCTGCAACATCATGCAAAGTGTGAGAGCAAATCTGCCCTTGCTCTCCCAGAAACAAACCAAGCAACCAAACAATTTGCTGCCTCCCCATACTTCCATCATACAACTCATGTGATGAAGACATAACGAGTGTCATAGCAACACCATGCATACATATTCTATGCTGCTCCATGATGCAAGTATCCAGCCATCTTTCCTCCACCCTCTGACTCTTAGGAAGAGTGTTTGCCAAGAGATGGCCAAACTCTTTCAAGAGTAACCAGCGCAGCCAAGCCTCCTGCTGCCCGGTATCATAGATCTGCAAGTACAAGTGATGGCCAAACTCCCTCAAGAGTAACTAGCGCAGCCAAGCCTCCTGCTGCCTAGTATCACAGATCTGCAAGTAGCCTCCTAGCTCCTTGCTCATCATCCCCATCCACTCAATCACTTGTGGATGCCTCCTTCTTCTCCTCATCCTGGTACTCCTCCCATGAGGGCTACCATCCTCCCACATCAAATTACTGATTTTGCACTTCATGGGATTTTGAAATATAAACTTCTCAAGGATCAATGAGACCCTATCAAGAATCAAATAGGTGGTAGGCAAAAACCTCCCATCATGATGTGTAGGGCTCAAGGGATGTCCAACACAAGCATGAGAGATGTTATCCATCCGAAGATGTCCTCCATCTTCTATCTGCTCTTGTGAGAAGGGAACCAAATCATTGTGTTCCATAGCCCGCTCCATCGAGTACCAACTCAAAATCTCTCTCCATCCAATCTCAACATATGGATGTTGTACCCTGTACAACTCTGATCGTCTCATACCGCTATCCAAGTCAACATATGAGATCTGACTAGGTGGCTCTGCCTCTCTCTCTCCAACGGGACGAGATGACTCAACAGCACCGCCAGTCCCATCCATGCATACCTGAAGGGGAATGATCTGACGCTCCAATGTGCCCTCTGGTTGTACCATCAGGGAATCCAGCTGTTCCCCAATGTGGACCAACTTGGCCGCCGACTTGGCACAAGCGCTCTTGACAGGTTTCCTCGTCCTGCTGTGACAAAAGTCACCCAACTGTGTGCCCGGCCCTTCTCTCTCAAAACCTGAAGTACCGTCCGGCCGATGATCTTTGCTGTCTGCGACCAATGTGTTTCTCTGTACACTGCTTCAGTACATCATCGAAGGTGGATGGTCATCGGTATATCTCCCAGCACCTCACCCATCTTTGTGTGTTGCAACCACCGAAGACTCGGACATGGCTCCAGATCGGGTCATCACCTCGGTGGATGGCTCTAAGGGGTAGGCTCTACCTCCTGTATGATATCAACAAGCTGCCAGTCGAGGTCTCCAATGATGGTGAGTCCTGTGTCACACTAGGTGTAACCTCAGGCTCCCTGCAATCCTGTGTGCCCTCATCCTCCAAGTGCGAGGTAACCACTTTAATGGTTTCCCTCTCCGATACTCAGTCAAGCTGGAAAGAGGTATCCAACTTGTCCACTGTGCGTTGTAAGCCCCTATCATGTGAGTGCTGGTTCCCTCTGTGAGAGTTGTGAGGTCTATTATCACGCTGGAGCTGAACATAATCTCTACTAGCTGTGCGGTGGTAGTCTCCACCATGATGATGCCGGTGCCCCTGGTGTTGATCATGGAGTCTAATGCCATAACAGATCAGGATATATCTCTCGAAGGGGAGAGCATCCATGAATGCCTGTCCGAAAGCCTGATATTCTGCAAGAATGTCAGCCATCCGAGCCGGATCTACCTCTCGCTGTACTGCTATTCCTGTGTCCTCTGGCAAGAATGTGGGCATAGTGGGACGTGTGGGTGTACATGATGCCATATGCCGAGTGGCATCATGCTGAACGATCTGAAAACCCCTAGGGAGTTCTCTCTGACTAATCTCCATGGCCAAGAGCCTCTGTGACACATCCTGCATCCTCTGTGACGTCTCCTGCATGTGACGGAGGAGTGTCTCCCAAAATCTCCTCTTATCCACATCACCTGCCATCAGCTCTTTCTGCTATGTGTCTACAGGCTCCTCAAAAACTGCGCGGCTGCTGCAAAACCATACTGTAGCTTAACTTCGACCTTTGATTTACCCACTGAGAACTACTCAGAAAATTCCAAAAATTTGGGAAGGTGATCCTTGTCCAAAACCCAGAAAAACCCAAAAAACGTTTTTCCTAATTCCAAACTTCAAAATTTGACCCTTTATATTTTGGCCCTTTTTCCAACTGCGTTTCTGGTATTGTAACTGCTATTGCTCTGTATAATCTCTTTTCTGATGTCATAGACCACAGGCTGAGCCAGAATTATGCTCTGATACCACTGTAATATCCCCGAAGGGAGATAACCAGTAATAAACAGAAATATGCCAGACAGATATAGAAAACACAATGCTGAACCAGATCATGGAACCAATACACATAGAATGCCAGAAAACTGAGCCATTTTATTAATCTGAAAGTACATAGAGAGGAGTACAGGAAAATCAGAATAAATGCACCTATCCTTGCCCTAGGCAAGTGGAGGCCCTCTCAGACAAATGATGGCTGCAACAAGGACATCGTCCTAGCTGGCTGAAGACTGCTCTGAAGACTGAAGCTGGACTGCACTGGAACTATGAGCTGAAGACCAAAATATAGCTGATATCAATACTCCAAACCCTCACCCATGAAAACGCTATCTCTGCTAGTGACAGCGCTGGAACAGATGTGGTGCTGGTCACCAAAACCCTCCAGATGAAAAGCTCAGCTCCTCAAGGCCAAAAACGCTGTCAAGCCCTGCTCACATGACCCTGCTCATCAGATCTGCGTCCTCCCAGATGGATCAGCGTCCTATATGCTCAGATCTGCTGGATTTGAAGCCTACAATCCAGATCTGCGTCCTGTCCCTCCAAATCTGCGTCCTCCTATATCAGATCTACTGCTCTCTCCTCAGATCTATGCTAGACCTGACAATATCTCTTCAGATCTGCAACCTGCAAGGCTGGATCTGATGTTATCTCTTCAGATCTAGGCTGGATCTGCCAATATCTCCTCAGATCTGTAATCTCCCAAGCTGGATCTAATGCTATCTCCCCAGATCTGCCACCTACAGAACCAGATCTGCAAATATCTGCTCAGATCTACAATCTCCAAGGCTGGATCTATCAATGTGCCTTCAGATCTGCGTCCTCCTCTTCCTGCTGGAACAGCGTCCTCACTCCCAGACTGATCTGCGTCCTTCCTCCTCTACGAATACCGGCGTTTTCCTGCTCGGATACGGGTTGCGTCCTCACGGAGCCGGCCGTCCTCACTCTCAGAGACGATCGGCGTCCTCTTTCTCCTGGAACGGCGTCCTCTTCTTCTCCCGGATGCGCGCGACCCGCAAAGGGGGCTTCTTCCTCTCCAATTCTCTGTGAAGATGCTACCAAGTCCCACGAAGCGCGGGGTGTTACTCGGAAAATAACCTTACTAGGGCGGGCACTCGAAGTCCCCGAGAAGCTAAGGGTGAAACCGAAATAACCTTACCGGGCGAGCACTCGAAGTCCCCGAGGCTAAGGGTGAGATCTCAGAGCGGACACTCGGTTGCACTAGCAGTCTTTGCCAGGCAGGCTAAACAGCGGCGTCTTGAAGCAGACGAAGTCTAGCTCTCAATATCCAATATAAATCATGCATATCCAAATGAGGTGAGAACCCCACCTTTTATAGTGCTAAACTCCCTCGAAACCTTCGCTGCGTCCTTCACTCTCCTTGTCCTGCGCAGTTAACCTTGGGTCAGCCTGATGCCTCCCCATCATACTCATGTGGACCCCCAAGGCCCCCTCTCTAAGTTATAACGTCAATCAACTAGGAAAACACTTTATTTATAAAGTGAGGTGACTAAAGTGAGGTGACCCCTCTTATTTCTCACTTTATTTATTATTTCCAACTAAAGCGGAAAAATTAAACAAAAATGAAATATTCCAATTAGCAAAGCTAATTGGGAATATTACATAGATCCAATCTTTGATGTCAAGGTTAGATTCGGTTTTAATCTATTCAAAGAACCAATCTTTCAGAGGACTAACGTCTAATTCAGACAATGATTTGACCTCAAATAATATTAAAGGATCGAAGACTATGTCGGATAAAGAGGTTTTAGACTTAGATTTAAACAATGACAATTCAAATTTCAGATCATAAGGTATATCTTCAAGAGAAAGTAGTTTAGAAGGCAGTGAATCAGATCTTACCAATGGAACTGATCCTTACTGAATGTTTGTAGTTTGATATCTATGCCTCCGGAAAATATTCTCTGAATCATCTACTGGATCAGCTAGATTAGGATTGGGATTTTCTATGGTATATCTTCTCAAAGCCATCTCTACAATCTTAGCACTGCAATTATTGAATCAGCCTTTTTGAAACTTAACCCTATCATCCAAAGGATCAAATTCCAATGTTTCTTGTCATACACCCAGGAAAAATAAATATTTCTTTCCCGAGCAATGGCACCAGTATGTTATCGCTTTGCCAAATCTCTAAGGCTGAAGAATAAATCCCAACAGAGGTAACCACAGACCAATCTTTTGGCTTGGTATCCAACCCTACCAAATCGGAGAGGGCTCTCTCCACAAATCATAGCCAAGAGTGTTGGTTGGATTAGGGTTTTAGGCTAGGCATAATTACAATGGTTTGTTTGTTTAAATTTGGTTTGATGGATGAGGATTGGGTCAAAGAAGCTAGGTCAGGGAAAGTAGGATTAGGGTTGCAGAGATTCAATGGGGCAAGGTAGGTAGAAAACCTAACACTTTAGGGTTTCTTGAGTGGGATGGATTAGGCAGGTGAGGAGCTAGAAAGAGCAAGGCTAAGCATGAATCTTTCTAAATTGAAGAAGATGGAAAAACTATGAAGGTTTTCCCAAAACAGAGCATGAGAGATGTATTTTTTTTATCAGCTTACGAACCATCATATCATAGAAATAAAATGGATCATGAAACAAAACATTTATATATAATGAAACATAAGACGAACAATTCTAGATTTCCATACCATGGGTATCCCAAAGAAATGGCTGCAACCTTTTCATTAAATTCCTGCCAAATAGATTACACTAGAGTCTTTGATCAATGCAACAACATCCAACCTGTGAAATGAGTCAAAAAGTACATGATATAGACCTCAAAAAACCTCTCCCAACCTCAGGGGTCGAATCCATGAGAGGAAGAGTAGTTCCACCAAAAAATGAGTTGAATACCTAGAGTGTAGGGAGGTCAAACTGACTCATCCCTCACTTTTTGCAAACTGATTCATTACATGTCATCAAAACTTTTCACCTAATGTATTTACCCTAGGTAAGTGTAAAAACACCATAATTAAATTTACTTCCATCAATTACATAAGTAAAAACTTGATTTCTCAAGGTGAAATCAAAATTGCAGAGAAAACTCAGAAAAATCAGACACTGGTCATGTGTGGAGCGCCAGTGTCAGGTGCGCAGCACCAATGTTAAGTGCGCCCTCCATCTTGAAGCTAAGTTTTGAATGGGTTGCAGGTGTCCAAAATGAGCTCAGGATAGCTCACTGGAAAGATTATCTAGTATGTTTTCCAGATAAGTGCTTGGTTTGTAGAGTTGAATTGATTTGACCTCTCAAAAATTCATTCTCCCAAGACTGCTCAGGTGCGCAGCACCAAGGTGAAAAAGGAGGCAGAACTGTGATTTTTCGAATGTTTTTTTTTACTTTTTCACCTTCCAGTTTCACCAAACAACACTAGAAAAGTGGTTTAAATACATGTTTTCCCTGCTCTGAATCCAATGGTGGTATCCTTTTGATCAAAATATGCCTCAAATAGAAGCACAGGCTAGGGCATTGCGCTCCTGACAGTTCAACTATCACAAGACTATCCAAGAATGCAAAAAAACTTCAAAAAATTTCAATAGTGTGTCAAAACTTGTCAAAATTTGTTGAATGGTGGCTGATGATGAGGGTTAGGTATGGAGTGAGGCTTCATCAAGGATATCAAGCCTTCTTTTCTCTTCTTACATGGTTAGGGTTTCTTGTTTAAGTTTTGACCTTGAAATTTTGTTTCTCTTGGCATAGTGCTTTGCCATCCTTCTCTGAATATCATTATCCTTGTTTTCTCTCTCCATGAGCTTCTCAAGATGTTGGTTAGCCCTGTCAAGCCATTACTCTCGGTTCCCATTGATTACCACTACAAATTTTTCATTAAGAGTGATCTCATCTGCTATTTCTCTTTCTTTATGCCTTTATAGTTCTAGGGTTGTTTTCAAACCTCTAGTCCTTGGACTTATTCTTGGCACTTGTTCTTCTGGTTCATATAGCACACTATATTTTTCTAGTGTCTCTTCAAGCAAGACTTTAGCTTTTTCTGCCTCTCTTTGAGCTTTGATGAATTTCACTTCATCAATGAAATGTTTGGTCTTTAGTTGTTGGTTCTCCTGCTCAAGAAAGGTAATGAAAATTTTAGATCTATCAAGATTAGTTTGTAGCTATTTAATCTTGGCTTCTTTTTCCTTGATGACTGTGTTAGTGATCTCATAGTCATCTTGTTGATTCAAGTCAAAAAGGTCAAAATCTATTTATGTTTCATGAAGATTTCCCTCCTCATGCCCAATATCTTCTTGAATATCTGCCTCTGTCATATGTTTCTTTCCTTTGTCTACCTACTTTGCCGATGAATACGGAGAGGAATCTTCCACAATCAGTGGAGAAAACACTTTCCTATGACCTCTCCAATACATTTTTTTCGATGTCTCTATCTCAACCACTTTGGTCTTTTGAAGCTCATTGATCTTAGCTCTGCAAGATGACCCAATCTGAGTGTGAAATGGTGATTATGCTGTGAAATGGGTGATGTAGTTTGAGTTGATGAAGAAGTAGATACTGTGGGTTGAGATGGAGGAATGGGTGTGGAAGGATGAGATGGTGGAGGCACAACTTGAGCATGTTGAATTGGTGGAACAGTAAAGATATCATTAGCTATGAAAGTGTCCCATGAGATATTCAATTGATCGAGGTGATGGAGGACAATGATCTTAATAATAGAGTGGTGAAAAATACTTTTCATCTTATGGTCATAATCTCTCTTTTGAACAATGTATGTCATTTTTTCAATGTTCTTGAAGAGATAATAAGGTATGTTGGGCTTTTTGAACCTTGTGAAGTGCATTAATAATATGATATGGTAAGTGTAGAGTCTAAAGAACCTTCCTTCACAAGAAAAGTACTTCATGATGATTTTCATCATGGGGGCACACCTATCCAGGAGGTAAGAGAAAGGAAATAACCTTTTTCCTTCATTCTGATACCTTGGTTTGATGTATGGCTCATAGTAATGATTCTCCAAGTTTTTTGCCTTGTACCACTTTTCACCAACATTTGGAATTCCAGTGGCAACTGCTATGATTGTTGTGGATACTGTGAAAGTGACACCAGCAAGGGTTACTTGGTTATCATGAATATTAGATATGAAAATCCTTCTCAAAACAGGGTGATGTTGGACCCTTTGTATTTTTTCACAAAAGTCAAATCATCCTACATACTTGAAACATGTCACAGTAATGGGAGAGGCCATGAGTTATCTAGTGTTTGTAGGTTCAAGTCTAAGGATCTTCCCTCTTTTGTGTGGCCTCCTCTCTTCCCTTTCTTCTTCCTCACTGAATTCTCTATTTTCTTCTTCCATAGTGTCTTGGCTATGAACCCTAGGGAGATGAATTGGGAGTGAAATGTAGGTTTAGGGAGTGGGGAATGGGATGAAAAAAATTAGGGAGATGGGGGAAGGGATTATTAAATTGAGGGAGGTGATAGGGAGTAGAAATGTTGTGGGATTTGGGAATAAGAATTTATTACAGGTATGGGGATTTGGGAGCCTAGGAAATTAAAATACCTAGGTCTTGGGGTTTAGGGAAAAGGAACTTTGGGATAGGAATTTAATGATATAGGGGTAGGGATAGGATTTAATGTGATGTGGGAAGGGTAAAAGGGTCTTCAAGGATCAAATTTGGGATTAGGAAGTGAAACTAGGGTTTCTATCTTGAAAAACTAGAGATTTCTCATGAAAATCTTGACACCATGAAATTTTCACTTAAGAAATGCAAGGAGGGTATAATGATGTCTTACTTACTTGGTAGAAAATTAAGAAATCTTTTGCTGAAGGTTTGGAACAATTGCACAAGGTTTTGGAGCTTGCAGATGAAATTGGAAAAGTGTGCAACGCCTTTGGTGCATGTGCAGCGCCTATCTGCCAGGTGCGCAGTTCCTTTTCTCTATGCACAACACTTGTCCCATGTGAGCAACGCCTTGTTCTAGGTGCGCAACGCCTCCCAGAAACTTGACCTTTCTCCTTTCAAATTTTGTTTTTGAGCTGTGTGAGTGATGGATCGATGGCATAAAGAACAAATGAATGTCTTTTTGATCTTTGGATGAGCTTTATGCTTGATGGATTGGATGTTTTGAGCTTTGGGACCAACTTTTCCTTCTTGCTTTCACTTTAAACTTTTGAAACTATACCTTTCACTTTGACTTATTTCCTGTGACAATTAATCATTTTGATGGACTAGGAACTCTTTGCACTTTGATATTTGCTTTTTTGGCATGTGGAACTCTGAGTTGGCAGCTTGGGAACCTTGTACTTATTACATATTAAATGACATAAAATTACAAAATAAAAATAAAAGTTACATCTTTTTGGAATAAAAATTACATTTTAGGATGAAAATCACAACTTTGGAATCAGAATTACATCTTTGCAAATCATCTTTACATGGTAAAGAGATGTTATTTTGTTCACTCTCTTACTTTGCTAGCTTTATGCAATGGAAATGATGTTTTTATTGGACCTTGAAAAGCCCTAGAAACCTAATGAAACCTTTAAAAAACCCTAAAGACCTAATGAGACTATGAAAGAGTGGTTTTCATGATGACATTAGCTTTTTGGATAATGTACAGTCAACAAGGTATGAAATTGAGCCAACAAGTAATGGAAATTTAGAAAAAGTGAATTTTTTTTACTTAGGGCTATCATTAGTGAGTAAATTTTTACATGACCTAGTGGAATGAATAAAATTTTCTGAGTGAGACTCCTAAAATGATATGAAAAGAGGATATTGATCACTGATGGGAGGATGCAAATACTGACAGTAACACCATGTACCTTTTGGAAACAAAAAACAAGCACTTATGGAACCTATACCTTCTTTTTCAAATTGCTTTGGCGCTTTCTCTTTGACCATTGCACTCTCTTGTACCAGCATCTTGTTTCCAACATTGCTCAACACTGATGTTGACTATTGCAATTTTTTCACATCTTGTTTACCTCCTTTCAAAGGCAACCTATTAGAGTCCTGAAACATCTCATTACAAGCATAAGCAACTTAAATGAAATCAACTTGTTCATTTGATGCATTTTTTTGAAAGGCCTCATTCAAAACATCTCTATGTTTGATCATTAACAAATTCAAATTTTGACTTGCATTCACTATTCTCTTTATTTATCCTACATGTATAAGAGACAAAATTATATTCTTATTATTTTCTATAACTATGTACTCAATTCCATCTTTAAAAAAGTGATACTTATTCTCATGGAGATGAAATACTACTTTCCTATCTTAAAGATAAGGACTTCCCAAAACAATACTTGATATCTCAAGCGGCACCACATCAAGTTCAACTTCATTAAGAAAGTTTGAATTCATGGCAATCCTTAGTATGCACTTCCTTGTTACCTGCAAGTTTGCATCCTTGCATATCCACCCTAAAGGATAAGGTCTTGGATGTCTAACAATTTCAAGGTTTATCTCCTTAACTAAGTCTTCTGAAATCAAATTAGCTTGAGAACCACTATAAAATAGTGTGTCTATCTTGTTATGTTTAGAAACAACTAAAAGTTCAATTCTCGTATCTTTATCTTGACTTACATTGGAACAATTTGAAGAACTATTGCTTCCTATGTGCTTACCTTTCAAACCCATTGTTGTAATCTTGGTTGAATCTCCTGAATCTGAACCTAATTCATGTTCAATTATTGCAACAGTTTTTCCCTTCTCTTTGACTTTTAGTTTGTTTGGCTTCAAGTTTGGATGAAGTTGCCAACAATGGTCTTCATCATGACCATTCTTTGAACAATGTTTACATGTGAGTTTCTCTTTCTTGTTGATATATGGTAGCATCAGATTTTATCTAGCCTTGTAAATTTGTATATAGGCTAAGACACATGAATTCCATAAAACCCATAAATGGTTTTGGAAAATTCCACTTAGAGATGGTTTAATTAAATTAATTAATCATTTTTTTAATGTTTTCCTAAGTCTAAACTTAGGGAAACTGATCAATTAATGGGTATTAATTAAACTAAATGTGAATCTTCTAGATAAAGTCATGGATCACCTCCAAGTTAATCTTAGCCCTTGATTATGTTTTAATATTGGCCATTGAAGAGTCAACAGAAGAATATAAGAAGGAGAGTGAGGGGCTTATGGAAAACACATCAGACGGAGGAAGAATCAAGAGATTGATTTCTTCAGAGGAAGGAAGAATCATAGTGATTATCGATTGCAGCGAGGGGAAAGTGAAATCTCTAGGAGGGATAATTTCAGAAGGAAAAAGAGTGCATGAAGAAAAGGGAGAAGGGTGCCATAAAAGCAGCACAAAGATAGTGAAGCAATAGTTACACTGGGCTAGCGCAGAGCAAAAGAGGGAGTTTCGATTTCAGTTGGAGAAAAAACTAAGGGTTTGTCCAGCATCCAGAGGGTATTTCTAGAGGAGGAGAAAACTAGAGTCTCACACAACAGTAAGCACAGAAGGCAGCCATAACGAGCAGCAGCAATAATGATGCAGTGACAACGTGAGTGACGCATTCACTCCGTAGAAATCACGCAAAGCCACTCAGTGTGGGTGCAGGTCAGTGCCGGAACTCCGTGGCAAGGTGAAATTTGTCTCACTAAGCCTATTCTCATCAGATTTATTCAAGTGATTTATTGATAATTACAATCACATATTTGTACTCAGAATTTCTGCTTAATAAAGAAACGCTCAGATCTGCTACACTGGTTTTCCCGCATTGGGTTTTTCCGGGGACATTTGTCCAAAAATAATTGTGTCTGTGTGAATACTTGTGTTATTTCCTTTATGTTGTTTATTGATTGTGATATCTGCAACATATTTTATTTTGTTGTTTAACACTGTGAAATGTTAAATAATTGTAATTGAGGATGCAATAGAAGAGATATAATAAGTAGCTACACTAGGATTCTACATTAAAGAATTTTCACATGGTATCAGAGCTGTCAAATCCAAAGGATGCAGGGTCAGGGAAGGGACTGCGCAAACCAAAAGCTTCAGAGGGGATGTAGCACAGAGAAAAGGAAGCACAGATAAGTATGGCAGATTTAGATGTTTTTTCCTCTAGGGTAAAAGAGGATTGTGCATGCTTGTCAAGTTCAGCATCTACAGGGATCTGATATATTGATAGTGGGGCTTCAGCTCATATGATTGGAGTATGAGAATATTTCTCGAGCTATAGGGAGGAGCAGATGAACTTCCAAATCAATATGGGAAATAACATGAAATGCACTCCAGTTGGGACACTAGCCATAGTGTTTCAGACGAAAGTCAGAACCAGTCTCAAAGTCACATATGTACTACATATGCCAGGGCTTGGGATGAATCTAATCTCAGTATCCCAATTGCAGGACAAAGGGTGTGACATATAATTTATTGGGAAGAAAGTATATGTCAAGCATCCCAGTTGGAAGCAAACAGGGCAGATCGGGGTTAGAAGCAACAAACTATACAGGTTGCAGGTTGAAACTCCGATGGCACTAATCGGTAGTAATCTTGAAGAAAAGAAAGGGTTGAATGAACTTTGGCATAGAAGAATGGGGCACTTGCACCATGGTGCATTGAATATGCTCAGAGAAACAGTTGGCAGAGCACCTGTTCTCAACACAGAGCATGATGATGTATGTTGAGGATGTGTACTAGGGAAGTATGCTAAGGCAGCATTTCCCAAAAGTGAAAACATGGTAGCAAGCATATTAGGATGGATACACTCAGATATATGTGGACCAATGTCCACTAACGCTCTCAAGGGTGGCAAGTATTTTTTCACATTCATTGATGATCACTCCAGGAAAACCTGGATCTACTTATAGAAAACAAAAGATGAATTATTTGAATAGTTCAAAGAATTCAAGGCTCTCGTTGAAAATATGATGGGGAAGAAGATCAAGACATTACGATCAGATAATGGTGGAGAATACATCGATGGACACTTCATAGATTTCTATGCAAAGGAGGGCATCAGGAGAAAGTGGACTACGCCATACAATCCAGAACAGAATGGTGTGGTAGAACGAAAAAAATAGGACAATAGTAGGCGCAACCAAGGCCATGTTGTTTAACATTAATTTGCCTAGATATTTATGGGTTGAAGCCTGCAATACGACAATGTACATCCAGAACAGGACTCCTCATAGAGGCTTGGGGAAGAAGACTCCTGAAGAGTTTTTCACAGGGAAGAAACCAGAGGTAGGGCACCTTCGGATATTTGGTAGCATGGCATATTGTCATGTACCAAGCAAGAAGAGAAGAAAGCTTGATCAAACTGCAGAAAGGGGATTTCTTGTAGGATATAGTGAAGTCTCCAAGGCATATCGGATCTATATTCCTAAAAGCAAGCAAGTTGTAATAAGACGTGATGTTAAGTTCATGGAGGATAGAGCTTTCCAGAAATCACGTGATATCTCGGCATAGGATCATATTGCAGAAGTTCCCTTGGTCCAAGAACAACAGGGGCACCAAGAAGAACAGTAAAAAAGACAGACTTTAGTACCCAATACAGGTACTAACGTTTTCTTAGAAGAAGATCATGAGGATCAGGAGGATACTCAGTCTGAGGAACAACCAAATCAGGAGGAAGAGTTGAGAGAGCAGCCTTCCAATAGTGTCCGGATAAGTAGGGAAGCTCAACAAAGACTGAGGGATGCAGAAAATTTTATTAGGACTCCCAGGAATTGGAAGAGACAGTGTAGACCCCCTGACAGGTACCAGGCTTTGGTTGCTCAAGTAGAAGAACCCTCCAGCTTTCAGGAAGCTATTCAGCACCAGGTATGGGTTGATGCCATGATAGAGGAGTATGCTTCTATCATGATAGATGATGTTTGGGAAGTTTTTCCCAGACCTCATAGAAGATCAGTTGTTGGATCTCGATGGATCTACAAGATCAAATACGCTACAAATGGTAGCGTAGAGAAATATAATGTTAGGTTCGTGGCAAAATGGTATGCTCATAAGGAAGGCATTGATTATGAAGAGACATTCACACCAATTGCCAGATATACCTCCATCTGGATTGTCGTATCCTTAGTAGTGCAGATGGGACGAGAGATTAATTAGATGGATGTCAATACATCGTTCTTGAATGGAGAGATTGAGGAAGAGGTATTTATCGAACAACCAGAAGGTTTTGAGACTCATGAAAGGAAGTCTCATGTATGTCGATTGAAGAAGGCCTTGTACAGGCTCAAGCAGGCTCCGAGAGCTTGGTATGGTTGAATAGATAGATATTTGCATAAAATGGGGTTCGTCAAGAGTGACGCAGATGCCAATATCTACTATTTATTGGTAGAGGATGAGCCATTAGTATTGGTAATGTATGTAGATGATCTGTTTCTCACTGGATCATCTAGGCTCATCAAAGATTGCAAACAGAATCTAGAAGTTGAATTCGACATGAAGGATTTGGGGTTGATGCATTACTTCCTAGGATTGGAATTCTGTCAGAAAAATGGAGACATATTCATGGGAAAAAAAAGGTATGCCTTGGAGATTCTGAAGAGGTTCAGAATGCAAGAGTGCAGATCCATGGCCACACCCATGATCACAAATTGGAAAAATATAGATGTATTATAAGACGCAGAAGTAGACCCCTCCTTATATAGACAACTCATCGGATCATTGATGTATATGGTTAACACCGGACTAGACATTTTCTTTGTTGTCAACACTCTTAGTCAGTTCATGGTGGAACCCAAAAGAGTGCACTGGGCAGCATCAAGACATGTTCTGAGGTATATACAAGGAACATTCAGATATGGTATAAGGTATGGCAGAGGATAGGATGTCAGACTCAGTGGATTCATAGATGCAGATTGGGCAGGAAGCTCAGTAGAAAAAAAAAGTACCTCTAGCTACTGTTATAGTGTTGGATCAGGGATGGTGTCCTAGTGCAGCAGGAAACATGAGTCAGTATCATTGAGCACGACCAAATCAGAGTACATGGGAGCTAGTACAACTACATGTGAAGCCATTTGGCTTCAGAAACTTCTTGTGAGTCTATTATGGAAGTAGGATGGAACCGACTAGTGTTTACTGTGACAATCAGAGTTGTATAAAACTCTCTGAAAATATAGTATTTGATGATCGGTCCAAACATATTGACATCAGGTGTCATTTTATCAGAGACTGTGTTCAACATGGGGTATTACAACTCCAGTACATTCCCACAAGGGAACAAACAAAAAATATACTAACTAAAGCTATAAGGAGAATTAAGTTCTCTCAATTCAGGGAACAGTTGGGTATGAATGAAATCCATTTCAGTAGTCAATGGATCTTCAACGCAGTTGAAGGAGGGAGTTGCAGTACAATGGTCATTGGCAGCAGGTTGCAGAGTCAGCAACAATAGAGATGCAGCATTTTTGTGCAGTATTGGTGAGCAACATCAATAGCACAACAATAGATGTTACAAAAGTCAGGACAACATCACAATGAGTTGTTTTGCTAGAGCACTGTCCTCGCTAAGAGGGAGTGTTGATTTATGGTAGCATCAGATGTGCTCTAGCCTTGTAACTTTGTATATAGGCTAAGACACATGTATTCCATAAAACTCAGAAATGGTTTTGGAAAATTCCACTTAGAGATGGTTTAATTAAATTAATTAATCATTTTTTTTTAATGTTTTCCTAAGTCTAAACTTAGGGAAACTGATTAATTAAAAGGTATTAATAAAACTAAGTGTGAATCTTCTAGATAAAGTCATGGATCACCTCCAAGTTAATCTAAGCCGTTGATTATGTTTTAATATTGGTCGTTGAAGAATCAACAGAAGAATATGAGAAGGAGAGTGAGGGGCTTATGGAAAACACATCAGATGGAGGAAGAATCAAGAGATCGATTTCTTCAGAGGAACCCTCAGATCTGCTACACCGGTTTCCCCACATTGGGTTTTTCCGGGGACATTTGTCCAAAAATAATTGGTGTATGTGTGAATACTTGTGCTATTTCCTTTATGTTGTTTATTTATTTTGAAGTCTGCAACATATTTTAATTTTCTATTTAAAATTATGAAATGTTAAATAATTGTATTTGAGGATGCAATAGAAGAGATATAATAAGTAGCTGATGTAGGATTCTACATTACATAATTTTCACATTTCTCTCTTTTTATATAACTATTTATCTTTCCTCTTCCATTAAACTTGCCCTTTCCTTTACCCTCGTACTCATAGAAACTATCACTTTTCTCATCTACATTCTCTTTCCCTCTTGCTTCTAAATGTTTGGTTTGAACGCAAAACTCATCTAAGTTTGTGTTGAAAATACAACAAGATGATGGAGCTTAGTGAAATGAAGTCGCCTTCACTAAGTGGGCCCGCAGGCTATTTTTGGCGCAAAGTCTATTTTTAGACATATGGAGCATGGTCTAGGAGTTGCAGTATGCTATTCTTGGATGATTGGTAAAGTTGGTAAAAATAGATGGACCTCTATTTTTAGACATACAGGTCGTAGTCTATTTTTAGACTGCCTGTCTAAAAATAGGTCAGTCAAATATTATTAGCCCTTAATAATATTTGGACTCTAAACTTCAGTTTATTCTCTTACAACACTTCAGTTGGAGCTACAGATGTGGCCCATGCATCTGACAGAAGGAATTACGCTATTCCTTGGGGTTTGGGGAGCTCATGCATGGCTGACTTCAGTTAGGACTTCAGTGGCAGAATTTTGGTGGAGTTGATGAGACAGTTGGTGGAGTTGTGTTCAGTTTAACTTAGTTGAACTAGTTGTGATTAGTTTAACTAGCTAATCAACTAGTGATGAGTGGAGTGAATTAAATATTATTTAATTCACTAATTATTAACTCATTATTCAACTCAAGAACACATCAATTCACTACAGTGCATGGACAGTTCAGTGGAGACCAGTGGAAGAGGTAGATGAAAGGGTGAGTTTTCTATTAGTTGCGACAGCAGTTGTGCATGAGATTTGCACAAGAATTGGAGGAGATTTCCAATGATGATTGCGCAGTTGGAGCCAGTGAGATTCGAACTTGGATCTCTCATTAGACCAGCCTTGATTGCGCAATAGAGGCAGGCAATTAGTGGATGAGTTTTGAACTTGTGACTTGTTCAAAACTGAGCTAGTTTGTGTGTAACTTTTGGAGACAGTACTGAGTACTTGTGAGGAGTATTGTACTGAGATTGTTACATGTTTCTCTTCTATTATAATATACAAATAGCTGGGGTTTTTCAGCTATAAGCTTTCCCCATTACATATTGTGTTTATGTGCGCATGCGACTGTTTCTATTTCCGAAAATTAATGATTGATTGTAGAAGAGGTTATGTGTTATACATGAATTCGAATTAATGTATGATCAGGATAATCTCAGTGGATAAATCTTCATTATTCAGCAAATTTCTACAGTTTGTGGGATTGAACATGAGAATAGTGTGCCTAAGGTAACTGTGCAAACCCCCAATATACTTTAACAAATTTTCTTTATAATACAAATTAATACCCAAAATAAGAGCTCTTCTCCTAAATTCATGAGTATAATCCTGCACACTTTTCCCTTTCAATTGTATAAAATTCTGCCAGTCCATAATGGATTTTTTAGTGTAAGCTAGAGGATAAAATTTCCTTTTAATGGTGGAAATAAAACTTGACCAAGACATTGAGATATTACCATGCTTTTTCATCTCTTCTTGAGTCCTTTCTTCCCACCATACAAGTGCAGATCCCTCCATCCTCAAGGAAGCCAATTAGATATTTATGTCATCTTCTTGAAGGTTATGAATTATGTAATAAACCTCCAATTGACGAATCCAATTGCCCAACCTCTTTACATTTACATCACCATTACACATTGGAAGCTCAAATTTGACATCAAGTTTGAGTAAGGGATTTTTTCCTTTTGTGGTTTTTGAGTGAGTATGGGTGGTTTTGGCTGTGGAAGTGGAAGTGGAAGGCTTTCCTCCACTACCCTTTGATTCCCTCACTTCATCCTTTTTGTCCCTCTCTTCAAAGAGGATCCTAACCCTTTCATTTTGTTCATAGAAAGCCTTATTGTATGCTTCCTCTTCTGAAATACCTTTAGTCTCTCCAAAACATGACATGATGGCTATGGATTCAAGCTCAGCTTCTAGTGCAAATTGTACCTCCTCAATCTCAGCTAGAGATAAAACTTGAGGTGCTTCAGGTGTAGCTGGGAGTGAAACTTTGGGTGGAGATGGTGGCCTTGTGGCTGGCCTTCTTCTGTTCCTAACCTCAGAACTAGCAACAAATAGTTTCCCTTCTCCTTTCTGCAACTTCAACCTTGTAAGAATCACAAATTTGCAACCATTAAAACCCTATTTGCACAAAACTCAATAAAATCAAGCAAATAACCTAAGTTATGATACCACCTTGATTTGAAATTGAATGTTAGTTTTGTTGTGCTAATTTCATCTTCAGAATTATAAATAAGTTGTCTATCTTTTGCTTCATGTGCATAGGTTTCTTGAGTTGCTTATGAGTGTTAAAAAGGTAAATGTGTTGATTTTCATGTTAAATTCATGAGCATAAAAACATTAAAACATAATGTTGAACATCAGTAATAAAATGTACAGAAAACCATCAAAATGATCCATTATCACATTATTTTTATGAAGGAGTTCACCCCTCCTGGGCTACATCTTCTTGGTCCAGCTTCCATGGCTTGGGCCTCTGTATTAGCTCAAAATTGAAAAAAATGATATTTACAATCCTCTGCTACTCCTGAAACCTACTCCTGAAACCTACTCCAACATGTTCAAAACTTCCAAATCTACTAGGATAGACTCTTTCTGAGCCAAAAATGGTTGAAATTTGCAAAAGTTAAGCTTCATTCAATTTTTCCCTAGGAATCTCCTCCAAAACTGGAGAGAACTCCAGTTAGCGCAGCTAAATCTGGAGTCTCGCCGAAAAAGGCGGACTCCGTCAACTCCATCGCTAAACTTAAGCTAGATTAATTAATAGATAAAATTGTATTAACTTTTGGATAAGCTGCAGTTAAATGCGCTAAGCGTGTTTTATCACAACCTCAAATTAAAATGAGGATCAACACTTAATGATTGTATTATGGGTAATTAACCCCATTTTAAATAAAAAATCCGTGGAATTTGTGTAGCCTCCACTCCTGGTCATGGAGTACAGGTCATATGGTGAGGGGGCTCACCCGCGGGGCTTGCCCCCTCCTCCACCCAACGATCAAGTCACTTTAATATAAATCAAATCCATAGCCATAGTGTTACACAGTAATTTGTCACCGTCCTTACCATTCCCCCATCCCGCACAATGGAGGACCCATTCTGTGACCTGTGAACATTGTCATGCCTTGAAATCATCATCAATGCATCCCTCTGAACATGAGCTTCATTTGCCCTTGAGACATCTCCTTGCAAAATTCATAAAAAACAGCCCTTTTGGCATTGGCGCGGGCAGTCAGTTCAACACTCGCGCCAATGGAGGAATTACTGCAAAGGGGTCGCGCCACTTGGCGCTCTGTCATAGAGCCGTAGTCGCGCCACCCAATTTGGGAGTTGTTTTTTAAATAAAGATGGCGGAAGTTGAGTTCTAACAAATTCACAAACCATCACTTATCTTGAGTTGGGAGGTTGGCTGCGGGAGTTCTATGGAGGGAAGTGGTTTTGCCACCTCCCATGGAACCTTCCTTGGTGATAGGGCCAATCCCATAATAATAGGGATCCCAACTCCTCCTTCCCCATCTATAAAAGCTTGCTCAAATCCATGGCAAGCTAGTCTTGAAGTGCCTAAGCTCTGAATCTCCATATTCCCAAGAGCCTTTGTGTTGTAAAGAATCCTCTTTTTCCCTTAAGGCTGATTCAAGTAAGGAGACCATTGTCACGAGACTCTGGAGAGGTTTTCCCTTTCCTTGGTGAGCTTTGCGAGACGTGGACTACTGGAAACCCGTCCGAAGGAGACCGCGACGTCAGAACTTGGTTGTAATCTTTCTTCGCTGGTTATTTAATAGATGATTATGATTATGGTTCCACTCCGTTTTCCATCATGTTAATGCAAGTAATGTCCTTTCTGACTGATGTTTAGTTACGTATGCTGGTTTCTATGCTTGTATCTGTTCGTTTCTTCTATGTGCAGGTGTTCATCCACGGAGATCGTGGAGGGATTGTGATCTGCCAAGCTTAAGGAACGGGGACGCTTCTTCTTGAGATCCTAGCGTTGGAACCCAGGTAGGCTCTTATCTCCGGCCTTTTCATTCGTAATTAGGAACCTGCGTCATGACATTGTTTGTTTGTTGCTAGACCCCTGCTGGGCTAGTAGGGATCGCCTCTGTCCGCAGAGGGGATTTACCTCCTCAACAAATTGGTGACTCCACTGGGGAACCAGCTTGTTGTTTGATTTGTAAACTTTAGACGGAGCCTGAAGTACAGCCAGATAGCCTTCGAAACGCTTCTACCTTGCATTAGCGGAGTAGATCAACGCTACTTCAGTCAATCTCCGGTTTGGTTTACGGACTGAACGACTTGGAGTCTTTTGTCTTGCCTTGCCGTTTGTATCTTGCTTTTCCTTGCTTGATGAACCTTCTGGGTTGGGTTTTTGTGTGTTTTTGCTTCTTGGATTGCTTAGCTTGCATTGGTCTGTTTCTGGAGTAGCTTATTTTTAATTTTTTGCTGAGAAACTCGACTGGCGCGGTTTTTAACCCGACAGTCGCGCCACTTGGCGCATGTTGCCTTTGTACAACCCGCGCCAATCGCCTTCTGGCGCCAGTTTCACTCTTACAGTCGCGCCACCCCCGTAAGTTTTTTGAGTTTTCTCATTTTTGAGCTCTCTAAAGTTGATCAGTGTTTTTCTTCTTGATTTTCCGACTGCCTGAGTCTGTTGGAGTCTTGTTTGGCTGGGAATTCACCTCTGTCCTTTGGTTGTTTGCTTCTATCTACCGATTTCACGTTTTAAGCCCTAGGTCATCTAGTGGCTTGGTGTATCGAGCCCTCCTTGGGAGTTTTGGTGTTTGGATTGTCCTGTCAACTATCTGATTGATTCTCCACATTCTCTGAGTAGTTGTCCATTGTTTTATTGCGATTTTTGGGTGATTGTTCATTTCTTCATTCGAAACTCGTTTGGTCTTGCTTTGGACTTGGATCACACGGTCCATTGGAAGCTTTTGAGTCTTTTTCTTGCTTTGAGAGACTTTGGTCGATTTGAGGATCTGATTGTTTGTGTTGTTGAGTGGAATGTGTTTGTTTCGCTCTCTTGGATATCGTTTCTCAAGTTGCTCCATTCATTTTCAAGTTTGATTAGTGCATATTAGCCATTAAACATTGAAAATCAAAAAAAAAATCTCTTTTGCTTTTGCTAATTAGTGAAAATTGTAATCTTTTCCATATCGCTAGTGATTAGTGTTTTGAATGAAAAGTTGTCAATTGCATTAGTTGCATTATAGAGCTCGTTGTTTGGTTTCCGTTCATTTCGTTTGTATAAAATCTCTCAACTCTTCTCTAACTAGTTTTCATCGAACGAAGTGTTGCATTGTGGCATATAGCTTTGCATTTAGGAGACACTACATACGATAGGGCCTGGAAATTGAAACTTAATTGAAGATCAACTGTAAAATTTATTCAATTAATCTAAGGCAGCATTGGAACTTAACGAAACATATTTAGAAGGTCTAGGCTAGAGACGTGTTCCGGCGTCGTTAAACCTAGCAGCTGTCGTTCGCCTGTTGGCTTTAGACAGCGCTAGTACGGACTTGTGCTCCCCGTACCGTCGTGTATATAAAGGGAGACCCCTATAGGTTTTCAATCCTTTATCCACAGGAAGCCGAGTCTGCCGCCCTATACCCGTGATACACCGAACACAGCATTCGGGGAGACTACCTGCACGTACGGAAAGTCCTTGGTCGATTTCTGCTTCATTTTTGAAACCAAGGTGTATATTGCAGTTCACGGATATTTGGTACACCCTTTGTGCCTAGTTTTTCCTGAGCAGTCATTTGGTCTTTTCTGACTCCCTAAACTTGAAAAGACCGTCGAGCGCTTGTCCTTTCACGCTTGTGTCAACTCTGAAAGAGATAGAGTCATCTTTTTATCGTTTCTCGACTCTTGAAACATGAAACGGTAGAATTTCTTACTTTCCAATGTGGTAAAATTAATCGCCCATGATTTCACACCTATTTAGACATTGCTTGTTGACCGTTTGATCGTGTGTCTTAACTCATTTTCAGCCCATGTGTGTGTTTGCTCTTTTCTTCTAGTCTTTTGCCACGGTGGCGGAACCATCGGTTTCGTCTACTGGTAGTCCTTACACAGACGATTCTTCAGAAGCTTCTGAGCCTTCTGTTGAACCACAGCAGCCTGTTGTTTCCGAGTTTCCTGACGGGGGACCGGTTCTCGCCGAGCAACCCTTTGGAGGACCAGTTGAGTTCAATTGGCCCTTTTCGGACCCTGTGTCCGAATTGAGATTAGGAGCTGATTTCCTTTCTCTTACATCGGGTTCACCGTTTGTTGCTGCTGTTTTTCCTCCTAGTCCTCGCCGTCTTCTGCGTGATTTAACGGCAGGATCAACCATGAGTGATTCTGGTGAGGAAATTCCGGGGTCTGATGACTATCAACGCATCCCTCGAGATTTTTTGAGGGAGACGGTTCCGAGCTGGCTACCACATCGTCAGCCAGTCCATCTTTACCACAGGGATACAGATCTCTGGGTCAGATCATTTCAGCTGCAGCCTCTATGGGGATATCATCTCCCGCGTCGAGACCAGCTGCCACTACACCCGGGGTGTCCCCTTCGACGCCCGTCACTTCTGTTCCCGTTCGGCCCACTGTTTGTGTGGCTGCCTCTTCTGCTGTTGTCTCAGCATCTGCTACTAGGGCTGGGCCAACTCCCGAAGACATTTACCTAGCTACTGCTATACCGGAGAATATCTCTCCGGAGGAGTATCGGTTGTTTTTACAGCAGCCGAACGCCGGAGTTGGACAAGTTCCCCAAGATCCTTATCGATCCTTCTTTTCGCACTATGCACAGGATGGCACTCCCGTGTATATGTTCCCAGGTCAGTTTGACGAGCATGGGGAGATTTTGCGCCTTCCTGCTCCTGAGGCTTATCTGTATGCTCAAGGTTTACCATACAACCAGGCTTACAACCCGCAGGGACAACCCTTTCAGGGCCAACCTGCGGGCCAACCTGGCTATTTGTATGACCCACAGGGACAGCCCATCCAAGGCTACCCTGCGGGCCAGCAAGGGCCATTATACAATCCGCAAGGACCATACTATAGCCCTGCTGGTCAACCTGCTCAACCTCAGCTAGGGTATCAACCGGGACAGGCCTATGGTCCTGGGGGGCAAATCCAGCCGTCTTTACCAATGCAACTGCAGTATCCGGCTGTTTCTAACGTTTCATATCAGCCAGGACCACCCTATGGTTCTGCTTCAGGTCAAACTGGTTTCCAGCAGGCACCTGGTCCCGTTCCTCCACCAGGGCAACCGATTCATCTGGTACAGCTCGGTGTCCCGCCTCCAAGCCAGCCGACCCATTCAGCACAACCTGGGGCTCACTTACAACCAGGTCAACCTGCGCAACCAACACCGCCTGGTCACCCGGGCCAGCCTGGTCATTCAGGCTACTCACTGTATCAACCATTTCATTCGTAAGTGCCTTCACTGTTTTCACTTCGCTCAACAAATGCTTCATTCAAAGCCGCAGCCCAAATCAACAGCCTGGCGTCCTACGCACCGTGCCCGCTTGTGGTTCGACTTCTATCGCCACCGACTCATCCTCTCGCAGGTTATTATCCTCATGGTCGCCTCAACCGAACTATAACCACTCTGAGGCTCTATCATCCTCCTCCACCCGGTTCTACCTACGCTCAGCAGCCAAATCCAAACGCTGCTTATACAGGGCAGACACCTAATCATGGCCCGAACCCTGGTTATCAAGCCCCGCACTATGGTTACCAGCAGCCAAATCAGTCTGGTTATACGAACTATGCCCCCTACGGTCAGAATCCTCAGGGACAGAACCCATGGGGGCAGGGATATTCACAACCATCGTGGAGCGCAGGTACCGGACCTTATCCTGGGACTGGCATGGTAGTTAACCCTCCATTGCCGTTCCTGGCTACCTTGGAACTACCGGACGTCTCGAAGTTGACCAATGATCCGATTGCACATAATCCATATTGGCCTTCGGTTCCAACCAAGATACCAGGTGACTGTCCCAAGTTTGAGGGCAAAGCTGGAGAAGACCCCCAGGCGCATGTGATGACGTATCACCTCTGGTGTTCGTCTAACTCTTGGATCGACGATTCGATTCGTCTACGTCTTTTCCAGCGTACTTTAACAGGAGCTGCTGCTAAGTGGTACATAGAGCTATCCCGTGGTATTTTTCAGGATTTCAACTCGTTAGCTATGGTTTTCCTCACGCATTTCCAGTTACCAGTCCGGTATGAGACCGGGACGCACCTCCTGTCTTCCCTGAAGCAGGACTCGGCCACTCACATCTCGGATCACATCCATGAGTGGCGGCGCCGTCGTCGACTGATCAAGTTTCACATACCCGATCAGATTTTGACTCACTGGTTCACCACCTCCTTTGTCAATAAAATCGCTCAGGATATCGCGATGGGAGCGTGTGTGACGGAGGAACAAGCTATCGCGCGTGCCCAGTACGTGGATCTTGTTTATTCGCAATCTGGCACGCTTTATGACATCCTGCCTGATGCTCCACGGCCCGGAGCCACAAAGGCCCCGCCTACCCCTACGGTGGATGGTGTCATTGGTTCCGTTTCTCAAAATTCGAAGAAGTCTTCGAATGGGAAGCAGAAGGCTAATTCTTCCAACAATACCTCTACTAATTCCCCCTCATCTGATTCTGGTAAAACCGCGGAGGTGAATGCCGTTCAGGCCAATCCTACGGACAAATCCTCCAAGGGGAAGAAGAAGGGAAAAGGCAAATCAAAATCTGATGCCCCAAAACCGGAATCTAAATCTCGAACTGAAGATGGCTCCCAACGTAAGCCGAAATTCCCTTGCCTCATCTGTGAAGGTGACCATTACACTAAGGATTGTCCACGACGATCCGAAATTAGTCAACTTCTTAAAGGCTCAAAAGGAACTCCGGCTGTTTTAAAAGAGCCATTTCCATCTCAGCAGACCCAGATGGTCGAGCAGGGCTCATCATCTGCACCGTTTGGGTCTCAGGTTTTCATGATGAAGACTAATGCACCTATCACTATCGCTACGAGATCGAAGGATTACAACAGTCAGCAGCAGGCACCCGGGAAGGCAGTTGCGGAAGGGCCGCCTCCCCCACCTGTTTCTGGTCCGTTGGAAATCGAGAAGCCGACTCTCGAACCCGTTGTGAAGCCACCTCCCAAGGGTGTTCTTCGGGGATCCTCTTACAATCCAAATGCTCGTGCCGCTCAACATTACAGTATCTTTGAAGATTTGGCACAGGCGCCATGTGCCATGTCTGCACTTGAGGTTCTTCAAAGTTGTCCTTCACAACGGAAGGCTTTACTGTCTGCCATCGGTGGTATCGATCCCGCCGACTCGAGCCTTCTCACCTTTGATCTGGAGAATTTTACTCCCCGAATTCCACATCAAATCGCTTTGGTCATTCAAGTCGGGATTAACGGTCTGAACATTCATAGGGCCATCGTAGATGAGGGTGCATCTACTTGCGTTATGTCCTCCGCCTGCTGGAAGGCCATTGGCTCTCCAGCCTTGTCGTCATCTCCCAATGCCCTCGAGGCATTTGATGGTCGGGAGTCTAAACCCCTGGGAGTTCTCGAGAGTCTTGCGATCACATTACAGGGAAAAATTGTCAACGTGGAAGTGGAAGTGGTTGACGCTAAACTCAACTACAATATACTTCTTGGCCGCAGCTGGACCCATGCCATGCTCTGCGTGCCGTCTACCGTCTTTCGATTCATTAAGTTCCCTCACGAGGGCAAGATTGTCACGGTGGATCAGTTGTCATTTTTCACCTCTAACTCTGAGAACAACATGCCATACGTGGATCAAATTCCGAATCCCCCAGACAGTGTAGGACCTGGTCTCTTCAAAGACCCAGTCCTCATGGGTATATTCCCTGCACCACCACCGAATACCGCTCAAGTCAACATGTTTTCCATGTCCGATGACCCCTGGCTTATTCCTACACCTGAGCAGGTATATGAGTTTGGAGAGTCCATGCCTTTAACGCCAGTAGAGATCAGCTACTGTGAGATTGTTGCTGCATCGGACCCTCCACTTCCTCAGCATGCTCCGATGAGCATGGCTCTTGACGTCTACTCACAATCCCCCTGGCTTGGTCAGGCTGATTCGCCTGATCCTCTTAGAGAGACTTTTCCTTCATATGAGGCTATCATTGAGACTATGTCTCTGGAGGAGCTGCCTTGGGGCGATGGACATCATCGCTCCTCGTTTATGCCCAGCTTGGGGGCAATGACTGATTGTCTGGAGCGTTATGCTACTCAGGTTCCTTCCCCTCCTCTTCAAACACCGATCTTAATGCACGAGGTCTTTTCGGAGGGTAATCTGAGTAACATTACTCAAACTGTTCCAATCGACATCTCCGTTAAACCGGGGATTGTTGAGAACATTCATGTGGGTGTGACTTGTTCTCCCAAGGAGATTCAGGTCTATACTGAGCTTTTCAAAGAATTCAGAGATGTTTTCGCGTGGTCTTACGAGAAAATGCCGGGAATTGATCCGAGTATTATCGTGCACGAGATTCCAACCTACCCAGGTGCGAAACCCGTGCGCCAACGCTTACGTCCCATGCATCCTCGGAAAGCCGCCGCCATCAAGGCAGAAGTTGAAAAACTTCTGAACGCGGCTTTTATTTATCCTATTCCCCTTATAGAATGGGTGTCCAATATCGTCCCTGTTGATAAAAAGCAGGGTACAATTCGAGTCTGTGTGGATTATCGTGATATCAATCGCGCCTGTCCTAAGGATAATTATCCCACTCCGTTTATCGACCAGATTATCGACGAATGTGCCGGGAGTGAGATCTATTCCTTAATGGACGGTTTCTCAGGCTATAACCAAATCAATATTGCACCCGAGGATCAACATAAGACCACATTCATCTGTCCGTGGGGCACTTTCGCGTACAAAAAACTCCCGTTCGGCTTAAAAAACGCTGGCGCCACGTTCCAGCGCGCGATGTCCTATGCTTTTCATGATATGCGCCATATCGTCCAGCCTTATCTGGACGACTTCCAGCGCCCATTCTAAAAAGCGAGAGACCATCTCGAGCTCCGCCGTATATTCTCACCGCGTACGCTACAATATCGTGCACAACTCCTCATAAGTGTCAAGCAAGATTCCGTCGCTTTTTGTGGCTTCAGGTCTCGAAAGATGGAATTCGCCTTGACCCTTTAAAGGTCGAGGCCATCGTAAATCTCCCATCACCCTCTTCCCTGTATCAGTTACAGAGTCTGCAAGGGAAAGCGAATTTTCTTCGGCGCTTTATCCCGAATTATGCTGAGGTGGCCAAAGGATTCACTCGTTTGTTAAAGCAGAATGTTCCCTTTCACTGGGACGAAATTGCTCAGGAATCCTTTGAGAAGCTGAAGACATTGCTAGTCAATGCTCCGTTGCTTCGTCCTCCGGACTACCACCGCGATTTTACTTTGTATCTAGCCGCCGCATTAAGCACCATCGCCATGGTCTTGGTGCAGGATGACGAGAACGGTGACGAACATGTCGTTTATTACCTATCTCGGAACCTTCTCGACCCAGAAACGCGTTATGCACATGTCGAGAAGTTGGCCTTAGCAGTAGTACATTCCATACAACGCTTTCGCCATTACATCCTTTTGCGCACGATAACAGTGGTTTCAGACTGCAACCCTATGACGTATATTCTTTCTAGACAATTACTAGGGGGCAAGTACTCCAAATGGATCGTCATCCTGCAGGAGTTTGACTTGGAGTTCACCACCGCCAAGTCAACTAAATCACTGGTCTTCGCGGATTTGATATGTTCTCTCCCTACAGACTCTGTTCCTTCACACTCAGAAGATCATATACCGGACGAAACGCTGTTTCTTATCGATACTCGCGATCCTTGGTATGGTGACATTATAGTGTATCTTCAGACCGCGACATTTCGGTCTGAGTTGGATAAAACTGCCCGCCGTCGGATTCGGCACCAGTCCCAACCCTACCGTATCGTAGGAGATACCTTATATCGTATTGGAGTAGATTCGGTGCTCCTACGATGCCTTACCTTGGAAGAGGCTGAGAAAGTCTTGAATGACTACCACAGTGGCGCCTGTGGCGGACACATGTCCGGGTATGCTACTGCCCAGAAGATTCTGTGAGCAGGTTATTTCTGGCCTTCCATATTCAAGGATTGTATCACTGCAGTCCGAAAATGTCATCCATGCCAGATTTTTCAGCGCAAGATGCGCGCGCCGCCATTGCCTTTGCATCCCGTTATTACCGTCGGCCCTTTTGCGAAATGGGGCGTGGATTTTATGACGTGTAACCCTCACTCGGTCGGGGGGCATGCATATATCATTGTCGCCGTCGACTACTTCACTAAATGGGCCGAGGCGATGCCTACACTAGCTGCTGACGGGAAAACGACTGCTTCATTTATATTCAACCACGTTATTGCACGATTCGGGGTTCCTCAAGCCATCGTCACTGATCATGGTACTCATTTCCGTGATTACATGATGACGGAGCTGACTTCAGCGTTGGGCTTGCGTCACGACAGCTCAACACCATACTACCCTCAAGCGAATGGTCAGGTTGAAGTGGTGAACAAGGTTTTGGTCACCATGCTTCAGCGAACGGTTGGGATTCATAAATCCAGTTGGCATCTCCAACTGTTCTCAGCTCTCTGGGCATACCGAACATCTGCTAAGAGTGCAACCGGGTTCACACCTTTCCAATTGGTGTACGGCCTGGAAGCTACTCTGCCGGTTGAATGTGAAATTCCTTCGCTTAAATTAGCTGTGGAGCTATTACCGGATACCTCTCCCGAGGAAGAACGTCTTCTGTATCTCGAACGATTGGATGAAACCCGTCGACTAGCTGCTTTGATCATCGAAGCACAAAAGAAGAGGGTCAAAACTCATTTTGATCAAACTGTTTCTCCTCGTTCTTTCATTGAAGGAGACCTCGTTCTCTTGTACGATCAGGCACATGATAAGCTTGGAGCCGATAAACTCCAGCCTATGTGGCATGGTCCCTATATAGTAAAACGCGTTTTGAAAAATGGGGCCTACGAGCTTATAGATTACGAAGGAGTTCCACTGGCGCAGCCCAGGAATGGGCTGTACCTTAAAAAGTACTACGCCTAAAGTGATTTCTTGGTGTGGTGTGTGTACGTAGGTGTGTGATTTTCATTTGTGTGCATAGTGTGGTGTGCTTTGTAAACATCTTTCTGCTGATCGGGTCTTCCTGATTGTGCAGATGTCTATTCATCCATTTGTTGGTTTCGCGGATGGTGCCTCCCGCAGTACCAGGAATCTGTCTTCCGCAGCCTGGGTAATCTACGATCCTGCTGGTGAGTTGATTGACCTGCAAGGTGTGTGTTTAGGACGTACCACGAACAATATCGCGAAATATAGTGCCGTGTTGGAATTGTTAACCGAGGCAGTAAACCTTGGTATCCGTGAATTGCTCGTGTACCTAGATTCACAACTTGTAGTGTTACAGCTGAACGGACACTATTCGGTAAGGAACCCGTCCATTTTACGTCTGTATTTGCATATTCGATTACTGGAAAGGAATTTTGACTACATTACTTATCATCATATACCCAGGCATTTGAATACATTAACAGATGCAGTAGCAAATTTGGTATTAGACAGACATTTGCGCAATTTATAATCATCATCACATGTAAAGAAAAGACTCATCCAGAAATAGATATGTATATATATAGATATCGAAATGTTTACATAGAGTGTGTCACATAAAACTCAAAAAATATACATAATCGTCTTAGTACATCCGGAGACACTATGTCTCTCAAAAATAGGTGTGGTATAAATCCTAAGGACTAATCCACATGGTGCTCATGATAGCACGTTACTGCACGCACTAAGCGCCTCAAGATTCGGTGGATCCGACCCGGGACTCCCACCGTATGGCGCTGGTATGCCATCGGTACGTCTGCTAGCCGAGCATAGTCTGGGATCCTGTGGGCAATCCCCTCGAGGTTCTGGATCAGTTCATCTCCTCCGGTGCCTTCCCCTTGAATCTCAGGGGCGAGTTGTGTCCTCCGGGAGATTGGAGACATCCCGACCGGTCTCTCAGGTCCTACATCTGCAAGCATATATAATTGTGTTAAGACGAATGTGTATTAACAAAAAAAAACATATAAACATAAAATCAAAATATGAGGTCTTACCCAGCTCCTCGTCCCAGTCATCTCCTTCTGGTAGTGGGAGGTCTGGGTCCCCAGTAAAGTCAGTTCCCGAATAGGGCCAATCCTCCACGACGATCAGCTGGCGCCGTAGCCACCTAAAGAACTCTGGCCTCCAGGACATCTGTTGGCCACCTCCAGATCTGGGCATCAATGCTGCCCAGCGAGCCATTCGTGGCTCTCGTGGTATCGGACTCGCCACTGCGGCCCCTTGGCCCTGGAAGATTGGTATGCGTTCCAGAATGAACGATACTAAGATGGAACCATAACCGAACTGTTTCAGTTTCCCCTGTTTGCACCTTGTGAGCTGCCTTTTCATGTTGATGGTTACTGCTTCTGCCCAGTTGAACAGTAGGGGACCCATGCATTCTGAGGCCAGCAGGAGTTGGGTCTTCGTGGCCTCGTGCGGAGCCTGCGACCCAGCAGCCCGCGTAATGGTATGGAGAACTACTCTCAGTGCTAGATCAGGGATGGTGGAGATATCCACCTTCTTGCTTCCTGATCCTGTTTGTGCCCCTCGGCACACCCGTGCCATTACCTATTCCATCTTTTCCCCGGATGGTCTGCTTCCGGTCAATACAGGGATTGGACCTCTGCGGGACAATCCGGTAATGAAATAAACATCAGTGACCTCCAACTCTAACACCTGGTCTCGTAGCCTGAACACTTGTTCGTTTTCATCCCAGATGCTGATTAGATATTGGAGGAGCTCGGGCTGAGCTCGTAAACATGGCGTGAGGAAGAACTTCTTCAATCCACAGTCTCTAAGTGCGTTCATGCAAGCTTGGATTTGCATGGCTTGTTCATCCTCGTCTCCGTGCTCTCGTTCCTTCCATTCGATTGCCATTTTGAGTGATTATCTGCATTCACATGGTAAAAAACCCCTGATTAGATCTTTGGTGAGCTTCAAATTTCAAGAAATTTGGTTTAAAAACCGGAATTTTAGGCGGAAATTTAGGTTCGGCCGCTGGCGCGGCTGTTTTGCTAACAGTCGCGCCATGTGGCGCGAGCCCTTTAGTAAAATGAGCTCATTGGCGCGGGTCCGTGCCCGATACCCGCGCCAATGGGCCCGGCCCTAAAATTTTAGAAATGCCCATGCAAAACTGATTCTTAAGGGAAAATCATTAAAAAATGAATGAAAATGTAGAGCAAGGGAGCGCCTTTTACCTGTGACAGACGAGAAGCTGAATGGTTGCCTGGATTGGTCGCAATCGTCGACGAAAGTTTCTGCTCCAAATGGACCACTGTTGTTTTCTACCAAGGTAAATAGTAAAAGTAATTTTATTTTTACCAATTAGGCATATTTATAACTTTTTCGACATTAAAATGAATTTTAAAAGTTATTTTTATTGAATATTTGCATATGTTATGTCGAAAATGGATTTTACGCTTGCTTGGTATGTGCAGCAGCAGGTTTTTGCGACTTAAAATATGGAAACGAGTTGTATTTTATACTTTTTCGGACTCGGTAAATACATGAAAAAGTCACTCTGGAGTCATCTTTCAGCTCTTTTCTGACTCTCTAAATATGAAAAGATCGCCGAGGCCCTTGTCGTTTCGATCTCGTTAAAATGGACGCGAATCGACATCCACCCAGTATAAGTTTAACCCTTTTTCGGGCTGGGATGGATTGATTACGAAAAAGGAATACCCTAGCCTATTGCGACTAGGAGGTTTTCCCGGATATTGTTTTCTACCTTTTCGGATCTGGAGAACTATTTACGAAAAGGGACCTGTGGAGTTTTCTTTTCCGCTGTCTTTTCAAACTCGCTAAACATGAAAAGACGCCGAGTTCTTCCTTTGTCAGACTCGTTAAACCCTAATGACATCGGATCTAGTCGAAATGACATTCTCCGAGTTTCTCCTTCCTGGGACTCGTTAAATGCACCAGGATGGATTCGCCCGAAGGGCGGACTTATATCGCAAGCATATGCTATCCCCTTCAAGCTTGTTATTAAAAATAATTGGGGTACTCGCCAGAAATGGTGGGGGAAAAATGGAACCATCGTCGTTGTCGTCGGCAGTATGTCGCTCTTGAACATGGCACTTGTCTGCATCCGTGTCGGTTTGGGGACATCTCATCCCGTTGCTTCACTTTGCCTCCATGGGTTTGGGTAATCTCTTTTGACCTCTCATCTGTTCACTGCCTCGTCACCATGACCTCTGATCCGTTGATGTCAAATACTGCCAAGTCCACTGTCGTGCCGTTCATGTGTTCAAGAGAAGTTGGCCTCTGCAAATATCAACCTTCCTCTGTTTCTCATACGATCCTGATTCACAACAAAACATCATGTTTCTCTGTCTCGTGTCGATGATGTGGGAATCATTATGGCCCACCTTCGATCAAGGTCACTTCCTGTCGACATCAACTCATTATCCGGGAAGTTGGTCTAGAGACTCCTTCTGGTACCTTGGAGCCTGCATGCCTCAATGGCAGGTTCGTCGCATTCGACGAGAGGTTTACATCATTGGCCTCCGATCGAGTGATTCTGCGGGTGTTCGACGTCAGTTCATTTATTCGCACGCTGTAGATTGTACCTGTAGTACCTGTAGTTCATTTATTCGCGTCGGTTAACAGCTTTCATCATTGGCTGGTAATCCGATGATGTTCTTGCATGTTCGACTTCAGCTCACATATTCACATGCACGAACTTGTACTTTGTTGGGTCGAGATGGAGCGCAAGACCCTGGATTGTGTCTGTTGTAATCCAGGCTGCGATTGTGGATTATTATCATTATGTACATGACTCACTTACTGGATGGCTGCGACCATACCTGAGTCTATTTATTTGATCTTAGTTGGATGGCTGCGCCCATACCTTGGATCCGAATTATAGCATACTCTGTTTCGGATGGCTGCGTCCATACCACTTATACATCATGTACTTGAGATATCAGTTGCATCTTTCTGCGCAGGTTTTCCGACGGCGGGCTTTCAGTTGAACATGTTCTCGTAAAGCATTTCACCCCTCTCCCTCTCGGGCCTCATACTTTAGGGGGCATCTGTTACACAGTAATTTGTCACCGTCCTTACCATTCCCCCATCCCGCACAATGAAGGACCCATTCTGTGACCTGTGAACATTGTCATGCCTTGAAATCATCATCAATGCATCCCTCTGAACATGAGCTTCATTTGCCCTTGAGACATCTCCTTGCAAAAGTCATAAAAAACAGCCCTTTTGGCATTGGCGCGGGCAGTCAGTTCAACACTCGCGCCAATGGAGGAATTACTGCAAAGGGGTCGCGCCACTTGGCGCTCTGTCATAGAGCCGTAGTCGCGCCACCCAATTTGGGAGTTGTTTTTTAAATAAAGATGGCGGAAGTTGAGTTATAACAAATTCACAAACCATCACTTATCTTGAGTTGGGAGGTTGGCTGCGGGAGTTCTATGGAGGGAAGTGGTTTTGCCACCTCCCATGGAACCTTCCTTGGTGATAGGGCCAATCCCATAATAATAGGGATCCCAACTCCTCCTTCCCCATCTATAAAAGCTTACTCAAATCAATGGCAAGCTAGTCTTGAAGTGCCTAAGCTCTGAATCTCCATATTCCCAAGAGCCTTTGTGTTGTAAAGCACCCTCTCTTTCCCTTAAGGCTGACTCAAGTAAGGAGACCATTGTCACGAGACTCTGGAGAGAGGTTTCTTCTTAATAGCTGCACGGGGACCAACGGAGACCAACAAGGAGACTGCGACGCGAACTTGCTGTAATCTTTCTTCGCCGGTTATTTAATTGCATGATTATGATTATGGTTCCACCCGTTTTCCATCATGTTAATGCGAGTAATGTCCTTTTCCGACCGATTTTTAGTTACGTATGCCGGTTTCTATGCTTGTATCCGTTCGTTTCTTCCATGTGTGTTCATCCGCGAGATCGTGGAGGGATTGTGATCTCATTTGTTTGAGGAACAAATCCGGGACGTTTCTTCTTCGCATCCTAGCGTTGGAATCCAGGTAGGCTTCTATCTCCAGCCTTTTCATTCGTAATTAGGAACCTGCGTCATGACATTGTTTGTTTGTTGCTAGACCCCTGCTGGGCTAGTAGGGATCGCCTCTATCCGCAGAGGGGATTTACCTCCTCAACACATAGTTTGTTAAGTCTCATCATATGGTCTATTGGTGTTGTGTTGTGTTGGTGCGTGGGAGGTTGCAGGGTCGACCCTGACCTCCGCCCTCCCGCCTGTGCAATGATTTTGCGCCACAAACATTAATCCAACCTTTAATAAATATGAAAATTAGACCTTAGCAAATGAAATTCGGAATTTGACTAATAGTTGAAAATTGGACCTTGGAAGGGGGCATGTGACGGCCTCTGGGCTAGTCACGTGTCCTCATGCCATTGGTTCTTGAAACCTCCAATAAATTTGAAACAAGTCACCCCCTTAGAAACCATCCACAGTTTGACACTTGGCATGGTGTCATTGGGCGAAATGGAGGAATATTCCCATAATATCCTTTTTTTGTTGACTAGGCTGCCATGTCACTAGTCTGTCCTTTTCTGCAAAATTTTTGGTTGTTTAGGAAAATTAACAACAGGCTCTATCTTCCTCATTCGGAGTCGGTTTTCAATGAAACGAATTGCGTAGGATTCCTGGCAACGAGCTCTTCACTTTCATTCAGTTTCCAATCAATTATGAGCACTTCCCTTTTTTAGCTTTAACACTGAGCACCTGATCCAATTTTTACATCCATTTGATGTAATTTCCAACCTAAAATAGAATCAATAGCAATAATAGATCTAATGGAAGTGTACCTGGCAACTGGAGCAAATGTCTCTTCATTATCCTCTCCCTTTTTCTGGGAGAAACCTCTAGCCACGAATCTTGCTTTGTAATTATCTATGTTTCCATCAACTACATACTTTATTTTGTATATCCATTTGGAGGTCACAACTAACTTTCCTTCAAGTATCGACACAATTTCCCATACATCATTCTTCATTATAGACTGGCACTCTTCTAACATAACATCTTGCCAAACTTGCTAACTTGTTGCCTCTTCGTAGTTGGATGGTCAAGACTCAATTATCAGCTTGCTCATCAATGCTCATAACCAGAGTATTTATTAATTCGTTTGGATTCCCAAAGTTCCATGGGGAGCTACATGTCCCTTTGTTTCCTACAATGTTGATCAGGTGCTAAAAAATGTACTAAAAAATAATTTTTTTCTTAATGGTGTGGAACCTGAACAACCATGTAGATCTCATCGTTTTGAATCTGGCACAATTCATTTCGCGGAAAACCGACACCGTATGCTCCCAAAAATGAGTTATGTTTCTTTTCCCAAAGAGGGAAAATTTCAAAAATGATAGCTAATTGGGAAAATATTGGGCCAGTGGTAGGTTGCCACGTGGACTCTTTTGATTGGTCGAAAGTCAAAAAATTTTGGGCCTACCATATCCTAGCATGTGGCAGGCCCTGAATGGTGTTGTTTGGCATATTTCTATTAGGTGGTTGGTGGCCAACCACATTCTACCATGTGGCCCAACTGGAGGCCACCACATGGCTACACGGGGACACCAAAAATTTTGGTTGAGGTCTGATTTACCCTTGGTGGAATAAAACTCGCAACCTCCACCGAACAAGTCACAACTCTCACCGTTGCATCACGGGTACCACTTGTTAAAGGGTGGCGACATTTTTATATATAATGAGTATTGTGGTTGGGGGCTGGGCTAAGGCCTAGCCCTTGGCCACCCCCGCACCACGGGACCACAGGCAGGGGAGTCGGGGGCTAGGCCCTAGCTGCCACACCATAATTGTTGCCCAAAACCGCGACGAAACCCACCATATGATAGCCACCCCTACCATAACTGTTATTGACCGCGGGTGGAGCGAAGTGGGGGCCCGACCAACAGGGGTGGGTCATTGGCCTTAGATGTCAGGCACGTGGCTCCCACATAACCCATATTTTCGATATTAAGGCCTTAGATGCCAATTAACATGCTAGAAATTTGCGCCATTTTTTGGCAAAATTATACAATAGGTGCGAGATTTTGGGGAATTTGTAGTGCGACTAGTAGCAAAGCTAGGGGAATGCATAACTTATTCAATTTTTGACCATTTTGGGAGCAGAAAGAGGATAGACATGCATTTTTTATAGCTATGAAGATGTTGGAACAGGTTTTGAAGCCATTTTAGCACTATAAATCATTGCAATCACCATTTTTAGCATAATGATATAGGGCCAAGGCATTGGAAGCTGGACCAAGGAGAAGTATCCCAGGAGTGGTAAACTCCTTCATCACTTGTTGTGTTGTGGTTACTTTTATGGTGTATTTTTCTATTGTTTCTGTTATTTTAGAGTTTAAATTCATGCTTTATGTGTATAAGAATTTAACATAAAGTCTCATAAAACTCAATTTATCACTTGCAATTTATACAACCTCAAGCACATGTACATCAATATCTCATACATATCAAGTTTGTTATCAGATCATAGGTTTTCTTGTTGCTGTGAGGGTTTAATTGTTTGCAAGTGTATGTGATGCTTACAAGGTTGAAGCTCGAGAGAGGATAAGGACAACTTGTGGTTGTAAGTCCTCAAGTTAGGTCAAGGACAAGGAGAGCAAGTTTTCCAAAATATCCACCACAAATTCTACCTCAAATTGTAGTTGAAACTTCAACAAGTATGTCACATGAAGGAGAGCCTGAAAATATGTCAGAGGATCAAAAAGCCTTCAAGAAATCATTCTTTGATATGACAAGAATGGTGAAATTTTTTTATGAGAAGAGAAGCACAAGGATGCAAGGTGAGAACTCCAATATTCCAAAGGGAGACAAGTATTCAAAAGGAGAAGAAGGACATGGAAACAAGCCCGCAAAAGGTAATGGGAATGGTGATAAACCACCTTTGACACCACCACTCTCCTCAGCACCATCTTCACCATCATCTTCTTCCACAACAAGCCCTTCACAAACACCTCCACCTTCTCCAAAAGGTCATGGTAAAACTCTATTTTTGAAGCTTGACATTAAGTTTGATTTTTCTATATATGAGGGAGAAGTAGATGCTGAAAGATTAAACAATTGGGTACGTCAGGTTGAAGTGTATTGTAGGATACAAAGAATCAAGGATGATCATGACATAATGATTCAGCTTGCTTCATTGAGATTGGAAAGTGCAACACTTATTTGGTGGGAAGCCAAAACTCAAGAGGACATGAAGAAACATGGTAAGGTCTTAACCTCTTGGAATGATTTTGTTGCTGCCTTGAGAAGACAATTTTATCCATTAACATACATGCAAAAGGCTATAATGGACTGGCAAAACTTTAGGCAAGGTAAAGGACAAAATGTGCAAAGCTATACTCAAGAGTTTAGGAGAAGAGCACTAATTTTGGGTGTAGATTTGACATCTCAAGACACTTTGTTAAAGTACATTGGAGGTTCACATAGTTACCGAAGACATGTTATTCTCATGTTTAATCCTTCAAATTTATATGAAGTATGTGTACATGCCACACATCTAGAGGCAAGAGGGAAACATGTTTCAGAGGAGGCCACTGAGGATACCTTTGAGTCTGAAGAGAAAGGAAAGGGTAAGTTCATGGGTAAAGGTAAGAATAATGCTTCCATCAAGATGGAGAAATAAAAACTAACATGCAAAAATTGTTCAAAATATGGGCATGATGAAGATCATTGCTGGAAACTTCATCTAGATATGAGACCCAACAAGCTTAAAAATAAGGAGAAGGAGAAGACATTTGCTACAATAACACATGATTTAGGTTTTGATTCTGGAGATCAAACAAAGATCACCACAATGGGTTTGAAAGGTAAGGACATTGCAAGTACTAGATCTTCAAGTTTTCAAGATAGTACTCAAGATGATGAAACAAGAATTGAATGTTTCCATGTTAGAGTTATTTCAAAGCATACCAAGATTGACACCCTATTTGATAGTGGTTCACAAGCAAACCTTATTTCTAAATACTTAGCCAAGAATTTGAATTTAGAAACCATTCCTCATACAAGACCTTATCCTTTAGGTTGGATATGTAAGAATGCAAACTTGCAGGTGACGAGGAAGTGCATACTTAGATTTGCAAACACTGCAAACTTTCTTGATGAAGTTGAACTTTATTTTGTTCCGCTTGATATTTTTGGTATTGTTTTGGGTAGCCCAAATATTTATGATAGGAGAGCAATATTTCATCGCCATGAGAATAAGTATCACTTGTTCAATAATGGGATTGAGTACATTGTTAGAGCGCATAGTAAGAAGATGAATTTGTCTCTTATGCATGCTGGAAAAATGAAGAGAATTGTGAATGCTAGTCAAAATTTTGCTTTGTTAATGTTCAAGCATGAAGATGTTGTGAATGAGGCCTTTCTAGGAGATGCATCGAATGGAAATTATGATTTCATTAAGGTTGCTAATGGTTGTGATAATATGTTTCAAGACTCTAACATGTTTCAAGAGGAAAACAAGATGAGAAAAAATTGCAGCAACAAGCATCATTGTTGAGTAGTGATGTGAAGAAGATGTCGATGCAAGAGAGTGCAAAGGTCAAAGATAAAGCATCAACAAAAAATTGAAAAAGAGGGCATTGGGTTCAAAATTTCTTCTTGTGGGTTTCACAAAGTATTGTCTTTGAAATGGGATGCTGCATGGCGATGGCGATCACATTTGGTCAAGAGTCAAGCCAAGCATAAGGCAAGACAAGCTAAAAATCGTCATGTCGACAGTGTTCGAGGTGAGAAGAATTTAAAATTGTTTAAGTTTACTTTGACTGACGACTGAGGAGTGAACATGTTTGTTTCTTCAAGGACAATTTTTTGTTCTGCAAATTCTGGGAAATTGCAGCAAGATGGTATCTACAACAGCAAGTCAAAGTCTCCAAATCCAGGGAAAAAGATCAGTTTCATGAAAAGCTCAAATTGTTGAATTCACCAGTGGATTTAAATTGGATGGGTGAGGGGGTTGTACCCTCATCCAAATGTTCATTAATAAATGAGCTTTTGGGGTCCAAACGCTTCCACTGGGGAGGAGTGATCAGGTGCTCAAAAATGAAAGTCATCGGAAGGGTGTGGAACCTAAATGACTGCGTAGATCTCATCGTTCTAAATCCGATACAACTCATTTAGCAGAAACCAACATTGTATGCTCCCATAAATGAGTTTTGTTTGTTTTCCCAAGCCGGAAATTTTTTCAAAAATGACAATTGTCTGGGAAAATTTTGGGCCAGTGGAAGGCTGCCACATGGCCTCTTCTTATTGGTCAAAGTCATTTTTTTTGGCCTACCATAACCTGACATGTGGAAGACCTTGAATGGTGTTTTTTGGCGTATTTATATTGGGTGGTTGGTGGCCAACCACATGTTTCCACGTGGCCCAACCAGAGGTTTCCAGATGGCTGCACAGGGGCACCAAAATTTTTGGTTAAGGTCTAAATTACCTCTCATGGAATCGAACTCGCAACCTCCATCGAACAAGTCAAAACTCTCACCGTTGCACCACGGGTACCACTTGTTAAAAGGTGGCTACATTTTTATATATAATGAGTATTGTGGTTGGGGGTCAGGTTAAGGCCTAGAACCTGGATACCCCCATGCCACGGGACCACAGGCGGGGGGGCAAGGGGCTAAGCCCTAGCCTCCCAACCATAATCATTACCCAAAACCGTGACGAAACCCACCATGTGACAACCACCCCTACCATAATTGTTAGTGACTGTGGGTGGAGAAAAGTGGGGGCCCGACTGGCGGGGGCGGCCGTTGGCCTTAATTAGCCCCCAGACACGTGACCCAAATTTTTGTTATTAAGGCCTTAGAGGCCAAATTAACATGCCCGAATTTTGCAACATTTTTTGGAAAAATTGGCATGTAGTTAGCGCTTTTTGGGGAAAATTTGTAGGATAGGTGCCGGATTTTGGGGAATTTGTAGTGCGACTAGCAGCAAAGCTAGGGGAATGCATAAATTATTTATTTTTTGACCAATTTGGGAGTATAAAGAGGCTAGACATGCATTTTTTATAGCTCTGAAGCTGTTGGAGTAGGTTTTGAAGCCATTTGAGCAATGCAAATCATTGTAATCACCATTTTTTAGCATAATGATATAGGGCCAAGCCATTGGAAGCTGGACCAAGGAAATGTAGCCCAGGAGGGGTGAACTCCTTCATCACTTGCTATGTTGTGGTTATTTTTATGGTGTATTTTTCTACTGTTTCTGCTATTTTAGAGTTTAAATTCATGCTTTATGTGTATAAGAATTCAACATAAAGGCTCATAAAAATCAATTTTGACACTTTAAATTTATACAACCTCAAGAACATTTACATTAGATCTCATACATATCAAATGTTCTTTCAAGCCATGCTGATCTCTTTCTAGTTTCAGTTACAATGACCCTTGGTGAGTCCATAGGTTCATTTGGTCCTTTAGGCTCTTCTTAATGGTTTGGAGGATGATCCATAGGTCCTTGTTCCACGGGTATTGAACCCACATCCTTGGGAGCTTCTTGTTACTCATCATCAATACCCAATTGTGATCCTTTGGACTTCTAGAAGGCAACATATTCATCAAAAGTAAAATTCCTTCTAATATCAATTGTTCGTTGTACTAGAATATAAATTTTGTAGGAATTTGATGTTTCACTGTATCTAACAAATGTTCCATTCTTGTAAGAAGGTTCCAACTTGGTCCTCTTTTCCTTGGGTACATGAACGTAGACAGGACAACCAAAGATTCTCAAATGTCCAACTTTTGACTTCTCACTTGTGAAGACTTCTTCAGGAGTCTTATTCCCCAATACTTTGTGAGGAATTCTATTTTGGACATAAACAATTGTCTTGGAGGTTTATCCCCATAGAAACATAGGCAAGTCTTGACCATGAATCATGGCTTTAGTGGCTTCCATAATGGTTCTAGTCTTTCTGTCAACAATCCCATTCTATTGAGGGTTGTAGGGGACAATCAAATCCCTCTTTATTCCAACATCCTTGCAAAAATAAATAAGTTCCTTGGAGGCATATTATCCACCATTATCAAAACTCAAAATTTTGATTCTTCTTCCTGTCAAAATTTCCCACTCGAGCCTCAAATTCCTAAAACCTATCAAAGACTTCATCCTTGGTATTTAAGAAATAAATCCATGTCTTTCTAGAGAAATCATCAGTGAAAGTTACATATTATAGAAATCCACCCAAGGATTTCACAGACATGGGTCCACACACATCAGAATGTACAAGATCTAAAAGTCCTTTGGAAATTCTATCATTTCTTAGAAATGGTCCCTTGGTATTCTTCCCAAGTGCACATCCTTTGAAAAATCCTTCATGTTCAACCTTGATTTATGGTAGACCTGTAGCATTTTCTGTCATTCTAGGCAAGGATTTGTAATGCATGTGTGCATATATTAAATGCCATAATTCACAAAGATTAATATCGTCCCAAGAGTATATACAATCCTCCTTCAAACACACCAATTACTTTAGCAGAATCTATGCTCGAGCATTTCTTCCACACCGTGACTTGACCATCAACAAAATAAACTCTATACCCTTTATCTTCCAAGCATGAAGTAGATACCAAACTCTTTTTCAAACCAGGTACATATAATATATCATTTAAGAAAATGTTTCCAGCTGAAAGGATGTTGAACCAATACCTTTGACTGCATATTTTCCTTCATCACCAAGCTCCAACTTTTGTGTAGTCTTCTTTTCCACCAACTATGAGAGGCTTTCATGAATTCTTGTCATATGCATGGAAGCACCACTACTAACCAACCAAAAATCATTGTTATTAATAGAACATATAAAATCATAATAAAAGAAAAAATTATTATCACCATTCTTTGGCTTCTTCATATGTGGTTGGCTTCATCAAAATCTGCAACAAAGGCATGTTTCTAGCCCCTTTTCTTCCTGTTATTGTTCCTTTCAAGACACTTGTCTTCATAGTGTCCATACTTTTGACAACGAGAACATTGAAATATTGACATATCCTTCCTTCCTTAAGAGGGATGAGGCATTTCTCTTGAAGTGGGTCTTCTTCTTGTATTCCTTTAAAACCTTCCAAAATTCTTCCTTCCTTTTCTATTCCTAAATTGAGTTGCAAATGCTTGATCATCGTCTTGATGTATTTGAATCCTCCCTCTTGAGATAATTCTAGATTATTCTTGAGTGCAAGAGGCCCATAATTCATCAAAACTTGGAACTTCCTTTCTTGCACTAATACTAGCTGCAAATGAATCCCATGAAAGAGGAAAACCATTAAGATTTGTAGTTACAAGCTCTACATCATAAATCGGTTCTTCAATAGCTTTAAGTTGATCTCTTAATTGAGATATCCTTATGAAATAAGAAGCCACAATATCATCCTTAGTGATTCGAACGTCTCGAAGTTGATTCTTCAAACTCATTTTCTAACCAATGTATTTTATAGAGTACAATCCTATTATGGCATCATAGCTTTTAGGGTTTCTAAATTTGAAATATATGGGATCAATTGATCTTTGATGGACTCAACAATGATCCTCATTGTTGTGATCTCATTATTATTGAATCGTTCATTTCCATCATTGTCTTGAGGTTCACTTACTTTGGCCGTCACATAATCCAAGACATCATTTTCTGCGAGAATAAGATCAATCCTTTTCTTCCAAGCCTTGAAGTTAGAAGCACCTTCTAACTTGTTCTATGTCTTAGTACAAGAACCTTTGGTCATATATAAGTCAAATCTGGACAACAATCATATCGTATAAGTAGGTATCTTAAGAGTGATATAAATTCCCTTTCCTTCACCAAAGCTCTGATACTATGTTGAATTTTATAGTGTAATGAGGACTAACATAATTTCTTTTCTAGATAATTACTTCCAATGGTACAATTATCTCTTTAACTTCAAATCATTAAGTAATTACACTTCCAATAATTTAAACCATAAATGCAATAGGGAAGTAGAGATCACAATAAAATAAAATACACAAGAAACACAAAATTTACCCTTGGAAAACCCAACAACCTTTTCTTTGAGAAATTGTCCAATTAAAATCAATTTGTACATTTGAAATATAGCCAACATATTATCCCATTGACCATAACAAATTCCAAGTAAAAATAAGTCAAAGAAGAGAGAAAGTAAAAGTTTTTTCTCAAAAGTCAAATCTAGTCAAAGAGACTGAATTTTAGCCTTGCTTCTTCTGGTCAATTGAGGTCAAAGGGGTTGAAATTCGGTCTCGTAACTACCATAGAAAATTTGTTCAATCTGTTGAATTTGACCTATGGCCAATGTTTGGTTAACGGTTTAGCTTCTTCTCCAAAATTCAATCAACTAACAGTCAAAGATTCCTTTTTGGCCTCCAAAAACAATCAAATATTCGGTCAAACATCAACAAAATAGTCCAAGTAAATGCCAATCAAAACTAAGAATAGAAAGGTCAACTGGTAAAACTTGTCTTCTCTTCTCTTCACACGTGATCAAATGCTCCTTAAAACATATCTGAATTAGTTGTGTGATGATTCCAAATGAGGAGGTCGAGTTGCCAATACATACATGTCTAGTTAAATGTGTTTTTGACCAAGGGTCAAACCCCTTCATGAGGTGGGGCCAAACTATCATCTTGAGGCCGACTTGAACAACAACAAAATAATAATTTTGATTCTGATTTTGTTGACTTAAATAGCAGCCACAAATACATATTTTCAACACAATCCTCATCTCTTTCAAATACAAAGTGAAATGGACTTTCTTCGTACATGTTAGACTTGTTGTACATAACTAATTTTAAATGAACATTGAAAATATCATAAGGATCACACCTATAAAGATTTAAGTTGTAGATCCAAACTTCTTCCATCATTTTTTCTTCTATTTTGGCATGCTTATGATCTAATAAAAAATAAAGTCCTTCTTTAATTGGACAAGCATTCCATAACCTTTGTAATATTTGGCTCAATTTTTTAGTAATACTAGTAATAATTGTTTGATAAGGAATTTATCTTATAAATCATATCTTCAATATATACTTTGATAGTAGGTGAATACCTGCTCTACAACCAAATAAGAAAAAAATTCATTGATATACCTGTCCCCGACATTCTTCAAATCATATTGAACTTTTTTAGTAATCCTCATAGCAAGTTCATCAAAGAACACATCATCATGAAAATGTCACAGATATCATAAAAATGGTTCTTGTACTTCTTATTCTAGATAATATAATAGTAGATATGAACAACATGTTCATCAAGTGTTCAAATCTAGCTTAGTAGATGGAATGTAGTTGCAACACACACATCATCAACCAAATATGTTGACATGAAAAATCTTACTTCAAACCCAAGAGTAGCTTCCACTTATTTTTTAATTGCATCTAGGATATCTGAAGAAGGTATACATGCCCAATTGAAAATTCTCCTCTTCTTAACTACTTGGTGCAATAAAGGCACTCGCTCTAGCTTAAAGTGTTGGGGGTTCTTCTCTCCACAGTGTTTGCATACCATGGTGATTACCATGATGTGTGGCCTTTTGAACATGCAGATTGGGTAAAGACTATTTAATTTACTTTTAAAAGAGTCTAGGCCGTGATAGAAGTCTTTAATCAAGTATATCATTTCCCTTTTTTTGGCCTTCAATTTATTTTCCTCGGATTTTTAAAGAAATAGTCTATTTAGGTAGACCTAAGGGGCATCTAATTTATACATCTTTGAAAGGTCCTTAGATTTAAAAGATTGTATAACTATGTTACTATGATTAACAATTGTGCAAGTTCTAATATCATTGTGAGTTAGAATCCATTGTGCCATATCACAGTAAGGCATGATATCTAACCTTGTAGCCACTTTATGTAAACCTAATGTCTTTGAAGTCATCTTCATTTGATTCATAATCTTCTCAGAAATTTCTTCCTTTTAATAATCATACATTTCATCCCATTTATGGTAGTTGCTTGTTCCGTTCTTGTAAATTGTATCAGAGTATAAGGATTCCATGGAGTTTTGCTCCTCACTGAACTCTTTATCTTCTAGGTCATCAATTCTTATTTTTTTCCCATTCTATTTAGGTTCAGGAGCTTTGAGTTGCTTAACTTTTCCTCTTTGAGGCATTGTTTATGCAAAAATGAATTTTGTAAACAAAATCACAAAACAAAAACTGTTATGTGCTATGATACCAAATGTTATGTAACCAAATCACAATACAAAAGAAAAGATAGATCAATGACTTGAAAATAAACCTTTTCGAGGGGGCAAACTCCTTTTACATCACATAAATGAACAGTTCTTGGATAATACAAACGACATGACCTCCTTGGTATATATAGGAGTCTAAAGGGTCACAAAATAATGAGGGCATACATAACAATAATAATGTAAGGGCTTAACAATAACAATAGTGAGCTTCTATGGGGAACAACAATAACAATATGGGGGCTACCTGGGGCACATCAATAACAATATGGGGGCTACATGGGGCACATCAATAACAATATGGGGGCTACACTAGTATTATAGGGACCTAACAAAAACCATTTTCAAAATTAAACAACAATTCTAGGTTATAGCAAAGAAATAAATATAATAAGACTCTTAACAGAGTATAATATGACTAGGGATTAAAATCATAAAGGGATTGAGACTTGGAGCAGAAATTCACAATGTACAATCAGTATGTAGAGGAAAAAACAAATAACTTGGCGATGTTAAGAATGATATGCAAAATAACTATTGTCTTATGTTTGAACTATTTTGAATTGATAGCTAAAGATTTACGTGTATGTCTAAATCAACACAATCATAGAAAATTTTAAACTACGTCGATCTTTATCATTAATCTCACACTAATAATTAAATCTACATTTAACTCTTTAACACATGTGATAAATCAATATATATTTGGTATCTACATTTATCTAAGGTACATCAATTGTCAAATTTGGTTTGGTTTTAATTGAGATGCAAATGTGATCCATGAGAAATTTCATATAATATCTAGAAATTCTCAATATTTGCAAAGAAGTTTTTGAAACATTGGCCTATATGTAATTCTCAATAATTGCAAATTTTTTTTTGAAACATTTGCCTCTATGTAATTATAATAAGTATAATAATAAAAAATCATTCGACATTTGAGTATATATATTTAAAAAGTTCTTGTAAAACAATTTCAGGATCCATACACTTGGAATGTCAACATTGTGTTTCTCCTAGATCCGTATATATCTTCTAATTTTAATTACATCCATATATCCAACAATCTTGTAATGTACATATAATGATTTCTCCCAAACCTAGATATAATCATACAAAATAAAAAATAAAAAAATATTATAAAGTAGTATGTATTGCTTTATTCAAAAATCATGTTCAAAGATATCTTTGCATCTCGTATCCCTATACCAATGTAGGGAGCAGTTAGTGCTTTGTCTCCAATCTGAATTTAATTATCAATATTCAAGTCTTGGATAATATTTAAATTTAAAACGTGCATTTTGGATTAAAGTTTATTTTTTCGAGCAGAAACATATTCGGGTATCCAACATCTAGGAGTTAACATGTAAAGTGTTTATACAAAACTTCAGTTCCAAATAAAAATATAATGCATGGGAGAAAAAAATGGAGTAGTTTTTAGTGTGTTTTTTTTGGAGTTTTCATTGTTGGAATCTGGTAAAATAATTTGAAGTTAAATTTTGATTTATGTTATTTAAATTGTTTTTTTATTGTAAATATGGATTCAGTATTTTAATTTTTTTTTAGGGCATTTCAATTGTGTAAGGATACTCATCAAAATTTTCTTTTAAATGAATTCCTGCTAAATTTTAGAGAAATTAGACCAAAAAAATCCACTTAAAAAAACCTTCAAAAAATCGCACCAAAAACAACTAGAAAAAAAATCTAAAATCTAAACATCTTGAATATTCATGTGTTGTGCACACCACTTTTTACCTCTAAATATGATTTGAACGAAACCTTAAATATTAAAATAATTAGCCATTTAGTCTTTTATGCATAAAAAGTCCTCTGGTTATTAGGGTATCTAATATTGTCCAAATGGAAAAGCAATTAATCGAATTGATTATAAATTTAAACATGGGAGACCTTTGTTTTTTTTTGTTTTTTGTTTTTAAATTAATTCTAAAAAGAATGAGTTATTTTTTAATTACAACATGTCTTAAGAATATGATTCAAATATTATATTGAATATATTTCCATAAAATAATAATAGTTTCCAAAAAGTTGAAGGAAAAAATGATGTGGTGGATCCAAAAATAGTAGGTGAAAAATAAAATAAAATTTTAAGAAGTGAACAAATTTATTTATATTATCTTTTAGATACAAAGTTTTGATCATATATATATTTTTAATAATTTTAAAACAATCAAACAAATTAGAACACAATTATATCTGAAAAAATCTATTAGAAAAATTAAATATATCCACTCTTTAACTCACTCATAAAAAAACACCTACAAAAATTAATGAAAAGCAAATTTTCTAATGCTTTTTTCGCATCAAAGAAATGTCAACCTGAAAGAAAAAGAGAGTGAAAGAAGTCTATACATTCAAAGGACAAGAAAAACACTGCATCATAAAAATGCTTCTAAGTGCAATGCATATTCTAAAACAATTATCAATGATGGCATTGTCTTTTCAGCGAGGAGATTGTTGGAAGGTTAGGCCAAGGAGATTGTTGGAAGGTTAGGCCAACTCATCATCAATTTGAATAAGGAAAAGATTGAATTGCAAAAAGCAAAAAACAGAGAACTGATGGTCCCATAGACTATTTTTAGTCTCGTAAACGTTAAAATATCATTTCATTTCATAAATTTCATATAAAAAAAGAGCGGCAATAAATAAAATAATGAAATTGATGACTTTACTTGTGTAGTGATTTGTACAATGGTTTCTAGAATACTTGAGCTAATTTTGACAATTAACATAAGAATGCCACCTAATCATAATTAACACTATGTTAAAGGTGTTTCATACCATGAGATGAAGTATTTAGTAATAGATATGGTTAAGTATTTAGTAATAAATATGGTTATATTCATATACAACTTACACTAATTTATTGGGATCAATTATATGGTATACATAATTAAAAATCGACATTTTTAAAAGAAGAGGTAGAATTAGTAATTGGGTTAGGTTTGTATTTACATGACAAGGGGTTGATTTCAATAATGATCACAGAACATCCTAGCATACCACAAAACCATTTAATATAATCTCTTTGTGTGACCACATATTTGACCATTACTTCATGGTGTCCCATGACTTGGGCTAGACCCTCATAGGAATTGAACCTTGCCCAATAGTGAAAAATTCCTTGTTTTCTACCATTAAATCCAACTTCTTTGGGTTTAAAAAGAGGACCTTGTTGGTGAGCTTTGATCCACTTATGTGTGCATGGGTCACAAACCTATTTTTAATATAGTTTCTAGATATAACCACATGTTTAACCATTACTTGAAAATGCACCAATAATATCAAGGCCAACTCCTCACTTAACCAATAATAAAAAAACTCCTCATATTCCACCATTAAATCAATCCCTATAAATCTAAAAAATAACTTTTAACTTAATAAAATAAAAATAAAAACTCATCTCCCAATCCTTTTGAATATATATATATATATATATATATATATTTTACACTTAATAAAATAAAACTTTATTTCTGGAATCGAAGTTCTGTGATCCATCATATAAATTAGCAGAATTCTTTTCAGTGATAATTACATGAAATGGAACGTGTGGTCCACGGGTTCCGAAAAAATTCTGCTAATTTAAAATAAAACTTTATAAATTAATTGTAATAAAAAGCCAAACTTTTATCTATCGTATCCGCTTTTGAGCGTCTTTATATCCACTTTCAATTCCTAAAGGAAGATTTCGATCACACTAGAACTCTCTATATGATAGAAAGAAAGAAAGAAAGAAAGAATTTTTAATGTCCACGAGGCTAAAAATAGCCTATGGGACAGATTGCTTCTCTATCTGACTCTTGTATTCGGCCCTTTTCCTGTGAAGTTTTACAATGAGCACTCCCAGCTTATCGACAAACTCTTCGCTGAATAGATTATCCCAAGAATTAGCTGCCAGAATACCTACATAGTTTTCTCTGGTGTCCTTGAAGGCCTCACATTCTAGAATGAAATGTTTTTTTGTTTCCACTCTTCCGGAGGAGCAAAAAATACATACTCTTTCTTCCCATATTTCTTTTGGCCTTTTCCAGCGCCCTGTTTCACAACGGAGTTGATGAGAATTAGTCCTTAATTGAGCAATAAGAATTTTAGATCTCCAAGAAATATCAGCCCCTATGTATGCCTTTTGTTGATGGTTATGTGTGGGGTTAAACTCTTCTATGTAGTACTTCTTCTTTCTCTCTAGCTCTTTCTTCAAAGTATGTTTATGGAATTTATCCATAACAAAAGTTTTTATCTCTTTACTGTTTGTAGGACACATGCTCAAGCAAATACCCCATTTACTAAACCATTTGTTATTTTTCCGCATCCAAGTCTTCTGTCTTTTACACAATCTGTCACTAAACACAACCTTAGGCCATCTATCCTCTTCCATTTGCTCAATTTTTTCCAGATACCTTATGACTCGCACCATAGCAATTGCTTCAATAGGAGCAGCCCCTGTTTCACTTAACAGGATAGCGTAAGGAACTGCACTTTTAATTTTGAATTTGTTTGTAATCAAACGTTTCTGAATTTTCTCAATTTGTTTCCACTGCATCTTGGTTGTGCTGCTGGCCCATAGTTCACAACTGTAAAGAATCACCGGAATCACTAGAAGCCCAAAAAGAGTTAGGGTGGTTTTCCAGTCCCACAACTCTGCCTCTCTACACCTGTTTTGAAGAGCATAAAATGCTTTCCAACCCCCTAAAGTTCTTTTCTTTCTACAACCATTCCAACTTAAATTTTTGTTGAAGTCAATTCCGAGGTATTTGTAATCTGCAACTTCTTCCAAAATGCTGCCTCCAAAATAGAACTTATGTTGGTTATGCTTTCTTTTGTTAGAGAAAACCACTACTTTCGTTTTGCTAATATTGACTTGCATCCCAACCCTTCTACAAAAATGCTCAAGGGAATGTAAATGCTCTTGCAAACCAAAAGCCGAATTAGCAATCAATATAAGGTCATCTGCGTACAAAAGAAGCCCGATAACGAACTTGCCCAAATGGATATCGTCACCCCCTTGCGAATTTAGCCACTCTTCAAGCTTGTCAATATATAACCCAAAAAGGGTAGGAGACAATGGGCAACCTTGCTTGACCCCGATATCGCTTCTAAAACTTTCAGAAATGCCAGCTGAAGTTCTGATTTTGACTTTCACCTGTTCATACAACCTATGCACCGCTGCTCTCAAATGCTTGGGAACCCCGAGTTCCTCCATTCTGCCCCAAAGCTTATCCCTAGGAACCGTGTCAAAGGCTGATATGAGAAAAAAATTGTGAGGATCGGACAATAACCACGACCGCATCTAGACGATTGCACAAATTCACATGAATTACGAACCACAACTATCTCCGTAGAAAAGAAACGAAAATTCAATAACAGTGCATCAACCTGTTTGCAACTGAACTAACTTTTTAAACACCGCTAAAATCCTATCCTAGTGACATTCTCAAGCTTTTGAGCACAGAGTCATCAGCTCTCGAATTTAATTATCCTCTATGCCCCCTGTAAGTTAATTCCATGGTGGAGTAGACTATGGCTATAATCCCTTCTACGCCTTCATTGCTTCCATCACACCAGAGCTTACAGCTTTTCCATAACTCTTCTTCTCTCATTATATCTGCACTTCCCCAATTCACTCTATTCACACTTTCATTACATGGATGCTCTCGGAGTATATCCGCTCGTAAGGAGCCAAGTTTGAACGGGCACCCATTTTGTGTATCTTCTTGGAAGGGAAGCCTCAGTGCCCATTTTAGCCCAAAGCCCATTGGTTCAGAAAGGGCTGGCAGTGATGAAATTCAAGAGGGCAGTGATGAGTTCAAGCTGGCAGATGACCATGGGGATAGGGATCCCAATGACAGGAAGGAGGAATCATCTGAAGATATATTTGCTGATGTGGGGAAGGTGGCACTGGCCATTGGAGAAATTTTGCCTCCAGAAGGTTTTGTGGTGTTTGTGGCATGCATTGTGGGTGTTCTCACAGGAATTAGCGTTGTCCTCTTCAATCTCACGGTAGGTCTGCCATTATTTATTGGACTTAAATTTGGGCATGATGAAAATGAATTTGAAACCTGGAAATGAAGCCTTATTTTTTCGAATTTCTCTATTTCTATAAATACGCTTTTCATTGTATTATATGTATAAATTCTTCGACGAAATCTCTCATTAGTTTCTCATGAAATTCGTTTTTCAATTTTGATTACAAGAAAAGAGGTCTTGATTTGATTACACGAGAAGAGGTTCTATAAACCAGGCTGGTCCTAAAAGGCTAAAATATAACCATAAACATATACCTTTGTAATTAATTCTCCTGGCCCGCACTGGTCTTAAGCAAAAGGTGTTCTTAATGGAGGCTGCAAGCGATATAGAACATAGTTTATGGAAGACCAGGAATATGATATATGTAACTGATGAGGAACAGTTTTGGGATATAAAATTTTAGTGTCATCCTTATAATATGTTAGCATGAATCCTAGATTCCAATTTACTGATGTTAGGCCATACATATGTGTGCGTGTGGAGGAAATGCTGCTTATATAATAGAAGTAAACATTCAAGATACAACAGTAAAGTACATGCAGAATTCAAATCCACCTGAAGGTCAGTAAGAAGATTTTGTAGTGTTATTGAGTCCCACGCTCACAACCTCTAGCATTTCTCCCAGTTAGATAGATAAGATAATTTTATTATTGTCCAACTATTGACGACAAATAGGTCAAAGGGTCTGCTAAGTACAACAGTACAGAGTGGGAGTGCAAAGGCTGCTCGTATAAAAACATATAAAATCTTGATAAAATCAGATCTACAATATGCTATGATAGGTATGATCTCTAGTCTAAGACCATGTGACAGGACGACAAACCTAGTTATGTAGGAACAATGCAAGTTCTGCCGAGAACTGAACAACAACAGCAAAACCTGTGATATGGGAGGGGGGATGTTGTCTCACCTAAATGGGGCTGATCAACAACCCTCAATGTTCTCACTCCTAACATGTGAAGGCAAAGAGAAAAAACTGATGATAGATGATTGATCGGTGGACCTAGAAGAGTTCAAACTTCAAACTTCTTGTCTGATACATGTCTTGCTGTTTGGAAGAGGCACCATATGTTGAGATCTGGAGGAAGTTCCCTGCCTGGTGGAGCTGCGTGAATTGCCTTGTGATCTAAGGTGACACCCTCTTAAGGGCCTCGTTGGTTGAGCCTGGGTAGCCTCTTGAGGTCTCACATACCTAACGCCTGAATAAGTGCTGCTATCTATCTGCTCTTAGTGCTTTTGTCTGATGGAAGCATCAGAAAGAAAGAAGTAATAGGCTTGGAGGTTTCTGGTCTGGGTAGGGAAGGTCGAAGAGTGTGAGATCTAAGGCCAAGGGTCTCCCTTATGTAAAGAGCCAGGGATCTTTGATCCGTGAAGAATAAGGATCTCACCTTCTTGTTGGTGTTAATATGTGGTTCGATAAAGCATTGCAGAAGCAATGGGATGGGTGATGTGGGTAGTTCAAGTAGATTGTGATGTGACAAAACCTGTCGACACCATCGCCTATCTGTACTCTTTAAGTAGGATACCTCTCTTTGGCTGTTTAGTCCCTTTTAGAGTGCAAGTGAACCTTGGCATAACACTGTTCAAGAGTGACATTGATGTAGAAGCATTGCAGAACTGATTGTAGCAACTTGATGCATATTTTCATGTGAACGACTTCTTCTTTGATGAGGATAAACTTTTGTTATCCACTTGTAGTTCACCCCTAATGCTTTGTGCTAGTGGGAAACATGTGGTCAACAATAATATGGGGCATGTGAGGAACTTGTTTCCTGTTGGTTTAACTTCAATGAGCTACTTCTATAATATCTCCTTCTCGCCAATGTTTTGAAATAACAATTTATGCAATGGAATTAACTCATCAGAAGCAAGGTCATTCCATGGTAGACTATACACTGAACTCCACACCATGCCCACTTGAATGGACATTTGAGAGCCAGAGAAAATGAAGATCCTTAAGTACAAATCAAGTCTACACATATAAGTTTATACAAAACTTAATTTTTGAACTATCAATAGTCTTGATGACACCTACTAGTTAGTAGCAAAGCTTGAGGAAAAATATTAGTCCAAGAACACTAGATCATTTCCACAATACTTGTTGAACTCCTCCCGAAAATCCATAACTAATAAACAGAAATGATGAATTAGACAAAAATGTAACAAGAAAAAAAATGGTGCGAGTACCCCAAGTCAATCAATCATGACACACATGCGTATTTTGTGCTTAGAGCAATCCTCACCCAAAGTACACATAACAAGTCATTTGATTCAACCTTGGTTGAGCTAGAATTACACACGCTTCTTAACAATATCATACAGGACATTGATGCAATGATTGAGGTATCCAAAGTAAAAGAATGGCTTTTCCATATGCAATGTTGGTTGAATGGATAACCCTACATGTATTGTTGATAGAAGGCTCAACCTCATCACTATAAGCCATCTACTACCATACTCATTGGGTTGGTTGTAGAAATGAAAAGATCTTTGAGTTACTAGATATAATACATTGTAGTATGGCATAAAACTAATGAAGGATAAAGTTATAACTATGAGGTAGTGCTTGACGTATGTGGAATTTGGTTCTATTGACTTTGTCGCATCAAAATATAGCAGGCCTTGTTAGGGGCCTCACAAGACAAGGACTAGACCAAGGGACAACACTATGAGGTGGAGGTCCATTGTCACCACAACCAACACCTCTTGCTCTTTAGTGGACTTTCACCACAAGAGAGGCTTCCCTATGTAAGCCATCTAATAGATATTCAACGTCTAAGGCCTAGAGGTGACAAGGATAGGCTCAGGAATGGCACTTAGCTTAAGGACAAGGCTTAATCAACAAAGTGAAGGCAAAGCATGCCCTCCAAGAGACCTATTTACGACACTTATGACATAGGGTTTATTGAATAGGAATGGACGAAGGCTTACCAAGGTGCACAAGGCCAAGAAAAGGCTTGATAAGATAGGTATGATCAATAATTGGAGCAACAAGCCTTAAATAAGCCCCAAGTTGAAGCCTAGGGTTAGGTTAGGGTTTACCCTAAGGCAAAATTACCTAGGGCTTGTGACATCGACCCTTAAATGGAAGAATTTTTCTGTGGAAAAGGATGGATCTTGATGCAATGAGGCTTAATCCAAGTGAAGGACCCTCCCAAAGGTCAACACACACCTCCTAGTTGAATTTGACCCCAACCCTAGCCTACCGACGTGCATTAAAGGGCCAAAAATGTGAGAAAAGATAGAAAAATAACTTTCAAAAGGTTTTTCTATTTTGTGATCAACTACGCGGATGGCTAATGCTTGATCCTTGGGAGAGGGAGTCCTTAGGGAGACCTATTTAATGGGAAAATCAAACTTTAGCATGGAGTAAGGGCAAGAAAAACCCTATATCTTTTTATGAGGGGATGAAACCATTGAAGAGAGCTTAACATGAAGATTCATTTAAGGGATTGTCACAAATTCTCTTAGGGTAATGCACACAATTCTTTGCCAAGATTTCATAGAAAAATATTTATTAAAACTACCACATAGAAACCCTAACAATAACCATTCCATGCAATAGCCCAAAATGATAATCAACATGTAGAATACTTACAAGAAATGTATGAAGCAATCCTTTATTATCCCAAAATTATGTTTCCACAACCAGAGAAAGTCTCCAAAAGCAAAATCTCTACAATAGGTCACATCTCCACAAGTATAAAAGACACTTTTAGCTAGGCCAAAATCCTCTAGGGAGGCTGAGTTCTCCACAAGTGATGATGAAAAATGAAAGTGAGGTGAACTCTATTTATATGTGGTCCACCTCAATGAATTTTAACAAATTAAAGCCCCTAAAACAAGTTTGACATGAATTAGACCTTGGGTTACAAGCCAACCCACTAGTTTAATGATAAAACAAGCCATAAATGCCCACACTGCTGAGCCGTAGCCTCCAAAATGTTGATGTCATGCCCTTTAAGGGTCCAAATGCCATGTCATGATGTGATGAGGCTGGAAAAGTGTCATAGTGCCAAAATCATCAAAAAATTGAGTAGTGTCCCTCAAATCCACCTCAAATCCTCCTATGTGGTCCCAAATCCAGCTGGGGTGTCTCCATGTCATCTCCATGGGTCTCCAACTATCAAAGTAGGGCATCCTCTCTCCAGTGTTAGGGCTTCTCCAAGTGCAACAAGCCCTCCCTAGTCTCTTAAGTGAAGACCATCCTCACTTGGGGCCTGAATCAAGTCCTTCCCATTAGGTTATGTCAAGGCCATCCTGGGGGCATGCTGGGTCCAGTTATGCTATCATTAAGAATCTTCTATGCTAGGTTAAAGTAGACCAATGTCCTGGGTCCTATGGGTGCTGTGGGACATGCATCATCTACTCAAATTGTCAGGAGGCCCAATTCTCTCAACGTTGCATCTGCTAAGCCATCCATCTCTCTGAGAAGGCCTAGGTACCTGTGGAGTGGGTGCCCTCAAGGCTTGGGCTATTGTGGACCACCTGAAAAAACCAACATGAACTCAATTGAAAGCAACCATCCATCAGAGACTAATATCACATGAGAATTTTGTTAGTTTTTGTAGCATCGGATGGTGTTCTAGTCTCAAACTTTGTGGAGAGGCTAAAATACATGAGATCTTTAGAACCTAGAAATCGTTTTTGGAAATTCCACCTAGAGACAACTCAATTAAATTAATTGATCGATAATTAAAAATGCCTAAGCCTAACTTAGGGAAATCGATTAATTAGTGGGAATTAATTGAGAAAGGTGAGAATTCTCTAGAAACTCACATGTATTGACTTAGAAATGATCTCAGCCATGGATAAGAACTTAATCGTGGCTGTGTTAGTTTCTGGTGGCATCGGATGTGTTCTAGCCTCGAGATTTTGCAGAGAGGTTAGAATACATGAGTACTCCAATACCCAAAAATCGTTTCTGGAAATTCCATCTAGAAATGACTTAATTAAAATAAATAATCAATTTTTAAATATTTCCTAAGCCTAAACTTAGGAAATATGATAAATTAAAATAATCAATTTTTAAATATTTCCTAAGCCTAAACTTAGGAAATATGATTAATTAAAAGGTATTAATTAAGTCATATGTGAATCTTCTAGAAAAAGACATGGATCGAGTCCTAGTTAATCTTAGCCATCAATTAAGTTTTAATCGTGGTTGTTGATGTCTCAATGAGAGATTATAAGAAGGAACTCGATGGGATTTGGAGGACACACTTGCAGATATCGAATTCACTGGCAGATCGATTTCCTGAGTAGCAGCGCTGAGCTGTCGGAGAGAGAGCTAGTGAGCTTGTTGCAGTGAGAGAGGGGCAGGGATAGTAAGGCTGGAGGAAGGTTTTCCAGATCCGGTGAGTGCACAACAGAGAGGTAACAAGTGCCATAGAGAGGCAGCGCAATGCTTCAGAGGAGATTCCGGTTTTGCTGGGGAGCAATGAGTTTTTTAGAGCCAGAGGCTGGGCAGGAGGCCCAGAGGTGAAGAAGATCAGTCTTCTAGAAAACAACTGATCAGATAGCGAGAGAGGCAATTGTTCCTAGCTGTGGGGATGCCGTGACTACGCAGAGGCGTCGCACAACAGCTCTTCTTGAGCCCAGATCAGTGTCGGATCGCCAGTGGCAAAGTGAGATTTTTCTCACTAACATTTTGTCAGACTTTCTCTGTATGGTTTGCTAGAATTTAGAGCAACCATATATTTGTACTCAAATTTACTATTGCATAATATACAAACCGTTAGCTGCTGCACCAGTTTTTCCGCATTGGGTTTTTTCCGGGGACTTAGTGTTGAGATTTTGTGTATTTGGGGTAGCATCAGTTGTGCTCTAGGTCCCAAATTTTGAGGAAGGACTAGAGTTCACTTGATCTACAAGACCCATAAATGGATTTGGGAAATTTCATCTGGTTTAGGAGATATTAAATTAATTAATTATTTTAATGTATTTCCTAAGTTAAAACTTAGGAAAATAAAATAATTAAGTGAATTTAATTAAACATGTGATGAAATTGTCTTAAGTCACACGGATCAAGCTTTCTTTTAATCTTAGCCATTGATTAAAGATTTAATCTTGGTCGTTGATTTGTTAATGAGAAAAGTATAAAGAAAAGGCTTGGTCATTTGTAAAAGACATCGGAGAGCGAATCTTGAAGCTAAGGCGAGATTCTAGGGCGGGTTGCTAGAAACCTCAAGTGTTTCGAGTTGTAGAAATTTAGACCAAAAGACCAAGGGGATGATCGATCCGGGGTCTAGAATACGAACGAGAGAAAGAGATCGGGAAGCGCGAGAGACGTGACAACAACAAGCAGGGCAGCCGGCGGTAGTAGACGGGCGCGTGGCTTAATGGAACGACGATGGTAGCGGTGGATGACAACGGCGGCAGCAAAAGGGGAGCGTGATTTTCAGGAAACCCTTCAGGGGTTACGCAGAGACCCTTAGGGGCAGCGTAGTGACTGCGTCACCCAGTCTGGGGTAACGTAGTCCCTTCCAGTGACAGCGCTGAGCATTTGGAGGCCTTCAGAGGCTGACGCAGTGTCTTTCAGGGCCAGATCTGGGGTTTCTAGGCCTAGATTTGGCTGAGTTCTGTAAATCTCGTTTGAGGGTGTGGATCTGTCAGTATTGTTGGTCTTAGATCAGCCAGGTGCTGCAGATCTAGAGTTTTCTCTGTAGGATTTTCCAGATCTGGAACCCAGAGTTGTGTATTTAGAAATATTTTTAATAATAGAGCCCTCTAGCAACTAGAGACCGGTTTTCCCATATTGGGTTTTTCCGGGGACAATTTGTCCAGAAATAATTGTGTCACTTTGTCTATGTGTGCATGTGCTTATTCTAGATCTGAATTGGTAGAGATCTGTTATGTGTTTTTCTTTGATGTTAACTTGAATCTATTCAGTTTATAACTTGTATAAGTCGGAGAAGCTAAACCGGATTAACAGAAATAATTTCTGCATAAGAATTAAGATTCAGAAATTTCTACATGGTATCAGAGGAATTGCAGATCTAGAAGGGTCACCAGCTGAAGAATTTGAATGATCTAGCTGCAGAAAGTAGTTGGAAAGGCAGCCGAAAATCAGATCTGAAGGCACATCGCAGTTTTCAGGAGCAGACTCACACAGAGGGAAGGGTGACGCTGTCCAGCGCTGTGTCCTAGCAAGCCCACGCAATTTCTGCGCAGAGGCAGCTCAGAAACAACGCTGGTTGGGTCTGAAGCCAGCCAGTGTGATTCAGATCTGAATTTGTTAGATCCAGAAAAAGTTTGCAGAAAATTCAGAAGAGCTGGTGGGGTTAAATTCTGAAGTTTTCAGATTTTTAGCCTTAGCACAAGTGACAAAGGTTGGGAAGAGATCAACTTCTCAGAGAGTTTCTTGCCAAAGGAAACTTGCAGTTTGATCAGAGGATCAAAGAAGAAGCTGAATCATAGTTGATTTGGTAGATTTCCAAAGAGGGAAATCAAGTGTCAGAGGGAGCAGAGGGTGCCCAGTTCGTAAAGGACCCTAGATCCAAGATCTCTAGCATAGAGAAGAGGAGCTCTGACACATTCTGAGTAGATGGCTCCTCATGGACTGCGTGATCAAGATAGGCTAGAGGGCCTCTCAAACTTTTCGGTGTCGAAAGCTAGGATCTTGATTGTCCTTGAGGCATATGGTCTAAGAGACCATGCAGAGCAGACCCTGGCCATGCCGACAGATGCGGACCTCCTACGGAAGCATAGAGAAGCTGTTGGGCATACCAAGCGGCTGATAATGGACAGTATCAAGGATCATATTATACCACACATAGCTGAGAAGAGGACAACTAATGAGATGTGGAAGGCCTTGACTTCCCTGTATGAGGGAAAATCAGTGCAAAGAAAGATGCTGTTGGAGGCCCAAATGAGGTCATTCATGATAACCAAGGGAGAAGACATCAAGCATTTCCTCTTCAGATTGCAGTCAATCACGGATCAACTGACTGCAACCGTAGATGATGCAGTGATAGTCAGGACTGCCCTTAATGCAGTCACGGATGAGTGGGAAACCTTTGTCCAAAGTATCTTGGGCAGAGCGGACCTCTCAGATTGGGACAGCTTGTGGTCAATCCTGCGGCAAGAAGAACTGCGTAGATTCACCAAGAAGTAGCACAGCCTTGGGTTGAGCAAAGTAAAGAAGGAAGAGGAGGAAGATGCAACCTTGGCATCAAAGAAGCAGCCGAAGAAGAAGAAGGATCTTTCTAAGATCAAGTGCTTCCAGTGTGGCGAAATGGGACATTTTGCCTGCCATTGTCCAGAAAAGAAGAAGGATAAGGAAGCATCTTCTTCCAAAGCAGTGGTGGCAGATGATGGGTTCGGAGATGATGTAGCCATGAGCGCTCATGAACCACGAAGGTGGGCTGACATGGACATGTAAAGGAGCTACATGGAAGTAAAAGGCGGGATCCTTGAGCAACTCATCTCTTGGATCACAAGCGAGCTACGACAAACTTAAGACAGTAGCGGGACAAGTGGAGCAGTGGGTGCATAGATCACATATGAGGCATAAGCAGAGGCAGATCTGGAGGCTGGGAGGAGCAGCGCAAAGCATAACAGCAGTAGCAGCGCAGACACTGATGTGACTTCAGCAGCGCAGAGCAGTGCTGCTTACGCAGTGCAGAGTTGCAGCAACGCAGAGAGCTTCAGAGGGATAGTGCAGTGCAGCAGCAACGTGATAGATTTCAGCACAAGGAGCTGATGTGACTTCAGTAGTGCAGGGGGAGTTTGATTATGCAGGTAGAGCTGTAGCTGTGCATCGTTCTTTAGATGCCAGCATAGACCTATAGCCTATGGAGCTTCAGTGATGAGGATGCAGTCCATCTGACTTGTCTGTCAAAGATTGGGTAGAAGATTCAGTTGTTTCTCTCAACAACTGAAGTTGTAGTGCAGCAGGTTAGCAGTGGCAGTGCTATGAGCAGCACAAATGCAATATATTGAGAGGGAGCTGCAGTACAGTGGTTGGAGTGGCAGTGGCAGAGTCATGGGCAGCAGTAGTGTAGAGTTGAGTGGCAGGAGGCCAAGCTTCAACAGCATAGAACCAGTGCCCAAAATCATGTAATGCATAAGTGTGATGTATTGCTAGAGCACACCCTTGATGCTAAGAGGGAGTGTTGAGATTTTGTGTATTTGGGGTAGCATCAGTTGTGCTCTAGGTCCTAAATTTTGAGGAAGGACTAGAGTTCACCTGATCTACAAGACCCAGAAATGGATTTGGGAAATTTCATCTGGTTTAGGAGATATTAAATTAATTAATTATTTTAATGTATTTCCTAAGTTAAAACTTAAGAAAATAAAATAATTAAAGTGAATTTAATTAAACATGTGATGAAATTGTCTTAAGTCACACGGATCAAGCTTTCTTTTAATCTTAGCCATTGATTAAAGATTTAATCTTGGCCGTTGATTTGTCAATGAGAAAAGTATAAAGGAAAGGCTTGGGGTCATTTGTAAAACACACACAGGCAGAGCACTGAAGCTAAGCTGAGATTCTAGGGCGAGGTTGCTTAGAATTCTCAAGTGTTTCAGTTGTAGAGAGGGGAATTTAGACCAAGGGGATGATCTGATCCTGGGGTCTAAAATACACAAGAAGCAGAGAAGAGATCAGGAAAGATAGTGCAGAGGAAGGCAGTAGTAGCAAGAGCAGACGACAGCAGCAGACGGCAGCAGCAGCAGCAACAACAAGGACATTGTGATTTTCAAGAAACCCTTCAGGGGTTATGCAGAGATCCTTAGGGGCAGTGTAGTGACTGCGTCACCCAGTCCGGGGTAATGCAGTCCCTTCCAGTGACAGCGCTGAGCATTTGGAGGCCTTCAGAGGCTGACACAATGTCTTTCAGGGGCAGATCTGGGGTTTCTAGGCCTAGATCTGGCTGAGTTCTGTAAATCCCGTTTGAGGTTGTGGCTCAGTCAGTATTGTTGGTCTTAGATCAGCCAGGTGCTGCAGATCTAGAGTTTTCTCTGTAGGGTTTTCCAGATCTGTAACCCAGAGTTGTGTATTCAGAAATATTCTTAATAATAGAGCCCTCCAGTAGCCAGAGACCGGTTTTCCCACATTGGGTTTTTCCGGGGACAGTTTGTCTAGAAATAACAATGTCACTTTGTCTATGTGTGCATGTGCTTATTCTAGATCTGAATTGGTAGAGATCTGTTATGTGTTTTGCTTTGATGTTAACTTGAATTTATTCAGTTGATAACTTGTATAAGTAGGAGAAGCTTAACTGAATTAACAGAAATAATTTCTGCATAAGAATTAAGATTAAGAAATTTCTACACTTAGTGCAAAAACAATAGTGTTATTTGTATGTGTGTGCATCTGTCTTTTAGCGCTATTTTCTTCTGCAATATTTTTTATTTGTCAAGGTTGTAGTGTATGGGTTTCAATATTTATCGTAGCAAACAATAAATAATTTGTTCAATAAATTAAGAAATAGAAGAAACTTAATTAGTTGCTGCAGTAGGATTCTAATTTGTAGAATTTTCACATGGTATTAGAGCGCAGGAGAAGTAGGAAGAGCTCAGTTGCAGAAGGAAAGAGGGGGCATCGAGGCACTGTGTAAGCAATTGCTTGAAACCCCAAGAGGCTGTGAAGTCCATTAGCCAGCAGGGTAGATTTTTGAGGAAAATTTATTTCTCTGAGTGAGTCGACAGAGAATAAAATTTCTAGATCAAAGATTGTCAGAGGCAGAGGGAGCAACAATGTTTTTCTTGCAGAGCAGATCTTCTGCTGGGACGTAGTTATTCTGCAGCAGTTTGCTAGAGAAGAATAGCGTCAGAAAGAAGGAAGAGCACACACTAAGGAAATTCTTTCCTTAGGGAATTTCTAGCCTGGAAATTCGATTTCTCATTGCAGAGTAGCAGTAGTTGTGAGCAGATTTTCTTGGTCTAGTAGGGAGTGCGTAGAGCCTAGTAGTAGTTGCAAAAAGGAGAAGAGGAGGAGTACGACATTTTTGGGGAGATGGCATCATCAGGGTTGAGAGATCAAGATCGGTTGGATGGTTCAACCAACTATTTGATATAGAAGGCTAGGATTTCCTGCCTTCTAGACGAATATGATCTCAAGACTTATATCAGTTCAGTGGTATTTGTACCCACGGACCTAGATCATCATAAGGCCTACAAAAAGGAGATTGCGAAAGCAAAGAGGTTGATTCTCGATGGAGTTCGAGATCACGTAGTATCACCCATAGTTGGCAAAGACACTGCGAAGCAGATGTGGGATGCCCTTGCTATGCTATATTAGGGATCTTCCGAGCAGCAGAATATGTATTTGGAGGATAAGTTGAGGTCTACTAGGATGCAGGAAGGGGAGTGTATAGACCCCTTCCTTACTAGACTTCAGTAGTTCGGGATCAACTGTCTACAGTTGGGTCAGCGCCCCAACCTACAGAGTTTGTATGATTTTCCCTCAGTAACATTTCCGAGGAGTGGCAAGTATTCGTCCAGAGTATCCTGGGCAAAGAAAACTTGCCAGATTGGGATAGGATGTGGGCATATCTGCAGCAAGAGGAGATGAGGCGAGACTTGGTGAAGAGCACCAACAGTGGCAACAACAGTAGTGGGACGAAGGAAGTAAAGGAAGAGGAGAACACAACCCTTACATCAAAGGGGCAGCAGGAGCAGTGCAGAAGGAAGGACATATCCAAGGGAAAATGCTTTAGATGTGGTGAACTTGGTCACTACAACACCCAATGTCCTCTGTTATGAATATAATTCATAACAAATAAATAAATAAAAATAAATGTAATTACTAAATAATCAAATAAGGATTATGTTAAGTAGTCATTAAGTTAGTGAAAAGGCATGTCTAAAAGACATGCCCAATCATGAAAGGCCACCTGCCTAGGTATATAAGCATGCCCTCATTGTAACATTTCTCATCACTTGTACATTTTTATATAATAAATTATTATTACAAAATACCTCTTGTGTATTTTTACATTTAAGTCAACAAGCTATCAGTTATGTTGCTTTAGTGGTATCAGAGCCATGTCGCACAATATAATCTTACGAGCCTTTGAACGTTGTTTACTGCACAATATGCCATTACGTGTAGATCCTGAAGAAATTGAGCAGATTAGAAAAATTCAAGAAAAAGCTTCAGCAATTAGAAAAATCATGTGCATAAGTTACAACATGTTCTAAGAAGAATTATGCAGAAATCAATGATAAGGAAGATGATAGCGACAGTAAAGAAACAAAACAAGATGACGTTGATATAGATCAAGATGAGGATACAGATGAAGTTGGTCCTGATGTGGATGAAGATTATGAAGATCAAGATGATGATCCAAATGAAGATGATGTGGATGAAGACTATCTTGAGAAACAAGAAGATGAACAATATCATAATAATGAGGAAGATATGAATTCACACAGTAAAATGGAGGAAACAATGCCATTGATGATGAAGAGGAAGATATCAAAATTGTTGATTTGGAGGAACACAAATAATCTGTGAATATAAATGATATGGACAGTGATAGCGAGAGTGAGGAAGTTGGAAATGATATGGAAATTGAAGTTAACGATGAGTATGAAAATGATATGAATCAAGATGGTGAAGAAGACGAAGCAGTAGATGATTACATTGTCGAAAATGAAGAGAAAAATTGCAATATAGATTATAACAGTCATGTTGGGATGTTAACGTACACATATTCCATAACTACAACACCATTTCTCCTTCCAGAACTAGTTGAAAGGGTAGCTAATATGCTCAATTATTTCTTGTTACAATTGTTGTGCCCTCAATGCAAAACTCTCACACTCAAGGATCCTGAAAAATATGAATTCAGACCAAAAAAACTGTTGTTTTAGCAAGCAAAAGAAGTAATGGGGTTGTTGTCCAGTAGGATCAGCCGGGATGATATCCGCCCTGGAAATCATATCTACTCCTGGCAAATTGCTTATACATACACCCATCATGGTATCTCTATTGGGGATTGTAAGGTTGTTCACTGCACCCAAGGAAGAGGGGAGGAATTGGGAACTGGCACTGTCCTTGATGTATTTCTGTTGAGCTCAGGGCTTTCCCATAGGGTTGATCTCTGCCAGACATGTGATCACTAGGAAAATGCAAATGGAGTTGTGTGTTCCTGTCTTGAATATTTCCTAGCTGGAGGTGCCCTATACCGATTTGAGTACTCTATCCCATCAAACCAGATTAGGTTCTTGCTTGGAAAGGGTGACATAATTGTTGCTGAGATGTTATTCCTTCTGTCTCTTGAGAGAAAGGAAGAAGCGATTAAGTCGATTGAAGATTCTGTCCATTTTTTCACTCACGAAATTGTTTGCGGATCAGACATCCATCGAATCAATTACACCTGTGCAGCAATGGTGCACAAGGGAGAATTTTCAGAACGGAAAGGAACTATAAGGGATTTCAACACTGTTATTTTGGAGCAGAGGAATGCTTCCAATCGCCTTGTTGTTGCTGAGGCTATCAATGACGATAACTTTGTGGTTTGTCTGCATCTGGACACCAGGGAAAAATTACAGCTCTTCCGCGGAAATACAATTCTTATCAAGGGCAAGAAGAGAAAGGATACGATTTGTATCATTCTCGCCGATGAGACGTACGAAGAGCCCAGGATTAGAATGTGCAAGGTTGTGTGTTCGAATTTGAGTGTTTGACTTAGCGATGTTGCTTTGGTTCATCAGTGCCTCGATGTAATGTATGACAAGCGTGTGCATATCCTACCTATTGATGATAAAACGTCCTATTTTCCGAGCCTGCGAGGACGAGCTTATAGAAAGATGGAAAGCAACTGATGGATAAAGCTGGAAAATCTAGACAGGGACGCCGATAAATTGCCCGATCTAGCACGTTAGATATTCTGTAAACTTCGCTCCCACACCACCGTTTCCTCAGACGAACCATGGCTGGCGGGTTTTGAATTGATCTTGAAACCCTACGACATCGTCAGTGGCATTGACGTCATCTCAACTTCAAAAATGCGGTTCCAACGTGCGTCCTGTACGTGGTGTTGAAAAAACACACGAATTCCATTGCAGACGACGTGAATGACGTCTCATTTGACGATATCCACTGACCCATGCGATACAGCCAGAGTTGGATGGTTTGGAAATATTTTTTGCCAGACGTCGATCAACCGCGTGACTTTGAATGGGAACGAATTGGAAGACTTCCGGCTCCCTATGGAATAAGTGACAATGACGAAGTGGGTTCACTGCTGTTCCGAATACTGGACCCTAACCTTAATACGCAGATTACCATTTCACAGTTCTTCTGCTCAATTGCTTCATATTTGGCTTTAAGTTACTCGTCCAACCTTTTTTGTAAGGAATCATGCTCATGTTTCATGGAGTCGAGAAGTTTATACCTCTCGTTTAGTTGCAGTTCATACAAGTTGAGCAAATTGAAGGGCGATTTGCAATCTCACAGATTCCACAAATGTGGGCTTTCGTGGCCATGGTTGCCTAAATCAGACGGTAGAAAATTATGCAACCCAACGGTCGTTCTAAAATGGCGATTTGCAATCTCACAGATTCCACAAATGTGGGCTTTCATGGGCATGGTTGCCTAAATTAGACGGTAGAAAATTATGCAGCCCCACGGTCGTTCTAAAACAGTCAACCATCAGTTATTTCACTAGGACGTATCTGCTCATTAACTAGCATTGTGAACTATAAAGTATAATAATTATAATTATTCATATATATATATTTAAAAAAGAGGGGAGAAAAAAAGAAAGAATACTATATAGTTTAAAAATAGTACTATATAGTTTATTATAAAGTAAAAAAAAATTAATACAGTTAAATATTATTTAAAAAAGAAAGAAAAAAAGAAAGATAAACCCTAGTTCCAAGATAGTATTATGAGCGAGTTAAACATGTCGACGTACTAGTGACCATAGCATGATGTGAGCAAGGTGAAGGAAATTGTTAGCAATTAAGGTGAAGAAAATTATTATCGATAAAACTTTGAGGAAAAAGTTTCTGAAGGAAGGGGCAATGTTATGAATATAATTCATAACAAATAAATAAATAAAAATAAATGTAATTACTAAATAGTCAAATAAGGATTATGTTAAGTAGTCATTAAGTTAGTGAAAAGGCACGTTTAAAGGCATGGCCAATCATGAAAGGTCACCTGCCTAGGTATATAAGGAGGGCCTCATTGTAACATTTCTCATCACTTGTACATTTTTATATAATAAATTATTATTACAAAATACCTCTTGTGTATTTTTACATTTAAGTCAACAAGCTATTAATTTTGTTGCTTGTACATTTTTATATAATAAATTATTATTACAAAATACCTCTTGTGTATTTTTACATTTAAGTCAACAAGCTATCAGTTTTGTTGCTTCATCCTCTTAGGAAGAGGGACAAAGAGGAGAAGCAGGATCAGCAGGCTGCATTTGCAAAAATAGATAGCCTGACCTCCAGGATGGAGGAAGAATTTGCCATGATCACCAACATGCCTCTGTGGGTGAGGTGGGGTGATTTGGTTTTTTAGCCCTAGAGTGCTACAGGATGGGTAGGATCCTTGAGGATTCCACCTCTTGGATCAATACCTTGCTACGAGAGCCCACAATAGCAGTAGCAGGATGGACCAATGGAACTTGGTGCAGTCAGGTGCCAGAGTGACAGATGCAGTGGCTAGTGGCGGTCTGAGACTGAGTAGCGTAGAGCAGAGTTGGAAGCAGTGCAGAGTCAGTAGAAACGCAGAGGCTTCAATGACAACGCAAAGACTAGCAACAGTCAAGACTTGGGTGACAGATGCATTAGACTGAACACAGTTGGTTCAGTGTGATGGACATCTCTCAGTTGCAAGAGCAACATATGAGAGACAGTTGCAGATGTCGCAGTGGCAGTAGCAACATAGTTGTAGTAGTTGGCAACAGTTCAACAACACAAATGCAACACATATTAGAGTTGTGCAGTAGTTGGTGGGAAGCAACAACCAGACGTCAATAACTCAACAGGAGATGGTGCAGAGGCAGTGTATTGCAGCTGCAGTACTAGAGAACTTTCCTCGCTAAGAGGGAGTGTTAGTTTTTGGTAGCATCAGATGTGTTCTAGCCTCGAGATTTTGCAGAGGTTAGAATAGATGAGTACTCTAATACCCAAAAATCGTTTATGGAAATTCCATCTAGAAATGACTTAATTAAAATAATTAATTAGTTTTTAAATATTTCCTAAGTCTAAACTTAGGAAATATGATTAATTAAAAAGGTATTAATTAAGTCAGATGTGAATCTTCTAGAAAAAGGCATGGATTGAGTCCTAGTTAATCTTAGCCATCAATTAAGTTTTAATCGTGGCCGTTGATGTCTCAACGAGAGATTATAAGAAGGAACTCGATGGGACTTGGAGGACACACTTGCAGAGATCGAATTCACTGGCACATCGATTTCCTGAGTAGCAGCGCTGAGTTGCCGGAGAGAGAGCTAGTGAGCTCGTTGCAGTGAGAGAAGGGCAGGGATAGTAAGGCGAAAGGAAGCTTTTCCAGATCCAGTGAGTGCACAACAGAGAGGTAGCAAGTTCCACAGAGTGGTAGCGCAGAGCCACGTAGTGCTTTAGAGGAGATTTCATTTTGGCTGGGAAGCAGTGAGATTTTCAGAGCCAGAGGCTAGGCAGGAGGCCCAGAGGTGAAGAAGATCAGTCTTCCAGACAACATCTTATCAGATAGTGAGAGAGACAATTGTTCCTAGCTGTGGGGACACAGTGTTACGTAGGCTAACACAATACTGTGTAGGCTGACACAGTGACTGTGCATAGCAGCTCATCTTGACCCCAGATCAGTGTCAGATCACCAGTGGTAGAGTGAGATTTTTCTCACTAACTTTTTGTTAAATTTTTTCTGTATGGTTTGCTAGAATTTAGAGCAACCATAGATTTGTACTAAGATTTACTACTGCATAATATACAAACCCTTTGCTGCTGCACCAATTTTCCCGCATTGGGTTTTTCCGAGGACTTAGTCCAAAAAAAATAGTGTTATTTGTGTGTGTATGCATTTGTCTTTCAGCGCTATTTTCTTCCACAATATTTTTTATTTGTGAAGGCTGTAGTGTATGGGTTTCGATATTTACCATAGCAAACGGTAAATAATTTGTTTAGTAAATTAACAAATAGAAGAAACTTAATCAGTTGTTGCAGTAGGATTTCAATTTGTCGAATTTTCACAGGCCGTTAGTGATCCAACTGGAGATTATAAGAGGAGGTCGATGGGGTTGGAGAAGAACACACTTGAGGTCGAGTTCCTTGGTAGAGATCGAGCTTCCCAGTTGTGGTGATTTAGAAGAGGAGAGTTTGAGCCAAAGAGGGTGTTATCACTCAGATTGATCCTTAGGCTGTGTTGACCACACGTTGTCAACGACCCCATAGCAGTACACCCCCATTTTTTCAAATGGGATTTATCATGTTCGACGTGTTCGCGCCATTTAGATTCCATCATCAATCAACAGTTTTTTAAATTATGTAAACCCATTCTGCATGTGTATGATGTAAATGATCTAAGTAAGACCATCATGTATGTAACAACCTAGGTAAGCCTAGTATTTTGGTGACGATTTCTATCCTAGGAGGTTTTTTGTCTCACTGATTCATTTGTGTTTCTCGACACAAGCGATTGGCAAAGTTTTGCCCTCTAGCTTCACCCCAAAGCTAGGGTGGATTTTGTCATCAAGATGCTAAGTGAGTCCTAGTGTTTTCTATCGAGTCTTTGTAAAAGTAGTTTGAGAATAATCTTAGCTAAATTGGCTAGATTATTTTATTACAAGCTGCTTGGTCTACTAGATCATGTTTTGAGTCACAGAATTGGGTAGCTACTTGAGGGTCTATACGAATGGGTATTCCCCCTCTGTGTCTAAATGTATTTATCTTATGTAAAGAGGATTGGAAAATTAATTAAATCACCTCTCAGTCAATTAATTAATATTTCTGGCCAAATTAATTAAAAATCCTAAGCCAGAAATTTAATTAATTTTAAGTCCTAGGTGAATTAAAATTCTTTAAAGGAAAAAATCGTGAGTCCTTAAAAAATAAATTTTTAAAGGTCTCAGGCCAAGGGAATATTGAGGATTTCAAGAAATTTTGGACCCTTGGGCCTTGGTGGTTAATTCAAAGTCAAATTTTTGAGGTAATTGACTCAAAAATATTATTTTTGAGTTAATTAAAATGGAATTAAATGATAAATTTGAATTTCCTCAAAAATTTATAATTTCGACGGTCGAGATTAAAAGATGATTAAATCTTTTTCGACGGTCGAGATTACTTTGACATGGATCAACCGAACTAGCCGTTGGAGATTTTATCTTATAAATTAGAGGTCTTTGTCAACCTTTTGGTCATCCGATCTTTGGATCGTGCACTCGCTCTTGAAGCTCTCCTATAATATTTTTTGGAATAATACAAACGAAGACTTTGGGGTTTTATTTTGATGGTGGTGTTCCTCTTCAGCATTTTATGGTAAACTTGTTCTTAATATTCTGCCGGTGATCATTTTAATGGATTGTTGATTAATGGCTCTTGTAGAGTAATATATTGCACAGGTATCTTGTTTAGGTTACTGGATCTAGGGTAAGAATATTAATTGCATAGAGTTAACAGTTATCTCTAACTCTTGAAAATTTTATGTTTTATCACTATTTCTCTATTAATCTAACAATTTAACTTTAAGTTTGCAGAAATCTTCCGGATTTAGAATTGGGCGTTTGTGTAATATTCCTAATTTGCGACAGCAAATTGGAATATTCTATTTTGTTTATTTTGCCACCTATAGTTTGTAAGTAAATAAAAAGTGAGTAAAGAGGGTCTAAACTCACTTAAATGAAATAAGACATCCACCTAGTAGCACAACGTTGTGACTTAAGTGGGATTCAAGGGGGGACCCAACACCACGTGGAGGAGGGGGACTATGGACACTCTAGAAGTTTCTCCAAGCTTCTATGCAGATAAGGATGAGAATGTGGATAAGGAAGAGGATGTGGAGGAGAGAGAGAGGCTACATTTGGTTTTGGAGGGAAACCAACACTATAAAAGATGGAGGAGCCTCCTCATTTGAGGCATGCTTGGATTCTTGGATTATTGATTATTGAGTGAGACATTTGTCTTTCTTTGGCACGCTGGCTGTTTAGCCCGTCTGCTGCACTGTTTAGTGCACAGAGTGTCTCCGTGCGGAGATCTCACCCTTAGCCCCGGGGGACTTCGAGTGCCTGCTCGGGCAATGTTATTTTCTTAGCATCATCCTCCAGGACAGCGTTATTGCTGCAGCAGCGTAATATTGTGTTGTAGGGTGTTGCCGTGGTGACTTTACGACACCACTTCCTTCTCTTGTTTTTCAGAGGGAGAGTTTCTCTTTCCTTTGGAGGATCAGATTGGGAGATATTGGAGTTGATTTGTATATCTTGGCATCAGGCCAATAGTTATTTTGCCTCTACTGCGCAGTCCCTCTCAGTATCTGCGTTATTTTCATGGTATATTTGCAGTGAGGGTTTGCAGGTTGGTTTGTGAGTGAGATCTTAAGTGTAAGGATCAGCCTTCCACTTTGGAGATCTATTGGAGGAGGTCTATTTCAGTTGCTCATCATCTTCAGCCTTTTCTATTTGGTTTCAATTTGGAGTTGCAGTAGCTGCCCAGCAACTCTGGCATTTTTGTCGCATTGTGTATTTCAGCCAATCCCTTGGAGGATTGAGTTATTTTTGCTTATAAGGGTTAGAGCTTTGCTTCCCTATTGTATTTGAGCTATATATTGTCATATCTATGTATTGGAGCAACATTCTATCTTAGACTGCGTTTTTCATAGATTGGGGTTTATGCAGAAATAGCAGTTATTTTCATGTTTATGTACATGTGTTGTGGAGGCTTGCATTTCTTCTCTTGAGAGGTTGTTTCCTCAATATTTTGTACTCTCTCTTGCTGCTATATATATTATTGGCTACATATTCATCTTCTTGTCTCACATCTTCTGGAGAAAACGCTGAAAGGGTTTCTGCATCAATTTTTGTCTTGCGGCACCTCTATTTGAGGGGTTTTTCTATATAAACTGCTATTTAACTTTGCTGAAAGCCTATGCCTTGTTATCAAACTCATTCTATGATTATTCATAGTTATTTTCATCTCATACCTTCATAAAACACGCTGCCCTTGCTTCAGCAAATTTCTGCATACTCAAAGTCTTGGGAAATCAGGGTTTTTCTTGACTAGTCGGGAAGGAGGAATTGTTTAACATAGCAAAACGCCTTTGTTTGAGCTGAAATTCGACATGGAAGTCCCTCTTGACCTATTCTAACATATTCCAGAACCTTGACCTGTCATTTTACGCAGATTTCCTTATTCACTCATTTTAGGGCCAAAATCCTCACTTTTCCCCACCTTTTTGCCCTTAAAAGCTGAGTAAAGGTTGCTGCTGATATTTATTTTAGTTGCTGAACATTTTCAGAGATATGATATGATGGTTGGGACCATACGAAGAATGCGTTTTTAAATGATCTGAAAATTCCTATCGGGATATTCTGGTGGTATCGGTGCAGGTCTTGAGGTCGAGACTACGCGGAGCGTGGGGTGGAGTGTAATATCCTGTTTAAGGCATTACTCCTGTTGAGGGTGGGCCCTGCCACATGTCCAAGGTCTGCGAGGCTGTTTAGCTACCGTCCTCGAGATGCTCCGGTGGGCTGTTGAGCTCACCCTTAACACCCTGGGATACAAAGCCTCACTAACGATTCGGAAACTTTGGTGTAGTGGTTGGGTAGATCATGCCTGAAAAACGCATTCCTCAGGTATGAGGGCTTTAGCTATCATATAATATCTCTGAAAATGTTCAGCAACCAAAATAAATAACAGCAGCAACCTTTACTCGGCTTTTAAGGGCAAAAGGTGGGGAAAAGTGAGGATTTTGGCCCTAAAATGAGTGAATAAAGAAATCTGCGTAAAATGACGGGTCAAGAATCTGGAATATCTTAGAATAGGTCAAGAGGGACTTCCATGTCGAATTTCAGCTCAAAAAAAGACGTTTTGCTATGTTAAACAGTTCCTCCTTCCCGACTAGTCAAGAAAAACCCTGATTTCCCAAGACTTTGAGTATGCAGAAATTTGTTGAAGCAAGGGCAGCGTATTTTATAAAGGTATGAGATGAAAATCACTATGAATAATCAAATAATGAGTTTGATAACAAGGCATAGGCTTTCAGCAAGGTTAAACAGTAGTTTATATAGAAAAACCCCTCAAAATAGAGGTGCCGCAAGACAAAGATTGATGCAGAAACCCTTTCAGCGTTTTCTCCAGAAGATGTGAGATAAGAAGATGAATATATAGCCAATAATATATATAGCAGCAAGAGAGAGTACAAATATTGAGGAAACAACCTCTCAAGAGAAGAAATGCAAGCCTCCACAACACATGTACATAAACATGAAAAGCACTTCTATTTTTGCATAAACCCCGAGGAATGCGTGAGTAGTGGTTTGTTTAGCTGCGGGGCTGTTTAGCTGCCGTCCTCGAGATGCTCTGGTGGGCTGTTGAGCTCACCCTTAACACCCCGGGATGCCGCCCTCACTAACAGTTCGAGATTTTGGTGTAGTGGTTGGGCCTTTGTGGTATCAAAGCATAGTTCTGGCTCAGCCTGTGGAGCTGGCTATCTATGGAAAATATGAGGATAAAAATGCCTACATTATTACCTAAAGTACCGAGGCAACATGGTCGTATACCTCTTGAAGATTATTTCAGAGAATGGAAGTCCATGGGGGAAGACTTAAAAGCAATTTTGCCTTCAAAGGTGTGTAGAAGCTAAAAGAGGATGGGTTTCTAGCATACGAGTTCGGTTGCATTACTATTTGGGAGATCACCTCTTCCCATGCATCAGGAATCCAATAGTCCCTGTGAGTCTAAGCCCAAGAAGACCAGAACGGTGAAAAAGGAGAGTTTATTCTCATCTCTTTTCAGATCCAGAAGAAATACATCCACCTTTAAGGAGGTCAAGAAGAATGAAGAAAAAGAAGAGGAAGTACCATGCGCTTCCAATTCTAATCGAGAAGAAGAGATCACATCACCTCTGGAGGAGGCTTGTGAAAGCACTGTCACTCTCATGGAGGAGCAGCCACATGCATCAACAATTGGAGCAGCCAACACTTTTGAGGATGGGACTCTTGCAGCTCTACAAGAAGTTCCAAATTCAGATCAAGAGCAGCTTGGTTGCACTGCGCTGTGCAACATGGATGAAGGGGAGGTCTCAAGGAGAGATCTCACTAGAGATGCACTTCGACACACCATGGGGTGCAATGAATTTCTTCCCTTCTCACAAGAGTAGGTAGAAGATGGAGGACATCTTAGGATGGATAACGTCTCTCATGCTTGTGTTGGACATCCCTTGAGCCAAACACATCATGATGAGAGATTTTTGCCTACCACCTATTTGATTCTTGATAGGGTCTCATTGATCCTTGAGAAGTTTACATTTCAAAATCCCATGAAGTGTAAAGTTAGAAATTTGATTTGGGAGGATGGTAGCCCTCATGGGATGAGTACCAGGATGAGGAGAAGAAGGAGGCATCCACAATTGATTGAGTGGATGTGGTTGATGAGCAAGGAGCTAGGAGGCTACTTGCAGATCTATGATACCAGGCATCAGCAGGCTTGTTCTTGGTAGTTTACTCTTAAAGAGTTGCAGCTGCATCTCTTGGAAAACACTCTTCCTACAAGTCGGAGGATGGAGGAAAGATGGCAGGATACTTGCATCATTGAGCATCATAGAGTATGGATGCATGGTGTTGATATTATACTCATATAATTCATTGTGTCTTCATCACATGATTATGCTGGAGGTATGGGGAGGCAACACAATGTCTTGTTTCTTTGTTTGTTTCTGGGAGAGCAAGGGTAGATTTTCTCTCACACTTTATATGATGTTGCAGGAAGAGGGGATGGCACTATCTCCTTGGTATTTGATGATGATTGGGAAGCCCTTCCATCTTGGGAGGTATTCCATATTTGTTGCAGCATTATTAGGGGAGTGTTTGAAAGGGAGCATGTCAAAGAATGGAGCTTTGTGTTGACAAGAGCTTATTTGCATGAGCTCACAACGTTGTCACTTTGGAGCAGAGCCTTCTGGATGAAGTGTGCCTAGCAGAGATATGGTGGATCCATAACCCATAGATCCCAGGATCACTTCATATTTGTTGCACTTGATGAACAAAGTGGAGGTAATGATGATATAGACATTTATCACTATGGCATATTCTTCTTAACTTGGATTTCCAAGCATGAGGAGGTTTATCTTCTGGTAGCACATGGATCATTTTTCTTCATAGCATGCCAAAACACTATGGAGGACTCGTGTATGGACCCATGTACCATCTTAATTCCAGCATATGGTGAAATTTTTTTTTATACATTCATTGATTTGCACACTCTTGCCATTCTTATGGAGTGCATTGCTTCACACGAGGGCAAGCTTGTCAATTTGCTCCATGAATTGTATTGGGCCAATCTACATGATAGAGGTATCCATCTCTTTTGTGGCCTTGGGAAAATGTTTTATCATCACTTGTATGTTCATTTTATACACTCTAACATGTATCATATGGAGACATGCATGATTAACCATGTAAGAAGAAACATTTTTCCTTGTACTTTCATCAAGCAGCAACTTGTAAAACTGTGTTGTACTTGTTTGGGAAGATGTTGGTACTTTCTTGCACCATATGGAACCTTTAGAGTTATCTTCATATTATTGTTGATCATGTATTCATTTGCTGATATAGATCAGATTTTTATGGGAGGCTTGATTATGAGAGAGACACATGAGTTGGATGTGTCCGTGAGTGGGAAAAATTCTCACAATTTCTGCACTACATGTTCTAATGGGAGTATGAGAGGAGATATGGCCACCACAGCCAAATGTTTGTTCTCTTTGGAGGTGGGCCATAAGATTGATATTCATCCATTGTATAGACATGGGCAAGTTCTTGATCATGTATTATTGTTGTTACATTCAGCCATTTACTATCCTTTAGTAGATGTGATGAATCATGGACCTTGCTTGCCATGTGATTTTCTGAAGTTGCAGTGGATGAGACTGTGCTGTATCCTTGTGAGAAATTATTTGCATCATGTATCATCATGTAAAACATTCAGAAAACCTTTCATTAGGATGTTCCATGATGACCATGTCCTATTCTTCAAGGATAGATTGTTTTGGGCCAGCTTGTTCTTCATTGTTGGAGGAACCTTCTTTGGAGGATTGTTCTTCACCTTGCCATTGGAGGCAATGATTTTCTGCATTAAGATCGGCATACACTCTACACTTGTCATGCGTGGAGATAGAAGGAATGACATGGGGTAGCTGCCTGATGCTTGCCAAGATGAATTTATTTGTCATTACCGAATACTGGAGGTGGAAGGAATTTTCAGGTTGCCTTGTCGGAGGTGGCTCATTTTGTTTGGATAATTGCTTGGGGATGGAGGATCACATGAGAGAGGTGTTCCTCACTTCATGCCTTGAGTGGAGAGAGGTGATGAGCTGGTACACGGTCGATGGGACAACACCACTGACGGATATAGCACGACGAGTCATGGTCTTCATTAGTCTTAGCTAGAGGCGGTGCCTGGGTCAGACATGGGACTTGGGCTATTATTGGCCATGGTGGCGATGGGATCGGGAGGGATTGTTGGTTGGTAGTACCATGAGAGATCGGTTTGGGGTCCTAACACTGAGAGACTTGATACCCCTTAACCAAGACCTTTTAATTCAGCTGATAAATAGAAATGCATTTAATTAAGATGTTAAAGAACTGAAATGAACAATTGTAGCTATAAATAAGAGGAACATAAATGAACAAGATCAACAATCATAAGAACACGTCATTTGATGACGGAGTTCATCCAAGAGGGACTACATCTCTGAGCCTCGGTGTCAAGATGGTGTAGGCCGCTGCATTATGTGTTGTAAGAAGAGATGTACATGTATGTGCTTCCCTATGACATACAAGGAAAAATTTCCCTCACGTAGGAGTGGCTTGACTTCTTTAAGAGATATTCCACTGCAGAACTCTCATACATAAAGAAACACTCCTATCAGTGTGACCATAGCTGACATGTAGCAAATAAGAGTATCCCACCAATCCTGGAAAACAAGGGATATCAACAATACACATAGAAAATAAGAGAATCCCACCAATGTGGCATAAAAGGGGCTCATACATGACAAAAATCCATAGCTAAAAGTACATCACTAAAAACACAAAGCAAGATCCCACAACTCATGTATCAACCAGGATCTGCAAGACATAATGCATCTCAAAGAGAAATAAATGAAGAATTACATGGACTCCACATCATATACCTCATGCTGCCATTTGCTGAAGGCTGAGCTATTTTGCGGCTGAATCTGAAAACACCATCAATCTTGTGGCGTCGAGAAAGATGAAAATGACTGCTCACATGTGCAAATCTGACACCGGCATAACCCACTTCCAAAAGTGGCTGAAAAATCAAAAACTCAGATGCAAAAACTAAGCACACCATCAGACTCGTGGCGTCGAGTAGTGCTGAAACGACATAAAATTTGTCCCATTTGGACAAAGTCAAAATTTCGCCCTCTTGAAAATTGGCCTCAATCAAGGTTCTGCCTGCCTCTTTTCTGGCTCATGGTTCCACATGCACCTGCAATAAAAAAAATAATAAATCTGGAAATCCGTGCATCTCCTCGGATTCTATGCCCATGATTGGCTGCAAAATAACATTAAAACTCAGAAAATTCGTGCTCCATCTTGTCCTCCTTGGCCTTGGGCGCACTGTGCAAATTCTGGGTTTAAATAAAAATCGCTGGGCGGAATTTACCAAGCCCACCGTTGGGCGCAATGGTAAAACTTAGTAATTTGTTAAGGGAGGTTAGGGGATAAAATTATACCCCTCCCAACTTAGCACGAGATTTGTTTAAAATAAATGGGCGCGTTCTTTTTTGGAAGGGGTCGGGTCCCCCTTGGGCGGCCCGCCCAACAACCCACCATTTAAATGTTGACCGTTGGTTTGTATTGATATGTGTTGGGCCGCCCGTGGATTGGGTCGGCCCACATGGCCGGGCGGGTTTGATTCCCGCCAGCCCATTATTATATGGTGCCATATGGTGGTGCCGACGGGGGTGGCGGGGGTTACGGCCCCCACCCCCTTTTTTTTAAATAAATATTTGTTATTAAAACAAACTGGGCATTTTTTTTAGAATTCGGTTTTGGACCTTAGGGGTCATTTTAAACAGGCCACAAATTCGCCCCAAATCTGGCCTGAGCCTACCCGAATCCGGTGGCCGGAAAAAGTCCAATTCGTGCCTTTCTTAAGGCTGTCCAGTCACCAAGTCAACCTGGAACTTTGACCGCTTATAACTTCTTCATACGGACTCAGAATTGAGTGTCGTCTGCGCCGTTGGATTCAGAATTACGAGATCTACAACTTAAACTTGGTTCGGGAGATTTTTGAACACTTTGATTTTTGAGCCTTGTACTCAAGCCATTTATACCTTTTGAATTAATCCACGGATGGGGTCTTGGCATTGAGAGATCCCTTCATATCGGGATGATCGCAGTACGCGGGGAGATTCGACAAGCATCTGGGACCCGAGGCATATTTTGTAGCATCGATGGAGAGCATACGCTAGGGAGGAGACTTGCTCGGGCGATTTGCGAGGCAAAAGCAACATTTTGGGAGGAACCATTAATATTCCTAATTTGCGACAACAAATTGGAATATTCTATTTTGTTTATTTTTCCACCTATAGTTTGCAAATAAATAAAAAGTGAGTAAAGAGGGTCTAAACTCACTTAAATGAAATAAGACATCCACCTAGTAGCACAACGTTGCGACTTAAGTGGAAGTCAAGGGGGGGCCCAACACCATGTGGAGGAGGGGGGACTATGGACACTCTAGAAGTTTCTCCAAGATTCTGCGTAGATAAGGATGAGAATGTGGATAAGAATGAGGATGTGGAGGAGAGAGAGAGGCTACATTTGGTTTTGGAGGGAAACCAACACTATAAAATATGAAGGAGCCTCCTCGTTTGGGACATGTTTTGGATACTTGGATTATTGATTGGTGGAACATTTGTCTTTCTTTTGTACCTGTTGGTACATTTTAGCCGTCTATTTCCTTGTTTGGTTTGAGTGTCTCATCTGGAGATCTGCACTGCTTAGGGACCCGAGGTTCTGCTCGGGCAATGTTATTTTCTTAGCATCATCCTCAGGGGGCAGGCGTTATTCTTCAAGCGAGCGTAATATTGTGTTGTAGGGTGTTGGTGACTTTAAACACCACTTTAATATCTCTGTTTCGGGAAGAAGTTTCTCTTTCTTTTGGAGGATCAGATTGGGAGATATTGGAGTTGATTTGTATATCTTGGCATCAGGCCAATAGTTATTCTGCCTCTACTGCGCAGTCCCTCTCAGTATCTGCGTTATTTTCATGGTATATTTGCAGTGACGGTTTGCAGGTTGGTTTGTGAGTGAGATCTCAAGTGTAAGGATCAACCTTCCACTTTAGAGATCTATTGGAGGAGGTCTATTTCAGTTGCTCATCATCTTCAGCCTTCTCTATTTGGTTTCAGTTTGGAGTTGCGGTAGCTGCCCAGCAACTCCGGCATTTTTGTCGTATTGTGTATTTCAGCCAATCCCTTGGAGGATTGAGTTATTCTTGCTTATAAGGGTTAGAGCTTTGCTCCCCTATTGTATTTGAGCTATATATTGTCATATCTATGTATTGGAAGCGGCATTCTATCTTCAAACTGCGTTTTCTTTGGGGTTTATGCGAATGCTCTGCAACAACCAGGTTTATGTACATGTGTTGTGGGAGCTTGCATTTCTTCTTCTCTTAGGAAGTTTTTTTCCTCAATATTTTATTACTCTCTCTTCTTTGCTATATATATTATTAGCTTTATATTCATCTTCTTGTCTCACAAATCTGGAGAAAACGCTGAAGGGTTTCTGGATCAATCTTTGTCTTGCGGCACCTTTATCTTGAGGGGTTTTCTATATAAAACTGTTGTTTAACCTTGCTGAAAGCCTATGCCTTGTTATCAAACTCATTCTCTGATTATTTATAGTGTTATACATCATATTCCTTCAGAAAATACGCTACCCTTGCTTCAGCAAATTTCTGCATATTCAAAGTCTTGGGAAATCAGGGTTTTTATTGACTAGTCGGGAAGGAGGAACTTTTTAACTTAGCAAAACGCCTTTGTTTGAGCTGAAATTCGACATGGAAGTCCCTATTGACCTATTCTAACATATCCCAGAACCTTGAGACGTCATTTTACGCAGATTTTCTTATACACTCATTTTAGGGCCAAAATCCTCACTTTTCCCCACCTTTTTGCTAAAAGGCTGATAAGGTTGCTGCTTTACTATTTATTTTAGTTCTTGAACATTTTAGAGATATGATATGATAGGCTAAGCTCTCATACGAAGAATGCATTTTCGAGGCATGATCTGTAAAATTTCTCAGGATATTCTAGGTTTGGGAAAGTCCTAGTTTGGACTAGTCGACTCCCAAGAAAATAAGATCTGAAGAGCCCTTCGGATCTAATTCCCCGGGCTTATCTTAAATTCCATTTTTTTTGCAGCGTTCTTTTTTGGGCTTGTGCCTCTCTTTTAAATTTTTATTTTATGAATTGTGCTGAACGGTTTTAAATCTGGCCACGAGCGTTTCTAATCTGTAAAATAGTAGTGTAGATTTGTAAATATCTTCTTTTTTAACTCACCAGGGTTTAAGGGTTTTCTGTGCATATTTCTGGGTTTTTGGGTCTCTTGTTTTTGGTTTTGTGCAAGTTTTACAGGGAGATTTTCAGAAAATTGTTAGATTTGAGCCAGATCTAGGCCCTGGAGGGTAAGATCTGGCCTCAGGATCTGTTTTGTTTGCAGATTCAGGAGGGATCTTGCTTCAAAATACAAACTGAAGGTGTATTTATTTATTTAAAATCCGAATTTAAAATCTGAGTTCGCTGATTTCTGGGCAAACAAAAAATTTTAAATTTTATGCACCAGCTGTCTGAGTTTTTTTTGCTATCATTCCTGCTGTGCACATTCATTTGCTACTACACAGCCTTTTCCGCAGCCTCTGTGTACCTTCTGCCCTCCATTGATTCTTTCTGCTGCTGTCAGCGACTCCCTTCTTCCCTTACGCCACCAATCTCCATCCATTGCTGCGTCCATTATCTCCGTAAACCCTCATCCTTCGCTGCTCCTTTTCTTCTTCCCGCAGTCGGCCGTCCTTTAGCTCCCTGCATCCCCTCTTCCGCGCAGTCTCCGCGTCCATCATATCTCTCCTGCAACCTGCAACGTTTCCCTTGTCCGTTGCCTACCTTCGCTGCCGGCTGTAGCTCCATCCTTTCTTTGCTTGACGACTTCTGTTGACCTGCATATACAAAGCAAAAACTTACGTATATTTCATTTTTTTTATGTTAGTTTCAGAAAGTTAACTTTAGATTTTAATTTTTGATTTTCGATTTTTTTTTATCTTTGCTTTAGTTTTAGTCTTGAAATTTTTTTATTTTTTTTATTTTCAGGCTTTAGTTTTAGTCGTTTTAGATTTTCGATTTCATTTTTATTTTTTTTCTGAAGTTAGTTTAGTTTAGGTTGCGTTTAGTTTAAATTTAGGATTTGATTTATTTTTATTTTTTTAGAAACTTTAATAAATAAAAAAATATAAAAAATAATAAAAATAAAAATTCTTAGCTTTTTTGGAATTTAGTTTTAGTTGTATATACATTTTTTTGTTTTAGGTTTCACTAACTTTAGACAAGAAAATAAAAAATTTAAAAATTAAAAAGATTAAAAAAAGGGCCAAAAAAGTTTTAAATTTTTAACTTTAGAAAATTCTCAAAAAAAAAAAAAAAAAAAAAAAAAAAAAAATTTTAATTAGGGATTTTGGTTTTAAAGTTGTTTTTCTTTTGGAAGTGGTTTCTGATCTAAATTATTTCATAGTCAAAAGAGAAATTTTAATTTTAATATCTAAAACTTGACTATAGGAAAATTGATTTCTGAATTGGAATTACTGAGAATATCATTTTAATTCGGAATTATTGGAAATGTTTAACATTTGAATTTGATGGTCCTTTCATTATAATATCTTTTCAGAATTTAAGTTATTAAAAGATTGCATTTGGTTCGAAGTATATTTTCAAGCTTAGCATTCATTGGGATTGATGGTCGTTTAATGAGCTCTAATTGTGGTTTTAAATTACTTGAAATTGGCGATTAATTGCTTAGTCTAACCTTGAGAATATTTCAAGTGTTGATAAATTGCATGTCTGTACTTCCTAGATCAAACATTATTGATGCATGATTATGAAAGTGTTTTATCGAATATCATCGTGGTGGATTGAGTTTTCATAGCAACAGTTACTTATCAATTACTTGATTTTAATTTCATAACGGGATATTTTTGACTCCACAAGGCACTGGTTTTAAACTTCAAGTCTAATTGAATCTATATAATCTCGTTAACCTTAACAAGTATTTGGTCATTTAATTGTGTCTCCTGAATTGGTTGGTTTTCAATCAGTTCTTCTTCTTCATTTTCGTTAGGGTCTACCTCCCTTAGCTTGCAAGGGGACAGCTTAGATAGAGAGATCGGGGATCAGGGTGACAACGCCCGATCTGAGCCGTTGTCGCGATGCCTAGACATTCTGTGCGACAACTTTTTTTGGTGCCGTTGCCGGGGATAGAGTTTTTTTGTCCTTGGTCTTAACGACATCTTCTAATCTTCTAATCTTTTTTTGCCATTCATTAACCCGTCACATGGCATAGCATTTTCTGGCATCATTTCATCTCTTCATCGTTTCATCGTCATATCACTAATCATTCCATCATTTACACCTTTAGCACCTGGACATTTCGGTCGGCTTCTTGTTTGAGTGGCGACTCCACTTATTCATCTATTTACTCCCAGACAAGAATCCCCCCCTGATATCCATCTGTTTCTCTCGACTATTTCTTCTGTTTTAGAATTAGGTTTGTGTTCAAGTGGCGACTCCAATTCTTTCATTTCTTACAAGAATTTCTACTAAGAAGCTCGCTTCTTGTGGATCTCTTGACTTTTCTTGAACAAGGATCTCTTTCTCTAACATCCATTTGGTTTAAGTAAGTCATCATGGGTGATCCTATTCATGACATGCCAAAAGAGGCCATTCGGAAAATGCCTGTGTTCTCGGGTGTTGATGCAACCATTGCTCGAAATCATCTCATAACGGTTACTTATATAATAAACAGATATTTTCTTCCTTCACAATATAATCATGAAGATGTCAAGATATGTCTCTTTGGCTATTCCTTAAAAGGTGATGCTATTGATTGGTTTCGAAATTGTCCCGAGGAGTATTTTTATTGTTTACAACACATCATCAATGCTTTTAAAGATAAATATATAAAACAAGGTGGCTCGCCTTGTACTCCCAGTATTATGCAAAATAATGAAATTGATCTTGTAGAGAACTCAACTATCAACAGGAGATTTCAAGACAATTCTCAAGATGAATCCACTTGTACCTCGACATCACAAATCCATGATAGTGGTGAAGCAGAAACAAGTTGTCAAATCAGTGTTGACAACGATAAACATCTTGTTAACGAATTGATTCAGATGGTTAAGGATATACAACTAAATCAAGCTCAGGTAATCAAGAATATGGAGGCCAACCAGGCTCAAATCATTAAGAATATGGAACTTAATCAAGAAAAAATAATGGCGGATCACGCCAGGGAAATTGGTTCTATGCAGAGTAGGTTATTGGCCTTAGAAGAAAAACATATCAAGGAAATGGCGATCATGGAAGCAAATCATGAGAAGGAGATGAACTATATGCAAAATTTCTTCATGGCCATGAAAGTGGATAATGATGAAGAAATAAAAAACATGGAAATCGGTCAGATGTCTCTTCAACACAAATTGTTGACTATTGAAGAGAGTCATGCGAAGGAAATTAGTGTTGTAAATGTTAAGCATTATAATCAAATAACTGTTATTCGGAATAAGTTGGAAAAAATGGAAAGATCACACATGCAAAATTTCCAACCCAAGTCAGAATTGTCAACAGATCATAGGCCTCCCAGTTTGCTGAAGCAATTTCCATCTCATCACACGGAGGTCACCTTTCCCATTAAGGAAAAATTAACTATGGTTACAAAGGACGTTAAGAAAGACCAAGCTTATGTGTCACCATTGACAGAGTATATTGAGAATAATATTGGTCACACTCCAGGTTCATTAGATGTTTTGTACAAACATCTTTAAGATAAGGACAAGAAATCTACAGTGGTCTCATTGCTGAAATCACAGCCCACTAAGAAGAAGAGAAAAAAGCAGAAAATAAGAAGTAAGCGGTTTGATTCGTCTGATGGTCGAGAGCAACTTGACATTTAGATAAGACAGAGTCCTACAGTATGCAAGATCGGCCATGGCACATCTGAAAAGCAACCTGCAGACTTGCCTGAAAGCAGGCAAATGCTCAGCATGCACCATATTGAACACATCTGATGCCACAAGGCATCCTTTGTATTGTGTCTCTAACCCTACACCTTGTTATTTCAGCATTTCATTTTGTAGTTAGAGTAGATTTACTTTTCATGTTAAGTAGAATAATAAATGAAAGAAGAGCTTCTATTTTTCATGTGCTTAATGTTATATGATAATATTTAGATGGACGCTACTTATGTAATTTTGTGTGTTCCTTGGATACAGATTCTAGATTCTCACATTCCTCCAGTGAAGCAACGTGTCCCCAAGTAGAGCCAGATGTTGAGCACACGTTGTCAGCGACCCCATAGCAGTACACCCCCATTTTTTCAAATGGGATTCATCATGTTCGACGTGTTCGCGCCATTCAGATTTCATCATTAGTCAACAGTTTTTTAAATAATGTAAACTCATTCTGCATGTGTATGATGTAAATGATCTAAGTAAGACCATCATGTATGTAACAACCTAGGTAAGCCTAGTATTTTGGTGACGATTTCTATCATAGGAGGTTTTTTGTCTCACTGATTCATTTGTGTTTCTTGACACAAGCGATCGGCAGAGTTTTCCCCTCCAGCTTCACCCCAAAGCTAGGGTGGATTTTGTCATCAAGATGCTAAGTGAGTCTTAGTGTTTTATATCGAGTCTTTGTAAAAGTAGTTTGGGAATAATCCTAGCTAAATTGGCTAGATTATTTTATTACACGCTGCTTGGTCTACTAGATCATGTTTTGAGTCGCATAATTGGGTAGCTAGTTGAGGGTCTATACGAATGGGTATTCGTCGTCTATGTGTCTAAATGTATTTATCTTATGTAAAGAGGGTTGGAAAATTAATTAAATCGCCTCTCAGTCAATTAATTAATATTTCTGGCCAAATTAATTAAAAATCCTAAGCCAGAAATTTAATTAATTTTAAATCCTAGGTGAATTAAAATTCTTCAAAGGCAAAATTCGTGGGTCTTTAAAAAATAAATTTTTAAAGGTCTCAGGCCAAGGGAATATTGAGGATTTCAAGAAATTTTGGATCCTTGGGCCTTGGTGGTTAAGTCAAAGTCAAATTTTTGAGGTAATTGACTCAAAAATATTATTTTTGAGTTAATTAAAATGGAATTAAATGATAAATTTGAATTTCCTCAAAATTTTATAATTTCGACGGTCGAGATTAAAATATGATTAAATATTTTTCGACGGTCGAGATTACTTTGACATGGATCAACCGAACTAGCCGTTGGAGATTTTATCTTATAAATTAGAGGTCTTTGTCAGTTTTTCGGTCATCCGATCTTTGGATCGTGCACACGCTCTTGAAGCTCTACTGTAATATTTTCTGGAATAATACAAACAAAGACTTTGAGGTTTTATTTTGATGGTGGTGTTCCTCTTCAGCGTTTTATGGTAAACTTGTTCTTAATATTTTGCTGATGATCATCTAATGGATTGTTGATTAATGGTTCTTGTAGAGTAATCTATTGCACAAGTATCTTGCTTAGGTTACTGGATCTAGGGTAAGAATATTAATTGGATAGAGTTAATAGTTATCTCTAACTCTTGAAAATTTTATGTTTTATCACTATTTCTCTATTAATCTGACAGTTTAACTTTAAGTTTGCAGAAATCTTCCGGATTTAGAATTGGGCGTTTGGGAAAGTCCTAGTTTGGACTAGTCGACTCCCAAGGAAATAAGATCTGAAGAGCCCTTCGGATCTAATTCCCCGGGCTTATCTTAAATTCCATTTTTTTTGCAGCGTTCTTTTTTGGGCTTGTGCCTCTCTTTTAAATTTTTATTTTATGAATTGTGCTGAACGGTTTTAAATCTGGCCACGAGCGTTTCTAATCTGTAAAATAGTAGTGTAGATTTGTAAATATCTTCTTTTTTAACTCACCAGGGTTTAAGGGTTTTCTGTGCATATTTCTGGGTTTTTGGGTCTCTTGTTTTTGGTTTTGTGCAAGTTTTACAGGGAGATTTTCAGAAAATTGTTAGATTTGAGCCAGATCTAGGCCCTGGAGGGTAAGATCTGGCCTCAGGATCTGTTTTGTTTGCAGATTCAGGAGGGATCTTGCTTCAAAATACAAACTGAAGGTGTATTTATTTATTTAAAATCCGAATTTAAAATCTGAGTTCGCTGATTTCTGGGCAAACAAAAAATTTTAAATTTTATGCACCAGCTGTCTGAGTTTTTTTTGCTATCATTCCTGCTGTGCACATTCATTTGCTACTACACAGCCTTTTCCGCAGCCTCTGTGTACCTTCTGCCCTCCATTGATTCTTTCTGCTGCTGTCAGCGACTCCCTTCTTCCCTTACGCCACCAATCTCCATCCATTGCTGCGTCCATTATCTCCGTAAACCCTCATCCTTCGCTGCTCCTTTTCTTCTTCCCGCAGTCGGCCGTCCTTTAGCTCCCTGCATCCCCTCTTCCGCGCAGTCTCCGCGTCCATCATATCTCTCCTGCAACCTGCAACGTTTCCCTTGTCCGTTGCCTACCTTCGCTGCCGGCTGTAGCTCCATCCTTTCTTTGCTTGACGACTTCTGTTGACCTGCATATACAAAGCAAAAACTTACGTATATTTCATTTTTTTTATGTTAGTTTCAGAAAGTTAACTTTAGATTTTAATTTTTGATTTTCGATTTTTTTTTATCTTTGCTTTAGTTTTAGTCTTGAAATTTTTTTATTTTTTTTATTTTCAGGCTTTAGTTTTAGTCGTTTTAGATTTTCGATTTCATTTTTTTTTTTTTTTGGAAGTTAGTTTAGTTTAGGTAGCATTTAGTTTAAATTTAGGATTTGATTTATTTTTATTTTTTTAGAAACTTTAATAAATAAAAAAATATAAAAAATAATAAAAATAAAAATTCTTAGCTTTTTTGGAATTTAGTTTTAGTTGTATATACATTTTTTGGTTTTAGGTCTCACTAATTTTAGACAAGAAAATAAAAAATTAAAAAAAAGGCCAAAAAAGTTTTAAATTTTTAACTTTAGAAAATTCTCAAAAAAAAAATAAATTTAACTTTAATTAGGGATTTTGGTTTTAAAGTTGTTTTTCTTTTGGAAGTGGTTTCTGATTTAAATTATTTCATAGTCAAAAGAGAAATTTTAATTTTAATATCTAAAACTTGACTATAGGAAAATTGATTTCTGAATTGGAATTATTGAGAATATCATTTTAATTCAGAATTATTGGAAATGTTTAACATTTGAATTCGATGGTCCTTTCATTATAATATCTTTTCAGAATTTAAGTTGTTAAAAGATTGCATTTGGTTCGAAGTATATTTTCATGCTTAGCATTCACTGGGATTGATGGTCATTTAATGAGCTTTAATTGTGGTTTTAAATTACTTAAAATTGGCGATTAATTGCTTAGTCTAACCTTGAGAATATTTCAAGTGATGATAAATTGCATGTCTGTACTTCCTAGATCAAACATTGTTGATGTATGATTATGAAAGTGTTTTATCGAATATCATCGTGGTGGATTGAGTTTTCATAGTAGCAGTTACCTATCAATTACTTGATTTTAATTTCATAACGGGATATTTTTGACTCCACAAGGCACTAGTTTTAAACTTCAAGTCTAATTGAATCTATATAATCTTGTTAATCTTAACAAGTATTTGGTCATTTAATTGTGTCTCCTGAATTGGTTGGTTTTCAATCAGTTCTCCTTCTTCATTTTCGTTAGGGTCTACCTCCCTTAGCTTGCAAGGAGACAGCTTAGATAGAGAGATTGGGGATTAGGGTGACAGTCCCCGATCTGAGCCGTTGTCACGGTGCCTAGACATTCTGTGCGACAATAGGCTGAAGAAAGGCAATCCTAAGGTAACCTCAAACCAAACTTTGGACTTGGTATCTAGCCCTACCAAATCAGAGAGGGATCTCTCGATAGAATCACAGCCAAGAGGGCTGGATGAAAAGATCTTAGGCTAGTGGAGGAGTTGATTTTGATTTTAGGGTTGGGCTCACTGAACAGAGATTAGGTCAAGAGGATAGATCAGGGCAGAAGGATGAAATTGCAGTCTTCTTGATGGGGCAAGGTAGATAAAAGTTTTAACATTCAAAGAGGATTAAATGAGATGGAAAGACAGGTGAGGAGCTAGAGAAAGCATTTGAAATGTATTTTCTCTAAACTGAAGAAAATGAACATTTTATACTAAATTTCCCAAAACAGAGCATAACTAAATATGAATTCTGTCTTTCAAACTTCAAATCAAGTATATTATAGATGTGAAATGGTTTATGAATTAACAATACATTCTAACAAATCAATCACAGAGAAGAAACAATGTTTAAAACTCATACCATAGGGATCCCAAGAAAATAGCTGCAATTTTCCATTAATGTCCAAGCCAGAATGATACTTGATCAATACAGTCTCTTCAACTGATGCCAACCATTACAAAGACTGAAAAATTACACCTTATAGACTTCAAAACCACTTCATCTCATCCTCAAGGGTCGAATCGATGAGGTGAGGGAGTTGTTACACCAAAAGTTGAACTGAATGCTAAAGACTAGGATGAGGAAAGTGACTCTTTCCTATCTTTTAGAATAGATACATTTGACTTCAAACTACTGATTTACCTAATGTATCTACCTTAGGTAAAAGTAAAATATGATATTTACAATGGTAACTTTCTCATTTACCCAAGTAAAAAGTAAAACAAAGGTGAAACTTCAAAATTTATTGAAACTGGTGAAAATGTAAATTTCCTGGTAAACGCGCAGTGCCATGACAGAAAAATTGACTTGTTTTGTAAGCCAATTTTGGAGGCCTTCCCCTTGTCCAAATCAGCTCCATGATATCTCATTCGAAAGGTATCTGAGTCTAGTCTCCAAATATGCTTTCACTTTCCAAAATGGTGCCCATCTGCCCTGTCAAAAACCTGTTCTCCCAAGACTGGTAAACGCGCAGCGCCAAGTTAAAAAAGAGGGCAGAAACATGATTTTTTGGTGGTTTTTTTCCTCTTTGAGGGACCAATTCTGCTCCAAATCTCCTGAAACTTTTTGAGGTTGATGTACTTGTCATTAGGAACATGAGGATGCTGACCATTTGCCATTTGGATGGCCCAAAAAAGAGCGCGCTGCGCGTTTAGCAAATTTTCTGCGTGCTAAACTATCCAAAAATCAAAATTTTGCACAAGGTTGCCAAAATGTACCAAAATTGTGAATTTGATTGCTCATTTAGGAATTAGAGGCATGGAGAGACACCTCAACAAGAATGTTCAACTTCTCCTTCTCCTATGACTCGGTCAAAGCCCGAATCTTTCCATGGGCTCGTTTGAGCTTGGCCCTTGCAATTATGTTTCTCATGGCATAGTGTTTCGCCATCTTCCTCTGGATGTCAATGTATTTCTTTGCCTTCTCTAGCAGGCCCTCCAAATGCAAATTGGCTCTCTCAAGCCAAGACTCTCTGTCATTACTAATCTCAATGGCAAGCACTCATTTGGAGTAAGTTGCTCTGCCAATTCAACCTCTTTCTGCCTTTCCCGAGCTAAAGCCTTATTTAGCCCAATGGTCTTCGGTCTCTGTCTCGGAAGTTGATCTTCCTCATCATCATTGTCATCAAAACTGCCCAAGGTCTCCTCCAGCAAGGCCTTGGCCTTTCCTACCTCTCTCTAAGCTTTGATTGCCCTGACCTCACTGATGGTCTGCTTTGTCTTCAGCTGCTGATTCTCTAACTCAAGAAAGTCAATCACATTCCTTGCTCTACCAAGATTAGCTTGAATGTCACTAATCTTGGCTTCCTTGCCTCTGATCAATGCATTGGTGATTCTAACCTCATCCTCATCATCAAGGCCAATCAACTGAAATTCCTGCTTAGTTTCATGTTTGTCCTCCTCCTCAACAATGATAGGCTCTGTAGCCTCTTCCTTGCCCTTGTCTACCTATTTTGCCGATGAAGAAGGCATGGCCCCTTTCACACCATGTGAAGCAAACACATGCCTGTGGCCTCTCTGATATGTCAAGGAAAATGGCTCAATATCAGTCAATTTGGTGTAAACTGCCTCAATGTCCCTTTCACTGCTTGATGCTCTGGTATCATGATGTAATGTTGAAGGGTTGTAGAAAGGTGATGAGGTAGGATCAACATGAGGTGAATGGATGTGAGTGGGTGGTGATGTATGAGCAGTGGGATGTGATGGAGAAGTGGATATGGGAGGATGAGATGATGAAGGTATATTTTGCTCATGATGAATAGGTGAGGTAGTGAAAACCTCATTTGCAATGAATGCATCCCATGAAATGTTTTTCTGCTAAAGCTGATGCCTGACCACCATTTTGATGAGTGAATGATGAAATAAGCTCTGCATTCGCTGATTGTAATCCCTCTTTTGCACAATGTAAGCCATCTTGTCAATGCTATGAAAAAGATAATAAGGTAAATGTAGCATTCTAACTATAGTGAAATGCATGAGGAGATGGATATGGTATGAGTAGAGGCTGGAAAACCTTCCCTCACAAGTGAAATACTTCATTATTATCCTCATCATGGGCACATACCAGTCAAGGAGATGAGAAAAAGGGAAAATGGACTTCTTGTGATCCTTGTACCTAGTTTTGGGGTACGGTTCATAATAGCTCATGTCCAAATTTGCTTGTTTAAACCACCTCTCTCCCACACTAGGGATCCCTGTAGCAGCTGTAATAGCATTAGTGGACATCTCAAAGGTAATCCCAGCAAGAGTGACCTGCTTGTCATGTAAATTGGTGATGAATAATCTTGTTAACTCTGGGTGATTTTGGACTTGTTGCACTCTCTCACAAAACTAAAAACAGCCCACATGTTTGAAGCAAGAGACAGTGATAGGAGAGGACATAAGTTCTCTTGTAGTGATGGGTTCAAATTTGTTTATTTTCCCTCCCTTGTGATCATTTCTTCTTGGCATTTGTTTCTCACCAACAATGCCACTATCTTCTTCTTCTGACATCTTCAAATTCTGATTTGTGAAACCCTGGGGTGCAAGTGAAATGAGATGAGGGGAAAGGGATGATATGGCAAGCTTGAAAGGTGAAGGGAATGAGTGTAGGAAATGAGTGAAGGGGAATGGGTGTAGGGAATGAATGAAGGGACAAACTAGATCAATGAAAACCCTAGGTCAATGAAATTACCCTACCAATGATTGATATTCTTTTAGAGAGATGAAACAAGTGTATAAACAGTGATCACAAACTTGTAATTAGGGTTTTCATTAGGGTTTCACTTCAATTCATTCAAGAGTGACCAAATAGCTTAAAAGCAAGGTTTATGACATGTACTTCTTAAAAGTGCTTGGAGGACTTTTGTAAAAATTTGAAGAAGTTTTGAACTTGTTTGGATTGCTAGAACACTCAGCAATCTTCCCTGTTTAGGCGCGTAGCGCCACTGGGTGAGCGCGCAATGCTTTTACAAACGCGCAGCGCTAGTCTGCAGGCGCGCAAGGCCTTCACAAAATACACGGTGATCTTCTGTCAAGGTCATAGCACCGGTGTAAACGCGCAGCGCCAGTCTCCTGAACGCGTAGTGCGGAGAAACTTAGCACAATTTCGCTCAAAAACTCACAAATTCTTCTTTGCTGAATGCTCCTAATGTTTTGAAAGGAAACAATGTCTCTTTTGAAATTTTTGATGGGCTTTATAGCCAAGTGGATTTTGGTTTAACTTTGAATACCCACTTTCTAATGTTTGAAGTCTTTTTCTTTATCACTGATACTCTTTGACACTTTTTGCATTGCAGGTTGCTGAAGTCATGAAATTTGGCTTTTCTTTTGCTCACTGAGGCTTGACATAATGGCTTTGAAAGCTTGGGATTAAATTATTACATATAGTAGCATAAAATTACATTTGAAAAAATAAAATAAATTACATAAGTGACTTTTCTATCAAAATGGCATTTTGATAAAAGTCTTCAAACTTGAAAATACAACCTCTGAAGTATAATGTGTTGAAATTTGGTACCGGAGGACAGGTGGTTCCCTAAGACTTTGATCTTTGGCCTAGGGAAAAGTGTCCAAAAGAATTTAATTTTTCTCCTAAAGTGACTTTATAATTTTTATAAAGTCAAATCTAATTTTAAAGTGACTTTAAGTGATAAAGTTACTAAAGTGACTTTATAAAGTTATAAATTCAAATCTAATTTAAAAGTGACTTTAAGTGATAAAGTTACTAAATTCTAATTTTAAAGTGAATTTAATAAAGTCAATGTAAAATTAGAAAGGAAAAGTGACTTTGGAAATAAATGACTAAGTGGGTCTTTATTAAAGTGGGGTGAATTAAAAATAGAAAGTGAGATTTAAATGAGCATTTAATCTCAGCCCTAGATCTCAATCTATTTCAGCCATTGGATTTAGGGATTCCCCAAAAGTCACTTAGGGTTAGGTTAAAGGAGGAAAAGGAGGAAAAGATCATTCATTCTTTCATGAGCAGATTGAGAGAAGGAGAGCAAGAGAACAAGGGAGATTTTTGGGCAGTGAGGAGAAGGAGGCAGCAGCTTGGCACACTTTCCAAGGCAGCATTTCAGCAAGATTGTACAGCTGAGTTAGCACAGTGAAAGGCAGAATTTTTGGGCACGGTTTTCTAGAAAAGGAGGCCGTACAGCAAGATTGGGCACAGAAATCGAGGCAGCAGAGGGCTGTTCCGTACAACAAAGTTCTGATGTGTTTTTGGCACGAAAATCGAGATTTTGGACAGCAACATTTATTGCTGTTTGCACAGATTTTGAGGAGGCCGTATAGCTGCATTTATTGCAGATTTTTGGGCACGAAAATCAAGGAGGACGTACAACATTTATTGCTGTTCTATTTTTGCTGTTTGCACATTTTCTGAGACGATGGTTAAGCACGGAAAACGAGATAAGTTGTAAAGTCTGTTTGCTGATTTTTTGTTGAATATTTCTCTCACTGTAAAAAGCATTTTCAAGAAATAAGAAGGAGCTTTCGAACTGGTTTTCCTCAAGAGTTCCCGGGGGTTTTTCCAGGGTCATGTTGACCAAAAATATATGTGTCAAAATGTGTGAATGAATGTTTTATGTGTGCTGATATTTATTTCTGCATTTTCCAGCATTCTGTAATTTTTCCAGAATTTGTGTTTTCAGCAAAATTTATTTTCCAGCTTGTTAAATGTATGGATATGGGGAAAGGGCATTTAATATTTTGGAGTAATAAGGTGAAGAAAACCGGGGTGGGAAAACAGAATTTTTACATGGTATCAAAGCGAGTCTTGAAAGAGCGAGTTTGAGACGGTAAGGAGAAAAATAGGCACTGATTTTCCTTATAAAATTCAGCAAGTTTGATTTTTTTTCACAAAGCGAAATTTTACAAATTTTACCTTTACTAGAGCGTGCTGTTTTCGGTTGCAGGACCTGGGGGATGTCTTTGGGGCCGAGGATGGAGGATAGGTTGGATGGGCATACCAATTACGGTGTTTGGAAGGAGGATACGAGTATTTTTTGAGAGGCGGAGATGCATTTTTGTCATAATGGTGCATGCACGGGAGACACAACGTGTCATCACGATACTGGTTGACATATAATAAAAAGAACAACAAGGGTAAGGGCGATTCTAGACGGAATCAAAGACCATTGCATTCCTCATGTGAGAGGAAAGAACCGGGGTGGGAAAACAGAAATTTCTACATGGTATCAGAGCTTGAGTGCTGAAAAAGCAGTTTGGGACAGCAAGGAGAAAAATACAGCCTGCTGATTTTTCACTCAGAAAATTCTAGCGAGCTGATTTTTTCACAAACAAAATTTTTACCTTTACTACAGCAGTGCTATTTTTTCAGTTTTAGGACAGCAGGATGTCTTTGGGACTGAGGGTGGAGGATAGGTTGGATGGGCATACCAATTACAGTGTTTGGAAGGAGAGAATGCAGAGTATCTTTGAGGAGGCGGAAGTCTGGGACATAATGGTGCATACCGCACAGGACCCTGTAAATGTGCCTACTGATGCTACTTAGTTGGCAACATATAATAAAAAGAACAACAAGGGTAAGAGACTGATTCTAGACGGAATCAAAGACCATTGCATTCCTCATGTGAGAGGAAAGAGAAATGCTCATGAGATGTGGACAACATTGACCAACCTCTACCAGAGTACCAATGAGAACCGAAAAATGGTCCTGAAGGAGAAGCTGAAGAACATTAAGATGGGTAAGACTGATAGTGCAGTTGGATATCTCACAAAGATTACTAATGTGAGAGATGAGTTGGCAGCGATTGGAGAGGCCATTCCACCCACTGAGTTGGTGCGGATTGCAGTGAATGGCCTCCCCAGTTCATGGATGAACTTTGCTGATGGGGTTTGTGCACGTGAGACCCTTTCCACATGGGAGAGGTTTTGGGATGATTGCATTCAGACAGAGATCAGGAAAGGTCAGCTTGGGGCAGCCAAGCCAGTTGAGCAGGATGAGGATGTAGCACTGTTGGCAGGACGCAAGAAAGGCAAAGGGAAGAAGCAGGCTTCCACAAGCAATGGTGGGGGAAAAGGCAAAGGTAAAGGTAAACAGGATAACTCACAGAAGGACTATTCCAAAGTGAAGTGTTGGAATTGTCAGAAGATGGGACACTATGCAGTTGTGTGTCCGGAGAAGAAGAAGAAGAAGGGGAAGAACTAGAGCATGGCAGCTTCAGCAGAGGTTGAGGACTTTGCAGATCGTTTTGACCGAGAGTTTGGGTTCACTGCGTGTGAGTCCTCTAGTGCGGGATCATCTGCCATAGAGGTTCAGAGGGAGCATGCTTTTCCCTCGATTAGCGGAGCATCTTCGGGTATCTGGTATGTGGACAGTGGGGCTTCACGTCACATGACAAGAGTCCGTGAGTACTTCTCAGAGCTTTCAGAGAGTGGCACTGATATAGAGGTAGTACTCGGTGATGACAGAGTTGTTAGAGCAGTCGGTGTGGGAACATTGACATTTCAGAGGGAGTCTAAACCTCCCTTGAAAGTGTCAGATGTTCTTTATGTGCCAGGGATGAGGAAGAACCTCATATCTGTCTCAACTTTGGAGGACAGAGGATATGAGGTACTGTTCAGGGGAGGACAGGTGTTGATGTATCCCAGGGGCACTCCAGCTGATTCAGCTAGAGTGATAGGTGTACGCCATGCAAAGGTGTACAAGTTTTCATTTCAGCCCCTTTTGGCATTGAGCAGTAGTACCGACAACAAAGCTAGCAGTTATGAGTTGTGTGAGATTTGGCACTGCAGGATGGGCCACATGTATCATGGAGCCTTGAGGACTTTGCGGGAGATCACTACAGGTGTGCCATATTTCAGTACTGATCACTTTGATACTTGCAGAGGATGTGAGATGGGCAAGTTTGCCAAATCCCCTTTTCCCAGCATTGACAGCAGAGCGACTGGGATACTTGATTTGATTCATTCCGATGTGAGCGGTTGGATGTGTCATGTTTCCTTGAGTGGATATGAGTACTATGTCTTATTCATTGATGATCACTCCAGGAGGACCTGGATCTATTTCTTGAAGACCAAGAGTGAGGTCTTCAAGCGATTTCAGGAGTTTAGAGATCTTGTGGAGACACAGACAGGTCGAAAGATCAAGTCCCTGAGGTCGGACAATGGGGGAGAGTACACCCTTGGAGAGTTTGTTGACTATTGTGCAGAGGCAGGCATTAGGAGGGAGTTCACTGTTCCTTACAACCCCCAGCAGAACGGGGTTGCAGAGAGGAAGAACAGATCCATCGGAGGGGCTGCCAAAGCCATGTTACATGATCAGGGGTTGCCATTGTTTTTGTGGGTAGAGGCCTGCAACACAGTTGTTTATTTGCAGAACAGGAGTCCGCATCGTGCCTTGGGGCACATGACTCCGGAGGAGGCTTTTTCTGGGAAGAAGCCTGATATTGGTCATCTTCGTATCTTGGGGTGCATTACATACTCCTACATACCCAAGGAGAAGAGGACCAAACTAGAGCCCACCGCAGAGAAGGGTATCTTTGTGGGCTACAGTGAGACCTCCAAGGCCTTTCGGATTTACATTCCTGCACAGAGGAAAGTTGTTGTCAGGCGGGATGTGAAGTTCGAGGAGGACAGGGCCTTTAGGAGGTCACAGGAGTTAGAGTATCTGGATCAGCCAGACCCTCAGCAGCAGTTGAGTCAGTCGCAGGGATCCAGTGGGCAGGGATCAGGAGGATCCGGAGGTACATCTATGACGATGTCAGGTCCGTCAGTGGGGAGTGGCTCGCAGAGTCAGAGGGGTGGTGCTATGGGCAGCACGCAGAGCAGTCCACAGAGCAGTTCACTGGGGAGTCCACCGATGGACAGTTCACACGGTACCTCAGCATCTACAGGTTCAGGTGCAGGCAGGAGGACAGCAGACAGACAGTCAGGAGTTCAGGCTCCTGATGTTGAGGAGGAGTTTTATTCTCCAGCGGGAGAAGTGTGCTTAGGGAAGAGGAAGCCCAAGTGGCTTCAGGACACCTTGAGAGATGCCACATCTGTTGCTGAGCCTAAGAGGCCGGTCAGAGAGAGCAGACCACCTGAGAGGTTTTGTAGCTATATGGCAATGGCTACCATCATCCTTGACTCTGAGCCTTCTAGCTATGAGGAGGCAGCTAGCCAGCAGGTCTGGAGAGAGGCCATGCAAGAGGAGTATTCTTCTATCATGAAGAATGATGTTTGGGAGGTGGTGCCGAGGCCCGAGGGCAAATCCGTGGTTACTTCCAGATGGCTTTACAAGGTAAAGCATGCTGCAGATGGCAGCATTGAGAAATTCAAAGCGAGGTTTGTGGCTAGAGGTTTCTCCCAGGTAGAGGGAGTTGATTATGAGGAGACCTTCGCTCCCGTGGCTCGATATACTTCGATTCGCTCCATTATATCGATAGCAGCAGAGATGGGTTGGAAGATCCACCAGATGGATGTGAAGACCGCATTTCTCAATGGCTTCATATAGGAGGAGGTGTACATTGAGCAGCCACAGGGCTTTAAGGTGCATGGGAAGGAGTCCCATGTGTGCAGACTGAAGGAGGCCCTTTATGGCCTGAAGCAAGCTCCCAGAGCTTGGTACTCCAGGATAGATACATACTTGCAGGGGATGGGTTTCACAAAGAGTGAGGCAGATCCGAACCTTTACTATATTGTGATAGGTGAGGAGCCTCTCATTCTGGTGCTGTATGTGGATGACTTAGTCATTACAAGTGCAGAGAGACTCATAGAGCACTGCAAGAGAGATCTTGCGGCAGAGTTTGAGATGAAGGACATCGGCTTGATGCATTACTTTTTGGGTTTGGAGGTGTGGCAGGAGGAGGGACATTTCTTCCTGGGGTAGGGGAAGTATATTGTGGACATCCTTGGCAGATTCCACATGGAGGATTTTAAACCCATGTCGACACCGATGATCACCAACTGGAAGAAGCTTCATGCTTCGGATTCTGAGTTGGTGGATCCCACATTGTACAGACAACTGATTGGTTCCTTGATGTATTTGGTCAACACTAGACCAAATATTTGTTTTGCAGTCAACACGATGAGTCAGTTTATGTGTGAGCCTAGGAAGGTTCATTGGGTGGCTGCAAAACACATTTTGCGGTACTTGCAGGGGACAGTGGATTATGGTCTGGACTACAGGCAGGGGGATGGAGTGAGATTGGCAGGTTACACTGATTCTGATTGGGCAGGTTGTGCTTCTGATAGGAAGAGCACTTCAGGGTGCTGTTTTTGGTTGGGTTCGGCAGTGGTGTCATGGTTCAGCCGGAAGCAGCAGTCAGTAGCATTGAGTTCAGCGGAAGCAGAGTATATGGCAGCCAGTCTAGCTAGTTGTGAGGCCATCTGGCTTCGCAAGATGTTGTTTGGCTTATTTGGTCAGCCGTTGAGACCTTCAGTGATTTACTGTGATAATCAGAGTTGCATTAAACTCACGGAGAATCCAGTATTTCATGACAGGTCAAAGCATATCGGGATCAAATATCATTTCATCAGAGACTATGTTCAGAAAGGAGCTGTGAAGCTTGAGTATATTCCCACCGATGAGCAGGTTGCAGATATTCTTACCAAAGCCTTACCACGGGGCAAGCATGTCTACTTCAGAGACAAGATGGGTGTGGTGAGGAACACCTTCCTCGGGAAGAGGGAGTGTTGAAATTTGGTACCGGAGGACAGGTGGTTCCCTAAGGCTTTGATCTTTGGCCTAGGGAAAAGTGTCCAAAAGAATTTAATTTTTTCTCCTAAAGTGACTTTATAAAGTTATAAAGTCAAATCTAATTTAAAGTGACTTTAAGTGATAAAGTTACTAAAGTGACTTTATAAAGTTATAAAGTCAAATCTAATTTAAAAGTGACTTTAAGTGATAAAGTTACTAAAGTCTAATTTTAAAGTGACTTTAATAAAGTCAATGTAAAATTAGAAAGGAAAAGTGACTTTGAAAATAAATGACTAAGTGGGTCTTTATTAAAGTGGGGTGAATTAAAAAATAAAAAGTGAGATTTAAATGAGCATTTAATCTCAGCCCTAGATCTCAATCTATTTTCGAGCCATTGGATTTAGGGATTCCCCAAAAGTCACTTAGGGTTAGGTTAAAGGAGGAAAAAGATCATTCATTCTTTCATGAGCGAGATTGAGAGAAGGAGAGCGAAAGCAAGGGAGATTTTTGAGGCGGTGAGGAGAAGGAGCGGCGACTTGGCACACTTTCCAAGGCTGGCATTTCGACAAAGACAATGTAAAGTCGAGTTAGCACATTGAAAGCGCGAAATTTTTGGGCACAGTTTTCTAGAAAAAGGAGACGGCGTACAGAAAGGCCGTATGCAAGATTAGGGCACGAAATCGAGGCGATGAGGGAGGCATTCCAGTACAACAAAGTTACTGCTGTGTGTTTTTGGCACGAAAATTGAGATTTTTGGATAGCGGCGTTTATTCTTGTTTGCATGATTTTGAGGAGGTACAGCACGTGTGCATTTATTGCAGTTACGGGCATGAAAATCGAGGACGTACAACATTTATTTGCTTTGTTCGTTTTCGTTTGCTTGCACATTTCCGGCGGTGGTTAAGCACGGAAAACGAGATAAGTTGTAAAGAATCAGTTTGCTGATTTTTTTGTTGAATATTTCTCGTGAAAAAGCATTTTCGAGAAATAAGGAGGAGCTTTTTGAAGCTGGTTTTTCTCCAAAAGAGTTGTGAGGGGTTTTTTCCGAGGGGTCATGTTGACCAAAAAATACGTGTCAAAATGTGTGAATGAGTCATTTTTATGTGTGCTGATATTTATTTCTGCATTTTTCCGACGATATCTGTAATTTTTCCAGAATTTGTGTTTTCAGCAAAATTTATTTTCCAGCTTGTTAAATGTATGGATATGGGAAAGGGCATTTAACTATTTTGGAGTAATTGTAGAAATTTATAGTTTCCCTCCCCGGTTTTCAGTTTTCACCTTATTACTCCAAAATAGTTAAATGCCCTTTCCCATAACCATACATTCAACAACTGGAAAAATAAATTTTGCTGAAAACACAAATTCTGGAAATTTTTTAGAATGCTGGAAAATGCAAAAATAAAAAACAGCAGTAACAAACAGCCATTCAACACATCATAAGACAGTAATTTTTGGTCAAGGTGACCCTGGAAAAGCCCCCTACAACTCTTGGGGAAAACCAGTTCGAAAGCTCCTTCTTATTTCTAGAAAAATGCTTTTTACAGTGAGAGAAATATTCAGCAAAATAAAAATCAGCAAACAGACTTTTACAACTTATCTCTTTTTCCATGCTTAACCACTGCCTCGGAAAATGTACAAACAGCGAAAACACAACAGCAATAAATGTTGTACGTTCTCCTCGATTTGCGTGCCCAGAAATCTGTAATAAATGCAGCTGTACGGCCTCCTCAAAATCTGTGCAAACAGCAATTAATGCTGTTGTCCAAAACCTCGATTTGCATGCCAAAACTGCTGCAAAACTCTGCTATATGGTACGGCCCCTTGCTGCCTCGATTTTCGTGCCAAATATTGTTGTACGGCTTGCTGTACAGCCTGCTGTACGGCCCTGCCATATGGCCTTGCTGTACGTCCTCCCTGCCTAGAAAACCGTGCCAAAAATCTGCTTGTTGTTTGCTAAATCTGCTGCACTTGTCTTGCTGAAATGTCTTGTTGAAATGCTGCCTTGGAATGCGTGCGAAGCTGCTGCCTCCTTCTCCTCACTGCCCAGAAATCTCCCTTGCTCTCTTGCTCTGCTTCTCCCAATCTGCTCATGAAAGAATGAATGACCTTTTCCTCCTTTTCCTCCTTTAACCTAACCCTAAGTGACTTTTGGGGAATCCCTAAATCCAATGGCTGAGATAGATTGAGATCTAGGGCTGAAATTAAATGCTCATTTAAATCTCACTTTCTATTTTTTAATTCACCCCACTTTAATAAAGACCCACTTAGTCTTTTATTTCCAAAGTCACTTTTTCCTTTCTAATTTTATATTGACTTTATTAAAAGTCACTTTAAAATTAGACTTTAGTAACTTTATCACTTAAAGTCACTTTTAAATTAGATTTGACTTTATAATTATAAAGTCACTTTAGGAGAAAATTAAATTCTTTTGGACACTTTTCCCTAGGCCAAAGATCAAAGCCTTAGGGAACCACCTGTCCTCCGGTACCAAATTTCAACACTCCCTCTTACCGAGGAAGGTGTTCCTCACCACACCCATCTTGTCTCTGAAGTAGACATGCTTGCCCCGTGGTAAGGCTTGGGTAAGAATATCTGCAACCTGCTCATCAGTGGGAATATACTCAAGCTTCACAACTCCCTTCTGAACATAGTCTCTGATGAAATGATATTTGATCCCGATATGCTTTGACTTGTCATGAAATACTAGATTCTCCGTGAGTTTAATGCAACTCTGATTATCACAGTAAATCACTGAAGGTCTCAACGGCTGACCAAATAAGCCAAACAACATCTTGCGAAGCCAGATGGCCTCACAACTAGCTAGACCGGCTGCCATATACTCTGCTTCCGCTGAACTCAATGCTACTGACTGCTGCTTCCGGCTGAACCATGACACCACTGCCGAACCCAACCCAAAACAGCACCCTGAAGTGCTCTTCCTATCATAAGCACAACCTGCCCAATCAGAATCAGTGTAACCTGCCAATCTCACTCCATCCCCCTGCCTGTAGTCCAGACCATAATCCACTGTCCCCTGCAAGTACCGCAAAATGTGTTTTGTAGCCACCCAGTGAACCTTCCTAGGCTCACACATAAACTGACTCATCGTGTTGACTGCAAAACAAATATCTAGTCTAGTGTTGACCAAATACATCAAGGAACCAATCAGCTGTCTGTACAATGTGGGATCCACCAACTCGAAATTTGAAGCATGAAGCTTCTTCCAGTTGGTGATCATCGGTGTCGACATGGGTCTACAATCCTCCATGTGGAATCTGCCAAGGATGTCCACAATATACTTCCCCTGTCCCAGGAAGAAATGCCCCTCCTCCTGCCACACCTCCAAACCCAAAAAGTAATGCATCAAGCCGATGTCCTTCATCTCAAACTCCGCCGCAAGATCTCTCTTGCAGTGCTCTATGAGTCTCTCTGCACCTGTAATTACTAAGTCATCCACATACAGCACCAGAATGAGAGGCTCCTCACCTATCACAATATAGTAAAGGTTCGGATCTGCCTCACTCTTTGTGAAACCCATCTTCTGCAAGTAAGTATATATCCTGGAGTACCAAGCTCTGGGAGCTTGCTTCAGGCCATAAAGGGCCTTCTTCAGTCTACACACATGGGACTCCTTCCCATGCACCTCAAAGCCCTGTGGCTGCTCAATGTACACCTCCTCCTGTATGAAGCCATTGAGAAATGCGGTCTTCACATCCATCTGGTGGATCTTCCAACCCATCTCTGCTGCTATCGATATAATGGAGCTGATCGAAGTATATCGAGCCACGGGAGCGAAGGTCTCCTCATAATCAACTCCCTCTACCTGGGAGAACCCTCTAGCCACAAACCTCGCTTTGAATTTCTCAATGCTGCCATCTGCAGCATGCTTTACCTTGTAAAGCCATCTGGAAGTAACCACGGATTTGCCCTCAGGCCTCCGCACCACCTCCCAAACATCATTCTTCATGATAGAAGAATACTCCTCCTGCATGGCCTCTCTCCAGACCTGCTGGCTAGCTGCCTCCTCATAGCTAGAAGGCTCAGAGTCAAGGATGTCGGTAGCCATTGCCATATAGCTACAAAACCTCTCAGGTGGTCTGCTCTCTCTGACCAGCCTCTTAGGCTCAGCAACAGATGTGGCATCTCTCAAGGTGTCCTGAAGCCACTTGGGCTTCCTCTTCCCTGAGCACACTTCTCCCGCCGAGAATAAAACTCCTCCTCCCCAACATCAGAGCCCGAACCTCGACCGTCCGTCTACCGTCCTCCCGCCCGCACCCGAACGTACAGAAGCCGAAGCACTGTGTGAACTATCCATCGCTGACCTCCCCAAAGGAATCGCTCCGTGACCGGCCCGCGTGCCGCCCATAGCACCGCCCTCCGACTCGCGAGCCACTCCCCACCGACGGACCTGACCATCGGGGCGCATGTACCTCCGGATCCTCCTGATCCCTGCCCACTGGATCCCTACAACTGATTCAGCTGCTCCTGAGGGTCTCGCTGATCTAGATACTCTAACTCCCGTGGCCTCCTAAAGGCCCTGTCCTCCTCAAACTTGACATCCCGCCTGACAACAACTCTCCTCTGTACGGGAATATAAATCTGAAAGGCCTTTGAGGTCTCACTGTAGCCCACAAAGATACCCTTCTCTACGGTGGGCTCTAGTTTGGTCCTCCTCTCCTTGGGTATGTAGGAGTATGTAATGCACCCAAAGATACGAAGATGACCAATATCAGGCTTCTTCCTAGAAAAATCCTCCTCCGGAGTCATATGCCCCAAGGCACGATGCGGACTCCTGTTCTGCAAATACACAACAATGTTGCAGGCCTCTGCCCACAAAAACAATGGTAACCCCTAATCATGTAGCATGGCTTTGGCAGCCCCAACGATGGATCCGTTCTTCCTCTCCACAATCTCGTTCTGCTGAGGGTTGTAAGGAACTGTGAACTCCCTCCTAATGCCTTTTTCGCACAATAATCAACAAAATCGCCAAGGGTGTACTCCCCTCCATTGTCCGACCTGACGGACTTGATCTTCCGACCTGTCTGAGCCTCCATAAGAGCTTTGAACTCCTGAAACCGCTTGAAGACCTCACTCTTGGTCTTCAAGAAATAAATCCAAGTCCTCCTAGAGTGATCATCAATGAATAAAACATAGTACTCATATCCACTCAAGGAAACATGAGACATCCGATCGCTCACATCGGTATGAATCAAATCAAGTATCCCAGTTGCTCTGCTGTCACTGCTGGGAAAAGGGGATTTGGCAAACTTTCCCATCGCACATCCTCTACAAGTATCAAAGTGATCAATACTGAAATCTGGCACACTGGTAGTGATCTCCCGCAATTTCCTCAAGGCCCCATGATACATGTTCCCCATCATGTAGTGCCAAATCTCACACAACTCTGAACTACTAGCTCTGCTGTCGGTACTACCGCTCAATGCCAAAAGGGGCTGAAATGAAAACTTTTACACCTTTGCATGGTGTACACCTATTACTCTAGCTGAATCAACTAGAGGGCCCCTAGGATATATCAACACCTGTCCTCTCTTGAACAATATCTCATATCCTCTTTCCTCCAATGCTGAGATGGATATGAGGTTCTTCCTCATCCCTGGCACATATAGAACATCTGACACCTTCTCAAGGAGGTTTGGACTCTCCTCGAAATGTCAATGTTCCCACACCGACGCCTCTAACGACTATCACCGAGTTCTCTCTCTACATCGTTGCCACTTTTCGAAAGTTTCCGAGAAGTACCTCACGACTTCGTCATGTGACGTGAAGCTCCATCGTCCACATACCGTATACTCCGAAGATGCCCGCTAATCGAGGGAAATGCATGCTCCTCCGAACCCGTGTAAGTGTAATCCCGCACTAGAAGACTCACACGCAATGAACCCAAACTCCCGTCAAAGCTCTCTGCAAAGTCCTCAACCTCTCACGAAGCCGCCATACTCGGTCTTTCCCCTTCTTCTTCTTCTCCGGATACACAACTGCATAGTGTCCCATTCTCCGACAATTCCAACACTTCACCTTGGAATAGTCCTTCTCCTTGTTCACCTGCTGCTTCCCTTTACCTTTGCCTTTGCCCCCACCACCACTTGTGGAAGCTTGCTTCTTTCCCTTGCCCTTCTTGCCCCTTGCTAACAATGCTACATCCTCATCCTCCTCAACTGGTTTGGCTGCCCCAAGCTGGTTCTTTCTGATTTCATTCTGTATGCAATCATCCCACAACCTCTCCCAAGTGGGAAGGGTCTCACGTGCAACAATCCCATCAACAAAGTTCATCCATGAACGGGGGAGGCCATTCACTGCAATCCACACCAACTCAGTGGGTGGAATGACCTCTCCAACTGCTGCCAACTCATCTCTCACATTAGTAATCTTTGTGAGATATCCAGCTACACTATCATTACCCATCTTAATGGTCTTCAACTTCTCCTTCAGGACCATTTTCCGGTTCTCATTGGTACTCTGGTAGAGATTGGACAATGTTGTCCACATCTCATGGGCATTTCTCTTTCCTCTCACATGAGAAATGCAATGGTCTTTGACTCCGTCTAGAATCAGTCTCTTACCCTTGTTGTTATTTTTATTATAAGCAACCAACTGAGTAGCATCAGTAGGCACAACAACAGGGTTCTGTGTGGTATGCACCATAATGTCCCAGACTTTTGCCTCCTCAAAGATACTCTGCATTCTCTCCTTCCAAACACTGTAATTGGTATGCCCATCCAACCTATCCTCCACCCTCAATCCCAATGACATCCTGCTGTCCTAAAACTGAAAAATAACACTGCTGTAGTAAAGGTAAAAATATTGTTTGTGAAAAAATCAGCTTGCTGGAGTTTTCTGAGTGAAAAATCAGCAAGTTGTATTTTTCTCTTTGCTATCCCAAACTGCACTTTAGCACTCAAGCTCTGATACCATGTAGAAATTTATAGTTTCCCACCCCGGTTTTCAGTTTTCACCTTATTACTCGAAAATAGTTAAATGCCCTTTCCCATATCCATACATTTAACAAACTGGAAAATAAATTTTGCTGAAAACACAAATTCTGGAAATTTTTCAGAATGTTGGAAAATGCAGAACAAAAAATCAGCGAGCATAAAAACAATCATTCACACATTTGAGACAGATATTTTTGGTCAACATGACCCTGGAAAAACCCCCTACAACTCTTGGGGAAAACCAGTTCGAAAGCTCCTTATTTCTGGAAAATGCTTTTACAGTGAGAGAAATATTCAGCAAAAGAAAAATCAGCAAACAGACTTTTACAACTTATCTCGTTTTCCGTGCTTAACCACCGCCTCGGAAAATGTGCAAACAGCAAAAACAGAACAGCAATAAATGCTGTACGTCCTCCTCGATTTGCGTGCCCAGAAATCTGCAATAAATGCAGCTGTACGACCTCAAAATCTGTTCAAACAACAATTAATGCTGCTGTCCAAAACCTCGATTTGCGTGCCAAAACCACTGCAAAACTCTGCTGTACGGTACAACCCCTTGCTACCTCGATTTCCACGCCCAATATTGCTGTACGGCCTGCTATACGGCCTTGCTGTATGGCCTTGCTGTACGGCCTCCCTGCCTAGAAAACCGTGCCAAAAATCTGCCTTTTACTGTGTTATCTCAGCTGTACGGTCTTGCTGAAAATGTCTTGCTGAAGTGCTGCCTTGGAAAGTGTGCCGAGCTGCTGCCTCCTTCTCCTCACTGCCCAGAAATCTCCCTTGCTCTCCTTCTCTCAGTCTGCACATGAAAGAATGAATGACCTTTTCCTCCTTTAACCTAACCCTAAGTGACTTTTGGGGAATCTCTAAATCCAATGGCTGAAATAGATTGAGATCTAGGGCTGAGATTAAATGCTCATTTAAATCTCACTTTCTATTTTTTAATTCACCCCACTTTAATAAAGACCCACTTAGTCATTTATTTCCAAAGTCACTTTTCCTTTCTAATTTTACATTGACTTTATTAAAGTCACTTTAAAATTAGACTTTAGTAACTTCATCACTTAAAGTCACTTTTAAATTAGATTTGACTTTATAACTTTATAAAGTCACTTTAGTAACTTTATCACTTAAAGTCACTTTAAAATTAGATTTGACTTTATAAAAATTATAAAGTCACTTTAGGAGAAAAATTAAATTCTTTTGGACACTTTTCCCTAGGCCAAAGATCAAAGCCTTAGGGAACCACCTGTCCTCCGGTACCAAATTTCAACAGTAATAAGGTGAAACTGAAAACTGGGGTGGGAAAACAGAAATTTTTACATAATGAAACCATTGTGATGATCTTATTTCAATCCCTCTCATATATGTACTGACCTCATTGGAATGAAAGAGTGACCTTGATAAATGCAAAACCCTAATGACTTAATGAAAGTGCTTTTTTGACCTAATTTTGAATGAGATTTTGATTTAAAAAACTTTCAAGTGAAAACATAGCATTTTCATATGTTTTTATGCTCAAAGGAACATGGGAATGAGTTAGCAATATGAATCTTGGAGGGAGAAAAAGTTTATTTGACAAGGACAACTACCAGCGGAGCAAATTTATGTCATGACCTAACGGAATGATAAAAAAATTATTCAGTATAGGACACCTAAGATGCACATGCAAATGTGTTTTTATCCCTGGTGGAAGTATACCAATACTGACACTAACAGAGGGGACGCAAAGACAGTGAGGGGCAGAGACAATGAGTCCAGAGGAGGATTTCCAGATCCAGAGAGGCAACAACAAGTGACAGAGGTATTCCACAGTAGAAGCTACGCAAATGATGCAGTGAGCAGTCCGATTTCGCTGAGAAGGAGATCAATTTAGCTTCCAAACGTCGGGAAAGTCTTCTAGAGGTCTGGAGAGTCACTTCCAGCAACAGAGTCACGCAAGGCGGCTTGATCAGAGAGGGTTTCCAGCCACACGTGTGAGGGTCTGCGTAGAAGTAGCGTAGAAGGGCCTACGCAAGGGTTGGACGACCAATTTTCAGAGGGAGCCAAGTGTCGGGATTGCTTGTGGCAATGTTTTAAAAACCGGAACCGGTGACCGGACCGGTGGCCTAATGAACCGGGTTTCTAACCAGAACCGGTCTAACCGGGAGCGGTCAGATGCCAATGAACCGGTTTTAAAAAAATACATTAAATAATTATTTTTTTAATAAAAAAAACTATTTTTAAGATTTGCAACCATGATTCCAAGCCAATAGAGACAAAATATGTAAAGTTTTCTCATTTATATACCATGCAAAGGTGAATATATCAAAATGGCACCGAGTGCAATGAGGCTCCAAATGGCCCATAAAGTCCAAAAACAATGCTACAAGCTATGAGGCCATTGGCATAATACAAGACTACATATTAGTGATCAACAACATGATCACTCCTCATCATGATCAAAATCATCACCACTACTAGACAAGGGATCATCAACATGAGCTACATAAATAATATGGCTCAAAGTTTGAGGACTCCTAAAACTCCTCTACAATTTTAGTAGTAGTAGTACTAGCAAAAATAGACATCAAAACTACAAATCACTCAGCAACATGGTCTCTCATGAAACTCATCATTGATTCATCGCTACTAGAAATGGGATCATCAACAAGAGATACATAAACATCATCTAGCTCAAAGTCTTCAGACTTGGATTGCTCAACCTTATAACATGATAGAAATTGAAAAAGTTTAACATGCCTAACCAATGATTTTGTTTTCAGTGAAGGGTTCATTTCCTCAACCTTAAAATTGGATAGAAAAAGATTAGCATGTCTAACTAGTTGTTTAAATGTTTTCCTTTGATTGAAGGGTACATCAAGGTTCTTAAAGGACTTCATGCTCTTGATCAAATGCCAATATCATACCCTTACACATGATAGAATCAAATGGGAACATTGCAAATTCCCAAACCATGAAACCCTAAAAACCATTAAGTCTGCTGAATTTTGAGTGAAACCTAAAATTCTAGTTTCTCCATATGAAATCCAATGAGGTCGAAACCACTCTTAAACATCCTGAGTCATTTCATGGTAATGTTAAAAATTTAAGTAAAAGGATGAAAATGAATTTAACATTACCATGAAATGTCAATGCTTCCCTTACCTCCACATCAGCCCTAAAACTCATTTCTGGCCGTGCGTGGGTCCACATAGGGAAAGAGTAGCTAAATGAACCCTCCCATTAGCTCCAAATCAGCCCTAAAACATAACTGTCGCTGAAAATGTGGGTCCACGGATGAGTTAGCACCTAACCGGCCGGTTAGGTCCGGTTTTTCTCAAAAATTGGCGAAGGGTGGTGTTTGGCCGGGTTTTTTGGCCGGTTTCAACCGCCGAGCAGTCTAACCGGCCGGTTTTTAAAACACTGGCTTGTGGAGAGAGAAATTTTCTCTCTAATTATTATTTGTCGGATATTCTCTGATTGGATAGTTAGCTGGGCATCCATTGATTGTACTAAGAATTTCTCACTACTGCAAAATATTAAAACCCTCATCTGCTGCATAAAATTAAAACCCTCATCTGCTGCACCGGTTTTCCCGCAATGGGATTTTCCAGGGACATTTGTCCAAAAATTGATGTGTCAAATTTTTATTGTGCGCTAACATTTTCTCAGTTTCAGTTTATTTCCGCAATGCTTTATTTGTGAAGAAATTACAGTGATTAATTCGATATTTTTCCATAACAAAATAAACTGCATAATTTATTCATTGAGAAGAATTTTCAATTAATTCCAGTTGCTGCATTTCAAGTGAATTTTCACACATTTAAGTGGACCAAACCTGGATGTTAAGGGTATATTAGTACTTCAAACAATGATCACCTTTTGATATCTAACTAGACCAAGTCCCGTAAAGGTGTTCGCTTGTAATATTCCCTCTTGGAAAATATCCCAAAATAACACTAAGTTTTTCTGAGTTTAATGAAATTTCTCAATGAGGAGTTTTATCAAACATTTTGATGGAAAACTGCTGTAAGTGCATTTTAATAAGCTCCACAACAATTTGAGATACACTGTGATAGGAAATGCCTCTAAATACTTCTCAGTCAGCCATAAATTATATCCAGTACTTTCATAATTAATTTAAACCACCACTATGCACATTACATCAGTCAATAGGAACAATTTTATCCACTGGAAACAACTAAGAAAAATACCAGCAACACATCTATTAATTTCTGAACTTGTAAATATGAGTACACAGTGCAAAATAGTAGAGAACCTGGAATCTGCTACAGCTCATTAATGCCACTGGCACTGTCCCAATAATTAAGTGGATATTCTCTAATGTTCAGCCCAAGTACAGTGTGAACGAACAGCCTCACAACAGGGAACTTGACTTCAGTATAACAGTGGCAATGGTGCCATACACAAACCAGTAAGAGGGAAGCAAGTCAACCTTTCAATAGCAAATGATTATGGACTCCAAGAACACTAGATTCGACCTCCCTTCTTTTGGTAATGTCCACGACCAGCAAGCAAATGAAACTGAGCTCTGGTATCTATGTTCTGGGTAGAGGTTTGACCGCTAGAGAACCTGAACTCGTCCTCCCTTTTCTCTGCTATAAATCCTTCCCTTTTGATAAATAAATTGGCCACCAAGAGAATAATGTAGACGCTTCCCTGTAAATAAGGCTGAGTGAGGATCCTAGGACAGTCACACGTCCTCTGAAATCTTTAGTGCCAAAGATCTGGATTGGAAGGCCACTGAATATTAAATTTCCTTGTCAAATTGAACTGGAAGAGAATTGATCCTTGGATTCAGATTTCAGTCTCCAACTGTTAGAGAAGAATTCGATCTGACAAAAGATCACACAGCCCCTCTAAATAAAATAATTCGGCCTGGAGTTTAGATGGAAATTTGATCTCCTTATTACACAACTTGGCCTTGGTAATTTGTGTAGAAATTTCTGAATCTTAATTCTTATGCAGAAATTATTTTTGTTAATCAGGTTAAGCTTCTCCTACTTATACAAGTTATCAACTGAATAAATTCAAGTTAACATCAAAGCAAAACACATAACAGATCTCTACCAATTCAAATCTAGAATAAGCACATGCACACATAGACAAAGTGACACAGTTATTTCTGGACAAACTGTTCCCGGAAAAACCCAATGTAGAAAAACCGGTCCCCGGTCACTGAGGGCTCTATTATTAAGAATATTTCTGAATACACAACTCTGGGTTCCAGATCTGGAAAACCCTACAGAGAAAACTCTAGATCTGTAGCACCTGGCTGATCTAAGACCAACAATACTGATTGATCCACACCCTCAAACGGGATTTACAGAACTCAGCCAGATCTAGGCCTAGAAACCCCAAATCTGCCCCTGAAAGACACTGTGTTAGCCTCTGAAGGCCTCCAAATGCTCAGCGCTGTCACTGGAAGGGACCGTGTTACCCCAGACTGGGTGACACAGTCACTACGCTGCCCCTAAGGGTCTCTGCGTAACCCCTGAAGGGTTTCCTGAAAATCACGCTGTCCTTGCTGCTGCTGCCTTTATCTGCGCTGTCTTTCCTGATCACATCTCTGCTTCTTGTGTATTCTAGACCCCGGGATCAGATCATCGCCTTGGTCTAAATTCCCCTCTCTACAACTGAAACACTTGAGAATTCTTAGCAACCCCACCCTAGAATCTCAGCTTAGCTTTAGTGTCTGCCTCTGTGTGCCTTACAAATGACCCCAAGCCTTTCCTTTATACTTTTCTCATTGACAAATAAACAACCAAGATTAAATCTTTAATCAATCGCTAAGATTAAAAGAAAGTTTGATCCGTGTGACTTAAGACAATTTCATCACATGTTTAATTAAATTCACTTTAATTATTCTATTTTCCTTAAGTTTTAACTTAGGAAATACATTAAAATAATTAATTAATTTAATATCTCCTAAACCAGATGAAATTTCCCAAATCCATTTGTGGGTCTTTTAGATCAGGTGAACTCTAGTCGTTCCTCAAAATTTGGGATCTAGAGCACAACTGATGCTACCCCAAATACACAAAATCTCAACACTCCCTCTTAGCATCAAGGGTGTGCTCTAGCAATACATCACACTTATGCATTTCATGATTTTGGGCACTGGTTTTGTGCTGCTGAAGCTTGGCCTCCTGCCACTCAACTCTGCACTACTGCTGCCCATGACTCTGCCACTGTCACTGCAACCACTGTACTGCAGCTCCCTCTCAATATGCTGCATTTATGCTGCTCATAGCACTGTCACTGCTGATCTGCTGCACTGCAACTTCAATTGTTGATAGAATCAACTGAATCTTCTGCCCAACCTTTGACAGACAAGTCAGATGGGCTGCATCCTCATCACTGAAGCTCCATAGGCTACAGATCTGTGCTGGCATCTAAATAACGATGCATAGCTACAGCTCTGCCTGTGTAATCAGACTCCCTCTGCATTACTGAAGTCACATCAGCTCCTTGTGCTGAAATCTATCACGTTGTTGCTGCACTGCGATGTCCCTCTCAAGCTCTCTGCGCTGCCGTAGCTCTGCATTGCGTAAGCAGTACTGCACTGTGCTGCTGAAGTCACATTAGCCTCTGTGCTGCTACTGCTTCTACGTTGCTGCTGCTATGCTCTGTGCTGCTCCTCCCAGCCTCCAGATCTACCTCTGTTTATGCCTCATCTGTGATCTATGCACCCACTGCTCCACTTGTCCTGCTACTGTCTTAATGCTGCCGTAGCTCGCTTGTGATCCAAGAGATGAGCTGCTCAAGGATCCCGCCTCACTTCCATGTGGCTTCTCTACATGTCCATGTCAACCCACCTTCGTGGTTCATGAGCACTCATGGCTACATCATCTCCCGATCTATCATCTGCCACCGCTGCTTTGGAAGAAGATGCTTCCTTGTCCTTCTTCTTTTCTGGACAATGGTTGGCAAAATGTCCCATTTCGCCACACTGGAAGCACTTGATCTTAGAAAGATCCTTATTTTTCTTCGGCTGCTTCTTTGATGCCAAGGCTGCATCTTCCTCCTCTTCCTTCTTTACTTTTCTCATCCCAGGGCTGTGCTGCTTCTTGGTGAATCTGCGTAGTTCTTCTTGCCGCAGGATTGACCACAAGCTGTCCCAATCTGGGAGGTCCGCTCTGCCCAAGATACTTTGGACAAAGGTTTCCCACTCATCCGTGACTGCATTGAGGGTAATCCTGATTATCACTGCATCATCTACGGTTGCACTTGTTATAGTCAGTTGATCCCTGATTGACTACAATCTGAAGAGGAAATGCTCGATGTCTACTCCCTTGGTCATCATGAATGACCTCATTTGGGCCTCCAACAACATCTTTCTTTGCACTGATTTTCCCTCATATAAAAAAGTCATGGCCTTCCACATCTCATTAGCTGTCCTCTTCTTAGCTATGTGTGGCACAATATGATCCTTGATACTGTCCATTATCAGCCACTTGGCATGCCCAACAACTTCTCTATGCTTCCGTGGGAGATCCGCATCTGTCGGCTTGGCCAGGGTCTGCTCTGCATGATCTCTTAGACCATATGCCTCTAGGACAATCAGGATCCTAGCTTTCCATACCGAAAAGTTTAAGAGACCCTCTAGCCTATCCTTATCACGCAGTCCATGAGGAGCCATCTGCTCAGAATGTGTCGGAGCTCCTCTCTATGCTAGAGATCTGGATCTAGGGTCCTTTACAAACTGGGCACCCTCTGCTCCCTCTGACACTTGATTTCTCTCCTTGGAAATCTAGCAAATCAACTATGATCCAGCTTCTGCTTTGATCCTCTGATCAAACTGCAAGTTTCCTTTGGCAAGAAACTCTCTGAGAAGCTGATCTCTTCCCAAACTTTGTCACTTGTGCTAAGGTTAAAAATATGAAAACTTCAGAAGTTTAATCCTACCAGCTCTTCTGAATTTCTGCAACTTTTCTGCAGAATTTTTTTGGATTTGACAGATTCAGATCTGAATCACACTGGCTGGCTTCAGACCCAACCAGCGCTGTTTCTGAGATGCCTCTGCGTAGTAATTGCGTGGGCTTGCTAGGACACAACGCTGGACAACGTCACCTTTCCCTTTGCGTGAATCTCCTCCTGAAAACTGCGCTGTCCCTTCGGATCTGATTTTTTGCTGCCTTTCCAACTGCTTTTTGTAGCTAGATCCTTCAGATTATTCAGCTGGTGACCCTTCTAGATCTGTAATTGCTATGATACCATGTAGAAATTTCTGAATCTTAATTCTTATGCAGAGATTTTTTTTTGTTAATCCGGTTAAGCTTCTCCTACTTATACAAGTTATCAACTGAATAAATTCAAGTTAACATCAAAGCAAAACATATAACAAATCTCTACCAATTCAGATCTAGAATAAGCACATGCACACATAGACAAAGTGACACAGTTATTTCTGGACAAATTGTCCCCGGAAAAACCCAATGTGGGAAAACCGGTCTTTGGCTGTTGGAGGGCTCTATTATTATGAATATTTCTGAATACACAACTGTGGGTTCAAGATCTGGAAAACCCTATAGAGAAAACTCTAGATCTGCAGCACCTGGCTGATCTAAGACCAACAATACTGACTGATCCACACCCTCAAACGGGATTTACAGAACTCAGCCAGATCTAGGCCTAGAAACCCTAGATCTGCCCCTGAAAGACAGTGTGTTAGCCTCTGAAGGCCTCCAAATGCCCAGCGTTGTCACTGGAAGGGACTGTGTTACCCCAGATTGGGTGATGCAGTCACTACGTTGCCCCTAAGGGTTTCTCTGTAACCCCTAAAGGGTTTCCAGAAAATCACGTTGTCCTCGCTGCTGCTGCTGCTGCTGTTGCCGTCTGCTGCTGCTACTGCTGCCTTCCTCCGCGCTGTCTTTCCTAATATCTTCTTTGCTTCTTGTGTATTCTATACCCCGGGATCAGATCATCCCCTTGGTCTAAATTCCCCTTTCTGCAACTGAAACACTTGAGAATTCTTAGCAACCCCGCCCTAGAATCTTAGCTTAGCTTCAGTGCTCTGCCTTTGTGTGTCTTACAAATGACCCCAAGCCTCTCCTTTATACTTTTTTTGTTGGCAAATCAACTGCCATGATTAAATCTTTAATCAATGGCTAAGATTAAAAGAAAGCTTGATCCGTGTGACTTAAGACAATTTCATCACATGTTTAATTAAATTCACTTTAATTATTTTATTTTCCTAAGTTTTAATTTAGGAAATACATTAAAATAATTAATTAATTTAATATCTCCTAAACTAGATGAAATTTCCCAAATCCATTTCTGGGTCCTGTAGATCAGGTGAACTCTAGTCCTTCCTCAAAATTTGGGACCTAGAGCACAACTGATGCCACCCCAAATACACAAAATCTCAACAATTTGCTCCAGGATTTCAGCGCTCAAAGCAATGATAATTCGGCCTTCTTGGAGAGATAAGATTGGCCCTTGAAGAATTTGATCTTCTCGACACTGAAAGCTTGCCTTCTTGCAATAAAAATTTTGATCCACAAGATGAAGCTCTTCTGCAAATAAATCCAAATAGATCTTCGAAACAAATACTGAAACCAATCCAACTAGGGTGGCAAATATTGTCCACTGAAGAAGGAGAAAATCTAGCTAGGTGGCAAGAGATCCACCGAAACTAGGGTGAGAGCTTTCACTTGAAACACTCTATTTGAAACTTGCTTGAGTTTCTCTTCAATAATAATGAGAAATGATCCACTAGGATAGAATGAATGGCAAATGATCCCCAACCTCCTTTTATTAAATATCAATTAGTTTTCCCAAGCTTTTTGACTCCCTTTGAATATCATTTTATTGGTGGGGGTCACTTTCCACTGACAACTTTTTGCCACCCTTTCTAATAAAATAATATTTGCCCATTTTTTATTAATATCACCAAAATTGGGCAAAACTCCTTAGCGATTTCCATGCTCACAAAATTGGGGATATTAAATCCCTACCTTGATAGAGGTGGCTAAAAGTCAACCCTATTAGGTGTAATGTCCTCTTCCAATTAATTGGCCAAGGGGGGATGAAATAGCCTATCCAGCCCCATTGGCTATGTTGAAAATAGTACTAAGCAGAGGTGTTATTAGGATTTTATCCCTTTTAGCCTAGTGAGCACATTAATGGCTTTTGTCTTGATGACATTTATGAGTTATATTAATGTCATGGTGGGAAAAGGTACTTAATAGTGTTGTGCCATCATCATGTACTTTTTCTAATATTAAAGTCACTTGTACCTTATAAAGTGACTTTATGTTAAAAGTACTAAGTGTACTTTTCTAATATTAAAGTGAGGAGAAAAATCACTTTATGAGAGAAATTAAAAAGGTACAACTTAAAAAAGGTACTAGGAGACTTTTAAGTGATGGGGCAATGTATGAGAGGGGGGGGGGGAATGTATGAGAGAAATGATCTCAACCACACATTTTGAGATTTGAGGATGAAATCTCAACCACAGGATCCTAGGTTTAGGAATTCAATAATTTCCAAGGAGACAAAAGAGGAAAAGGGAAGCTCATTATTCATTTCACACTTGAGAGAGCATGAGGAGAAGAGAACAGAGGAGAAAACTTCAAGGAGAGGAGTGTTGATTTGGGGTAGCATCGGATGTGCTCAAAGTCTCAAATTTTGTGGAGAGGCTTAAACACACATATTCTAGATAACCTAGAAATCGCTTGGTGAACTTCCACTCGGATTGTATTCTATAAAAATAATTAATTATTTTTAAAGGGACCCTAATCTAAACTTAGGAAAATAAAATAATTAAAGTGTATTAATAGAATATGAGTGAGAATGATCTAGAATACATGGATCAAGTCAAAAGTTAATCTTAGCTATTGATTAGAGATCTAATCTGGGCCGTTGAAGTCTCAACGAGAAGATTATAAGAATGACTTGAAGGGTCATTTGGAAATGACATTGTGGAGACACAAAGAATCTAGAGATCGAATTTTTCTGACGAAGTACTCGGAAGAAAATCATATCTAAGTGATTCTTGATTGCAGTGAGGGGCAGTCGATCCGGTTGGAATATTTCCCGAGTTGGAGAGTACACAGCAGCAGAGACAGAGAGAGCCACAACAACAACAGAGATCCAGTGACGCATGCTTACGCAGTCACTGCGCAGAGCTAGAGGGAAAGACGTTTTCCTGCTAAGGAGACAGCGTAGAGCCAGAGTCAGATCCCGGAGAGATTTTCCGGAGGGCCAGTAGGCTTCAGTCTCTAGCCAGCAGTGAGACCAGCTCAAAGGAAGAAGGGTGGTCGTACTTGCAGCGTAGAGCCTGCATGGGTGACACAGTCACTGCGCAGAGGCAGCGCAGGGCAGTCCAGCGTTGGTGTAGATCAGTGCCAGTCTCCCGTGGAGGAGTGAGGTTTGTCTCACGAGATCTCTTCTGTCAGTTTCTTTGTATGATTTGACAGTCTCATCAATCATAGATTTGTACTTAGAATTTACTGAATAATAACATAAATCCTCAGATCTGTTGCACCAGTTTTCCCACATTAGATTTTTTTGGGGACATTAGTCCAAAAATATTTGTGTCGAATGGTTGTGTGATCTATGTGTGTTCAGATTTGTTTCCGCACTTGTATTTCTTCCGCAGTTTAATTGTGTAGGCTATAGTGAATGGATTTTGATATTTACTTGTAGAACACAATAAATAATTTGTTAAGTAAATAACGAATAGAAGACTTTCCATCAGCTGCTGCAATAGGAGTCCTGAGTTTGAAGAAATTTTCACATGGTATTAGAGCTTGTTTAAGCTGAGTGCAATCGAGACAAAGAACAAATCCAACATTGAAGCAGAAGCTGGGGATCAAAGGGCTGCGTAAGCAGCAGATCGATTTCCCAGTGAAGTGTGCAGTCCAAGCCAGGAGGGCTAGATTAACAAGGAAAATCTCTCTCTGAGTAAGCCAACAGAGAGGTAGGATTGTTCAAGATTGCTGTTTGTTCGAGGCAGAGGAAGCAGCACAACAGATCTACGCAGATCAACAGCTGGAAGGATGCAATTGACTGCGCAACAGTGATTGCTGGTGTAGAGCGCCAGGAAGCATAGCTGAAACACAGTTTTGGGGATTTCTGACCACAGTGAGTTTTCTTGCCCAAGAAACTCAGATTCCCCGTGCAGTAGCAGCAGATTTTGTGGCTTGCTCCATTAGGAGTGCATAAATCTAGTTGCACAGAGGGTGAGAGGTAGCAGATCGACAACGTTTGGGTGAGATGGCAGCCAATGGGTTGCGTGACCAGGAGCAGTTGGAGGGTGCCTCCAACTATGTAATTTGGAAGGCAAGGGTCTCCTTCCTTCTAGATGAGCATGACCTCAAGCACTTTATCAAAAGTGCTCAGGCTGAACCGATGGATGAAACACCATTAAGGGCCTTCAAGAAGAATATGGAAAGGCCAAGCGGTTGATCCTCGTTGGAGTGAAGGATCATATTGTTTCTCTCATCTAAGCCAAAGGAATGGCCAAGAAGATGTGAGATGTGTTGGCGACGCTATATCAGGGGTCTTCCGAGCAGGGGAAGATGTTTTTGGAGTTGAAAATGCAGACCACCAAGATGCAAAAAGGAGAACATGTTGATCCATTCCTGTCTAGACTTCAGGAAAACCGAGATCAACTGGGAGCTGTGGGAGCAGCTCCTCAGGCCACAGAGATGGTCAAACTTGCCTTAAATTCCATGCCCGAAGACTATCAAGTCTTTGTCAAGAGTATCCTGGGCATAGAGAATTTGCCGGGCTAGAAATCGATGTGGGCAGCTCTTCAGCAAGAAGAGATGAGGAGAGATTTACTCAAGTGTCAACTTGAGAGCAGCAGTAGTAGTGGTTCGAAAGTAAAGAAGGACGAGAATGAGAATGCAACCCTTACATCAAAGGGATAGCAAGAGCAGTGCAGGAGGAAGAAGGATCTATCAAAGATCAAATGCTTCCGGTGTGGCGAGATGGGACATTACGCCACACAGTGTCCTCTCAGAACAAAGGACAAGGATGAGAAGCATGATCCTCAAGCCGGAGCAACAAAGATAGAGGAGTTTGCTATGATTGCTCATATACCTCTAGGAGGGAGATGGGCTGATTTGTATTTGTAGACCCAGAGATCTACAAGATGGACAGGATCCTTAAGGATTCCACCTCTCGGATCATCACCTTGTTATGGGAGCCCAAATTCAAAAGTAGTAGGATGGACTAGTGCCAGTTGGTGCAGAGGAGTGCTGAAGTGACAACGCAGTGGTTAGCAACGCCAGAGTTTGAGTAGCACAAAGCATTGTTGCAGTAGCGCAGAGGGACGCAGTGTAGAGCAGTAGCTTCAGAGAGGCAACGCAAAGGCTAGCAACAGTTAGATCTTAATCACCGAGATGCAGTATACTTGTCCATTTTTGGAGAAATGATCTCAACCACACCTCTTGAGATTTGAGGATGAAATCTCAGCCACTGGATCCTAGTTTTAGGTATTCAATCTTTTCCAAGGAGACAAAAGAGGAAAAGGGAAGCTCATTCTTCATTTCACACTTGAGAGAGCATGAGGAGAAGAGAAGAGAGGAGAAAACTTCAAGGAGAGGAGTGTTGATTTGGGGTAGCATCGGATGTGCTCTAAGTCTCAAATTTTGTGGAGAGGCTTAAACACACGTATTTTAGATAACCTAAAAATCGCTTGGTGAAATTCCACTCGGATTGTATTTTATAGAAATAATTAATTATTTTTAAAGGGACCCTAAGTCTAAACTTAGGAAAATAAAATAATTAAAGTGTATTAATAGAATATGAGTGAGAATGATCTAGAATACATGGATCAAGCCAAAAGTTAATCTTAGCCATTGATTAGAGATCTAATCTGGGCCGTTGAAGTCTCAACGAGAATATTATAAGAATGACTTGAAGGGTCATTTGGAAATGACATTGTGGAGACACAAAGAATCTAGAGATCGAATTTTTCTGACGAAGAAGTGCTCGGAAGAAAATCAGATCTAAGTGATTCTTGATTGCAGCGAGGGGCAGTCGATCCAGTTGGAATATTTCCTGAGTTGGAGAGTACACAGCAGCAGAGACAGAGAGAGCCACAACAACAGCGCAGATCTAGTGACGCAGTGCTTACGCAGTCACTGCGTAGAGCTAGAGGGAAAGACGTTTTCCTGCTGAGGAGACAACGCAGAGCCAGAGTCAGATCTCAGAGAGATTTTCCGAAGGGCCAGTAGGCTTCAGTCTCTAGCTAGCAGTGAGACCAGCTCAAAGGAAGAAGGGCAGTTGTACTTGTAGTGCAAAGCCTACGTGGGTGACGCAGTGACTGTGCAAAGGCAGCGCAGGGCAGTCCAGCCTTGGTGCAGATCAGTGCGAGTCTCCCGTGGAGGAGTGAGGTTTGTCTCACGAGATCTCGTCTGTCGGTTTCTTTGTATGATTTGACAGTCTCATCAATCATAGATTTGTACTTAGAATTTACTGAATAATAACATAAACCCTCATATCTGCTGCACAGGTTTTCCCACATTGGATTTTTTTGGGGACATTAGTCCAAAAATATTTGTGTCAAATGGTTGTGTGATATATGTGTGTTCAGATTTGTTTCCGCACTTGTATTTCTTCCGCAGTTTAATTGTGTAGACTGTAGTGAATGGATTTCGATATTTACTTGTAGAACACAATAAATAATTTTTTAAGTAAATAACGAATAGAAGACTTTCCATCAGCTGCTGCAGTAGGAGTCCTGAGTTTGAAGAAATTTTCACATGGTATTAGAGCTTGTTTAAGCTAAGTGCAGTCGAGACAAAGAACAGATCCAACATTGAAGCAAAAGCTGGGGATCAAAGGGCTGCGTAAGCAGCAGATCGATTTCCCAATGAAGTGTGCAGTCCAAGCCAGGAGGGCTAGATCAATAAGGAAAATATCTCTCTGATTAAGCCAACAGAGAGGTAGGAGGAAGTAGCACAACAGATCTACGCAGATCAACAGCTGGAAGGATGCAATTGACTACGCAACAATGATTGTTGGTGCAGAGCGTCAGGAAGCGTAGCTGAAACACAATTTTGGGGATTTCTGACCTCAGTGAGTTTTCTTGCCCAAGAAACTCAGATTCCCCGTGTAGTAGTAGCAGATTTTGTGGCTTGCTCCATTAGGAGTGCGTAAATCCAGCTGCACAGAGGGTGAGAGGTAGCAGATCGACAACGTTTGGGTGAGATGGCAGCCAATGGGTTGCGTGACCAGGAGCGGTTGGAGGGTGCCTCCAACTATGTAATCTAGAAGGCAAGGGTCTCCTTCCTTCTAGATGAGCATGACCTCAAGCACTTTATTGAAAGTGCTTAGGCCGAACTGTTGGATGCAACACCATTGAGGGCCTTCAAGAAGAATATGGCAAAGGCCAAGCAGTTGATCCTCGATGGAGTGAAGGATCATATTGTTTCTCACATCTAAGCCAAAGGAATGGCCAAGAAGACGTGGGATGTGTTGGCAACGCTATATCAGGGGTCTTCCGAGCAGCGGAAGATGTTTTTGGAGGAGAAATTGTAGACCACCAAGATGCAAAAAGGAGAACACATTGATCCATTTCTGTCTAGACTTCAGGGAAAACCGAGATCAACTGGGAGCTGTGGGAGCAGCTCCTCTGGCCACAGAGATGGTCAGACTTACCTTAAATTCCATGCTCGAAGACTATCAAGTCTTTGTCAAGAGTATCCAGGCATAGAGAATTTTCCGAGCTAGAAATCGATGTGGGCAACTCTTTAGCAAGAAGAGATGAGGAGAGATTTACTCAAGTGTCAACTTTAGAGTAGCAGTAGCAGTGGTTCGAAGGTAAAGAAGCACGAGAATGAGAATGCAACCCTTGCATCAAAGGGACAACAAGAGCAGTGTAGGAGGAAGAAGGAACTATCAAAGATCAAATGCTTTCGGTGTGGCGAGATGGGACATTATGCCACACAGTGTCCTCTTAGAACGAAGGACAAGGATGAGAAGCATGATCCTCAAGCCGGAACAACAAACATAGAGGAGGAGTTTGCTATGATTGCTCATATACCTCTAGGAGGGAGATGGGCTGATTTGGAGTTGTAGACCCAGAGATCTACAAGATGGACATAATCCTTGAGGAGTCCACCTCTCGTATCATCACCTTGTTACGGGAGCCCAAATTCAGAAGTAACAGGATGGACTAGTGCCAGTTGGTGCAAAGGAGTGCTGAAGTGACAACACAATGGTTAGCAACGCCAGAGTTTGAGTAGCGCAAAGCAATGTTGCAGCAGCGCAGAGGGATGCAGTGCAGAGCAACAGCTTCAGAGAGGCAACTCAAAGGCTAGCAACAGTCAAATCTTAATCACCGAGATGTAGTATACTTGTCCATTTATTTTTTTATTATTATTATTATTTTTTTTTTCAGTTGCAGAAAGCAACTGTGATGCAAAGCAATAGGAGTTGGCAGTGGCAGAGTCAGCAGCAGCATGGATGCAAAATTCAGAGGGAGTTGCAGTGTTGACAGTGGCAATGTCAGCAGCGTTTGTGCAGAGTTGATGGGCAACAGTGTCAGACGTCAACAGCGCATAGGGAAATGCTTCAGGGTCTGAACAATATGCAGCAGGGCATATTGTTAGAGCACATTCCTCGCTAAGAAGGACTGTTGATTTGGGGTAGCATCGAATGTGCTCTAAGTCTCAAATTTTGTGGAGAGGCTTAAACACATGTATTCCAGATAACCCAGAAATTGTTTGGTGAAATTCCATTTGGATTGTATTCTATAGAAATAATTAATTATTTTTAAAGGGACCCTAAGTTTAAACTTAGGAAAATAAAATAATTAAACTGTATTAATAGAATATGAGTGAGAATGATCTAGAATACATGGATCAAGTCAAAAGTTAATCTTAGCCGTTGATTAGAGACCTAATCTGGGCTGTTGAAGTCTCAACGAGAAGATTATAAGAATGACTTGAAGGGTCATTTGGAAATGACATTGTGGAGACACAGAGAATCTAGAGATAGAATTTTTTTAACGGAGCAGTGCTCGGAAGAAAATAAGATCTAAGTGATTCTTGATTGCAGTGAGGGGCAGTAGATCCGGTTGGAAGATTTCCGGAGCTGAAGAGTACACAACAGTAGAGACTGAGAGAGCCACGACAACAACGCAGAGCCAGTGACGCAGTGCTTATGCAAGTCACTGCGCAGAGCTAGAGGGAAAGACGTTTTCCTGCTGAGGAGACAACGCAGAGCCAGAGTAAGATCCCAGAGAGATTTTCCGGAGGGCCAGTAGGCCTCAGTCTCTAGCCAGCAGTGAGACTAGCGCAGAGGAAGAAGGGCAGCCGTACTTCAGTGCAAAGCCTGCGTGGGTGATGCAGTCACTGCGCAGAGGCAGCGCAGGGCAGTCCAGCCTTGATGCAGATCAGTGCCAGTTTCCCGTGGAGGATTGAGGTTTGTCTCACGAGATCTCTTCTGTCAGTTTCTCTGTATGGTTTGACTGTCTCGTCAATCATAGATTTGTACTCAGAATTTACTGCGTAATAACATAAAACCTCAGATCTGCTGCACCATTTTTCCCGCATTGGGTTTTTCCGGGGAGATTAGTTCAAAAATAATTGTGTCGAATGGTTGTGTGATCTATGTGTGTTCAGATTTGTTTCCGCACTTGTATTTTTTCCGCAGTTTAATTGTGTAGGCTGTAGTGAATGGATTTTGATATTTACTTGTAGAACACAGTAAATAATTTGTTAAGTAAATAACGAATAGAAGACTTTCCGTCAGTTGCTGCAGTAGGATTCCTGAGTTTGACAGAACTTTCACTAGGAGGAGAAATTGCAGCAATAAAAGATGGGCTCTAATCCCAAGGAGGACCGTACAACAACACGAATTTCGAAGTAGGCACGATTTTCAAGGAGGACAGCAAAAATTCATCACACGAAATTCGAGGCAGTCAGGCATGAATTTCAAAGAAGAGACAATGCTGTTCTAGGCCAAAATTCGAGGCATGAATTTTGGGATTCTGCCTTCTACAGGCAACATGAAAATCGAGGGAGAATTCAACAATTTTTTGTCATGAAATTCAAGGGGGTACAATCAGCTTTGGGCACACTGTTCGAGGCAGATCTGAGCATTGATCTCTAGGCTATTTTTGTGCACAAATTTTGAGGAGCTGGGCAGAGAAGAAATGCTAAATTCCTGGGCACAAATTTCTGTGTAAATCTGATTTGTCAGTGGGCTTAAATTTCCAGAATTTGTGCATTTAATGCTATAGAAAAAGGGTGATAAGTACTGTGTATTTTTATGTACTTATTTACTATTACTCAAGCAATAAAATCCTCCTTTGAAGACTGGTTTTCCCCAAGAGGCTTTGGGGTTTTTCCAGGGTCAGATTGACAAAAAATAAGTGTCTCATGTGTTGTGAATGCTTGCATTTAATGTGCTTTTAATTATCAGTTGTTAGGAAAGAGATAAAGAGTAGCACTCTTTATGTTTGCAATTAATGCATTCTGATTTTTATATCAGCATGACAAAACATGTGGGTTCGGCCTAAACAAACATATGCAAAATTGTAAACGGGGTCAAGGGTGCAGGTCATTAAGTTTTCTACAGGCTATAGTCATTGATAAGGGAGGAAACCCATTATCCAATGTTTTTGGGGGCAACATTGGGTAAATTTGGGGTAATTGGGGCAAATCTTGTGGAGGAAGCTAGAATTGGGGCCAACTGGAGGGAAACTTAACCCCTCACATTAAAATAAAGAGAAGAGACCCACCCCATAAGGAATCTATAAATAAGAAAGAGATGAAATCATTTCATCATCATTGATTGGATTGGATATTTCTGTTTTTGTGAGCTGTTGCTCTAAGGGTTTTAAGATCCCTTCTTCTTTTGATTGGTTTTGGTGGTGATGATCCCACCCTAGCTAATCCCCTCTCTTCATTCTGTTGTAGCATAATATCTTGAGATATCTCTTCCCTGTTTTGGCAAGCGAGAAGGAGACTTTTCTGTGGTTTGTCTAGCCACTGAGTTCTGTCTAAGGAGATTCTAAGGCAACAAAGATCCTTTCTAGGGCACCAAGACCAAACTGTGAATATCCTAGGTCAGTGAGGTCCTTCTTGATCAAGAGAAGGTTTGTTCTATGGTATAAATTCAGTCCGAAGCATTATAAGGGCACCGAAACCCTTATTTTGATTACTAGTGGCTTTCCGGTGGTAATACATGTCCCAGGGCACACGACTCACTTGAGATAACAGTGGTTGAGGAGTAAATCTGAAAACGAGATATCCTGGTCACCTTTTGGAACAATAGAAAAGTAACAATGTCTTGTTTAGGCCAGCATATCCCTCCTGGAATGAGGTAGAGGCCCTTCTAGAGCATCATCTGAGGTAACTTACTTTCTTAAACCATTTGGTAGTGTTATTGCACAAAATGTCTAGGCACCGTGACAACGGCTCAGATCGGAGGCTGTCACCCTGATCCCTAATCTCTCTATCTAAGCTGTCTCCTTGCAAGCTAAGGGGGGTAGACCCTAACAGAAATGAAGGAAAAGAATTGGTTGCAAGTCAACCAACCCAGGAGACAGTCAGATAACCAAGTACTTGATAAGATTAACGAGACTTTACAGATCAATTATATTAAAACCAGTGCCTTATGGAGTTAAAAAAGATCCCGTTATGCAATTAAAGCCAAGTAATTGATGTATAACTGCTGCTATGAAAACGCGAATGACCACAATGATATTCAATAGAAAGCACCACAACCATTCATTAAAATATTTGAGCCCACAGCAAAGCTATCATGAAACGATCATTAAAAGATAAATGCCAGATCCTTTGCAATATTCCTGAATTTATGATGTTTCAATATAATCCAATTCAGAAATTAAAAAATGTTTCTATAGTCAACCTTAAGATAAAGATTTTAAAGCTCATTTGACTAAAATTTTTTGAGAATTTTTTGCAATTTTTATATTTTTATTTTTTATTATTTTTTTAAACAAGAAATAAAAATAAAGCTATGGATTAAAATCTAAATCTAAAACAAACAAAATTTAAAACTAAACTAAAAGTTAAAAAAAAATGTAATTCTAAAACTAAAAACTAACAAAATTAAAACTAAAATGTAAAAGCTACTATTAAAAAGTAAAGCTAAACAAACTAAGGCTAAATCTAAAATCTAAAGAAAACAATTAAAAATTAAAATCTAAAATTTAAAACTAACTAACGTCTAAACTAAACTAATGTTAATAAATGAAAAAATTAAAACCTAAAGCTACGACTAACTTAAAAATATCGAATTAAAAATAGATCCTAACTAAAACTGATTTAAAAAATGGTCGAACTAAATATATACACCTAAACTAAATGCTAATCATAACAAAATTAAAATCTAACAACAAAATAAATCTAAACCTAAACTAAACAAAAAAAAGAAATGAAACTGTTAACCAAAACGCTAACTATACAATTGAATCTGAACCATAAATAAACACAACATGGGTTTCTGAGTTTGTAATGTATGCGTTCACTTGTTTGCTTGTAGGTCGACGGGAAAGGAGTTGGACGGCGTGAATGAATGCGAGGGAAGTCGATGGACGACAAGGAAGAGGAAAGATGGATGAGCGGACGGCTTCGAAGGACGGCAATGAAAGAAGGGTCGACGCAAACGAGAGGGGTAATGAAGCGTGAGGGGAAGAAGACTGCGGGTAAGCTCGACGAGAACGACAGAGGAGGAATGGAGATCGAATGGTAAGGAGGACGAGGGCAGAGGCAGATGAGGATAAAATGGTTCGACTGTAGAGAGAGATAGCGTTATGCAGGGAAGGAGGGAATTTCAGAATGGCAAGGGCAGAGGATTCGATGGCAAGGGAAAAACGCAGCTTAAGGAGGCAGCATATGAATTTGCAAATTCGTGAAGGCTGGTGCAGAGAATGAGGGAACGAATGCAGAGAAGGAGGGAACGCTATTGATGGTGGGCAGCAACGTGAGAGCAAATGAAGGCAAAAAAAATAAATCGTTGATAGGGACAGCGTGGAGAAGGGGCGGCGGACAAAGGCAGTGATAAAAACAAACTCAGTACACATTTAAAACGTCCAGAAAACTTAAAATTATTCCGTCAAACTTTGATCTTCGATTCTCCTTTAATCATATAATATTCAGATTTGCCCACAGAAGCGATTCTGAGTCCAGATCTTGCCCTCGGGGGTTAGATCTGGCTCAGATCTTAAAAAACAATTCTGAGAAAACCCTGCAACCTGCAAAACTAGAACATACTCAAAATTATATGCACAAAAAAAAAATTATTAAACCCTTACAGCCTAGAGAAGAAATACAAATTTACAAGCTAATATACAGATCTGAGGCCCTCATGGCTAGATATAAACCCATTTCAGCACAATTTTGAAGATAGAATTTTTTTAAAGAGAGGCACAAGTCCTAGAAGACTCTACAAAACCACAATTTCGTAATATAGCTTTGAAAAATTAGAAACAATGGGCTTTTTCAGATTTATGAAATCTGAGAGTCGGTTGGTCCAACTGAAGACTTCCCCAGACGCTCAAACCTTTTAAAATTTTTTTTCCCTGCACACTTAGATCTAATCTTTAGATTGATAGAGATTTAAGAAAATAACATGAGATCCTTAAGAAAAATAGATAACTCTTTCCGTTAAATAAAAAATGTCATTTTATGAACCCAGAAAACTGCACAAGATACTTGTATGCAGATTAATCCATGAAGGCCATCAACCATAAAAATGCCAAAACCAAATAGCAGAGTTTATAAATAAATCACCACATAGATCTGGAAAAAGAACACCAAAGTTTGTAACCCCAAAGTCTTTATGCTTTATTCATCAAAAGAAATTACAAGAGCTTCCAAGACAAGTGCACAATGCAAAGATCGGATGACTCAAGACTGACAAAGACCTTTAATTTATAGGACAAAATTTCCAACGGCTAGTTCGTTTGATCCATGTCAAAATAATCTCGACCGTTGAAAAGATTTGATCATCTTTTAATTTGGGCCGTCGAAATTATAATTTTGAGGAAAAACGAATTTATCATTTAATTTCATTTTAATTAACTCAAAAATACTATTTTTGAGTTAATTACCTCAAAATTTTGACTTTGACTTAACCACTTAGGCCCAAGGGTCCAAAATTTCTTAAAATTCTCAATATTCCTTTGGCTCGAGGTCTTTAAAATTTATTTTTTAAGGACCAACGAATTTTGCCTTTGAAGGATTTATACTCACTTAGGACCTAAAATTAATTAAATTTCTGGCTTAGGATTTATTAATTAATTTGACCAAAAATTTTAATTAATTGACTGACAGGGGATTTTAATTATTTTTCCAACCCTCTTTACATAAGATAAATACATTTAGACACATGAAGGGGGAATACCCATTCGTATAGACCCTCAAATAGATACCCAATTCTGCGACTCAAAACATGATCTAGTAGACCAAGTAGCTTGTAATAAAATAATCCAGCCAACTAGCTAGGATCATTCCTAAACTACTTTTACAAGGACTCGATAGAAAACACTAGGACTCACTTAGCATGCTGATGACAAAATCCACCCTAGCTTTGGGGTGAGGCTGGAGGGGAAAACTCTGCCGATAATTTGTATCGAAAAACACAAGTAAATCTGTGAGACAAAAAACCTCCTAGGATAGAAATCGTCACCAACATACTAGGCTTACCTAGGTTGTTACATACATGACGGTCTTACTTAGATCATTTACATTATAAACATGCAGAATGGGTTTACATTGTTTATAAAACTGTCGACTGATGATGGAATCTGAATGGCGCGACCACGTCGAACATGATGAATCCCATTTGAAAAAATGGGGGTGTACTGCTATGAGGTTGTTGACAAAGTGTGGTCAACATTTGGTTCTACTTGGGGACACATTGCTTCCTCGGAGGAATGTGAGAATCCAGAATCTGTATCCAAACAACACACAAGATTACATAAGTAGCGTCCATCCAAATATCATCATATAACATTAAGCACATGAAAAATAGAAGCTCTTTTATTATTTATTTTTCTACTTAACATGAAAAGTAAATCCACTCTAATTACAAAAATGAAATGCTGAAATAACAAGGTTTAAGGTTAGAGATACAATACAAAGGATGCCCTGTGGCATCAGATGTGCTCAATATAGTGCACGCTGAGCATTTGCCTGCTTTCAGGCAAGTCTGTGGGCTGCTTTTCAGATGTGCCATGCCCGATTCTGCATAATGTAGGACTCTGTCTTATCCGAATGTCAAGCTGCTCTTGTCCATCAGACGAATCAAACCGCTTCCTTATTCTTTTTCTTTTTCGCTTCAGGCTCTTCTTCGTGGAAGATTGTATTGTTGATGATGTGGAACATTCTGCTTGTGAACTTTCAGACGAAGTAAACAATATATGTGTGACATTTCTCTCTTCATTCTGCATCTGCTCTGTCAAGGGTGATGTATTAACCTGATTCCCTTCGGTTTTCCTTTTAACCGGGTTGCCTTCAATCAACCACTTTTCAATGGAAGAAATGGTCTCCTCATAATAGGATGGAGCTTGCTTCAACAAACTAGGAGGCCTATGATCTGTTGACAATTCTGACCTGGGTTGGACATTTTGTATATGTGATCTTTCCATTTTTTCCAACTTATTTTGAAAAACAGTCCTTTGATTAGAATGGTTAACCTTTATAGTACCGTTTTCCTTTGCATGACTCTTTTCAACAGTCAATAATCTGTGATGAAGAGACATTTGACCGGTTTCCATGTCCTTTATAATTTTATCATTACCTGCTTTCATGGCCATGAAGCAATTATGAATATAGTTCATTTCTTTCTCATGATTTGCTTCCATGGTGATTAAATGATTTTGCATGGTGGCCATTTGATTAGAGTGACTAAATTCCATAATTGTCATTTCTTCAATATGCTTTTCTTCCATGGCAATCATTTGATTGGAGTGATTGAATTCCATGATCGTCATCTTTTCCTCTAAGGCTGACAACTTGTTTTGTATAACATCAATTTCCCTTGTATGATCCGCTGTTAATCTTGCTTGGTTAAGTTCCATATTCTTAAGGATTTGAGCCTGGTTGGCCTCCATATTCTTGATTACCTAAGCTTGATTTCGCTGTATATCCTTAACCATCTAAATCATTTTGTTAACAAGATGCTTATTGTTGTCAACACTGATTTGACAACTTGTTTCTGTTTCATCACTATCATGGATTTGTGCTGTCGTGGTACTGTCTGGAAAACTCCTGTTGATAGTTGAGTTCTCTACAAGATAAATTTCATTATTTTGCACAATACTGGGAGCACAAGGCGAATCATCTTGTTCCATATATTTATCTATAAAAGCTCTGACGATACTTCGCCAAGAAGTAATATAACCCCCAGGCCAATTATTCAACCCTTTCAGAACATCACCATCTAAGGAACAACAAAAGAGACGTATCTTGATATCTTCTTGATTATATTGTGAAGGAAGACAATATCTGTTTATTATATGAGTAATCGTTAAGAGATGCTTTCGAGCAGCGACTGAATTACCACCTGAGAACATAGGCATTTTTTGAATGGCTTCCAGTGGCATGTCATAAAAAGGATCATCCATGATGACTTACTTAAATGAAAAAACCAAATGGATGTTAGAGAAAGAGATCCTTGTTGAAGAAAAATCAAGAGATCCACAAAAAGCGACCTTAATAGTAGAAATTCTCGTAAGAAATGAAAGAATTGGAGTCGCCACTTGAACATGAAACTAATTCTAAAACAGTAGAAATAATCGAGAGTAGTAGATGGATATTATGGGGGGGATTCTTGTCTGGGAGTAAATAGATGAATAAGTGGAGTCGCCACCCAAACAAGAAGCCAATCGAAATGTCCAGGTGCTAAAGATACGATGATGAAGTGATATGACGAAAGATAAGATGATGAAAAGATGAAGAGATGAAATGACGCCAGAAAAAGTGATCCCTTGTGACAGGCTAATGAATGGCGAAAGAAGATTAGAAGATTAGAAAATGTCGTTAAGACCAAGGACAAAAAAACTCTATCCCTGACAACGGCGCCAAAAAATGTTGTTGCACAGATTGTCTAGGCACTGCGACAACGGCTCAGATCGGGGGCTGTCACCGTGATCCCCAATCTCTCTATCTAATCTGTCTCCTTGCAAGCTAAGGGAGGTAGACCCTAACAAAAATGAAAGAATAGAATTGGTTGCAAGTCAACCAACTCAGGAGACACAGCCAAATAACCAAGTGCTTGGTTAGATTAACGAGATTTCACAGATCAATTATATTAAAACGAGTTCCTTATGGAGTTAAAAGATCCCGTTATGCAATTAAAGCCAAGTAATTGATGTATAACTGCTGCTATGAAAACACAAATTATCACAATGATATTCGATGAAAAACCCTCAGAATTATGAATTAACCATCCTCGATAAAGACATTCGATTTATCATTACTTGAAATATTTCAAAGTTAACTAGAAACAACTAATCACCAATCTCAAGTAATTTCAAAACCACAATTTAAGCTCATTAAACGACTGTCAATCCCAGCTAAGCATGAACAATTTAAACTTTGAACCAACGATTTAAATTCGAGATAAAAATATTATCATGAGGGTACCATCGAAATTAAATGTCAGATATTATCAATATTTCCGAATTTATAATGTTTCAAATAGTTCTAATTCGAAAATCAAAATTTTTATATAGTCAAACTTAGGATAAAAATTAAAAGCTCATTTGACTATAAATTTTTTTTAGAATTTTTTGCAATTTTTATATTTTTATTTTTTATTATTTTTTAAACAAGAAATAAAAATAAAACTATGGATTAAAATCTAAATCTAAAACAAACAAAATTTAAAACTAAACTAAATTCAAACTAAACTAAAAGTTAAAAAAAAAAATGTAATTCTAAAACTAAAAACTAACGAAATTAAAACTAAAATGTAAAAGCTACTATTAAAAAGTAAAGCTAAACAAACTAAGGTTAAATCTAAAATTAAAAAAAAACAATTAAAAATTAAAATCTAAAATTTAAAACTAACTAACGTCTAAACTAAACTAATGTTAATAAATGAAAAAACTAAAACCTAAAGCTACGACTAACTTAAAACTATCGAATTAAAAATAGATCCTAACTAAAACTGATTAAAAAAGGGTCGAACTAAATATATACACCTAAACTAAATGCTAATCATAACAAAATTAAAATCTAACAACAAAATAAATCTAAACCTAAACTAAACAAAAAAAAGAAATGAAATTTCTAACCAAAACGCTAACTATACAATTGAATCCGAACCATAAATAAATGCAACACGGGTTTCTGAGTTTGCAATGTATGCGTTCACTTGTTTACTTGCAGGTCGACGGGAAAGGAGCTGGACGGTGTGAATGAATGCGAGGGAAGTCGATGGACGGCAAGGAAGAGGAAAGATGGATGAGTGGACGGCAATGAAAGAAGGGTCGACGCAAACGAGAGGGGTAATGAAGCGTGAGGGGAAGAACACTGCGGGTAAGCTCGACGAGGACGATAGAGGAGGAATGGAGATCGAAGGGTAAGGAGGACGAGGGCAGAGGCAGATGAGGATAAAATGGTTCGACTATAGAGAGAGATAGCGTTATGCAGGGAAGGAGGGAATTGTAGAATGGCAAGGGCAGAGGATTCGATGGCAAGGTAAAAACGCAGCTTAAGGAGGCAGCATATGAATTTGCAAATTCGTGAAGGCTGGTGTAGAGAATGAGGGAATGAATGCAGAGAAGGAGGGAACGCTATTGATGGTGGGCAGCAGCGTGAGAGCAAATGAAGGCAAAAAAAAAAAAATCGTTGACAGGGACAGCATGGAGAAAGGGAGGCGGACAGAGGCAGTGATAAAAAAAAAACCCAGTACACATTTAAAACGTCCAACAAACTTAATATTCTTCCGTCAAGCTTTGATCTTTGATGCTCCTTTAATCATATAATATTCAGATTTGCCCACAGAAGCGATTCTAAGGCCAGATCTTGCCCTCGGGGGTTAGATCTGGCTCAGATCTCAAAAAAAAAATTATGAGAAAACCCTGCAACCTGCAAAACTAGAACAGATCCAAAATTATATGCACAAATTTTTTTTATTAAACCCTTACAGCCTAGAGAAGAAATACAAATTTACAAGCTAATATACAGATCTGAGGCCCTCATGGCTAGATTTAAACCCATTTCAGCACAATTTTGAAGATAGAAATTTTTTAAAGAGAGGCACAAGTCCTAGAAGACTGCAAAACCACAATTTCGTAAGATAACTTTGAAAAATTAGAAACAATGGGCTTTTTCAGATTTATGAAATTTGAGAGTCGGCTGGTCCAACTGAAGACTTCCCCAGATGCTCAAACCTTTTAAATTTTTTTTCCTTGCACACTTAGATCTAATCTTTAGATTGATAGAGATTTAAGAAAATAACATGAGATCCTTCAGAAAAATAGATAACTAGTCTTTCCGTTAAATAAAAAATGTTATTTTATGAACCCAGAAAACTGCACAAGATACCTGTATGCAGATTAATCCATGAAGGCCATCAACCATAAAAATGCCAAAACCAAATAGCAGAGTTTAGAAATAAATCACCACAGAGATCTGGAAAAGGAACACCAAAGTTTGTAACTCCAAAGTCTTTATGCTTTATTCATCAAAAGAAATTACAAGAGCTTCCAAGACAAGTGCACGATCCAAAGATCGGATGACTCAAGACTGAGAAAGATCTTTAATTTATAGGACAAAATCTCCAACGGCTAGTTCGGTTGATCCATGTCAAAATAATCTCGACCGTTGAAAAGATTTGATCATCTTTTAATCTGGGCTGTCGAAATTATAATTTTGAGGAAAAACGAATTTATCATTCAATTTCATTTTAATTAACTCAAAAATACTATTTTTGAGTTAATTACCTCAAAATTTTGACTTTGACTTAACCACCTAGGTCGAAGGGTCCAAAATTTCTTAAAATTCTCAATATTCCCTTGGCCTGGGGCCTTTAAAATTTATTTTTTAAGGACCAACGAATTTTGGCTTTGAAGGATTTATACTCACCTAGGACCTAAAATTAATTAAATTTCTGGCTTAGGATTTATTAATTAATTTGACCATAAATTTTAATTAATTGACTGAGAGGGGATTTTAATTATTTTTCCAATCCTCTTTACATAAGATAAATACATTTAGACACATGAAGGGTGAATACCCATTCGCATAGACCCTCAAATAGATACCCAATTCTGCGACTCAAAGCATAATCTAGTAGACTGAGTAGTTTGTAATAAAATAATCCAGCCAACTAGCTAGGATCATTCCCAAACTACTTTTACAAGGACTTGATAGAAAACACTAGCATGCTGATGACTCACTTAGCATGCTGATGACAAAATCCACCTTAGCTTTGGGGTGAGGCTGGAGGGGAAAACTTTGCCGATAACTTGTGTCGAAAAACACAAGTAAATTAGTGAGACAAAAAACCTCCTAGGATAGAAATCGTCACCAACATACTAAGTTTACCTAGGTTGTTACATACATGACGGTCTTACTTAGATCATTTACATTATAGACATGCAGAATGGGTTTACATTGTTTATAAAACTGTCGACTGATGATGGAATCTGAATGGCACGACCACGTTGAACATGATGAATTCCATTTGAAAAAATGGGGGTGTAATAGACTAACACTAGGCAATTGAACCCTTCTAGGGTAATCTGCGATATACAGAGTCCCTGAGGTCAAACTAAGGCTGCAATTCATGTTTAGTAGGTACCGAGGTCTGTTTCAATCTTTTGTGGTAGCAAAGAAGATTGGAGGTAGCAAAGGCCGAACAACAACCCAAGAGAAATTTAGGAAACCTGAACATGACTCATTTGCAACAGTAGATTGAAGAAGGTCAGATCTAGGATATTAGGACAATAGGATCTGATTGATGAAATTAGCCATTGTTGTGCATTTATATTATATTGGCGGATTGAGGATCTGTACTGTACGTTCCGTTGAATTGATTGTCAAATTAAAGCATACTGTTGGGTTATAAACTTGTTAAGTGCTCTTCCTTATAACCCTAAGGGAAAAAATTAGGTGCTTCCAACCCTCAAGGGGAAGTGTCGCTTCCAAGGTCAACCTCTGAATCAATAGGTGTTAGTGTAAATATATGGCAATTAAGGGGGAAAGGATTCATGGCCAAGTGCCATGGTCAACGGGACCAACTAATGGCGAGTTCACATGGTATGTGAATGTTAGGAGGGAGCAATCATGGAGGCATGAGTTACCTTGCTCGACCTACTTTTTCCACCCCTCTAGTGCACCTTTTACTTTTTCTTGATAATGCGTTGTTTTACGGTGCATAGCTCAAGGGTTAGAGCTTGCTCTATATGATGTAGAATTTTATATTTCCTCTTAAGATGAGACAATTCATTGCTCATCAAGGTTGGGACTTGCAAGGGTTCCTTTTGATGTGAAGGAGCATCATGTGCTTAGGAATTGGGTGATGGCTAATGAGGAGGGTAGAGCTCATGCTAGGCTTTTGCCCACGTGCTAACTTTTGTCTTGGCCATATTTTGTATTTTGATTTTCTTATTTTTACTTCTGTTGTGGCCATGATATGATTTTTCATTCTTTTAACTACATCAACCTCTAGGGCAATGTTTTCTGACCCTACTCAAAGAGCGCGAGCATGTGGATGCTAAATCCCAAAGAATCAATAACAAGTTAGATCAGAAAAATGGATGTGGTGCATGTGGCTTGTAATGTGTGATGGAAAGTGTCAAGTATGGTGTAGGGGATAATGAACACATTATCTCAATCCAAGTTTTCCAAGTAATACCCTTCCTATAACCATAAGGGAGGTCCCACTGGACTAGGGCTAAAGATTAACCCCCCTGGTAAGGTGAGAGTAGATTTACAGTCAAGATCGGTCAATCCTCCAGAGTCCAAATCACCCCTTTATCCATACTAAATGCCTAAAAAAAACAAGTATAAGCACTTAATTGCAAAATGATCAAAGTACCTTTGAATAACAACCCGCCTTCATCTAATTGGAAATGCAGGATGGGGAGAAGTATGTGGCTGATGCAGGTGTCGGAGGCACATGGCATATCATCATCAAATAGTGTGGTTGTTGGTTGGTTGACTATTCGGTTGGTTGTCAACTGTAGGAGAGAAGTTTATGCCTATGGGATTACCCATTTTTGTTGGGTAATAGACCTTACATGTTTCATAGGTTGGGAGTTTATCACTGTCGACTATAGCAATGTACCTTCACCATTGACAGCCATAAATATAAAGTTTTAGAAAACCTTTCGAAGAATAATCATTATTCTTGTTTTGGCTAGGTAATGGCATAAACTTATCTCCCATATGCAAAAGTTCGTCTTTTGATGATCTAACATGATTTGAAAGATAGAAAGATTATTAAAGCAACCTAATAGCCCTCAATTGACACACCTCGTTAGTGGAAGTGACTTGACCTTTCATAGTATGGCGATGTCTTTGAGGAAGCTAAACATGTCATGATATACAACTAAATTGGGTAGAATTTTTAGTTGATATCTATATCTCGCTTGCCGAACAAGTCGTTATATTAGAGATCCATATTGGAAAACAATGAGATCTAATGCCAACTAGAAGAGCTCATCAACCAAGGATGCATTTGACCAAGTTTGTAACCATGTGGTAGCTTAAATTCCTTTGCACTGAAAAAGGAGTGCTCGTGGTACCTTTGTATCTATTACTGGGTTGAAACTGTGTATCAAGAACACTTATCTCCTTCCCACATCGATGACCTCTTGGATCCACAGTAAGGGGAAAAGTACTACATTGAAATAGAGTTGAAGTTAGGATATCACGAAGTGCTAATCTTTCCTTTTGATGTTTCAAAGACAAAATTTATCAAAAAAAGAGGGATTGTACAAATGGTTGGCCATGACTTGTACCTTATCCAATGCATTGATAACTTTCATATGTTTGATAAACAATGTTCATTGATTATTAATTGATCATCTACCTTAATGGCATATTGATTTTTAGTTGGACATGGAAAGAGCATCTATAAAACATCTGACAATTGTTGAACACCCTCTGACAACAAAAAATGTGGGCTAACTTGGGAAATTTTTCTTAACAATGTGAAAAATATAGTTGTTATTGTACATTAGTGACAACATCGGGATGCATTGTGCATGCGAATGTTGAACAGATCCATAGTATTCAATATCGGCTTGCACTACATAACATCATAGAACTACGATAGCCCAAGGGCTCCATTGGTATTTGATCTTGTGCTAATTCCTGTTTCGAGGTAAAATCTCATTGGGTCCTTTTGCGTTACTAGTTGCTTGTGCAAATACAATAGATCCTTTGGTTTAGAATTTTTATGGAAGAAAGGTAGGAGCTTCATGTGGGTTGGCCTAGTACCTATTATGTAATGTTCCAAATTGAAATTTACAAAAAATTATAGAGACATGTACAAGGAAGTAGCAACAATAAACAAACTCCAAACATGCACATCAAAATACACAAGAAACTAAGCCAAACAACTGAGGCCATTTTATTAATACAGAAATATGAGTACATAAATGGCAAGGAATGATAGAACTTGGGCCTGCTATGCAAGCTAGGGAACCCCCACATGAGATCTCACTAATCCAACTGATGGAAATGTCTCCCACAAAATCTATGCACTACCCAAAAATTCTGCTAATTGTTGCTGGAAGGAAACAAATTATGACCTCAATAATGCCCAGATCAATCTGAAATTACAACCATAGACTCATCTCTTATAACCCAGAAATAGTCAAAAAAAGGTTTGGCCTAACTCCAAGCCGAAATCGAACCCATAATGTGATGCAAACTGCCCAGCTAACTGTTAGTTTTTGTAGCATTTGATGTGTTCTAGCCAAGAAATTTTGTGGAGAGGCTAGAATACATGAGTTCTGCAAAACCCATAATTCGTTTCTAGAAATTCCACCTGGAAGTGTTTCAATTATATTATTAACCAATTTTTAATATTTCCTAAGTCTAAACTTAGAGAATATGGTTAATTAATTAGTATTAATTTAGATAAGGTGAGAATCCTCTAGAAACTCACACGGATCGACGGGGAATTAATCTGGGTCATCGATTACGTTTTCATTTTGGCTGTTGGTGCTCCAACAAAAGATTATAAGAAGTCGATGGGTAGATGGAGAACACACCAGTGTAGTTACTCAACTTCCCAGGCAGTTCGATTTTCTCAGTGGCTTTGATTCAGCAGAGAAGATAGAGCCAGAGGGTGAGTAGCAGGTGAGAGAGGAGAGCAGCTTAATTCCAGGAGAATTTTCGGATTCTGGAAGAGGCTGAGTAAGGAAGAGCGAATTCCACAGGAGTGTTGCACAGAGAGTGAGGTAGAGGCTCCATCATGAAGGAAGAGGGTCAATCTCGGGGGAAAAATGTTGTAGTGGAGTGTGAGAAAATTCTCTCAGTAGTTTCCTCAACTTAGATTGCCAGTAGAGCATTTAAAATTTGGTACTCAGATTTGCTGCTAAAGATTAATAAAGAAACCCTCATCTGCTGAACCGGTTTTCCCAAGTTGGGTTTTTCCGGGGACAATTGTCCAAAAATAACAGTGTTAATATTCTTGTGTGTGTGCTAGAATTTCTCAGTTTCCAGTATTTTATTTTTCACAGTAATTTTATTGTGAAAATTGCAGTTGTGATTTTATTCGTTGTTTGCCGTAGCAAATAAACTGCATAATTAAATTTATAGTTAGAAGAGTGTTTTCCAGTTGCTACAATAGATGAAATTTTCACATGGTATCAGAGCAGATATGATTAGCCGGAGAGCTCAGTAGCAAAGACAAAAGGAGTTTCGCTGTTCAGTGTGAGCAATAGATCGAAATCCCAGAGGGCAGCGCAGTCACCTTGTAGAAAGGCAGAGTCACTTGAGGAGAATTGTTTTTTATGAGAGTGCGACATAAAAATTTGATTTCTCCAGATCGAGTAACTCCAGAGGCAAAGGGAGCAACCTAGTATTTTCATAGAGCAGATCTTGTAGCTAGACGCAGAAGTTTTGCAGTAGTTTGAAAGAAGCAGAATCAACGTCGGGAGGAAAGAGAAATAACACATTAAATTCTTCAGCATGACCATGGACAAAATTAACAGTTAGGAAGCTTCAAATTTGTCTTCCAGGTTGGAGGATGAATTTGATTGCTTGTCAACATCAACTTCATTAGGTGTCTGGTATATAGATAGTGGAGCATCAACTCATATGACAGGGGTTAGAGAATATTTCTCTAGCTACAAGGAGGGACAAATGGACTTCTAGATTACTATGGGCAACAAAACAAAATGTACTCCTGTAGGGAGAGGTACCATAGATTTTAGAGGGATTCAGGAGCCAACCCAAGCACTACAAATGTATTTCATGTGCCAAGATTGGGTATGAACCTGATTTCAATAACCCAGTTGTAAGATAAGGGGTATGATGTCCACTTCGTGGGGAAGAAGGTGTATGTCAAACACTCAAGCTGGAAGAATGTGAAACAAATTGGAGCTCGAAGCAACATGTGATACAGGTTGCAGCTCGACTCTCTAATGGCACTAATAGGTAGTGACAGTAACAGTGGGAAGGAGCTGAATCAATTATGGCATAGGAGAATGGGACATCTACACCATGGAGCACTCAAGATGCTCAGAGAAACTGTAAGAGGGGTTCCAGAACTTAGTACGGAACACGATGATGTGTGCAGATGATGCATACTTGGGAAATATTCTAAGGCAACATTCCCAAGAAGTGACAACAGAGAAGATGGCGTGTTAGGGCTTAGACATTCAAATATATGTGGCCCGATGTCCACTAGAGCTCTTAGTGGCCCGAAGTCTATTTCTTGAAGACCAAAGATGAGGTATTTGATCGGTTCAAAGAGTTTAAAGCTCTCGTAGAGAATGCGACAGGGAAGAAGATGAAGGTACTTCGCTCAGATAATGGTGGGGAATACATTGATAAAAATTCACAAATTTTTGTACGAAGGAAAGCATCAGAAGAGAATGGACAACTCCATATTACCCTCAACAGAATGGGGTAGCGGAGCGGAAAAATAGAACTATAGTTGGGGCTGCAAAGGCCATGTTATATGATCAGGATTTGCCCATATTTTTATGGGCAGAGACATGTAACATGACGGTGTATATTCAAAACATAACTCCTCATAGAGCTCTCTGTATGATTTGTGAGATTCGAAAATCATAGATTTGTACTCAAAATTTACTACATAATAAATAAACCCTCAGCTACTGCACCGGTTTTTTTGCATTGGGTTTTTCCGAGGACATTAGTCCAAAAACAATTGTGTCAGTTGTATCTATGATTTACTACTGCTCAGATCTTGTTTCCGAACTTATGTTTTTCCGCAGTTAATTAGTGAAGGCTTTAGTGTATGAGTTTTCAATGTTTACAGTAGAAAACCGTAAATAATTTTTCAAAGGAATTAACAAATAGAAAAATTCTCATCAGTTTTTGTAGTAGGATTCCAGGTAATACGAATTTTCAGATGGTATCAAAGTTTGTTTAGCAGTGCAGGAGGAGCAAGAGAGCAGATCCAACAGATCCAACGTTGAAGCAGAAGCCGAAAATCAAAGAGTTTCATAAGCAACAGATAGATTTCCCCAGTTAGTGCGTAGTCCAAGCCAAGAGGGTTAGTTGCTGCAAGGAAATCTCTTTCTGAGTGAGTCGACAGAGAGGTGGGATTTTCCGGATTGCAGTTTGTCAGTGGTGTGAAGTTTTCGATTTGAAAACTATACAGTTGCAGTGATAGATTTATTCCTCCTACTTATTATTTCAATAAGTTATTTTCAGAAATCTTCTGGTAAATATCGAAATAAAACTATTGCAACCTTCACAAATACATATGCATAGAAATAAACAGTAAAGGACATAAACACACGAATCAATCACATGTACACAATTATTTTTGGACAACTGTCCCCGGAAAAACCCAATGCGGGAAAACCGATGCAGCAGATGAGGGTTTTATTAATTCTTCAACAATTGATTTCTTTACAAGGAAAATTACTGGCAGATAAAATCTGAAACACCTGAGTCAGGATTCCCGACTCCTTCCAACAAATCTTTGATACTCTGATCAGCCTCTGCTATCTCTTGTGCCTGTCTCCGTGTGTAATATCCCTTTTCAGGGATATCCCTCAAACACAAGCAAACTCCAACCAGAGATGGACTGGGAGGGCATTTACCAGATATTTCACCTCTGAGAAGAGGGTGAGATCTGGAGGCTACCTGGCCCTTTCCAGACTTTGTCTAAGAGTATGAGGAAAACACACCAAGTGGTATATAACTAGAATGCCCAAAGATATAAAAATAACAGTAATGCAGCCATACAATAGCATAGATAGAATGTATAACAAATACTCCAGAAATATAGAGAGGAAATGCTAAGCCATTTTATTATACTGAGAAATATAATGAAGTACAATAGGTGATCAAAGTGATGGCACCTAGACTTGCTCAAGGCAAGTGAAGAAATACTCTCAGAATGTCCAAGAAATGGCTACTCTCTGAACTGCGTCCCAGCTGCTGGAAAACTGCCGTGTAGCTTCTACTGCTGAAATGAACTGATGATTTGGGGCTGATCCCTCGCCGGAATGAGCTGAAAATCTGGAATCCACCTCTACTCATCAATCATAGCAAAACCCAGAAATCATATCTGAAATAGCTGATCCCCGAAAATCACCCCCTTGGGGAATTACGCTGTCCTCCAAGGCTCTACGCAGAGGCTGAATAGAAACCACTGAAATGCAGCCTCAAACTCCACCAAAATCCTCCAACAGGCAAGGGTTGACCCCTTGCTCAATCTCCAAGCTCAAAACCCCTGCTACAAACTCAATCCGGAGCTCCCCTAGAATGGGCTGCGTCCTCCCTCTCAAGACTACGCAGTCTCTGAATTCCCAGCTCCGCAAGAAAACCCAAACATCAATCCTCCCACAAAATGATGATGAAATTACCTTACCCGAGCAGGCACTCGAAGTCCCCCGAGGCTAAGGGTGAGATCTTCGATCAGAGACACTCGATGCACTAAACAGTGCTGCAGATAGGCTAAACAACCAGCGTGCTCAAGAAGTCGAAGTGACTAGCTCAAATGCATAAACTCGAATGACCAAATGAGGAGGCTCCTCCCTCTTTTATAACATTGGCCTTTCTCCAAACCCTAAGGCCCATCTCCTCAACGTAGCCTCCCTCTTGCCACGTGCTCCTCTCCATCTGCGCAGTCTCTCCTAGTGCATACGTGGGCTCTACGTGGTCCTTGGCCCCCCCCTTGGCTCCCTTTAAGTTACAACGTTGTGCTACTAGGGAGTGACTTTATTCCCAAAGTGAGTTATATCCCCCTTTACTCACCTTTTTATTTATAAATGACTATAGAAGGCAAAATTGAGCAAAATCGAATATTCCAATTAGCCATTGCTAATTAGGAATATTACAGTCTCCCCCAGCAAAATGTTGCTTGTCCTCAAGCAACTGAAGTGATGGATGCTGCAAAATTTTATCACTCTCCCAAGTGGCATCCTCATCCGGCAAATTCTTCCACCTCACCAAGAATTCTCGGACTGTCCTGCTTCGTAGTTGCCTCTCCCTGGTATCAATAATAGCCTCTGGCTGCAACACCAAATGCCCCTCATCATCCGTGGGTGGTAGCTCATCTGTCACTGTCACTTGCTGCCCCAGTGCCTTCTTCAGGCATGACACATGAAAAATGTTATGAATCTTGCTGCCTTGGGGCAACTCCAACTCATATGCAACCTGCCCAATCCTGCGTATCACCCTGTATGGCCCATAAAAGCGGGGCTTGAGCTTCTCAGCTCCCTTCTGCTTCAATGACGACTGTCTGTATGGCTGTAATCGTAGGTAAGTCCCCTACCTCAAACTGTCTCTCCACCCGACCTCTGTCGGCATACAGCTTCTGCTGGTTTTGCGCTGTAGCCATATTCTCCTTGAGAGTTCGGAGAATATCCTGACTCTCTTGGATCCAAATCTTGGCTCTTAGAGCCTTGCTAGCACCAAACATCACATCAACAAAAAACAAAGAATGATATCCATACAAAGCGTAAAATGGAGCCATACCAATGGACATGTGATGTGTAGTTTTGTAGCAGTACTCTCCCAGATGCAACCACTTCAGCCATGCTCGCTGCTGCCCACTGACATAGTTACGCAAGTAGCCCTCCAGCCACTTGTTAACTATCTCCGTCTGCCCATTCGTCTGTGGGTGATAACTGGTACTCGGTGTCAACTTCGTCCCCACCAACTGGAAAAGATCTTGCCAAAATCCGCCCCGCCAGAGTGGGCGCATCACATCGCGATGATGGTCTTGGGAAGACCATGTGGCACAAAAACCTCTGCGAAGAACGGCTATAGGCCACCGTGCTGTTTGTGTGAGTGGTGGATATGAGCGAAGAAATGTGCATGCTTTGTCGATGCGATCATGACGACAAAGATACAATCCTTGCCACTGCACCATGGGCAACACGGTAGTGAGTCCATCGGAAAATACTCTCCCATTTCCCCTCCGGAATAGGAAGAGGCTGCAATAAGCATGCGGGATGGCTCATCTCCCCCTTGTTCCTCTGGCAAACATCGCACTCCTTGATGTGCTGGAGTACGTCCTCCTTGAGGCCCTTCCATAAGAACCTCTCTCTAATAGCCCTATAGGTTTTGGTAAACCCCTGATGGCCGGCCAATGGTGAATCATGTGATGCCTAAAGTATCTTCTTCTTGAGATGAGATCCCTCAGTCAATAATATCTTGTCCTTGTAGTAGATGATCTCATCGACCACCCTGTACCTGTCATTCGCCACCTATCCATCCAGAACCTCACGTGAAAATCTATCCTTGGAGTACTCCACTAAAAGTCGAGCCCTCCAATTTGTATCCAAGCTCATAAGAGAGAACGTGTGGCTGGTCTACGTGAAAGGGCATCTGCTACCACGTTGTTCTTACCCTTGACATACTCAATGTCAAAGTCATATGCCTGAATCGTACTAATCCACTTCTGCTACCTCTCCTGTAGCTGTTTCTGCTCCAAAAATAACTTGAGGCTGTTGTGATCAGTCCTCACCCTAAACCTATTCCCCACCACATACTGTCGGAATTTGGCCAATGCATGCATAATGCCCAGCATCTCCTTGTCATATATAGAACACAACCTCTCGTGTGGAAGGAGCTTCCGGCTCTCAAAGGCTATAGGGTGACCTCCCTGCATCTCTGTGGCAAGTCCCCCCTCCCGACGCGTACACTCAGAAACAAATGGCTGTCCGTCCGACGATGCAAAGCACGAGCGGTGTGCCTCCTTCACATCCTTGGGCTTTGTCAAGGCTGTTCTTGTTGTATTCGACCAACTACAATGCCCCCTTCTTCCGTCAAATACGCGCACGGGGGGTGCCTATTTTGAGAAACTCTTGGCAGGCTCCTGTAATAGTTACAAATGCCGGTGGATATCGAGTTGTCACGTTCTCGCTCGGCCAATCTGCGGTGGCCACAGTCTTCTCTCATAGACTCTCCTCCAACACCCAAAACTCACATGGAAGTTTGTCGACTACTTGCTCCTCCAAAATGCTGCTCTTTGCCTCAATGTCTTTAACCATGTCCTCCCAAGTCCTGCCAATCGTAAGGAATGTCATCAAAACATAGCCGACTTCCTCAAGTGACTGCGGAAGATGTGATTCATGCAAGACTGGAATGTCGCTGGGGCGTTGGTTAGCCCGAAGGGCATCACCAAAAACTCGAAGTGCCCATAGTGACATCTGAAGGTGGTCTTGGGAATGTCCTGTTCCCTCATGCGAATCTGATGGTACCCCGATCTCAAATCAATCTTTGAGAAGAACTGGGCTCCTCTCAACTCATCCATCAACTCATCGATCCTGCATATAGGGTACCTGTTCTTCAAGGTCTTCTTGTTCAGGGCCCTGTAGTCAATACACATCCTCAAGGTGTCGTCCTTCTTCTTCACCAACACCACGGAAGAAGAAAAAGGACTCGTGCTCGGCTGGATGTGCCCAAGAGACAACAACTCTTGGATGGCCCGCTTAATCTCATCCCGATAGGCTTTGGGATGCCTATAGGGGGTAGTAATCACTGCCTGTATGCCCTGCTTAAGCTCAATGGTGCGCTCAAACCTCCGGTCCGGTGGCTGTCTCGGCGAGGTGTCCCCAGCTTGCCCAGCATGTACGCCGAGGATGGGTTGTGTCTGCGGGTGCCGTGCCTTTGTAGTCTGCCTGCGGTACGCGGCTCACGCACCTTGCCTTTCGTCTCCCGCCTACGAGCGCACTCCATTCGATGAGCCGAAACAGTCTGAGGCGGATATGTGTGTTGTCCCCATATTTTCTCATGCCTCCCTGTCTTCTCATCATCCCACTCCATCCCTAGGGCCTTCCAATCTGCAATGACCTTCCCTAGAGTGATAAGCCATTGAACACCCAGTACCATGTTGGTGTCCAGTACCATGTTGGTGTCAGGAATAATGACACGAAAAAGTGGTCGATCGGTGTGTAGGTATGTGTCCTTTGATATCTTGAGACATAACGAGCACACATCATGGTCTGATCTCCTAGGACCAAAACTGAGAATCCATCGAAGCTCTCTGTTTGAATACCTCTCCGCTCAACCATCTGTGCATCAATGAAATTGTGGGTTGCCCCACTGTCAACTAAAACTGATACTCGCTGGCCACGTACTGTCCCTCGTACGCGTAGCGTCAAATACTTGGGAACTCCTCGCAATGCTGCAAGGGCCCCTCCAGTAGGTGCAAAAGCCGCACCAACTGCCGCTGGTGGTGGAGGTGGCAAAGGATCCTGCGCTGCATGACTGTCTCCTGCCTCCACGTCATCCTCCTCATCCTCTTCCCCGCTGCTCTCGGAGAAGACACTCAATAAAAAATATGCTTGGCAATGAGCACATCTGTGTCAATGACCCCAGCTCTGGCGGTGGTGTTCCTAATGCTTGTTTAATTGGAATATTTCATTTATGTCGTTCTTGCTTATTTAATTAAATTATTAAATAGTGAGAATTAAGGGGTCAACTCACTTAATAAAATAAAGTGCTTTCCTAGTTGATGAACGTTGTGACTTAAAGGGGTGGCCTTGGGGGTCCACACACACATGAGGGAAGGCCTCACGCTGACCCTAAGGTAACTGCGCAGGTCAAGGAGGAGGTCAAGGATGCAGTTAGGGTTTTTGAGGGAGCTAGCACTATAAAAGGTGGGGTTCTCACTCCATTTGGCATTGTTGATATGATATTGATATTGAGAGCTAGACTTTTGTCTACTTCAGCACGCCGGTTGTTTAGTCGGTCTGCAGCACTGTTTAGTGCGAACTGAGTGTCTCCGGTCGGAGATCTCGCCCTTGGCTCCGGGGGACTTCGAGTGCCTGCTCGAGCAAGGTTTTTCCTTCAGTTTCAGTTGGTGATTTGCAGTGGATTTCTGATGGACGTTTTGCAGAGGAGCTGCTCCTTGAGTGACTGCGCAGTCTAGGAGAGAGGACGCAGTTTCAGGTAGGGAGGACGCAGTTATTGTTGTGCAGCGTTGTTGTGAGGTGGTTTGGCGGTGGTTTCGGCGTTTTCCAGCATTGGGAGATTGTTGTTTCAGCCGGAGGTTTTGCAGGAGAGTTTGGGCCCCTTTTCCCAGCGTTTTCTTGGGCTTCTGCGCTGTTCCTGGGAGAGAGCGTTTTCTCTAGAGGGGGTTTGTTTGGTGGATTTTCGGAGGTGGAGCACTTGCTTCACGGTTTCTGGGTTTTGTCCGGAGGGTTGAGTACAGCTAGCCTTCCGATTTTCAGCTCATTCCAGTGTGGGGATCAGCCCCTAGTTCCAGTACATTGCAGCAGCAGTTTTCTACGGCAGTTTTCTCCAGCAGCTAGGACGCAGTCTCTGTTGTAGCCATTTCTTATTCTGAGAGGGTCTCCACTTGCCTAGAGCAAGGATAGGTGCACTCATTCTGATTATCTCTTGTACCCATATATATGTATTCTCAGATTAATAAAATGGCTTAGCGTTCGGGTATTTTATGTCTATTTGTTCCATATTCTAGTTCCGGCATTTTGTTCTATATAGCTGCTTGTTGTTTTGCTGTATATTACTGTTTATTTCCCGTTGGGGATATTAAGATAAAGCACAACCGCTTCTTCTTCAGCTCCCTCCTAGCATCATCATCCATTTGTGCCTGTCCTGGATTCCCCTTTGGAGGCGAAATCCTCACATCCTTCCCCTTGGGCTGGAAAGCCTGTCTTTGGGGGTAAGGTGTCCGGGTCCTAGGTAAGGCATCCTGTAAATCCCGGGTCCTGCTAATAGCATCCTGGAGTGTGGCTGGTCTAGTAGATCTGACTAGACCTCGAAGTGGCTCTGCTAACCCCTCAACAAACATGTAGATCATCCGCGCCGCGGATAGATCTGGTACCATCACTGAAACCCGCAAGAAGTCTGCAATGTATGTCTCTGGGCTCCCGGTCTGTTTGAGCCTCGTCAGCTCAACAAAGTGTTGTTCCGGATCCCTCCGGTCAAATCTCTCTATCAACCTCCTGGTGAACTCGGCATATGTCGTCACTGTAGAATGTCCGAGTGTAACCATCCCATGGAACCACCAGTCCTAGGCCTCACCATCCAAATGTAATGTCGCCACCTTGATGGCCTCCGTCTCCGTCATCTGGTTAAGCTAGAAATAGATGTCCAGCTTCTCCACCCAAGACTTCGCCGAACTGTTTGATGAACCATCAAACGTAGGCAAGTGGAATCTGCTAGCTGTGCGGTGGGTATCTCCATCATGATAATGCCAGTGCCCTCTATGATGGTCGCGGGGTCTATTGTCCCGCTGGAGCTGAACAAAATCTCTGAACGAGAGAGCATCCCCGAACTCCTGCCCATAGGCCTGATACTCTGCAAAATAATCGTCCATATGGCCGGGCTCTGTCTCCTGCCCCTGTGTCTGCTCCTAGAAAAGTGGGCATGGTAGAGCGTGTAGGTGCATGTGAAGCCATCGATTGAGTAGGATCACGCTGAGTAGCACCATGCTCCGGAAAATGGTGGGATGTACCCGATCCCTCACCTACTCGGAAAACCTGTGGGGTCTCACGCTGTCTAGCCTCCACAGCGATGAATCTCTGACCCATCACCTCAATCTGTCTCGCTAGATCCTGCACCGATTTGAGGAGTGCCTCCCCAAACTGTTTTGCCTCACTGTCGTTTGCCATCGACTCTCTCTTCTCTGAATCTAACACAGGCTCCTCCTGCTCTGCGTCTATCACAGGGTCCTCCTGTTCTGTGTCCACCACCCGAACACAGTCTCCCTCTCCGTAGGTGTTCTCCAACCTACGCTCAAGTTCTCTGTACTTCTTGCCTCTGTAACAAATGTAGGGCTTCTTCCCCGGTGTCATAGACAACTAGCTCCATAGGCTGAGCCAGAACTATGCTCTGATACCACTGTAATATCCCTTCTTAGGGATATCCCTCAAACACAAGCAAACTCCAACCAGAGATGGACTGGTAGTGCGTTTACCAGATATTTCACCTCTGAGAAGAGGGTGAGATCTGGAGGCTACCTGGCCCTTTCCAGACTCTGTCTAAGAGTATGAGGAAAACACACTAAGTGGTATAGAACTAGAATGCCCAAAGATATAAAAATAACAGTAATGCAGCCATACAATAACATAGATAGAATGTATAACAAATACTCCAGAAATATAGAGAGGAAATGCTAAGCCATTTTATTATACTGAGAAATATAATGAAGTACAATAGGTGATCAGAGTGATGGCACCTAGACTTGCTCAAGGTAAGTGAAGAAATACTCTCAGAATGTCCAAGAAATGGCTGCTCTCTGAACTGCGTCCTAGCTGCTGGAAAACTGTCGTGTAGCTTTCACTGCTGAAATGAACTGATGATTTGGGTCTGATCCCCTCGCCGGAATGAGCTGAAAATCTGGAATTCGCCTCTACTCATCAATCACAGCAAAACGCAGAAATCATATCTGAAATGGCTGACCCCCGAAAATCACCCCCTTGGGGAATTACGCTGTCCTCCAAGGCTCTGCGCAGAGGCTGAATAGAAACCACTGAAATGCAGCCTCAAACTCCACCAAAATCCTCCAAGAGGCAAGGGCTGACGCCTTGCTCAATCTCCAAGCTCAAAACCCCTGCAAGAAACTCAATCCGGTGCTCCCCTAGAATGGGTTGCGTCCTCCCTCTCAAGACTGCGCAGTCTCTAAATGCCCAGCTCCACAAGAAAACCCAAACATCAATCCTTCCACAAAATGATGATGAAACTACCTTACCCGAGCAGGGACTTGGAGTCCTCCGGGGCTAAGGGTGAGATCTCCAATCGGAGACACTCGATGCACTAAACAGTGCTGCAGACAGGCTAAACAACCAGCGTGCTCAAGAAGTCGAAGTGACTAGCTGAAATGCATAAACTCGAATGACCAAATGAGGAGGCTCCTCCCTCTTTTATAACATTGGCCTTTCTCCAAACCCTAAGGCCCATCTTCTCAATGTAGCCTCCCTCTTGCCACATGCTCCTCTCCATCTGCGCAGTCTCTCCTAGTGCATACGTGGGCCCCCTCTCTACGTGGTCCTTGGCCCCCCCTTGGCTCCCTTTAAGTTACAACGTTGTGCTACTAGGGAGTGACTTTATTCCCAAAGTGAGTTATATCCCCCTTTACTCACCTTTTTATTTATAAATAACTATAGAAGGCAAAATTGAGCAAAATCGAATATTCCAATTAGCCATTGCTAATTAGGAATATTACATCGTGTTCCTCTGCGCAGTCCCAGCGTTGGACTGCCTAAGTCTGCATAGGGTCTGCGTGGGTTCTCTACACTGCAACACAAAGCTACCTCCAGTGACCCACTGCTTCCCTCTGTCCCTGACCTCGATCACTAGCTGACTCCCTCCTCCTTTTGCTTCTGCAAAATCCTTGCCCTGCAACTCTCCCATTGAAATCGAATTCTCTTGCTTCAGAATTGATCTCCTTCGGGTAATGAGTGTATGCCTGGCTTGTTTTCCAAATGACCCTCAAGCCTTCTTTTATAATCTTCTCGTTGGAGAACCAACGACCCAGATTAGAAGTTTAATCAATGGCTAACATTAAAACTTGACTTGATCCTTGTTTTCTAGAAGATTCACACTCTGACTTATTAATACCCTTTAATTATTTCATTTCCCTAAGTTTAGACTTAGGGTCTTCATTAAAATAATTAATTATTTTCATTAAAATAATTAATTATTTTAATAAGTCATGAACTGAGTGGAATTTCCACAAATGGTTTCTAGGTTCTTTGGAATACTGTTGTTCAAGCCTCCTTGCAAATTTTGAGACTTGGAACACTTTCGGATGCTACAAAAATCAAGACTCCCTCTTAGCGAGGAAGGTGTTCCAACAATATGCCTGCTGCATGTTGCTCTGCTTTTGAAGCACCCTCTATGCTGTTGATCTCCGGACGTCGCCCCTCATCTGCTGCACTGCTGTCATCTGTACTGGTGCCTCTGTTGCATCTATACAACAACTCCCTCTGAATACTGATCCTATCTATTCCTGCTACTGGAAAGGATTCTTCATTATCCCCATATTTCCTCTAAAGTAGACAAACTTAGTCTTCCCTAGAGCTTTTGTGAGGATGTCTGCCACTTGTTCTCCTATTGGAGTGTACTGCAGCTGAACAACTCCACGTTATACACGGCAGTTTTGAGAGCTTGATGCAACTCTGATTATCGCATAAGATATTGGTTGCTTCTCCTTGAGTAGGTTCACCAACATTTTTCGAAGCCATATGGCCTCACACGAAGCTGTGCTGGCTGCCATATACTTTGCTTCTGCTGAGCTCAATGCTATGGGTTTTTGTTTCCTGCTGCACCAGGCAGTCTTTCCTGATCCTAGACTGAAACAATACTCACTGGTACTCTTCCAATCTACTGAACTCCCAGCCCAATCTGCGTCGGTGAAACCACTCAACCTGACATCATTGCTATGGGTGTACTTCAATCCAAGCTCGACTGTTCCTTGAAGGTACTTGAGAACATGCTTGGCTACTGCCCAATGAGCCCTCTTAGGTTCTACCATGAACTGACTGAGGGTATTTACAGCATAACAGATGTCTGGCCTTGTATTTACCACATACATCAATGATCCTATGAGCTTCCTATATAAAGTAGGATCAACCTCATCGTCTTTGGCCGTGTCTATTTTCTTTCAGTTGGTGATTATTGGAGTTTTCATGAGTCTACAGTCCTCCATATGAAATCTTTTCAGAATCTCTGTAGTGTATCTCCCTTGACCAAGAAAAATCTCCCCATTCTGCTGCCAAACCTTCAACCCTAGAAAAAAGTGCATCCGTCCTAGATCCTTCATGTCAAATTCCTCAGCCAAATTCTTCTTGCAGTTTGTGATGAGCCTTGATGATCCTGTCAAGAATAGATCATCTACATACAAAACCAGTATCAATGACTCACTCCCTACTCTCAGATACAAGAGATTGGGATCTGCGTCACTCTTGACGAATCCCATCTTCTGCAGGTAGCTGTCAATTCGATCATACCAGGGTCTAGGAGCTTGCTTCAGTCCATACAACGCTTTCTTCAATCTGCACACATGAGTCTTCTGATCATGTCTCGAAGCCCTACGGTTATTCTATATACACCTCTTCCTCTATAACCCCGTTCAAGAATGCTGTCTCAACGTCCATCTGGTGAATTTCCCATCCCATCTGAGCAGCAAGGGATATCACGGATCTGATAGAGCTGTATCTAGCTACTGGGGCGAAGGTTTCTTCATAGTCAATCCCTTCCTTCTGAGCATACCCCTTAGCCACAAACCTGGCTTTAAATTTCTCGATGTTGCCATCTGCAGCATACTTGATCTTGTAGATCCACCTCGATCGTAAAACTGATCTCTCTTGAGGTCTGGGGACCACTTCCCAGACATCATTCGTCATGATGTAGCTGTACTCTACCACCATTGCATCAACTCACACTTGGTGCTGAGCTGCTTCCCGAAAACTGGAAGGTTCTTCGACTTGAGCAACCAATGCTTAATACCTCTCAGGCTTCTTATGCTGTCTCTTCTCATTTCGGGGGATTCTGACAAAGTCCTCTGCATCTTTCGGAATTTGTCGTAGTTCCTTGCTCATTCTTCCACTGGTGGTGGGTGGATTTACCGGCTCTCCCTCTTGCAAATCCTCGGGAGACACGTCCCTTGGATCCCTATGCCTTGGAGAGGCAACTGAATTTTCTGTTGCTACTTGTTGGGGTTGAACCAGAGGCTCCTCCTCAGACTGCGTAGCAGAAGGCAACTCGCGGGACCTTCTGAAGGCCTTCTCCTCCATGAACTTCACATCCCTCCGCACCACGACTTTCCTGCTCTCAGGAATGTAGATGCGATATTCCTTTGCATTCTCGTAGTATCCTACCAGATACCCTTTTTCTGCAGTCATTTCCAACTTCTTGTCTTCTCACTGGGCACATGACAATAAGCTTTACTGTCGAAGATCCTAAAGTGACTCACTTCAGGCTTACTGCTAGTGAAGACACTTTCCGGCGTGATCTTTCCCAATGCAACGTGAGGAGTCCTGTTCTGAATGTAGACAACTGTATTACAAGATTCAACCCACAGGAATTTGGGCATGTCTTGGTCATACAACATTGCCCTTGTTGCTTCGACAATAGTCCTGTTTTTCCTTTTTGCTCCGAATTGTATGGAGTTGTCCACTGCCTTTTGATACCTTCCCTTACGCAGAATCCAGTGAATTCCTTATCTATGTATTCACCACTGTTGTCTGATCTCAACACCTTGATCCACTTTCCTGTCAGATTTTTAACCAGAGCCGTAAACTATTTAAACTGACTAAAGACTTCATCCTTCTTCTTCAAAAAGTAGATCCAAGTTTTCCTGGAATGGTCATCAATGAAGGTGACGAAGTACTCGGCACCACTATGAGCTCTAGTGGACATTGGTCCACAGATATCTGAGTGTATCAAGTCCATTACACCCTTGGCCCTATTGTTGCTTCTCTGATACGCTGCCTTGGCATATTTTCCCAATACGCACCCCTTGCAGACATCATATTGTTTAGTGCTCAACTCTGGAACTCATGTGACAGTCTTCTGGAGAATTTTTAATGCCCCATGATGTAAATGTCCCATTCTCCTGTGCCATAGCTCATTCAAATCCATCTCATCTGTGCTGCCGACTAGTACCATTAGAGACTCAAGCTGTAACTTGTAAAGTTTGTTGCTTCTTACCCCGATCTGTGCCTTCTGCTTCAAACTGGGGTGTTTGTCGTAGACCCTATTGCCAATAAATTAGACGTCATAGCCTCGGTTTTGAAGCTGACAAACTGAGAGCAAGTTCATCCCCAACCTAGGCACATGCAGTACATTAGTGGCCCGAATCTTATTTCCAGCCTCAGTCTGAAAAACTACGGTACCTCTCCCAATAGGAGTGCATTTTTCTTTATTACCCATGGTTATCTTAAAATTCATCGGCTCTTCTCGGTAGTCGCAAAAATATTCCCGTACTCCAGTCATGTGAGCAGAGGCTCCACTGTCAATTTACCAGACATCAGAAGAAGCAATGCTTGATACGCAAGAAAATTCTTCTTCAAGTCTGGATGTCAGAATAGAGACATTGTGATCCATCTCTTCTAGCATGCTTCTCTCCCTGGAGAACTGCGTGAACCCTTCTGCGCTGCTGCTGCAACGGTAGACTTTCATTCACTAGTCGATTCTTTGTTCCTGTTATTCATCTCTGGCTCTGATACAATGTGAATTTTTCGATCTGAAAACTATACAGTTGCAGTGATAGATTTATTCCTCCTACTTATTATTTCAATAAGTTATTTTCAAAAATCTTTTGGTACTACTGCAACATTCACAAATACATATGTAGAGAAATAAATAGTAAAGGACATAAGCACAAGAATCAATCACATGTACACAGTTATTTTTGGACAATTGTCCCTAGAAAAACCTAATTTGGGAAAACCGGTGCAGCAGATGAGGGTTTTATTGATTCTTCACCAATTGATTTCTTTACAAGAAAAAAATACTGGCAGATAGAATCTGAAACACCTGAGACAGGATAACCGGCGCCTTCCGACAAATATTTGACACCCTGATCAGCCTTTGCTATCTTTTGTGCCTGTCTGCGCAGTCCCAGTGCTGGACTGCGTATGTCTGCATGGGTTCTCTGCGCTGCAGCCCAGAGCTGTGTTAAGTGACCCACTGCTTCCCTCTGTCCCTGACCTCGATCACTAGCTGACTCCCTCCTCCTGCTTCTGCAATCCTCACCCTGCAACTCTCCCACTGAAACCAAATTCTCTTGCTTCAGAATCGATCTCCTTTGGACACTGAGTGTATGCCCGACTTCTTTTCCAAATGACCCTCAAGCCTTCTTTTATAGTCTTCTCGTTGGAGAACCAACGACCTAGATTAGAAGTTTAATCAATGGCTAAGATTAAAACTTGACTTGATCCTTGTTTTCTAGAAGATTCACACTCTGACTTATTAATTCCCTTTAAATATTTCATTTCCCTAAGTTTAGACTTAGGGTCTTCATTAAAATAATTAATTATTTTAATAAGTCATGTACCGAGTGGAATTTCCACAAATGGTTTCTGGGCTCTTTGGAATGCTGTTGTCCAAGCCTCCCTGCAAAGTTTGAGACTTAGAACACTTTCAGATGCTACAAAAATCAACAAGTGGCAGAGGGAGCAACTCAGTATATTCAACACAGATCAACAGTTGGAGGGACGCAATTTCTTTGTAGCAGTAATTGCTGGTGCAGAAAGCGTCAAGGAGAGTAGCTGAAGACACTTTGAGGGAATTTTCTTCCTCAGGGAATTCCTAGCTGGGGAATTATAATTCTCGTTAGCTGCGCAACAGTATTGGGTGGCAAATCTACTATCTTCAGCAGGTAATGCATAGGCCAGGCTACGCAGAGGACATAGAGGGATCTAGTTCGACATTTTTCAGTAGATAGAGATGGCAGCAAGCGGGCTGAGAGATCAAGATCGGTTGGAGGGAGCCTCCACCTATGTGATCTGGATGGCAAGGCTCAAATGCTTGTTGGATGAACATGATCTCAAAGGCTTTATCAATGGTGCGGTAGCTGTAGTTGTAGAAGTAGATCCACTGAAGGAATACAAGAAAGATATGGCAAAGGCAAAGCACTTGATCCTCGACGGAGTGAGGGATCATGTCGTATGTCACATCACGAGCAAAGACACAACTAGAGAGATGTGGCAGACCTTGGAGACGTTGTATCACGGATCTTCCGAGCAATGGACGATGTTCTCGGAGGAGAAGTTGCGTTCGTCAAGGATGCAAAAGGGTGAGCGCATTGATCCATTCCTGTTTAGATTTCAGGAAAACCGAGATCAGCTGGCAGCTGTAGGAGCTGCGCCTCAGGCCATTGAGATGGTCAGATTGGCCCTCAATTCAGTGTCCGATGACTATTAGGTCTTTGTCCAGAGTATCCTGGGTAGAGAGAAGTTGCCGGACTGGGAAGGGATGTAGGATTCACTTCAACAGGAAGAGATGAGGCAAGACATGCTCAAGTGTAAACTTGAGGGCAACAACAGTAGTGGGCAGAAGTCGAAGGAGGAGGATGATAATGCAACCTTTGCATCAAAGGGGCAACAGGAGCAACGAAGATGTAAGAAAGACGTCTCAAAGATTAAGTGCTTCCAATGTGGCGAGATGGGACATTACGCTACACAGTGTCCTCTCAAGAAGGACAAAGACGAGAAGCATGATCTGCACGTTGCATCTGCGAGGATCGATGAGGAGGAGTTCTCCATGATTGCCCATATATCACCAGCGGAGTGATGGGGTGATCTAGAGCTGTAGCTCAACAAAGTTGCAGCTGGGCAGGATCCTTGAGGAGTCCACCTCTTGGATCAATACCTTGCTACGGGAGCCCAAATTAGTAGTAGCAGGGTGGACAAGTGCCAGTTGGTGCAGAGGAGTGCAGAAGTGATAATGCAGTAGTTAGTGAGTGCTAGAGTCTGAGTAGCGCAGTGCAGAGTTTGCAATAGTGCAGAAGTCAGCAACAACGTAGATGCTTCAGAGGGACAACGCAGAGGCTAGCAACAGTTAGATCTTTAGTACCGAAATGCATCATGTTGAACACTTAGTTTAGTTTTGGATGTTTTTCTGTTGCAACAAGCAACAGAGTTGCAGTGTAGTGGCAGTTGGCAGCAGCAACATGGATGCAACAACGCAGTGTTGGTGGACAACAGTGTCAGACATCAACAACGCAGAGGGAGATGTTGCATAATCAGAGCAATACTTCATAGGGTTGTATTGCTAGAGCACATTCCTCGCTAAGAGGGAGTGTTGATTTGGGTAGCATCGGATGTGCTCTAAGTCTCAAAATTTGCAGGGAGACTTAGGCACATGTATTCCAAAGAACCCAGAAATTGTTTTGGGAAATTCCACCCAAATTGTATTTTATTAAAAGAATTAATTATTTTTAATAGGACCCTAAGTCTAAACTTAGGAAATTAAAATAATTAAAGAAAATTAATAAAATATGGGTGTGAATGTTCTAAAAAGGCGGAGATCAAGTCAAGATAATCTTAGCCATTGATTAACGATTTAATCTCGATAGTTGAAGTCTCAACGAGAAGATTATAAGGACTTGATGGGTCATTTGGAAAACACAGAGAAAGGATTAACAAATCAAGTTTTTTGAAGTGAGTAGTGCTTAAAGGAAAAATTGATCGAGAGATTCTTTGCAGAGAGGGGCAGTAATTCCGGTTGGAAGAATTCCTGATCCGGAGAGTGCATAACAGACGAGGCAGTAGAAGCCACAAAGGCAGCATAAAGCCAGTGACGCAGAGGCTACGCAGGGACTGCGCAGAGCATGAGAGGGAGTTCGTTTTTCTGTTGAGGAGACAATAGAGGGTTAGTGCCAATTCTCGGAGGCCAGAAGATCCCAGTTTCCAACCAACAGAGAGATCCAATGCAGAGACAGAGAGCAACTTTAGTTGTGACGCAGAGATTGCGTGGGTGATGCAGTCAGTACGCAGAGGTAGTGCCGACCAGCTCGTTTTGTCAGATTCCCGTGGCAGAGTGAGATTTGTCTCACGAGATTTTTCTTGTTAGATTTCTCTGTATGATTTGTTAGATTCAACAATCATAGATTTGTACTCAGAATTTACTGCATAAAAAATAAACCCTCAACTGCTGCACCGATTTTCCAGCATTGGGTTTTTCCGGGGACATTAGTCCAAAAACATTTGTGTCATATGTGTCTATGATTTACTACTGCTTAGATCTTGTTTCCGCACTTATATTTTTCAGCAGTTAATTTGTGAAGGCTGTAGTGTATGAGTTTTCGATGTTTATAGTAGAAAACCATAAATAATTTGTTCAAAGGAATTAATAAACAGAAGAATGCTCATCAGTTGTTGCAGTAGGATTTCGGGTAATACGAATTTTCACACCTTATGCATTGGGATCCATGAAATGCCTCAGGGAACGTGAAAATGGTAAAATATAGCTTCTCTGTGTGAAAATTTCTGAATACATATTTACATAAACCCTACTGTAGTATCTTGATTTACTTCTCCTACTTGTGATTTAATCATACAAGTTATTTTCAGAAAATATTCAGAAAATACCGAAGTAAACACAACTAGCAACCTACACAGATATAGATCATTTACTGAATATTACGCTCATTCGACAAAGTGATAGATTTTTCGAACAAATCTCCCCAGAAAAACCCAATGCGGGAAAACCGATGCAGCAGATATGAGGGTTTATTATTATTAAGAAGCAGTTTCTTAGTACATCTTAGGGTGCCATAAACTTGGCAAACCCAACATAGAAATCCTCGTCAATCAGAGAAATTGTGAGATATACCTCACTCTCGCAAGTCTCGGCTGATCTGGATGAGCCACTGGTGAAACCCCAACAGGCTCTGCGCAGTTTCTACGTTGCCACTGCGTAAGCCTGGCTGAAGAACTGTGCACCCTTGCTCTGCGTGGATCTGCCTCTCTTGGATCTGAGTTTTAGCTCTTCTGGCTCATAAACCCTCCTTTCGATAAAATTTTGGACTTTTCTCTTGGAGATGCTGCACTGCCACTGCGTGGGCCTGCATCACCCTCCTAAAGGACTGCGTTACTCCCTCTGGTGGCTGCGTTGTCTCCTCTGCGTCTATGCTGCCCTTGATCTTCACTGTACTCTTGGCCCTCCTGACTATTGAGAATTTACAGGGCTTGAGATTAATACAAAAATTCTCTTCTTGATAATTACTTGTGAGCTTGCTTATGTATTCTCTTCTTTAACTTAGTTAACCTTTCATCAAGTCAATTATCAAAGTACTTAGTCAAATGTAGAGACAGAATTATTTTCACTTGTAACTGAATATCTTGAAATATAGTTAGGAAGGTAAATCTTTGATTTACCTTCCTCACTTTCTACCACCTTTAGATCAGCCTGTCTTCTTACAATCACTGTCTTTGACTTTGGAAAATTCTTTTATTAGATACTTCAAACTCAGAGATGTCCGCATTGTACCCTTCCTGCACCTATCCGCAATTTAGCTGCTCCACTCCGCAATCCTGTACCTTACTTATCCGCACACTGTACTTTCCTGTATCTTTCGCAAACTATACTTTTCTGTTCCTTCCTCAATCTGCTCCCTCTGTATGTTCCGCAATCTGTACTGTTCAATCCGCACTAAATTCTGTCCTTAGATCCGCACTTTATAAACTTTGAAAAACCTCAGAAAGATCCACAAATTTCTTGGTTATAAATGAGTTGTACGTTAGGATATATATATGGCATGCTTCCTTCCTTTTAAGCCGACCATACAGCAAGATTATAGGTCGACATTCGCACTGTATATAGGCTGACTTCATCACTAATTTTCAGCGTTGAATATGAGTTGGCTTGAGGGCTGTTATGAGCCTTTCTTTCACAAGGTTCATGACAAGGTCTTCAATATGCATGACCCTAATTATACTTATAAACAGAAGACACCTTAAATGAACATCAAGAAGAAGTTCATTAACCTAAGATAAGATCTTGCTCATGAAACCCATGAAGCAAGTGCAACAAATATGTATCTTATTATCTTAGTCTTCTTCTTTACAAAAAATACATAATTACATAGTCAATATGAAGACCGACCTAGTTACACTTTTCAACACTTCCTCTTAACTAGGGAGATCTTCATAGTACATACAGGTACATGGTTACATTCAAATTGAAGAATCTCATAAGAAGAATCGGATTGGTAATCGCATTTGTATAGCATCATATCAACCAGCATTGTCCTAGTGTAAGGCCTTGACTAACAACCATCTCTCAACGAGACAATGGGCTACAATGCTGGCGAGACACATGACTTATAGACACCTTCGTCATTGTCTCTCCAAGGTACATACTCCACCTGGGTGTTCCCAAAGTATGACCTTCTTGAACTATTCTTCTCTTGGGTAGCTAGCCCTCAAAAAATATCGGTCTCCGACTACTCTTATCTTGAATGCCCTAACACATTCTCAAACAGTATCGAATGCCAGATGATTACCCAATCCTCCATTCTGTCTTCCCAAGACTAGAATGATGTGTCTATCTCTCCCTCTCAACCGGGGATGACCTATTCCACAAGGGAATGTACTCATTCCTAAACAAGGAATGTACCTAAGCTCATTCTTAGGAATTACCAAGTTTCTTCCAAGAAAGAAACTTATCATTAGGCTCTCTCTTAACCAGGGACCTCCAGCAGCAATGGTGAGACACCCAGCTGCTCATGAAGAATTCCTGTCTTTAATGTCATGGATTTCGATATTGAGGAATCTCCAACTTTTAACTTCATAGGGCACAGATCATCTATCACTTTCATCCTGAGTCATGTCAGCGATTAGAAAGTGATTTACCAGACTTCCTTATCTGGGCCATTGTTATGCCATGTTGCTTTCCTTCAAATCATCTCCAAGGATAATACATCCTTTCTCATGATTGGCAGCCCTGCACAAACTCATCCAGATAAACATATACATATGAAATTTTAGAACAAAAGTTACCTTAGTGATGATCTTTCACCATGACATCTTCCTATAGGTATCGACATCCTTCATACAGATTGACACATCTCCTAATGATATGTTTTGTCATGAGTCTTCTTATTTACCAGACTTCTGTCAGAGTCTATATATCCTCCCAGGAGATCTCCTAGTCACATCTTCTTGGCTTTCGGATGATAGTAGCCTTTTGACATGGTTGCATGTCATGATCTCTTCCTCTCTGCACATTCTTTATTCCCAGTAACTTATAACCTTTCTGGTTTCTTGTTTATAGACAACCACCTCATATTCCATGAGGACATATTATGTTGATTTCATCTGTCCATGCACTGAGAGATACTCCTCCATAGATCATACTTTTAAATACAAAAGTCCATTACCTGCAACCATATAACATGACATCACAGCATCCAATGTCAGCATATAAATATATACATACCTCATACCTTTTTCCCTTGAGTCATCCTGTAGCAATTTTTAAGAATGAAGAGCTTCATTCCCTTGGCTTGTTTCATCAATATGTCATCACATCCCATAAGTATGTTTCTATGATGACCCTTTCTCTTGATGACTACTTTCAATTAGTAAAGTTTGTCAAAGAGGTTTTCCCGGAGCTGATTCACTAGGAGCTCCTGCCATGCTTTGATCAGGATTCTATATTGCTTCCTATCATATAACCAACAGAGATCAATTCCTTATTCATAAGTTTGCGTGATTTTCCTTGAACTTCTTTTCTTCAACTTCCTCCATCCTTTTTTGTGATATGAGCTTCCTTTCTTTCTCCTATTGAGATTGTCCCTTTAGGACCATCTTTCTTGTAATGTCCATAAGTCTTCCACTTTTCCTAAACTTTCCTTTTCCTTCTGCAAATGTTTGAGTCTTTTATCCTTCAACATTTTTGCCCTTGATTTGTCTTTTTCCATCTAGCATAGAGACCACAAGTTGAGTGAGGTAGTTTTCTTGTCTATTTTTTACGTTGTCCATCTTATCATCTTTTCCAGATCTCACAGTTGAGATCTTATGAAGATATCCCTTCATTCTTTGATACCTCAATTTTGTGTAAATCGGGTCTAAGTGACATAACTTTATTTATTGCATAGAATAGTTCTTTCAGCTTATCTTATATTCTCTTGATGTCTCCAATCCTTCATAGGCTTTTCATGACTTTACTTTCTTCGAGGACTGTGACTATCCTCCTCATGCAAGGATTCTTGGTAACCCAACCAGCTTATAGATCTCCCTGCAAAAACAAATTCATTTAACCAAATTTGATTATAGAATGAAAGATACTTGATAAGTGAAGATAAAGTCTTCAGCTTGATTTCTTCGATGGTGGTGAGGAAAAGATGTGTTAGTGCTTTCTCTTTGGATGATCTTATTCAAGGGTAAGGATTAGATCCTTGTTGTAATGATGATAATGCCTTCTTTTGGTTCTCCATGTCTTGTGCTATTTCTGTCATGAAACCGAGGTCTCATTTTGGTACTGAAATCATTCTTTTAAGATAGCACTATATTATTGTGGTTGCACTATGAGTTCTCCAAGATTGCGGTGTTTGCACAAGAATCATCTTAACTGTAGCAACACTGAATCATGTACCAACATATAGTATCAAAGTGGGTGATTATAGAGTAGTGTTGATGTAGATAATACCAGATCTGAATTATCACTCTGAACTGCACCAGGTATGCCAAGAAGTATGTTAGTTAGACTACTGAACTGAGGTTCTCAAAATAATCCTGAAATAAGCCCGAGATGATCCAAACTGTTGACTGTGTTAGTCAGATTGTGATTGCTTCTCGAAATTTCAGAGAATCCTCCTTTGACTTGCTTAGATGTTTTTGAAATCTGATCCGTAAGTGTTTCTTAGATGCCCTTCCTTAACTGTTACCTTAGCTCTGATACCATGTTGAGAATTTATAGGGCTTGAGATTAATACAAAAATTCTCTTCTTGATAATTACTTGTGAGTTTGCTTATGTATTCTCTTCTTTAACTTAGTTAATCTTTCATCATGTCAATTATCAAAGTAAATAGTCAAATGTAGAGACAAAGTTATTTTCACTTGTAACTGAATATCTTGAAATATAGTCAGGAAGGTAAATCTCTGATTTACCTTCCTCACTTTCTACCACCTTTAGATCAACCTGTTTTCTTACAATCACTGTCTTTGACTTTGGCAAATTCTTTTATTAGATACTTCAAACTCAAAGATGTCTGCACTGTACCCTTCTTACACCTATTCGCAATTTAGCTGCACCACTCTGCAATCCTGTACCTTACTTATCCGCACACTGTACTTTCTTGTATCTTTCGCAAACTGTACTTTTCTGTTCCTTCTTCAATATGTTCCCTCTGTATATTCCGCAATCTATACTCTTCAATCCACACTAAATTCTGTCCTTAGATGCGCACTTTATAAACTCTAAAAAACCTCTGACAGATCCACAAATTTCTTGGTTACAAATGAGCTGTACGTCAGGATATATATACGGCATGCTTCCTTCCTTTTAAGCCGACCATACAACAAGATTGTAGGCCGACATTCCCACTGTATATAGGCCGACTTCATCACTAATATTTAGTGTTGAATATGGGCTGGCTTGAGGGCTGTTATGAGCCATTCTTTCACAAGTTTCATGACAAGGCCTTCAATATGCATGACTCTAATTATACTTATAAACAGAAGACACACCTTAAATGAACATCAAGAAGAAGTTCATTAACCTAAGATAAGATCTTGCTAATGAAACCCCATGAAGCAAGTGCAACAAATATGTATCTTATTATCTTAGTCTTCTTCTTTACATAAAATACATAATTACATAGTCAATATGAAGACCGACCTAGTTACACTTTTCAACACTGACCAATCATTGCATCTACCCCTCGCTGCAACTCTGAGTCACTCAGATCTGATCTTCGTCCAAACACTGCTCCGTCAGAAGAATTCGATCTCTTAGACTCTTTGTGTGTCTCCAATTGACCCCAAGCCTTTCCTTTGTACTTTTTCGTTGACACATCAATGATTGTGATCTAATTTATTATCGACGGCTGAGATTAAAAGAAAGCTTGCTCCGCGTCACGTAGAACATTTCATCACATGTGTTTAATTAATTCACTTTAATTTTTCTAATTCCCTAAGTTAGACTTAGGGGTCCTCATTAAAAAAAATTAATTATTTCAGTATTTCACACCAGATGAAATTTCTCCAAACGCTTTATCGGTTTTGGAGGTCTTATGTGTCTTAGCCCCTCCACAAAATTTCAGGGCTAAAGCACACTCGATGCTACCCCAAAATCTCAACACTCCCTCTTAGCACGGAGTGTGCTCTAGCAATACATCCACACCATGTATCGCAAGATTTCGACATCGGTCTTTGCGCTGTTGATGCTTGGCTTGCTGCCCTCCATGTACTGCGTTGCTTCTTTCTGTACTGCTACCCATGTCACTGTGAAAATTTCTGAATGTTACTTATGCAGAAATCTACTGTTAGATCTGGTTATACTTCTCCTACTTAAGCAGGTTATTAATGCTGAAATATTCAGATTAACATTGAAGTAAACACATAACAGACTTTCACCGATTCAGATCTAAAAGAGAAAAGTACATGCACACATAGACAAAGTGTTAAAATTGGACAACTAGGTCCAAACTCTGGGTTGTGCTGCTTAGATGACGATCCCAATATTCTTATTGGATTCCTCTTTCGGAGAGGTGTAAGATTGATCTAAAGATCATCTCGATCGGATGAGCAGAACATGTACTTTGAATTTATTCCACTTATGTGCTAGGTCGGCCTGGAATAAAATATAGACTTAAATGTCTTAAAGGACGTGTCACACACCCCCAAAGATTCCTATATATTGGAGAGACTTAGAATTCATTTGACACACATAGTTGTGGAGGAATTCTCTCTCTTTGGATAGCGTTGGAGCTGTGATATATATATGGACTGTTCTTTGTTTGGGTGGTTCTGGGTTATGTGTGACACGCTTGGCTGAATGACCTATTGGAGACTTTGCTGGTAGAAGCATCCTGCTGATCGCCGTAACGCCACCATTTCTTATCTCTGTTTTGGCTTGTCTTCTATCGATCTATTAGTATGTTCTATCTTCTTCAGTATTGTGCCCTAATCTGAAATGGCATAGAACATATGCAGAAATTAACACAAAGTGACACAAGATTTTTTGGACAATAGTCCCCAGAAAAACCCAATGCGGGAAAACCGGTCTTCTAGCTGCTAGAGGGTGTTTATTATTAAGTAGTTTTCTGAATACAACAAATCTGGGCACCACACTGGTTAACCCGACAGAGAAAAATATAGATCTGCAGCTACCTGTTGTTATGAAGCCAAAACTTTGACTGATCCACACCCTCAAACGGGATTTACAAGACTCAGCCAAATTCTGGCTCTAGAAACCCCAACGCTGCCCTTGAAGCCCCTGCGTCAGTCTCTTCAGCCTCTGCGTTGGCCTGGAGAGGGCTGCGTAACCCCAGAATCGGTGACGCAGACCCTACGCTGCCTTCGAGGGTCTTTGCGTAACCCAAATGGGTCTCCTGCTGCCCTAGGAGCGACTGCGTAGCACCTGCGTAGTTGTCGCCCTCTCTGTTGATGCTGCCTCTTCTTCTATGCACTGCCTCTAGAAGCTACTCTCTGCCTCTTAATGATTCTAGGCATTGGGATCAAATCATCCCCTTTGCCTAAACTACCCCTCTCTGCAGCTGAACAACTCTTGGAAATTCTTAGCAAACCACGCCCTAGAATTCCAGCTTAACTTTAGTGCTCTGCCTTTGTGTGTCTCCTCCAAATGACCCCAAGCCTTTCCTTTATACTTTTCTCGTTGGGAAACCAACGACCATGATCAGATCTTGAATCGATGGCTAAGATTAAAAAAAAAGCTTAATCCGTGTGACTTAAGACAATTTCATCACATGTTTTAATTAATTACCTTTAATAATTTAATTTTCCTAAGTTAGACTTAGGGTCCATAATTAAAATTATTAATTAATTAATTATCTCCCAAACCGGATGAATTTCCCAAATCTCTTTCTCGGTCTTGGAGATCTCATGTACTCTAGTCCCTCCAAAAGTTTTAGGAGCTAGAGCACATCCAATGCTACCCCATCACTCAAGAAAACTCAATAGTCACTGCCACTGACACTGCTACATTTGTACTGCAACTCCCTCTCAATTTGCTGCATCATGCTGCCCATAGCAGTGCCACTGCTAACTGCTGCATTGCAACTCAGTTGTTGAGAAGTAAGAAACTGAAGGACCCCTACCCAATCATTGACAGACAAGTCGGGATGCATCTCATCACTGAAGCTCCCTTGGCTACTGCTCTGCGCTGTCCTATTGAAGCCATTGTGCTGCTGCAGCTCTGCAATGCGTAAGCACTGCCTGTTTGCGCTGTTGAAGTCCGATCAACCTCTGCTCTGTTGCTTCTACATTGTTGCTGCCTCTGCACTGCACTGCCGCCTCTACAACAGCACAACTCTGCCCTTCGCTTCATTGTGATCTTCTGCACCCACTGCCCTCCTTGTCCCGCTACCCTATTAAGGCTCCCATAGCTCGTATATGATCCAAGAGTTGGGCATACTCAAGGATCCCGCCACTCATCTGTAGCTACTCTACAAATCCATATCGCCCCACTTGCGTGGCTCATGAGCACTCATGGCTACGTCATCTTCGGAACCATCATCCTTTGCTGCTGCTGCCTTGGATTCAGAAGATCCTTTGTCCTTCTTCTTAGGAAAAGTGCTGGCAAAGTGTCCAAGTTTGCCACAATTAAAGCACCGGACCTTGGAGAGGTCCCTCTTCTTCTTCCCTTGCTGCCTTCGTTCCCTTGTTACAAGGGCTGCATCATCTTCCTCTTCTTGTAAATTTTTGAAGATGTTCTATTCTTGATGCAAATTTATTTCAAACTCGATACCAAATAGCAATCACATAAACATGAAAGTAAAATGCTAATAGAACATACCAATAGATCGACAAAAGACAATCCAAAAATAAACTTAACTTTGATCAGCAAAATATGTGTTGTGGTGCGTTACGACGGTCAACAGGATGATTCAACCAGCAAAGTCTCCTCACGGTCAGCCAATTAGAAATGTCACACAACCCTCAAGACAGCTCCATAAAAGTCAACCCAGAGTCAACGAAAGTCAACGCTGTCTAGTCAACGCAGAACAACAGCAGCAAGAGGTAAACGCAGCAGGTCAAAGGTCAACGTCTAGCCTTGGTTTATGTGCCAATGAATGCGGCCTTCAGAAATCGAAAGTTTGGTGAAGGTTTGAGGTCAAAAGTACCAAGCATTGACCAAAGTCAACGTTGGTCAAACCTGCTGAAAACTTAGACAGATTCGTACAGAAACCCTAGCTGCTATTCCACAGTGTGAGAAGAAAAGCCTCCAAAAGGTGATCGAACCAACCAGACACAAGAGAGAAGTGTGTGATGAGTGGATGATGAAATGACCTCCAAGTCTGTCCAATTTATATCCATCTGTGAGGGTGTGTGACACATCTGTTGGGGCTCCAAGCCTACATTACAATTTTGGCCGACCTTGCACATATGTGGAATAAATTCAAATAAATGTTTTGCTCATCCGATCAAGATGATCTTTAGATAAATTTTGCACCTCTCCGAAAGAGGAGTCCAATAAAAATATTGGCATCATCATCTGAGTAGTACAACATGGAGTTTGGACCTAGTTGCCCAAAATTAACACTCCCTCTCAACTAGGGAGGACTCCATCCTCCAGTGCCATCCAAACATTGTGCGTCATCCCACCGTAACTTGCTTTGCTGGCTTCTTTATTTCAAATGGTGAGTCACAAAGACATCACTCCCGACTGACCCGAAATCAACTCAGAGGTCGGAAAGCTCTATAGGACTCAAAGGAGTCTCATACTAACTCGAAGTTAGTTTAACTGACCCGAAGTCAGTTGGAGGTCCGAAACCTTACTAGACTTGATCCCAGATCAAGTGGTTGGACATGTGCCATCTTAGACATAGAGAGTACGACAATCTCCGATGTGTCCATTGGTAATGCTATCGGTCTCTATCCACATTTCCCACGTCATTGGCCAAGATGTAAGGTACTTCCCATGAGTCCAGGACTCCATGGGTAGGATGCATACGAGGCACAGATCAAAGAGAGGTGAACCAACTCAATATCATCACAGTGGGGCGGAAGCACACCAACAAGGTTTGGGAAGCCTAGCCCTGTGGTTGCTTATAGCTCCAAGAAGCTATCCCCAAAGCCCCCTGGAGCTCCCAAAGCTCATCGTCCAACAGGACCCTCAGAATAGGTTCGTTCCACGATTCCAAGATTCTCACGGAAGGTTAGGAACTTGACCTTCCCCAAGGGCTTAGTGAGAATATCCGCGACCTGCTCATCAGTTCCTATATGATTGAGCCTTACAGCACCTCGCTGTACCATATCTCGGATAAAATGGTACCTGATATCAATATGCTTGGATCGATCGTGGAACACGGGATTCTCGGACAAACGAATCCCACTTTGGTTATCACAAAGGATAACGGTGGTATCTAGAACATGCCCGAACAACTCACTGAAGAGCTTTCACAACCAAATAGCTTCACAACAGGTCATACTCGCTGCAATGTATTCGGCCTCAGTGGTGCTCAAAGCCACCGACTTCTGCTTCCTGCTCATCCAGGATATCGAAGCAGACCCAACTATGAAGCAACATCCATATGTGCTCTTGCGATCCACCACACTGCCAGCCCAATTGGCATCAGTATATACTATATCCATGGAGTCTCAAACTCCCGACATTGTATCTCAGCCCATGGTTTATCGTGCCTCGAAGATATCTCAAGAGATTCTTGGCACCAACCCAGTGAATGTGATGAGGCTCAACCATGTGTTGACTCAAAGTGTTCACTGAAAAACATATGTTCGGACGGGAGTTCACTAAGAACATCAATGCTCCTACAAGTTGACGACACTCAGTAGGATTTCCTAATGCAGGCCCAACAACATTTCCACACAACTTCTTGAAGTTGAGCTCCATCAGTGTTGACATGGACTTTCAGTCCACCATACCAAATCTCTCTAACAGCTTCACAATGTATTTTCCTTGAGAGAGGAAAATCTCGTCAGGTCTTTGCTAGACCTCCAAGCCTAGGAAGTAATGCATCAGTGCTAGGTCTTTCATCTCGAACTCAGAAGCGAGCTCCCTCTTACCCTGATGAATGAGACGGTCAACACCTGTCAGGAAGGGATCGTCCACATAGAGAACCAAAATGAGAGACTTTTCTCTATCAACCTCGAAGTAAAGGTTCGGATCAACATTACTTCGAGTGAAGCCCAGCTTCATCAAGTAGCTATCTATCCTCTTGTACCAAGCCCTGGGGGCTTGCTTCAACCCATAGAGGGCTTTCTTCAACTTGCATACATGAGAGTCTTTATCCTGGACTTCGAACCCTAGAGGTTGCTCCACATACACCTCTTCCTTTATCGAACCATGCAGAAAAGCGGTATTCACATCCATCTGATGGAGACTCCATCCTTGCGTGGTAGCAAGGGAAATGATGGATCGGATGGTGGTATGGCAAGCCATAGGTGTAATATCCCCAAAGGGAAATAACCAGTAATACACAGAAATATGCCAGGCAGATATAGGAAATACAATGCTGAACCAAATCATGGAACAAATACACATAGAATGCCAGAAAACTGAGCCATTTTATTAATCTAAAAGTACATAGAGAGGAGTACAAGTGGAGGCCCTCTCAGACAAATAATGGCTGCAACAAGGACAACGTCCTAGCTGGCTGAAGACTGCTCTGAAGACTGAAGCTGGACTGCACTGGAACTATGAGCTGAAGACCAAAAGATAGCTGATATCAATACTCCAAACCCTCACCAATGAAAACGCTGTCTCTGCTAGTGACAGCGCTGAAACAGATGTGGTGCTGGTCACCAAACCCTCCAGATGAAAAGCTCAGCTCCTCAAGGCCAAAAACGCTGTCAAGCCCTGCTCACATGACCCTGCTCTCTAGATCAGCGTCCTCCCAGATGGATCAGCGTCCTATATGTTCAGATCTGCTGGATCTGAAGCCTGCAATCCAGATCTGTGTCCTGTCCTTCCAGATCTGCGTCCTCCTATATCAGATCTACTGCTCTCTCCTCAGATCTATGCTAGATCTGGCAATATCTCTTCAGATCTGCAACCTCCAAGGCTGGATCTGATGTTCTCTCTTCAGATCTAGGCTGGATCTGCCAATATCTCCTCAGATCTGCAATCTCCCAAGCTGGATCTAATGCTATCTCTCCAGATCTGCCACTTATAGAACCAGATCTGCAAATATCTGCTCAGATTTGGACTGCGTTCTCCTAGGAACAGCGTCCTCACTCTCCAAGGCTGATCAGCGTCCTTTCTCCTCCTGGAACAGCGTTTCCCTGCTCAGATCTGCGCAGCCACAAGAGGGCTTCTTCCTCTCCAAATCTCCACCTGAAAATGCTACCAATTCCCACTGAAACTGAAGGGTGTTACTCAGAAAATAACCTTACTAAGGCGGGCACTCGAAGTCCCCCGAAGCTAAGGGTGAAACCAGAAATAACCTTACCAGCGCAGGCACTCGAAGTCCCCCGAGGCTAACGGTGAGATCTCCGACCGGAGACACTCGGTTGCACTAAACAAGGTCGCGTACCGACTAAACAACCGCGTGCTAAGCGTACGTGTCTAGCTTCTTCGTCATCAATATAGAATAATGCATGTCCAAATGAGGTGAGAACCCTCCTTTATAATGCCAAACTCCCTCCAAAACTTAACCCTCCCTGGATCTGCGCAGTTTACCTTGGGTTAGCCTGATGCCTCCCCCATCATATCCACGTGGACCCCCAAGGCCCCCTCTCTAAGTTACAACGTCAATCTACTAGGAAAAAGAACACTTTATTATAAAGTGAGGTGACTAAAGTGAGGTGACTCCTCTTATTTCTCACTTTATTTATTATTTCTATCTAAAGCAGCAAAATAAAGCAAAAATGCAATATTCCAATTAGCAAAGCTAATTGGGAATATTGTATAATTTCCCTGGCAAAACGTTGCTTGTCCTCAAGCAACTGAAGTGATGGATGCTGTAAAATCTGCTCGCCTTCCCAAGTGGCATCCTCATCCGGCAAAAATTGCTTGTCCTCAAGCAACGCTTGAACAAGCCTACTCTCTAGCTGATGCTCCCTGCCAATACTGCAAAATGTGCCTGGGTCCCACTGGAACCTCTCTGTCTCCTGCACCACCCTGATATGAAGGGATATCTCAATGCCAGGATCCCAAACTGGCCTCTCGTGGTACCAGCCAATCAATAGACCTCCCGGATCCCATCGCCACAGTGGCCAATAATCGCACAAGTCCCATGACTCGGACTGCTCACTGCCTCTGGCTATGACTAAAGACCACGACTGCTGCTGCTCTGCATCTATGAATGTGTAAGTTGTCCCATCGACTGTGTACCAGCTCATCATCTCTCTCCACTCAAGGCATGAAGTGAGGAACATCTCTCTCATGTGGATCCTCCATCCACAAGCAATCATCCAAACCAAATGAGCCACCTCCCGACAAGGCAACTCCTGAAAATCTCCTTCCACCTCAAGCTCCGGTAATGAAGGTGGGCTGAAAGTCTGATCTTGGCAAGCATCATGCCTACCCCCATGTCGGCTCTTCTCTCCACTCATGACAAGTGTAGAGTGTAGGCTTCATCTTGGGTCGTTAAAAATCCTTGCCCTCCAATGGCAAAGTGAAGAACAATCCTCCAAAGAAGGTCCCTCCAACAACGAAGAACAAGCTGGCCCAAAACAATTCATCTATGAAGAATATGATATGGTCATCATGGATCATCCTAATGAGATGTTTGCTGAAGGTGTTACATGAGGATACATAATGCAAACAATCCCTCACAAGGAAACAGCGCAGTCTCATCCACTGCAACCTTGCAACCTTAGAAAATCGCATGGTAAGTAGTATGTATGTACAAGATCCATCACATCTACTAATGGATAGTAAATGGCTAATTTAACAACAATAATACATGATCAAGCACTTTCCCATGGCTGTACAATGGATGAATATCAATCTGTTGGCCCACCTCAAAAGAGAACACATATGTAGTAGTGGTGGCCATGCGTCCTCCCATGTTCCCATTAGAACATGTAGTGCAGAAAATGTGAGAATATTTCCCACTCATGGACACATTTAGCTCATGTGTCTCCCTCATAATCAAGCCTCCCATACAAATCTGATCTATATCAGCAAATTAAGACATGATCAACAGCAAAATGAAGGAAACTCTAAAGGTTACAAGTGATGAAAAGAGGTACCAACAGCTTTCCGAACAAGTACAACGCAATTTTACAAGTTGCTGCTCGATGAAAGTACAAGGCAAAATGTTTCTTCTTACATAGTTAATCATGCATGTCTTTATATGATATATGCTATAGTGTATAAAATGAACATGCAAGTGATGATAAAACATTTTCCCAAGGCCACAAAAGAGATGGCTTCCTCCATCATGTAGATTGGCCCAATACAACTCATGGAGCAATGTGACATGCTTGCCCTCTTGTGAAGCAATGCACTTCATAGGAATGACAAGAGTGTGCAAGTCAATGAATGTATAAACAAATCCCTCACCATATGTTGGAAGTAAGATGGTACATGGGTCTAGGAATGAGTCCTCCCTAGTGTGTTGGCAAGCTATGAAGAAGAATGACCCATGTGCTGCAAGAAGATAATCCTCCTTATGCTTGGGAACCCAAGTCACGACGAATATGCCATAGTGATAGATGTCTCTTCCATCATTACCTCCTCTTTGTTTATCAAGTGCAACAGATATGAAGATATCCTGGGACCTATGGGTTATAGATCCACTATATCTCTGCCGGGCACACTTCATCCATAAATCTCTGCTCCAAGGTGACAACGCTGTGAGCTCATGCAAATAAGCTCCTGTCAATATAAAGCTCCGTTCTTTGACATGCTCCTTGTCAAAGACCCCTCTAACAATGCTGCAACAAATGTGGAACACCTCCCAAGTTGGAAGTGCTTCCCAATCATCATCAAAGACCAAGGAGATAGTGCCATCCCCTCTTCCCGCAACATCATACAAAGTGTGAGAGAAAATATGCCTTTGCTCACCCAGAAACAAACAAAGCAACAAGACGTTGTGTTGAATCCCCATACCTCCATCATACCAATCATGTGATGAAGACACAATGAATGATATGACTATCATATCAACACCATGAATCCATACTCTATGTTGTTTAATGATGCAAGTATCCAGCCATATTTTCCCCATCCTTCTACTCTTAGGAAGAGCCTTTGCCAAGTGATGGCCAAACTCTTTCAAGAGTAACCAGTGCAGCCAAGCCTCCTGCTGCCTGGTATCATAGATCTACAGATAGCTCCCTATCTCCTTGCTCATCACCCAGATACATGTAATCACTTATGGATTCCTCTTTCTTCTCCTCATCTTGGTACTCCTCCCATGAGGGCTACCATCCTCCCAAATCAAATTTCGATTTTGCACTTCATGGGATTTTTGGAATATAAACTTTCAAGGATCAATGAAGAGACCCTATCAAGAATCAAATAAAAGTGGTAGGCAAAACCTCCCATCATGATGTGTGTGGCTCAAGGAATGTCCAACACAAGCATGAGAGATGTTATCCATCCAAAGATGTCCCCCATCTTCTATCTGCTCTTGTGAGAAGGGAAGAAAGTCATCGCACCCCATGGTGTGTCGAAGTGCATCTCCAGTGAGATCTCTCCTTGAGACCTCCCCTTCATCCATAACCTGCTCCACCGAGTACCAACTCAAAATCTCTCGCCATCCAATCTCAACACGTGGCTGCTGTACCCTGTGCAACTCTGATCGTCTCATACCACTATCCAAGTCAACATATGGGACCTGACTAGGTGGCTCTGCCTCTCTCTCTCCAACGGGAAGAGATGACCCAACAACACTGCTAGTCCCATCCATGCATACCTGAAGGGGAATGATCTGACGCTCCCTCGTGCCCTCTGGTTGTACCATCAGGGAATCCAGCTGTTCCCCAATGTGGACCAACTTGGCCGCTGACTTGGCACAAGTCGCTCTCATACCCTCCAGCTCCTGGTCCTGCAACAAAATGGTCTCCCGTACCGACGCGGCCTTCTCTCTCAAAACTCGAAGGTCTGCCCGGAGCTGATGATACCGCTGTCTGCGACCATCATCCAATCCCTCTGTATCTCCTAGTCCCTGATCGAATGTGGATACATCTCTTGTCGCCTCACCCATCTGTTGTGTGCTACTACCACCCGAAGACTCGAACACGACTCCGGTCATCACCTCAATGGATGGCTCTACTAGTGTAGGCTCTACCTTCTCCACTACGATATCAACCGGCATGGTCAAAGAGGTCTCTAATGAGGGTGAGTCCTCGGTCACACTAGGTGTATCTTCGAACTCCCTGCAATCCTGTGTGCCCTCATCCTCCAAGTGTGAGGTAACCATTTTGATAGTTTCCCTCTCCGATACTCGGTCAAGCTGGAGAGAGGTATCCAACTTGCCCACTGTGCGCTGTAAGCCCCTATCATGTGAGTTCTTGTTCCCTCTGCGAAAGTTGTGAGGTCTACTATCACGCTGGAGCTGAACATAATCTCTACTCGCGGTGCGGTAGTAGTCTCCACCATGATGATGCCGATGCCCTCGGTGATGATCACGGTAGTCTAATGCTAATCGGCATGTGATATATCTCTCAAGGCTCAAGCATCCATGAATCTCCTCGTCCGAAAGTTCGACATCATGAAGAATGGGCACCATCCGAGCCGGCCCTACCGTACCTCCTGCCCCTATGTCCTCGGCAAGAATGTGGGCAGGACGTGTGGGTGTACACGATGCCATATGCCGAGTGGCATTATGATGAACGCATCCAAAACTCAGAGTTCTTCTGATCGATCTCCATGGCCAAGAGCCTCCGTGATATATTCCGCATGTGATGGATGACCGCATCCGGGGCCGCACCGTGTCTCCGCCATCGATCTCCGTCGCTTCCGTGTCCCTGCTGTGCTCTCATAACCGCACTACCGTCGCAAACCATACTGCTGCTTAACTTCGACCTCTGATTTACTCATTGAAAACTACTCAGAAAATTCCAGGAATTTGGGAAGGTGATCCTTGTCCAAAACCCAGAAAAACCCAGAAAACGTTTCTCCTAATTCAAAACTTCAAAATTTGACCCTTTTTATTTTGGCCCTTTTTCCAACTGCGTTTCTGGTATTGCAACCGGCGCACAGCCTCGTATGATCTCTTTCCGATGTCATGTACCACAAAGGCCGAGCTGACTATGTTTCGATACCACCGTAATATCCCCCCAAAGGGAAATAACCAAGTATTTCTACGTAAATATGCGTATATAGAAATACAATGCCGAAACCAGATCAGGAACAAATACACATAGAATGCCGAACCGAGCCATTTTATTAACTGGAAGCACATAGAGAGAGCAAGGCGGGAGGCTCTCTCAGACAAATAATGGCTGCAACATGGTCAGCGTCCTAGCTGGCTGAAGACTGCTCTGAAGACTGAAGCTGGACTGCACTGGAACTATGAGCTGAAGACCAAAAGAAAGCCGATATCAATACTCCAAACCCTCACCAATGAAAACGCGGTCCCTGCTAGTGACAGCGCTGAAACAGATGTAGTGCTGGTCACCAAACCCTCCAGATGAAAAGCTCAACTCCTCAAGGCCAAAACGCCGCTGGGCCTCGCCAAGCCACATGACCCCCGCTCATCGATCGCCGTCCTCCTGCATGGATCAATGCTCCCATATGCTCGCGATCCGTTGGATCCGGGAAGCCTACAATCCGTATCCGTGTCTCCGTCTCTCCAGACTGCTCCCATATCGCATCTATCGTTTCTCTCTCTCTCCCCTTCGCATCTATACTAGATCTCGGCAATATCTCTTCGTATCCGCAACCTCCAAGGCCGGATCCGATGTTCTCTCTCTCGCATCTAAATGATCCGCCAATATCTCTCGTATCTCGCAATCTCCCAAGCCGGATCTAGCTATCTCTCCGTATCTCGCCACTTACGTAACCGCATCTCGCAACATCTCGGTCTTCGTATTTGGATCGCGTTTCCTCTCAGAACAACATTCACTCTCCAAGGCTGATCAGCGTCCTCTCTTCTCCTGAAACAGCGTCCCTCCTCCTCAAAACTGCGCAGCCACAAGAGGGCTTCTTCCTCTCCAAATCTGCACCAGAAACTGCTGCTACTTGCTACTGAAACTGAAAGGTGTACTCAGAACATAACCTTGCTAGGGCAGGCACTCGAAGTCCCCCCGAAGCTAAGGGTGGAACCAGAAATAACCTTACCAGGGCAGGCACTCGAAGTCCCCCGAGGCTAAGGGTGAGATCTCCGACCGGAGACACTCGGTTGCACTAAACAGTGCTGCAGACCGACTAAACAACCGGCGTGCTGAAGCAGACAGAAGTCTAGCTCTCAATATCAATATCAAATCATGCATGTCCAAATGAGGTGAGAACCCTCCTTTTATAATGCCAAACTCCCTCCAAAACTTAACTGTGTCCTTACTCTCCTTTGACCTGCGCAGTTAACCTTGGGTCAGCCTGATGCCTCCCCATCATACTCATGTGGACCCCCAAGGCCCCCTCTCTAAGTTATAACGTCAATCAACTAGGAAAAGAACACTTTATTTATAAAGTGAGGTGACTAAAGTGAGGTGACCCTTCTTATTTCTCACTTTATTTATTATTTCTAGCTAAAGCGGCAAAATAAAGCAAAAATGAAATATTCCAATTAGCAAAGCTAATTGGGAATATTACAATAGGTGCAAATATGTCATCATAATCTATGCCTTCTTTTTGAGAGAAGCCTCGGGCAACGAATCTTGCCTTGAACTTTTCAGCACTACCATCAGATCCATGCTTGATCTTAAAGAGCCATTTCAAGGTGACAACATCTTTGTCCTCCGGTCTCGGGACCACATCCCAGACATCGTTCTTCATAATGGACTCGTACTCTTCATGCATAGCATCCTTCCAGACTTGATGCTTTATGGCTTCTTCAAATGATCAAGGCTGAGATTGTACGATTGTACTCCTGGCTGCTAGATACCCTTGGTATTTATTCGGCTTCTTGCTTTTCCGGAATGTACCCCTTGGGGCCATATGTCTCTCGGCATCCTCGAGAGTATCCCTGAGCCATGAGGGTCTTCTCTTCATTGAAGGAGGTGGATCAATAGGGTCCATCGGTCCTTCAACATCGGGCATCATCTCATCCTTAGACTCTTCTTGCTTCCCTGTTCTTACATCATGGTCGTCCTTGGAGCTAGGAAGATTTATCACTTTCCCGAGGGAAACATTTTCATCGAAGGTGACATCATGGCATATCTCCACTTCTCTTTGACCAGGCACATAGATTCTATATGCCTTTGAAGTTTCACTGTAGCCCACAAACATCCCCTTCTTTCCAGAAGCATCCAACTTGCTTCTCTTCTCTTTCGGCACATGAAAGTAAAAGAGACAACCAAAAACTCTAAAATGAGAAACATCAGGTTTCTTACTAGAGAAGAATTCTTCGGGAATTTTGGAGTCCAAAGCGGAGTGCAGGCATCGATTTTGTATGTACACAGCAGTGTTCGCAGCTTCTCCCCATAGAAACTTCGGAAGACCTTGGTCACATAGCATGGCACGGGCAGCTTCCACAATGGTCGTATTATTTCTTTCAGCAACGCCATTTTGCTCAGGAGTATACGCGGTTGTGGTCTCCCTCTTAATGCCAGCTTCTCTACAAAATTCATTGAACTCGTTTGACTCATATTCGGTGCCATTATCGGTCCTCAAAATCTTGATCTTATTTCCTGTTCGATTTTCCACCAAGGCCTTGAAGGTACGAAACCACATGAATGCTTCGAACTTCTTTTTCAAGAAATATATCCAGGTGTTGCGAGAGAAGTCATCTATAAACTTCATGTAATAAGAACATCCTCTAAAGGATATCACAGGCAGCATACCAGACAAATCATAATCTATCAATTGCAAGACATCAGATGTCTTTGTGACACTTGAGGGGAAAGGTCCCCTTGTATGCTTTCCTTCGGCACAACCCTGACATACACCTTCATGATCATTTTTGAATTCGGGCATCCTTGTCACCACCTTCCTAGCTTCGGGAAGGGCTTTGTAATGAAGGTGTCCAAACCTCCGGTGCCATAATTCAGTTTGACGAATTGTATCACATGTCATAGCCCCCAATGGACTTCCTCCAACTTGGTAGAGTGTATCAACTCTAAAGCCAATAGTGAGAGCTTCCTTGAAACTCTTATTCCAGATGCGTACCTTTCCATCGATGAATGCCACCTTGAAACCTTTGTCTTCCATGGCCGAAATAGACACAAGGTTCTTCTTCAAATCAGGTACATACAATACATTTTGGAAACAAAGGACTTGACCTTGAGATAAATGGAGGGTCACAGTCCCTGTCGCTTTCACGGGATAGGTGGCATTATCTCCAAGAATAATTTGCAGATTAGTATCCTTCTCAATCAAATCAGGGAGGACTTCTTTAAAACCAGTGAGGTGCCTTGAAACACCACTATCAATCAGCCAAACATCCAAGGTGTTGGGTGGAGATGTAGCGGAGAGGGCAGATACAAGAATGAATTCATTTCTTTTATTGTCAACAACATTTGATTCTTCATACCTGGTATTTCTTGATCTTTTGAAAGGTTTCCCATTTCCATTACTACCGGAGGGAGCCTTCCTTTTTCCTTTGAACCCGTTGTTCCTTTGATTGCCATTTTCCTTGTTGTTGTTGTTGTCATCAACCACGGGAGAATCCCTTCTATTAGGGCATTCTCTAGCATAGTGGCCAAACTTGTTACATGTGTAACATCTTCCTTTCTTTCCTTTGGCCCCTGCTCTTCCATGGTTCCTCGGACCACCATTGTTCTTCTTCTTAGGACGAGTGGTGAAGGCAACATTACCTTCATTTTCATACTCCATCATTCTTGTCTCCTCTTGAGTGCATCTCGACAATACTTCATCAAAATCAGGAATCACATTATTATTGAGAATGGTAGTAATGAATACATGCCATTCAGAGGGGAGACCTCCAAGTGCAATGAGAACCATTTCGATCAGCTATCGTTTCCCCAATGGCGAGAAGGTTATTCCTGATTTCGGTCAACTTCAGAAAATAGGATTGACTGGATTCATCCTTGCCTTTCTTGAGATTCTTCAATTGGTTCTTAAAGAAAAGAACTTGATTTGCATTGTTAGCCCTGAACATATTGACCAACTTATCATACATCTCCTTAGATGTGCCCAACTCAGAGATGTAAGCAACCAGACTTTTGTGGATGGAATCCCGGATAATCATTTTAGCTTTGATTTCCCCTTTTCTATATTTCGATTTTGTGGCAGCAGGTGCAGATGATGGAGGCTCTTGGATTTTTCCCTGCACATAGTCCATGGCCTCTTGATCTTCCAAGACCAAGTCCAAAGACATCTTCCAAGCATGATAGTTAGACTTTCCAGTCAACTTATCATTAGATTTGAAGCCATTATAATTTGAGGTACCCATGGGTCCTTGACAAATGCTATTACTTCGGTGATTGCTCTCAACACAAACTTGGGATTTTTCTTCAACTTAGCTCTGATACCATGTAAATTTTTGAAGATGTTCTATGCTTGATGCAAATTTACTTCAAACCCGATACCAAATAACAATCACATAAACATGAAAGTAAAATGTTGATAGAACATATCAATAGATCAGCGGAAGACAAGCCAAAAATGCACTTAACTTTGATCAGCAAAATATATGTGTTGTGGTGCATTACGACGGTCAACAGGATGCTTCAACCAACAAAGTCTCCTCACGGTCAGTGAACCAGAAGTGTCACACAACCCTCAAGACAACTCTACAAAAGTCAACCCAAAGTCAACGAAAGTCAATGTTGTCCAGTCAACGCAGTCAACACAGAACAACAGCAAAAAGTCAACGCAGTAGGTCAAAGGTCAATGTATAGCCTCGGTTTATGTGCCAATGAATGCAGCCTTTAGAAATTAGAAGTTTGGTGAAGGTTTGAGGTCAAAAGGACCAAGCGTTGACCAAAGTCAATGCTGGTGAAACCTGCTGAAACCCTATACAGATCCGTACAGAAACCCTAGCTGATGTTCCACACGTGCGAGAAGAAAAACCTCCAAAAGGTGATCGAACCAATTAGACACAAGAGAGAAGTGTGTGATGAGTGGATGATGAAATGACCTCCAAGTCTGTCCAATTTATATCCATCTGTGAGGGTGTGTCACACATCTGTTGGGGCTCCAAGCCTACATTACAATTCTGGCCAACCTTGCACATAAGTGGAATAAATTCAAAATAAATGTTCTGCTCATCTGATCAAGATGATCTTTAGATCAATCTTGCACCTCTCCGAAAGAGGAGTCCAATAAAAATATTGGCATCATCATTTGAGCAGTACAACATGAAGTTTGGACCAAGTTGCCCAAAATTAACATTTCTTCACTTTGACAGTTCCGCTGCCTTTGTTTTGCCTCTTGGTAAATCTCCCAATTTCCTCCTGATGGAGGATTGCTCACATGTCTGCCCAGGATGGTAACGCTGCCCTGCCCAATATGCTTTGGACAAACGTTTCCCACTCGGTGACTGCGTTCAGGGCAGTCCTTACCAAGAGCTTTTCATCAGGAGTCACACCCATGGCAATTAGTTGATCCTGGATAGTCTGAAGTCAGAAAAGGAAGGGATCTATCTCCTCACCCTTCTGTATCTGGAACAACCGCATTTGATTCTCTAGTAGCATTTTCCTTTGAACAAAGCTTTCCTAATACATTGTCTCCAAAGCAGTTTGTTAACTCTCCTTGCCGCCTACACCTACCTACAAGTTAGTGGAAAAAACCTTCAACCCCACAAGGTGTGGTTGGTGGCAAGGAATTCAGAGAAGGGGCTGTCACCTACTCTCGACTCTCTCTGTTTAAGCTATCTCCTAAGTTAGCTATGGGGGTGGTCCTTAATAGAAAAACTAAGTTAAAAATTTTGAGTTTTTAGGAGAATTGTTAGAGTGAAATTGGATTACTTGCCAAGATTTATGAGCATTTTATGAGTAGCTTTGAAATAATAATATCAAACCATTCAACCAGTGCCTTTAAATAACGTGCTCGAGAATAATGCTCAAAGAGATGAGAACACAATAATCTTGAAACATAAACAAAAGATGTCAGCACAAGATATTTGCAGGGTAAAAATGATTACAGGATAACCAAATTACAACATTTAAACGTATGTTGTCATAGTTAGAAACAACAAAAAATTTAGACGTTGAAGATGAAATTAAACTTTGCAAATATAGAAAGTAAGCATCACACTACTTGCATGAGATCAACAACCATAAAAAGGGAAATGTGATGAAGATTGCTCTTGGTTCATTTTAGTTAGACTTACTCTACAACAAATATTTCGAATCAACTCTTCAATCCTCAGACCTCACCCTTGCCCAAATTATGTGGATCTCACCGTGAGGAGTCTATAGGGGAGTAGAGGGTCCCTAAAGGTCTATACAACCAACTTATGTTGGAGGTAAGTTTTAATGAGTTTCTTGTGTGAAATAAATGTTGATTAATCTCATTTAAATGATACTTGCAAATTTTCTACAAGAGATGAGATGATGCTTACTTGCAATAATAAACCAAACTTTGAGAGAAACAATAGACTTATGTGTGTTGTATCATTTAATGACAAGTGGAATGAGATAAGTTCTTATAAAAAAGATGCTTCCATGGTTCCTCAACATGCATGAAGCATAAACATTAAATCAATGAAATTTTGCCAACCATGCGAATTTGCTCACACATAAAAAGAGATTTTGCTCAAGTTTGTAGCATTGGGGCTTATGCATGTAAGTATAATTTAACTGAAATTTAGTTAGATGGATGTAGAGAGCATTAGTTGTTAATTCATTAGCATGCATAAAACGAAAATTAGAAAATGAATCAATCCACCCAAGAAATTCCTTCCTCTTCAACCAAGGAAGGGGGATACCATGGGAAAAATATCCCAAGCTCCCTCAAGCAACAAAAGTTATTTTATTATTGATTACAAGTGGGAAAAACAACCTTTAAGAAGGCTGCCCAAAAGGAGGTCTTTCTACGAATAAAGAGTTTGGAAAAAGGCTTAATCCCCTCCTCAAAAATTGACAACACAACTTATGGAGAAAACGTTCAAAATATGAATTTTTCAAGGCTCCAAGGTCTACGGCAAAGATCACGTTTGTTGCTGTCCCAAAGGTGCTTGCAGCGTCCCTAAAACTTGATTTTGAAGTAATGGAAGCCTTCGCATGCAAGGAGGATCAATTGCTTTTTGCCATCTTTTCTTCAAACTCCTTGCTTTTCACGCTCAAGCTTGCGGGTTGCGAAAGAAAATCAAACGTTAAGTTGAAAAAAAAGAATCCCATTCTTGCCTTGTCTAGAAAAACGCTCTTGAAGTAGCAAATATGACTTTAAGACGCTCTACAAATGGAAATTTTTAGATTTTAGAATTGGAAATAGATCAAGTAGCTAGAGAACGAGAAACTCCTTCTTTGTCTTCTTTTGATGTAAAACTTGGGGTTGAAAGTAGCTGAGTCTTGGATCGCTTTGAATCTAGGAGTGAGTTGATCTATTTGAGACTTCTCCTACGCTTGGATGGATTTCTTGCACACAATACGAATAGATCTGTGAAATTTTCTAGAAGGAAAATATTTCTGCAATACTTGGTTTATTTTTCCTACTTATGAGATAAGTTATTTACAGATGCTTCAGTAAATTCTGAAATAAGTACATTTGCAGATTTTTCACTATCATCAAGAGCATAAGAACAAAAAGATAAATTACACAAGTAGCACAATAGAAACAACCATATGAACACAATTATTTTTGGACAATTGTCCCCTAAAAAACCCAATGTGGGAAAACTGGTGCAGCAGATGAAGGTTTTGTATTTATTTTCAGAAATGGAAAGTACATTTACAAGAGTCCGATGAGCAGATAAAATTAGCAAACACCTAGCTGAATTTTTTGGAACATCCAGACGAATTTCAGACCCTCGAGGTGACCTCCTTCACCCTCTGCGTCATCCTGCATGAGAGCTCTGCGCAGTCTCTCCCTGGAATGCATGATTCTGTGTGGAGGGGGTTTTGCTGCTAATCAGCTCGCCCTTCCCTTCATCCTCCTGATTTCTGCTTCTCGATAACTGACTCCTCTCTCTTCTTGCTTTTGCAACTCTGCCTCTACAATCTCACCCACTGAAATCAAATTCTCTTGATTCAAAATCGATTTCCTTTGGGTACTGAGAGTGTCCCCAGCGTGATTTCCAAATGGCCCTCAACTCTCTTCTTATAGTCTTCTCGCTGATGAATCAACGACCAAGATTATATCGTTATTCAATGGCTCACATTAAAAGATGACTTGATCTTCGTTCTCTAGAAGATTCACACTCTGTTCTATTAATACCCTTTAATTATTTAATTTCCCTAAGTTTAAACTTAGGTTCTGGATTAAAATAATTAATTATTTTAATAAAGTCATATCCAAGTGAAATTTCCACAAACGATTTCTGGGTTCTCTGGATAACTGTTGTCCAAGCCTCTATACCAAAAGTGAGACTTAGAACACTTCTCGATGCTATAGAAATCAACACTCCCTCTTAGCGAGGAAAGTATTTAAGCAAGATACCGTTGCACTGCTCTGACTCTATAATATTTGTTGTGCTGATGCTGTCCTGGCTGCTACCCCTCATCTCTGCGTTGCAACTTCTTGTACTGCTGCCTCTGCCACTGCAGCATCCGTACTGCAATTCCCTCTTCTTCTGAAGACCACCCTTTCCTCTAATGGAAAGGGTTCTCGACCATGCCCAAATTCTCTCTGAAGTAATTGAATTTGATCTTACTTAGAGCCTTTGTGAGGATATCTACCACCTGTTCTCCTATAGGAGTGTATCGTAACTGTATTGCTCCCCTCTGGACATAGTCCTTGATGAAGTGACACCGAATGTCAATGTGTTTCGACCGGTCATGAAACAGGATTTTTAGAGAGCTTAATGCAACTATGATTATCGCACATAATCCCGGTCGGTTCCATCCGCTTCAAGAGTAACTTGCGGAGCCATATGGCGTCGCATGAAGCTGTGCTCGCTGCCATGTACTCTGCCTCGGCTGAGCTTAGTGCTACGAACTTCTGTTTCTTGTTGCACTAGGAGGTCATTCCTGATTTGAGACTGAAAAGTACCCACTGGTATTTTTCCGATCCACTGTGCTTCCAGCCCAATCTGCATCTGTGAATCCACTCAACTGGACCTCATTGCCCTTGGTGTACTTCTACCCATACTCGACTGTCCCTCTCAGGATCTAAGAACATGTTTGGCTGCTGCCCAGTGAGGCCTTCTTGGTTCTTCCATGAATTCACTGAGGGTATTCACTGCATAACAGATGTCTGGTCTAGTATTGACCAGATACATCAATGATCCGATGAGCTGTCTGTACAAGGTGGGATCAGCCTCATCATCCTCCGACGTGTCTATCTTCTTTTAGTTAGTAATCATTGGCGTTGCCATGGGTCTACAGTCTTCCATTTGAAATCTCTTCAGGATTTCTGTCATGTATCTTCCTTGCCCTAGGAAGAATTTCCCTTTCTGCTGCCAGACTTCTAACCCAAGAAAATAATGCATCTGCCCCACGTCCTTCATGTTGAATTCTGTCGCTAGATTTTCCTTGCAGTGTTTGATGAGCTTGGATGATTCGGTCAAAAACAGATTATCCACATAAAGTACAAGAATAAGCGGGCCCATCTTCTACTCAAGTAGTAGAGGTTGGGGTCTGCGTCACTCTTGACGAACCCCATCTTTTGCAAGTAGCTATCAATCTGTCCATACCATGCCTTGGGGGCTTGTTTTAAGCCATACAAGGCTTTCTTAAGTCTGCAAACATGAGTCTTCTGCTCATGTGTCTCGAAACCCTTTGTCTGTTCTATGTACACTACCTCCTCTATCACCCCATTCAAGAACACTGTCTTGACATCCATTTGGTGAATCTCCCATCCCATCTGCGCAGCCAGAGAGATGACAGATCTGATAGAAGTGTAGCGAGATACTGGGGTGAAGGTTTCCTCATAATCAATGCCTTTTGTGCGTACCCCTTAGCTACAAATCTTGCCTTAAACTTCTCTATGCTGCCTGTTGTCGCACATAATGTCTAGGCATCGCGACAACGGATCAGATCGGGGGCTGTCACCTTGATCTCCAATCTCTCTATTTAAGTTGTCTCTTTATAGCAGACTAAAGGGGGTAGACCCTATGGAAATGGAATGAAGGAGAACTCGTTGGGAACCAACCAGTTCGGGAGACACAGTTAAACGACCAAACACTTGTAAAAGATCTAGCTAGATTAAATGATTCGATTGAATTGGAAAGATTGATACCAGTGCCTTATGGAGTCAACTATCCTGCTAAAGAAATTACAACCAAGTATTTGATGAGAAACTGCTGCGATGCAATGTTAATTTAGAATGCAGAATGCAAGGAAAATGATTTGAAGGAGCGAGATGAAGCAAGCTTCGAAGATGAGAGTTAATGTTAAAAAGCCTAACGCACTTAGATTATAAATAATTTGATCTAACTACTAAGTATTTAAGCGAGAGTGTCAATTATGAAGATGCCAAAATTGCTCGATTAAAAGATATACAGATCCACAATAGAGCTCTCAAAATCAGATATCAATCACACTTGAAAAGATTTCCCAAACATTAGTATTCAATAAACATCCAATAATTCAAGTAAAAGAAACAAAAGTTAAGTAAACATTAGACAATTTTAATTGATAGAACACGTTCCAAAACTCAGATGCCAATGATCATCCAACTCAACTGAAACATATGAAATTTACTAGCACTTAAATCTCAGTAATTATTCATCCAGATATATCATGAAAGTATAATGCTAATAAAACCACTTCATCAAGCAATTTATGGACTAAATGATGTTCTTAAAAATGCAAATCCAAAAATTAAATTTTCTCCTATAGTCAAACTTAGGATATATTTTTCAGTAAGATTTCAGATCTGAAATATAAATTGCAGCAGTGATTTAAATCATAGATCAGCAAACAAATGATACTGGCACCAATGCCCAAAATGACTAAAAATAGTAAAAATTGTTGAACTTGAAGAAAAATCAATTTTTAGGGCTTGATTAAGAGAAATTTCAGATCTGATATTTTTATTTTAGCAGTGAAACAATGACAGATCAGTAAGATAAAACTGCCCAAAATAGCTGTCAAATACTTCCAGAAATAACAAAAATATATTAAAACTTGAAAATTTCAATTTTAAGGCTTTAAGAGAGTTTGATTCAGTAATTTTCAGAACTGATAAGTTTGTAACAACAGTAAATTGATAACAGATCAGCAAACTGAAAATACTGAAAATGATCTCCACTATGTCTAAAAATAGTAAGTTTCGCCAAAAAAACTGAAAATTAAAATTTTATGAACCTTATTTAGGATATGCATAAGAAATGTTCAGATCTGATTTTTCACAGTTATGTAGTAATTTCCAGCAAGCTTTAAAGTCGGATCTAGGCAAAATTAAAGATGCCCAAATAGCCAAAAATTCTGAAAATGAAGATTTTGCAATTCTAAACAATTGTGACCATTTAGGGCCTAATTATTTGTGATTTGTTTGCTGTAATAAAATTTGTAGAAAATAAGAGTTTAGAGATCAAACCCTTAGCCCAAGGCTTTGAAGATCCCACCGTTGAAAATTCTTGAAATTTTGGGATAATGTTGCCACTTGAAAATTAGAATTTTGGAGACCAAAATCCTGTAAAAATAGCCTCAAAAGCCTATACGTCCTCTAGGGTCTAGATCTGGCTCAGATCTAAAGATTTCTTTGGCTGATTTTTCAGATCTATTCCTGCAAACAAATATTGAGCCCAGATCTTGCCCTCCAGGGTCTAGATCTGGCTCAGATCTAAAGATTTCTTTGGCTGATTTTTCAGATCTATTCCTGCAAACAAATATTGAGCCCAGATCTTGCCCTCCAGGGTCTAGATCTGGCTCAGATCTGAAGCTTTCTTTGGCTGATTTTTCAGATCTATTCTTGTACAAATGAAAAAAGAAAAACCAACTACCTAATATGTACAATAATAGAGAAAATCCTAAAAACCCAAATGTTAGAATTCAAAATTATGTTACAAAACTTCAAATCTACACATGTAAATTATAGATCTATACAATATATTTATAGATCTATGCACAAGAGTTGCAGATCTGTCAGATCTGAGGAGCATAAGTCTAACTTCGCTCACAGATCTGAAGATCTAAGGCTCTTACTAGCCAGATCTAACTTTAAATTCAATAAAATTAAGATAAATTTTTTTATTTAGGCACAAGCTCTAGAAAGACCCCGCCAAAGATATTCCGTAAGATAATCTTAGAAATTAGGAAACAATGGGCTTTTTCAGATTTTCTGAAATCTGAGAGTTGGCTGATCTAACTGAAGATTTCTAAAACGCTCAAATCTTGAATAATGATCTCTACACACTTAGATCTGAATTTTAGATTGATAGAGATTCAAAAAATAGCCATGAAACCTTTCAGAAATATAGATAACTGATATTTCTGTCAAATCAAAATGCAATTTAAGAAAACCCAGAAAACTGCACAAGATACCTGTATGCAGATCAATCCATAAAGGCCATCAACTATCAAATGCCAATAAAAGTAGCAGAGTTTAGAGACAATATCACCACATAGATCTAGAAAATGAACACCAAAGTTTGTAACCCCAAAGTCTTTATGCTTTATTGATAAAAAAAATTACAAGTTTTTGAGAACAAGTGCATGATCCAAAGATCGGATGCAAATGACATACAAAGACCTCTAATTTATAAGATAAAATCTCCAACGGCTAGTTCGGTTGATCCATGTCAAAATAATCTCGACCGTCGAAAAAGATTTAATTATCTTTTAATCTAGACTGTCGAAATTATAATTTTGAGGAAATTCGAATTTATCATTTAATTCCATTTTAATTAACTCAAAAATAATATTTTTGAGTTAATTACTTCAAAATTTCGACTTTGAATTAACCACCAAGGCCCAAGGGTTCAAAATTTCTTGAAATTCTCAATATTCCCTTGGCCTGGGACCTTTAAAATTTTATTTTTTAAGGACCCACGAATTTTGTCTTTGAAGAATTTTAACTCACCTAGGACTTAAAATTAATTAAATTTCTGGCTTAGGATTTTTAATTTAAATTGGCCAGAAAATTTAATTAATTGACTGAGAGGGGATTTAATTATTTTTCCAACCCTCTTTACATAAGATAAATACATTTAGACACATAAAGGGGGAATACTCATTCGCGATAGACCCTCAAATAGCTACCCAATTCTGCGACTCAAAACATGATCTAGTAGACCAAGTAGCTTGTAATAAAATAATCTAGCCAATTAGCTAGGATTATTCTCAAACTACTTTTACAAAGACTCGATAGAAAACACTAGGACTCACTTAGCATCTTGATGACAAAATCCACCCTAGCTTTGGGGTGAGGCTGGAGGGGAAAACTCTGCCGATAACTTGTGTCAAAAAACACAAGTAAATCAGTGAGACAAAAAACCTCCTAGGATAGAAATCATCACCAACATACTAGGCTTACCTAGGTTGTTACATACATGACGATCTTACTTAGATCATTTACATCATAAACATGCAGAATGGGTTTACATCATTCATAAAATTGTCGACTGATGAGGAATCTGAATGGCGCGACCACGTCGAACATGATGAATCCCATTTGAAAAAATGGGGGTGTACTGCTATAGGGTCGTTGACAAAGTGTGGTCAACATCTGGCTCTACTTGGGGACACGTTGCTTCATCGGAGGAATGTGAGAATCCAGAATCTGTATCCAAGCAACACACAAAGTTACATAAGTAGCGTCCATCCAAATATCATCATATAATATTAAGCACATGAAAAATAGAAGCTCTTCTTTCATTTATTATTCTACTTAACATGAAAAGTAAATCTACTCTAACTACAAAATGAAATGCTGAAATAACAAGGTGTAAGGTTAGAGATACAATACAAAGGATGCCCTGTGGCATCAGATGTGTTCAATATAGTGCATACTGAGCATTTGCCTACTTTTAGGCAAGTCTGTAGGCTGCTTTTCAGATGTGCCATGTGCAATCTTGCATACGGTAGGACTTTGTCTTATCTGAAAATCGAGCTTCTTGCGGCCATCAGATGTATCAAAGCGCTTCCTTATTCTTTTTCTTTTTCGCTTCAGGCTTTTCTTCATGGCAGACTGCATTTTTGATGATGTGGAACATTGTGCTTGTGAACTTTCAGACGAAGTATTCAAGATATGTGTGACATGCCTCTATTCATTCTGCATCTGTTCTAGATCCTTCTCAATTTCTTCATTAATGTGACCAACCAATTTCTTAGAACATTCACAACAAGACCGAACCTGCTTCAATGGATTGAGAGAGTCATGATCTATTGAAATCTCCTTGGTTTTTTGCCATCTATCATCTGGATCAGGCTGAAACTTTTGTACATGTGATTTCCTTTCTTCTAACTTCTTATGCATGGAACTCATTTCTCTGGCATGCCTTACTATTAATTTCGCTTGATTGAACTCAATTTTCACGAATCTGTCTTGCAAGGTGATATGATTTTCCTCCATAGTTTTCATTTCTCGAGTGTGCTTTGCTTCCATTTCAATCATACGTTTTTGAATAATGGATATCTGATTAGCATGATTAACCTCTATTACCTTTAATCTGTTTTCAACGGTATCCATTTCTTCCATATTTATAACACATGGTGCTTGTTTTTTCTCTATGGCCAATAATCTACTCTGAAGAGAATTTTGATCAACTTCCATGTCGCTTATAATTTTATCATTTTTCGCTTTCATACCCATGAAGCAATTTTGCATATAGTTTATCTCTCTCTTATGATTTGCTTGCATGGTGGCTAACTGATTGTTGTGATCAAATTCCATGATGACCATTTCTTCATCATGTCTTTTTTCCATGGCATTCATTTGATTGGAGTGATTGAATTCCATGACTGTTATCTTTTCCTCTAAGGCCAATAACTTGGTCTGCATAGAACCAATTTCCCTAGCGTGATCAGCTGTTAATTTTTCTTGATTAAGTTCCATATTCTCAATGATTTGACCCTGGTTGGCCTCCATGTTCTTGATTACCTGAGCTTGATTTAGTTGTATATCCTTAACCATCTGAATCAATTCGCTAACAAGATGCTTATCATTATCAACACTGATTTGACAACTTGTTTCTGCTTCACCACTATCATGGATTTGTGCTGTCGTGGTATAAGTGGATTCATCTTGAGAATTGTCTTGAAATTTCCTGTTGATATTTGAGTTCTCTACAAGATCACTTTCATTCATGTGCATAGTACTGGGGGCACAAGGCAAGCCACCTTGTTTTATATATTCATTTTTAAAAGCATTGACAATACTTTGCAAAGAATCAATATAATCCTTAGGCCAATTACTTAACCTATTCGTAGCATCACCATCTAAGGAACAAGCAAAGAGACGTATCTTGACATCTTTACGATTATATTGTGAAGGAAGGCAATATCTGTTTATTATATGAGTAACTGTTAAGAGATGATTTCGCACAGTGGTTGAATCACCACCCGAGAACACGGGCATTTATCGAATGGCCTCTTTTGGCATGTCATGAAAAGGATCACCCATGATGACTTACTTAAATGGAAAAAACCAAATGGATGTTAGAGAAAGAGATCCTTGTTCAAGAAAAGTCAAGAGATCCACAAGAAGCGAGCTTCTTAGCAGAAATTCTTGTAAAAAATGAAATAATTGGAGTCGCCACTTGAACATGAATCTAATTCTAAAACCGAAAAATCAGTCGAGAGAAGTAGATGGATATCAGGGAGGGATTCTTGTCTAGGAGTAAATAGATGAATAATTGGAGTCGCCACCCAAACAAGAAGCCAACCGAAGTGTTCGGGTGCTAAAGGTGCAAAGGTTGAAAGGATTAGTGATATGACTAAAGATACGATGATGAAAAGATGAAGGGATGAAAAGACGCTAGAAAATGTTATGCCGTGTGACGGGTTAATGAATTGATCCAAATGGAAAATGGCATCCACCCATAGTATTCATAAATGGAAAATGGCCGTGACCCACTGATATTCATCCACCCATGTTATCCATTTGGATCATGAATGGCGAGGAAAGATTTAAAAAAAATGTCATTAGGACCAAGGACAAAAGACCAAGGACAGAAAAACTCTATCCCCGGCAACGGTGCCAAAAAATGTTGTCGCACAGAATGTCTAGACACCGCGACAACGGCTCAGATCGGGGGTTGTCACTCTGATCCCCAATCTCTCTATTTAAGTGGTCTCCTTATAGCAGACTAAAGGAGGTAGACCCTATGGAAATGGAATGAAGGAGAACTCATTGGAAATATTGTCATTGATGGCAATGGAGGCAGCAAAGATAGAGACAGACAAAGGAGGAAGCAAAGAAGTGAATGAATGAAGAAAAGGAGACGGGTAGAGGCAGAGGCAACGAATATAGAGGCAGAGCCGTTATTAGAGGCAACGAATATAGAGGCAGAGCCATTATCAGAGGCAGAGGTAGAGGCAGAGCTGCTATCACAGTAGAGGCAGAGGTCGAGTGACAAAAGCGCGAATATAGAGTGCGCAGCCGTCATCGAGGCAGCTACAGAGTGCGCAGCCGTTATCGTGAGGCGGGGAGTGCGTAGGTAGAGCTATTATCACAAACAGAGGCAAGAGGCATAACCGTTATCACAGCAAAGACAAGTAGGGCCGTTATCGTATGCGTAGGCAAATCTAACATAGACGCGTTTTTTATGGAATGGAACCATGTGCAAACCTACATAAAATTTCGGGAATCATAACCTACTTTATAGATGGTAGACATATATAAATTTCGAGAATTGCCACTACCGGAGGATACTCTAAAGTTGAAACATAAAACTTATATATATATGCAGCCCCCCGCCCGATATGTTTCATATTATTGAGCTCGAAATCAAAAGAACCAAAGGCAACAAAGCCCTATATGGTGGGACCCTTTCCCAATCACATTGGAAAATTGACAGCAGAACAGGTTAACAACAGGTTGTGATTGTGATTGAAAGCCCGGACCCGATGGGCATATAAACTACAATTCATATATACTTGAGTTCCGGTGAACAGTGACTGAACACATCAGAAAAGGGTGGAGTATCGGAACATGCAACTGGGAGCTGCGATTGCGATCAATCGCAATCGGAAGTAGTCAAAGGATAATACACTAATCGCATCGGAGAAAAACTGTGCAGCGGAACATATAAACAAAGAGTTGCGATTGCGATTGGCAAAGCCGGACGCAATAGTCATATAAAATCCGCCATATAAAACATGGTCGGGTCCGCACATATCAAATGTCAATCGGGAAAAATAAAATTGCGATCTCTGATTGGGATCGGACCCGAGACCAACCAAAAACTGTGGCACATAATCTAGATCGGGTCCGCCTTTTGGTAGTGCAATCGGGGCATAAGAAAAAGTCCTCCCGATTGCGTTGTTGTGATTGTATTGAAGTGTGTCGCGTGGTCTGTGGACCCACGGGCCTTGGCTTAAGGTGGAGGGTGATTGTTAATATAAAACGTTGTTGCGATTGTATTGAAATGTGCCGCGTGGTCTGTGGACCCATGGGCCTCGACTTAAGGTGGAGGGCGATTGTTAATATAAAACGATTGCGATGTGTGCAATCGCATCGGGCCATAAAACAAAGGCCATGGTGTATGTATGTTCCGCTTGCGAAACTCACCACATCAACAAGACACTTGCTGTGTGTAAAGCGTTGGAATTTGCCCAGATTTAAAGTCAGCAGTTACATATATATATATATATATATATATATAAAACGTTGATATAAAAAGCACAGTTACAAATGTATGGCATATGGCCGTTACCCTGCGAAAATGAATAAGGAAACAAACAGATCCGAAAGGGACAAAGACACAGTCAAAGAAAAGACAAATGCGCAGCTAGCCAAGAGGCTGAATGAGTGAGCTGGAGTTCTCATTGTAATTGAATGTAAATAATTTTAATTTATATTGTTGTGATGCATTGGCAAGTCTCTAGAAGAGAGCAAATATCCCACTGTAATGTTAAATTGATACCTACAGTTATATTTTTTGAATGAGCAGATAAAAGGAATGAGAAGACAGAAGCCAAAGAGTCATGATTGTTCACTCAAAATTCTTTGTGAAATACAAACAGTCATGTGAGGAACTCTATAAATAATATCAATTGGATATGCATAAAAGGGGTTAGAGAGAGTAAATATAGAGAATGCAGAGTATAGAAGAGTGAGGCAGAGAAGATTAAGAAAAGAAGAGCAGAAAGAGATGCTACAGAACAGAGCTGATATCTGAGGTAAATCAGCAAACATTCAGTTTGATAAATTGAGGAAGTTGGAGCTTCCCTATCAAGTTGTAGCTTGATAGCCGTCAGTTGTAGCTGACTGAGGTTGGAGCCTCCTGTAGGTTGGTGCCTGCAGAAAATTGAAGGGAGTTGGTGCTTCCTTGCAAGTTGTAGCTTGCAGAATTGAGGTTGGAGCCTCCTGTAGGTTGGTGCCTGCAGAAAAACAATGGTGAGAGGGAGTTGGAGCTTGCCTTTGCATCACAACAATAATAAGATGTGGTTTTCTCCCTTTATGGGTTTCCACTTATATCTGGTGTCTCTGTGCATGAAGTTTATGTGTTGATCTGATTTATATCATCTGCTTAATACCTGTTGCTCTCATATTAAGTCTACTATTATATTATATTAATACTTGCTGCTCACATTCTAAGATTACTCACATATTAAGTTGGACATGAAATGAAGGTGTAAATAAGGTTTAATGAAATTTTTTAAAATTCCATGAATGTGTTAAACTCATTCCCCCCCCTCTCGCTTTAACTATGTTCAACAAGAACCAGCTTGAAACCAACCAGTTCGGAGACACATTCAAAAGACCAAATACTTGTAAAAGATCTAGCAATATTAAATGTTTCGGATTTCTTTATTAGAATTGGAAAGATTGATACCAGTGCCTTATGGAGTCAACTATCCTACTAAGGAAATTACAACCAAGTACTTGATGAGAAACTGCTGCTATGCAATGTTAATTTAGAATGCAGAATGCAAGGAAAATGATTTGAAGAAGGAGCGAGATGAAGCAAGTCTCGAAGATGAGAGTTAATGTTAAAAATCCTAAAGCGCTTAGATTATAAATAATCTGAACTAACCATTAAGTACTTAAGCGAGAGTGTCAATTATGAAGATGCCAAAATTACTCGATTAAAAGATATACAGATCCACAATAGAGCTCTCAAAATCAGATATCAATCACACTTGAAAAGATTTCCCCAACATTAGTATTCAATAAACATCCAATAATTCAAGTAAATGAAACAAAAGTTAATTAAACATTAGGAAATTTTAATTGATAGAACACGTTCCAAAAATCAGATGCCAATGATCATCAAACCCAACTAAAACATTTGAAATTTACTAGCACTTAAATCTCAATAATTATTCATCCAGATATACCATGAAAGTATAATGCTAATAAAACCACTTCATTAAACAATTTATGGATTAAATGATGTTCTTAAAAATGCAAATCCAAAAATTAAATTTTCTCCTATAGTCAAACTTAGGATATATTTTTCAGCAAGATTTCAGTTCTGAAATATAAATTACAATAGTAATTTAAACCACAGATCAACAAACAAACGATACTGGCACCTATGACTAAAAATAGTAAAAATGGTTAAACTTGAAGAAAAATCAATTTTTAGGGTTTGATTAAGAGAAATTTTAGATCTGATATTTTTATTTCAGCAATGAAACAATGACAGATCAACAAGATAAAACTGCCCAAAATAGCTGCCAAATACTTTAAAAATAGTAAAAATATATTAAAACCTGAAAATTTTAATTTTAAGGCTTTAAGAGAGTTTGACTCAGTAATTTTCAGAACTGATAAGTTTGTAACAACAGTAAATTGATAGCAGATCAACAAACTGAAAATACTGAAAATTATCCCCACTATGTCTAAAAATAGCAAGTTTTGCTGAAAAAACTGAAAATTCAAATTTTTTTAGACCTTATTTAGGATATGCATAAAAAATGTTTAGATCTGATTTTTCACAGTTATGCAGTAATTTCCAGCAAGCTTTAAAGTCAGAGCTAGGCAAAATTAAAGATGCACAAATGGCCAAAAGTTCTATAAATGAAGATTTTGCAATTCTAAACAATTTTGACTATATAAAATGCGTTTTTAGGGCCTAATTATTTGTGATTTGTTTGTTGTAATAAAATTTGCAAAAAAAATGGTTTAGGGATCAAACCCTTAGCCCAAGGATTTGAAAATCCCATCGTTGAAAATCCTTGAAATTTTGGGATAATGTTGCCACTTGAAAATTAGAATTTTGGAGACCAAAATCGTATAAAAATAGACTTAAAAACCTATACGTTCTCAAGGGTCTAGATCTGGCTCAGATCTGAAGAATTCCTTGGATGATTTTTCAGATCTATGTCTGCAAACAAATATTGAGCTCAGATCTTGCCCTCCAGGGTCTAGATATTGCTAAGATCTGAATATTTCTTTCGCTGATTTTTCAGATCTATTCCTGCAAACAAATATTGAGCCCAAATCTTGCCCTATAGGGTCTAGATATTGCTCAGATCTGAAGATTTCCTTGGCTGATTTTTCAAATCTATTCCTGCAAAAGTGAAAAAAGAAAAACCAAATACCCAATATGTACAATAATAGATAAAATCCTAAAACCCAAATGTTAGAATTCAAAATTATGTTACAAAACTTCAGATCTACACATGTAAATTATAGATCTATACAATATATTTATAGATCTATGAACAAGAGTTGTAGATCTGTCAGATCTGAGGAGCATAAGTCTAACTTTTCTCCCAGATTTGAAGACCTAAGGTTCTTACTAGCCAGATCTAACTTTAAATTCAAAAAAATTAAGATAATTTTATTATTATTATTTAGGCACAAGCTCTAGAAAGACCCTACAAAAAATATTCCGTGAGATAACCTTAGAAATTAGGAAACAATGGGCTTTTTCAGATTTTATGAAATCTGAGAGTCGACTGATCTAACTGAAGAGTTTCCCAAACGCTCAAATATTGAATAATGATCTCTGCACACTTAGATATGAATTTTAGATTGATAGAGATTTAAAAAATAGCCATGAGACCTTTTAGAAATATAGATAACTGATATTTCTGTCAAATCAAAATGCAATTTAAGAAAACCCAGAAAATTGCACAAGATACCTATATGCAGATCAATCCATAAAGGCCATTAAGCATCAAATGCCAATAAAAGTAGCAGAGTTTAGAGAAAATATCGCCACATAGATATGGAAAAGGAACACCAAAGTTTGTAACCCCAAAGTCTTTATGTTTTATTGATCAAAAAATTACAAGAGCTTCTGAGAACAAGTGCACGATCCAAAGATCGGATGCAAATGACATACAAAGACCTCTAATTTATAAGATAAAATCTTTAACGGCTAGTTCGGTTGATCCTTGTCAAAATAATCTCGACCGTAAAAAAATGTTGAATTATCTTTTAATCTGGACCGTCAAATTTATAATTTTTAGGAAATTTTGAATTTATCATTTAATTCCATTTTAATTAACTCAAAAATAATATTTTTGAGTTAATTACCTCAAAATTTTGACTTTGACTTAACCACCAAGGCCCAAGGGTCCAAAATTTATTGAAATTCTCAATATTCCCTTGGCATGGGACCTTTAAAATTTTGTTTTTTAAGGACCCAAGAATTTTGCCTATGAAGAATTTTAACTCACATAGGACTTAAAATTAATTAAATTTCTGGCTTAGGATTTTTAATTGAAATTAGCTAGAAAATTTAATTAATTGACTGATAGGGGATTTGATTATTTTTCCAACCCTCTTTACATAAGATAAATACATTTAAACACATAAAGGTGGAATACCCATTCGCGATAGACCCTCAAATAGCTACCCAATTCTGCCACTCAAAACGTGATCTAGTAGACCAAGTAGCTTGTAATAAAATAATCTAGCCAATTAACTAAGATTATTCCCAAACTACTTTTACAAAGACTAGATAGAAAACACTAGGACTCACTTAGCATCTTGATGACAAAATCCACCCTAGATTTGGGGTGAGGCTGGAGGGGAAAACTCTGTCGATCACTTGTGTCGAGAAACACAAATGAATCAGTGAGACAAAAAACCTCCTAGGATAGAAATCATCACCAAAATACTAGGCTTACCTAGGTTGTTACATACATAGTGGTCGTACTGAGATCATTTACATCATAAACATGCAGAATGGGTTTACATCATTTATAAAATTGTTGACTAATGATGAAATCTGAATGGCGTGAACACGTCGAACATGATAAATTCCATTTGAAAAATGGGGGTGTACTGCTATTGGGTTGTTGAAAAATTGTGGTCGATAGGAGTCAAAAGAACCTCATATCAGCATAGGTTGTGAAGAGGTTAGGGATATTGACCACAACACACCTGCAACCATACAACATCGGGTGGCTTCACCAAGGACAAGATCTCTACATCAACCAGTAATGCCTTCTCCCCTACAACATGAAGCCCTTCACAAATGAGGTATTGCGTGATTTTTCTCCTCTTGAAGTTTGTGATGTATTATTAGTCTAACCATACTTGTGGAAGCAACATGTTGTGTATGAATCTAGGCCTTGCACTGTTATTATTACTTTGGGAAATAAGTTGTACATGATATGAGAGGTAGCACTGCCTACAACCATCTCTCTGATCACTACGAAACAATGCAGTAAGATCATATCCCAGAGCAGTAAATTTGTTTTCCTTATGAGTCACCCTCAGGGCCAGAATAATATTGTGGACACGAGCTCCAAACAGTCTCCTCTGCACGACAACAAAATATGTACATGGTCATGGAGGAGTATATGGACATCTTTACCTCTCCTAGAGTGGTACCTCTACATTGTTATATCAAGCACTCCATCGATATGACCCCGAGCGTGCCGCTACCCAATGGATCGATCTATTGACGTTATGTTCTGGAGAACAATGAAATCAAGAGGCGTATTCAAGAAATTTTGCAGAAAGGGCACATTAGGCCAATTTCATCACCCTGCGGGAGCCCTAAGGATAGGCCCTGGAGACTCGGTATTGACTATTGATTTTTGAACAAGGTCATTGTTCTAAATATGTATCTAATTCTGTAGATTGATGACCTGTTGGACCAACTCAAGGGGTCTAAATATTTCAGCAAGATTGACTTGAAGTCCAGTTATCACTAGGTACTAATCAAACCCTCTGATGTATGGTATACTGCCTTAAAATCCAAGGAGGGAATTTTCGAATGGTTGGCCATGCATTTCGTGTTGATGAATGCCCCAAAAACCTTCATCACACTGATGGAAGACATCTTCCGACCCTTCACTAACTCATTCGTGGTGGTGTACTTGCATGACATCCTGATTGTCAGCCAGAGTTGGGAATAGCACCTCCACCACATTCGACAGGTCCTCAAAACACCACGAAAACATAATTTGTGTGCCAATTTGGAGAAATTCACTTTTGGCATGACCTAGGTTCAATATCTAGGGTACATCATTAATGAGAGGGATGTGCATGTGGAACCAACCAAGATACATTTCATTTAGTATTGGCCAACCCCAACCTCTCTAATAGAGAACCATAGATTTTTGGGTCTTGCCAACCTCTATCACAGGTTCATGTTGGGCTTCTGTCATATCACTGGGCCTTTGAGTTAAGTCACCAAGGGAGGGGCAAAAGCTAAGTTATTTTGGTCTGAATCCCAACAGAAGGTGTTCATCAAGTTGAGGCATTGAATCCGCTCTGCACCAGTGCTCACATTCCCAGACCTGAAAAAACCATTTGAGATCGAGACTATGCTATTGGTGAAGTTCTTACTCTGTAGGGAAATCTAGTGGCATACCATAGTGAGAAATTTCAGACACGGTCCGAAAGTATCCCACCAATGAAAAAGAGATGTATTCCATTGTGTAAGCCTACCGACAATGGAGGCATTATATTCTGTGGAAGGAAACAATCATCCACACAGATCATTGACTCCTGTAGTTCATATATACATAAGGGAGGTGGCAGAATTATCATCATCAAAAGTGGTCCACATACTTACAACAGTTCCATCAGAACATTAAGTACAAGAATAGAAGTCCCAACAAAGTTATAGACCACCTCAACCGATCACTTTTCATGGCATTGACCACCGTGCTTGACTCTTGCAGGCACGAGACTTCGGGGTGGAAAAATATTTACAAGAGTGATCCAGAATTCAACAACACATATCAGACACTCATGAAAGGCAAGAAAGTTCCAAATTATCACCTCTAAGGTGCACTATTATGCCACTCGAAACACCTTTGTGTTCCTTCAAGCAAGTGTGCCAAGATGATTTGGGAAGTGAACTACAGTTGGGTCGCTAGACATTTCGAGGTAGAGAATATAGTGGCAGTACTGCAGAATTATTTTTATTGGCTGAAACCTAAACAAGATGTTGGGAAGTACATAATATATTTCACTGCTTGCGCCATTTCCAAACCGACCATAAAGAATCAAGGCCTATATACTCCTCTGCCTACTCCTATACAACCTTGGGAATCCAGCTCCATGGATTACATGTCGGACCTTCCTTCTACTAAGCATGGCAACGACCACATTTTCATGGTCGTCGAAGGATTTTCTAAGATGGCCATTCTGGAGGCCTGCAAGAAGATTATCACAATAGAATCCACCATTAAACTCTTCTTTGAATGAGTGTGGGTTCACTTTGGGATCCTAGAGTCCATTATCTTAGGTAGGGACAACACGTTCCTAAGCACATTTTGGTCAGGTCTCTAGTCAATGTTGGATATCAAGCTCACTAAGTCCACGAATTTCCATCCCCAAACTGATGTACAATGTCCATATAGAGTCTACATCTCACCACTTGACATTGCCATATTTATCTTTAGTTTGTGCATGTATTCCTGTTGCATAGTGTCTGACATAATCCCGGAGTATTGATCTTAGGTTGCAAGAGAGATATTTATCATTCATAACATTATGTTTTGTCTCCTTGAAAATCTTTTAAAATTTGAGGGGACTTTGTTAACACTTGATCAAGATTCCCCAGTTAAATCTACATTGTTCATAACATTCCTTTATCTATCTTCCTTTCAAAGTATCCTCCTCTATGAGAGCTTGTTTTTCATTGATACGTTTTTCCAATGAAATCTAGACTATTTGTAGCATTCCCTTATATCTCCTCCAAACCTTTTCCCATGTGTTGTAATAAGATCCATGCCATGATATCCTTTCCCTAAAATAATATAGAATATTCATGGCAGGAGTGTTATTCATCCTCCATATTATTTTCATAATATGTGGATCAATAGTCTAGATCCATTGATTTAACTTGGATTCTTTATGACATTGAATATTCAACACCCCTTTATTTTCTATCCCTTCACACCTTCTCTCTCTTAGATCCCTTGCAAAACCTTGTAGACCTATTTATCAAAATGAATATATTTTATCCTCATTGCTTGTGGAATTACAAGACTTCCTCCTGCCAAAATACTTCCAGTTGCACTGAAGGATATCAACCATTGATCTTGATTTGTGGACACAATCCTATCCATTTGTGGCAATAGCCTCTCTCAATACTATGCATTCACATCAAGTGCAATAATTCGGCTCCATGATTGATCTCCATCAAGCATGTCCATTGATTTCTCCTAAGGCCAATTGGATGATCCCCCTTTTACCTTTTTCCTAACACTCAAAATTTCATTAAATATAGGCTATGGATGGATAAACTCAACTATATTTGAACTTAGTGCACCCCAGTCACTTATATTTGGTTTGGAGTCAACCATGAACCTCTTGAATTTATAATAAGCCCACTTTTAATGTTGAATTTATAACTATGGCCGGTCTTCATAATGTACTTTTGGTCCCTTGATGTAATTAAATTTATCATTGTAAATTATATTTATAAATGCTTGAGTCAAAGGAAATTTTATTTTGAGTTAGAGTCCCATTGCAACTTTTAAAATATGTAAAATTTGAAATTTTGAAATGTAATTTTTTGGCTTCAAAAGTGACAAGTCGACTTCCCTCTAAGTCAAGTTGGCCCTAGCCATGAGACATGTCCATTCACCCTAGACAGACCAATAAATAAAGGAAGTTCGAGTCCCTGATTTGGCACCTTCGCATATCTCACTCAAGACAGTTTCGGGGCAAAGGCAACGAAGGACAAGAAGGAATAAAAAGGAGGACAAAATCTTCTCTCTCTCTCTCTCTCTCTATGATTCACATATTTCTAGGGAAATTGTTGTTTAGGAGCCAAAATTTTCTGGGTTAGTAGGTAGTTACCGGGGGCCAAAATTTTGAGCTACTGTACAGTTGTTGGGAGTCCAAAATTTTTGGAGAATACAAGAATAACAAAGTGCATGATCAATTTGGGTGACTTGACTTGGAGGAGAATACTAGGTTTGACCATAGTTTTAGGTGTGTCTCTTATTGAATTGGAGGAATTTGTGTATTGAAAAGGTTGTTGGGTTTTCCCTGTAGTGGGTTTTCCTTGGGTAAATTGTGTCTCTCTTTTGTGCATTGTGACCTCTATTGTTCTATTTTTCTTTATTGCTGAATTTATGAAGTATAATTGTTGAATGATATATATTGGAATAAGTTAAAAGAATATCTACATCAAAAGTAATTATTAGAATTTCAAAAAAATTGTGTTGTTGACGAGTGCTAGAAATCCTTCAACCAAGGGGATCTCCCTGATATGTGGTCCCAATTAGACCTCACACAGTTTGGGATAGGAGCTCCATCTGAAATACGACTCTATTACCATTTTCTTAGAGTTTTTCCTTGGGTCTAACTATAAGCAAGATAGAGGAATGCATGTGTGCCTTCGAAAAGTGAGTGTGCCTAGTGAATGTTCAATTTTAGTTGTGTCAAAGTTCTTATACTATGGAGGGGAATAAAAGTGAGCCCCCTAAGATAGAGGTAATAGTACCACCGTAGTAGAGACACACATAAACAAGAAGGATTCGTCTAATATCCAGTGGAATAGTTCACAAAGATGTGGGGGTCATTACAACCAACACAAACAAGGAAGATATGTATAACATCTAGTGGAATATTCCACAAGGATGCGACAATCATAGAAACCATTACAACACATTCTCAATATGATAAGCTCTAAAATAACTGAAACATTTCAAGTACATTAATATAGGTGAAAAAAAAAGGAATTACAAACACTCACAAAACAATCTTAAAAATATTCATAATCCATGCATGAAGAATGTGTTGGACATTAGGCTTTAGATATTAAGTAAAATTCCTGAGAGACATGTATGCAGCGAACACCACTAGCTCCAATAGTGGAGCTTTGGAGCCACTACTTTCTTCACAAAAGAACTAGCTTATTTCTCCAATTCCTTGTGGGAGGAGCCAAGGTGAAATTCCTTTGCTCATAGAATGAGGGTGTATATATAACCAATGTGGAGGTGATTCTTCACCTTCCTTGTGACTCTTTGACTACCCTCATGAATATTTGATTTCCCATGACTTTTTGACTTTACATGACTCTTCAATTTTTTATGCCATTTGGACTTCCACTTTACAATACATTTTCGAATAGAAATTTACATAATCCACACAAATGGTATGGCACATGGTGACTCATGACTGGACATGAAACTCATGACATGGACTGCATCATGATGTGGCAGAGCCAAGCTGTCCTTATTGTTGCTTTCTATTCATTAAAGATGTGTTTTTTTCTTCATATCTACCCTCCAAAGGGTTATGAATCAGATGGAGTCTTCATGTGGCCTTGATATTTGGTCTTCTGTTGTAATCAAGTGTTCCTTCATATTATTTCCTAATGATCATCTTATCTCCTCAGCTCCTTAGGTGTCTTCTAGCATTTTCTACTTCTCCATCTCCTTCATCATCATCCTATCATGACATAATCAAATACATGTGAATGAAATCCACCAATGATAATATGCAATCAGTTTGATAAATCCCTAGCCTAAGACTCTTCATGAAATCATTTGTTAGGACTAGAACTGGTGATTTTTTGAGTGACTGACTCAAGGATTTCACATTCCAAAGGCCAAGGTCTGTAACTAAGGCTTGAGACTGCACAATGCATAGTTTAGGTTGGCCATGGATAAATGAATGTGTAATTTAGGGACTAATGCACTCAGGCTGGAGGTTGGAGGCATGAGACTTGAGACTACATAATGCACAGTTCTAGAGGCCTGGACAGAGGGAATACATAGTTGAGGGATTCAAGGGCTCAAGCTCCTATACTGAGCCTTGAGTTTGAGCAATGCATAGTTCAGGCTTGGAATGAGCGAAAATATTGTGCAGTTGGGGAGCACAGGGACCTAGCCTGAGGGATTGAGCATTTATTTGGCCCACTATGTAGTTACGAAAGGCAAAGAAACACATGCGATTGCGTAATTGTGAACTTCAAGAGCTCAAGGGATGGGATTGAGGACTGAGACTGCATAATGCATAGTTCAGGCCTAGCTGGAGAGAAGTATTGCACAATTTTGGAGCTTAGGGGGGCATGATTCAACACTGTGATTACATAGTGCACAGTCCTGGAAGCCAGGAACTATGAATTGTGCTATTACAAGAGGAAATTTTTCATATTGATGGCTGACACTACGTAATGTGCAGTTCAGAAGGGTTGGATGAGGCTAGTTTTTTCGGTTGAGAAGTTTTCCAAATTTGAGTAAGTGTTGGATCCATGCAACTAATGTAAATAGTGAAAATACTTGATTATGATCACACATTTATAGCACTTGATGACACAACATATATCATCCATAACACATGAGAAACATACTTCCCTCAGTGCAATGATTTTGCAACAACTTATGACAAGTGTGACGACTTTGCAACAACTTATGACAACTGCGACACCAAAGATACACTTTGCAACGACCGTGAAAACACTTGTGCGATAGTACTTGAAACTTTGGGAATGAGTGTGATACATGTTTACATGATAATATAACTCATTAACGTAAATATTACCCCTTGAAACACACAAAAACTAGCTTTCGTGCTCTGTGCGACACTCCACATGCCAAAAGATGAAATTTCCTATATGAAGAGAAAATGATGAAAAACACTTGAGATACGTGAACATCAGTGAAAGTGACACATTCCAAAGCGAAGATAACATGAAAACAACACTAATTAAGGTGAAATCAAGCAAAATATATAGTTGAAAGCATGAAAATGACACTTGAAAAAGTGACAGATTGAAAAACTCACCAAAATAGAAGTACAAACACGACCCAAAGTGAGGAACTATGAATAAAAATGCGCACTAACTATCGACATGGGTTGAGCACAGGATATACATTGTCTTGATGGATTATTCTATGCTTTTTCAAGCTTGCGTAAAAGAATGTGCTCATGAAATTGTTGCAAACTGAGCATGTGTGAGCAAGTGACTTCGATTGATCAAGAAGTGACCACGGAACGAATGATCCCAAGATCCATAGTTGAATCCAAAATTCAAGTGTAGGTAAAATTTTGGAGGGTTTTTGTCGTAGCGAAAAAACTTGGTGACACACTGGTAGAGCCCCAGATTATTTTCCTTGGTAAATTCTTTTGTGCAGGGTCTAGCTCTTTAGAGAGTATTGATTCATCATTCGGATTACCATGACCTCCCTACTTACTCTACACATAAACATAGTCCCCTTCATTCCTTTACTTAGTTATATACAAACACAAGGTCAACGATAACATAATGTTTCGAACCAGGAAAGGGAAATGAATTTTATAAGGTTTAGGTTTTCATAGTATTTTTTTTCATATCTAGTGTTGCTCTGCCACTAGCAAAAAGGCCCGCATAGTATCCCGATAGACTCACTTCAGGGACACAAAAGTTACTCCACTACTAGCAGGCCAGGAAGGTACCCTGACGGAGTTTCTTGCTTCACCTCTCTGCGCAGGAAGAATTTCTCTTATTTTTCCTTTATTTATTTATTCTATATAGGAATGTGCATCGACACTTATTTATTTCGTGGGAGGAAGAGGGGTCCCAACATATTGAGAGAAAAATAAGTTGTCCCTTCAGAGAAGCATATATAAGACCTATGATATTGGTATTCTCATTTAGATTTTCCCCTTGTCCTTCTCTACTTGATTGGACTATTTTGAAAACACTAAAACATAAAGACCCGAGTGTAGGCATGAATTTTCCATAATAGACATGGATATGATGGTTTGAAACAAGGCTTTCCATATGCAAGGATCGTATTTTTTGTCAGAAAATAATAAACTAAAACATTTAGCCAAATGTTGCAATGTCATAACTCCTTTCCAATTTTTCCACATTTCCTTTCGAGCCCACATCAGACATCCTTGATGCAAAGTATCATTAAAAAAATCATAAAAGACAAAACACAAGAAGGGGACAAAACTAAGAGGAAAAAAAAAATAGGAGGCTAACCAAAAATAGGATGCAAGACAAAAGTTATAAAACACAAGAGAAGCTATGGGAAATGATTTCAGGATGAATGTGCAATGGAAACTAACATATGACTATACCTACTCATAAACTAACTAGTTAGAAGGTTGGGGTCATGTGTAATGAAATTTCCAATGTAGCCAATGGAGTTGTTCCCAACCTGCAATACAAAATATATGATCGATTAAAACTGAGATAAAAAAATGTGCAATGGAGAAGATAAGAGCTTGAAGAACTTGCAAAAAAAAAATAAGGTCTTTCCTGTCGGTGGAAATATGTGTCACAACCAGTATTTATAATCAGTTTTCATTCTTACTTTTTCGATGAAGACTAAAGTTAAACAAACCTTGGAAGATTCTTGTGAATGTATCCTCATCTGCACTGTACTTCTTAAAAATCATGAGGAAATATTGAAACCTTTTTATTCACGACAGGGCTTTTCAGGTAATATTGCTCCAATCATTCAATGATAGGATCACAAAACTGGAAACAATCTTCTTGAGAGTCCTAAAATATTTGAAAATAGGAATTTGCAATTAAAAGCACAGGATCAAGATGAGAATCTTGTGAGGGAAAATGGATATGATAATATTCAACAAGTATTCCAAAGGAGTGAGGCCCTGACACAACCATCAACGAAGGTTGAAGAGCCTCAACTAATTAACAAGTATCTGAATAGTGAGGAAAACCATAAAAATTAACTGATGTGAAACAACTATCATTCGATATACTTGTGGGAAAGTGATACATTGAATGGAAGTCAATATCATGATTAGATGGATTATTTATGACATGAGATTATCAGTTCAAATATGAATCAATTCGAACATATTTATGAATTCCTTGAACAAATGAATCATCTTCCCCGCATGATAGATATGACAACATGTTTTCTTGTAACTGATAACATACTACACTAGCATTGTAATCATTGAAAGAAGTGAAAATGAATGTTAGTACATCCAACACATGAAACCATTCAGGATATGATGAGTGAAGAAGAATTTGATTCACAAGCTAACTCGTGCATTCAATATCACTCAAGAGGATTTCAGGTGTGATTAAGGTAAAGATTTTCATTATAAAATTCGCAAGGAAAACCAGGATCTCGCTATTAAGAAACAAATCTAATGGGCATGATTACTTCGACCAGAGATAATTTTTGAAAGGATCAACTTTGTGATTCCATGAATCTATGAGATAAAGACATTCTAAACCTAAGTTAAGTACATGAGCCTTACATGAGGTGAATCATGTGAAATAGAATCTTGAATTCGATCTGAAACGTAATCTCAAAAGTTTGAAATATTATACCCAAAATACCAAACATATTAAAAAAAAAATTACATCAAGTGAAACCATACAAAGAGAAGGATTGTGTGAGAGAAACTAGATCTGACTTAGTTCAGGGGGCTTAACAGAGTTGCAATATATTGACATAACCATCAACGAAAGCTGAAGCTCCTCGACTTCCTGACAAGCCTCGAAACATTCAATGATTGTAAAATCACATTCTAAAGATTGAATCAGATCACACATGGTGTGAAGAAAATTGATTCCTCTTATCCCAAAGGGACCACTACTGACCGGATTCAAGCCATATCTATTACTTATTTGAATGAATTTTATGAATTCAACAACTAGATTACTCAAATTGAAATATTCCTCTGATTCCAAATTTGGATATGTATGAATCGGGAAAATTTCATGAGAAAGTTGATTTGAACAGTTGTCTTCATGAAAAACAAGAGATGATGAGGGATGGAAAGAATACTCAATGATTCGATTATTTCCTTTCATTTCATGGATAACCTCACTACCTTGTGTCAATTGGGAATTTAAATCATCAGATAGAGAACTTGAAAAACATGAAGCATATTCATCTTAAGTAGATGCATTGCAAACAGTAGAGCATAAGGGATAATGATATGAAGAGGAAGTTTTGATAGGAACATATTCTTTGACCGAAACAGATTCTAGATCTAAATTAAAATATTCATGAGAAATTTAAATATCAATTGATTAACCTAGGCATTCATGATCACATACATCAATAGAGTCATCATCATCGGAACAATTGTTTCCTAAGGCTACAGATTGATTGGGAGAATTTATTATATTTGATTCAGTATCAAGATTAGCATATTGAAAATCATCCAAGAATGGAAGCGCATCATCTTGACATGGGGGAATTTGAAAAAAGGAAGAGAGATGAAAAGTATATTCACTTTCCTCTTCCTCTACCAATGTTATGTGATTTCCTTGTATCTGATCGAAATTTGCACCAAAAACTCAAAAACCAAGAGAGAATGAAGAGCTAGTTGGTGGAGCAGATTGATCAAGCAAATCATGATACACAAAGTCATGGCATGTAGCTGATAGAGGATGACATATGTCCCTTGAATAAGTAACACTTTCAATGGAACCAGATTCAAGATTGATGTTAAGAGTGCTAATGTCATCTTGAGGAATTAAAGGATTAGCGTTCACCGTAGGGTCCATGAGCCATTTCAGGGTTTCTTTCATTATATCTAAATGATGAAAATTTGAAGGCGGATGAAGATATGGATTAGGAATTTGATTTGAAAATTTACCAACTTTATTATCATTGCAAGGAGGCACCCACATTCAAGACTGGAAAAGGAGGAGGACAAGGAACAAAAGGAATAATATGTTCCTCCTATGAAATTAGAGGTGTCTCATGATTTATAAGAGTTGGGGAAGAAGAAACATCAAGTGGTTTGGATTCACCATGCGAAGAAATATGAACCAAATGCTTAAAATTTTGTCTCAAGAAATCTCAATCCATATCTTACTCAGGAAATTCATAACAAAGGTGAAGGAATCGATTAGAGAGAATCCTTGACTAATTCATAAGGATTCATTTTAAGCTGATTTATTCTTTTAATAACATCTTGGTAAGATGTGTAAAATCCCTGGCAAGAGTCGCATAGGTAGTATGAGAGGAGGAGACATGGTCAACATACCACTTAGAAGCTTTTATAGTAAGCGTACACTGGAAAAATCGAAGACGGACAGAGTCATCGGTGATGGAGTTACATGAACACCACATGTGGAAATATCGAACATGGTTTCTTTATTGCAAAATGAAAAATACTGTAGTATATAAATAATATTAAAGGAAGGAGAAGCCATCAATCATATACCACTTAGAAGCTTCTCCAGTAAGTGTACGTTGGAACAATCGAAGACGGACAGAGTCATTGGTGATGGAGTTAGATGAACACCACATGTGGAAAGATCGAACATGGTTTGTAGGATCTTCTCTAGCAAGACCTTCAAACTTGGGGATGTCGGAAGGGAGCTTAGTTGGCATAGAAGGCCAACTAGCCTCATGCTGTATAGGGTCATTGATCAACTAGTTAAAATTGGGAAGACTGAGGCCTTCCATATAGCGGAGCAAGGGAGCAGTCGTAGTAGTTCTTGTTGCGGTCCCACTAGTATTATTCCCAGCATTAGGGCCGAGGCTACCACTAGCATTAGGTCCTGAACCAGACATGGTGAAGGTGACAGGAGGAGAACCAGGGATAGAACTAGAATGGAAACCTAATGAACTAGAAGTGGAGTCAGAATGGGGACTTGGTGGAGGACTAACTCGAATCTTACGTAGAGGAGTAAGTCTTCCTAACGGAAAATGAGGATGAAGGCCAAGAAGTCTCCAGGATAAATGCCTTGGGGGCACAATGATGGAAGAACAAACACATATCACAAAAGGAAGAGATACCAACAAGGGAAAGGAGGTGTAGGATCAAATGATTACAATGTCGAAACAAGGGCAGAGAGGTGCGGGATCAAATGATTACAATGTTATAGTCTTGGCTTGGCGATGTAAACTATGCGCTCTTTACTTAGGGTGTGTGTGTTAAGTGTGTTAATTTTAATTTTTAAACCCAGACGTGTGTAGAGAAAAAAATAAAAAATGTCTTGTATAACTATAAATAAATCTACAAATAACATTAAAGTAAATAGAATATAACAGAAAATAAACAGCTAAAGATGCATCAATCTAAACCCAAGGAAGCAGGCTTCCCAACAACTAGTCTATGGGTGGGAAAAAATCTATTCAAAACACACCAAAATAGCCAATGGATATAAAGTTAGGAGGGAAAATGATCTAAAGGTTAGATCTGTTGGAAATAGGTGTAGAAAACAACAAAAAACCAGAGGGAAAAGGGATGCTAATGAGGTAGCTAAAGGCTACAACCTAAAGGGAAACGGAGAGGACCCTACAGGAGGACCCAAACAAAGATGAAAAGAGGTGTTTTGGATGGATGAATAACAAATCTGAAATGGATCTGAAGGTACAGGATCAGATCTTGAAAATGGTTGAACACATTGAAATCTCTGGGACGACTTGCCTTCAGCAAACACCTCCTAAAGGTGGAAGCGTACTAAAGCCCCTAGTGGGGGCTAGGTTCCTACTTCAACGAGTAAAACAAATCAAGTATTAAGTCCAAAAACAGCATATATGAAGGTCGACAACTTATGACCAGGAGTATTAATTACATTGTTGTTTAATTAATTATTCCTTGAGGAAAAAAAATGTGGATTTATTCAATATTTCCTCATGGGGTTTCCTGTTTAGACCATAAACAACTTAAAAAATTATTGATTACTAAGTTATTTTTCATAGTGAAAGCAATTTTACTTGGAGTAAAATTGGTGTTACATGGTGTACTTTGGTCCATCTAATAGTAACAGGTTAGATGACCAAAAATTGGTGTAACAACCCATAATTAGACCCTTGACCTATTTATGCATCCAAGACCTTGTCCTTACTTCTTTAATGTCCTTTAGCTGAATCTTAAGATTTACTTTCCTCCTTTATTTCACTTTCAAACTACTTCTTCTTTTCAGACCACTAACAACTTCAGCTTTTCTTAGTCTGCAAATTATATTTGGACAAACATATACTTCAAGATGATATCATGCTCATGTTCATGAACTTAATAGATCCACACTTCAACAGTATTGTTGCACTAGAACAGATCCACACTTCAGCATAGAAACAAATCCGTATTTCAATGTATAAATGTTTTTCTTGATATAACCCTTTTTTGATGTAAGTTGTTCAGTATGGTACGCACTTCATCTAGTGGAAAATCCACACTCTTATTTCAGTCATTCGTGGCACTTATTACAGTGAGATGTCACAAGAATATATATCTCTTAAGTATGCTTGTAACTTGCCAAAGATCCACATTAAAGCTTGTCCAAAGATTCACACTAAACTTGTCTTGTTATCCGCATGCTCCTTCAGAGATGTGCTCCGCAATAAACTTGTCTTCTTAACCGCATGCTACTTCAGAGATGTGTTCCACAATACACTCACCCTATTATCCGCATGCTGCTTCAAAGATGTGCTCCACACTACACTTCGGCAAACTGTGTCAAAGATTATCAAATATTGTCTCCACAAAAATGACCGCATATCTCTTCTCCTTAATCTTCATCAATATCTACATGAACCCAAGACATATCCACACTTCACTTTGTATAATAATCTTCACTTTATACTGTTCGAATCACAGAGAAATCCGCATATTTCAGTCTTGCAAATGATGCGTAGCTTGTGTATATATAGGTGCATGTTCACTAATTTAGGCCGACCATACCTCTTACTAGTAGGCCGACTTGTCAATTGTAGGGAGGCCAACTTGATACATTAATATAGCTTCTCTTCTAGCGTTTGAGTGAGAGATATTCTTCCACAGTTTCTGAACTTGGCCTTGGAGCATTTCTAGATCCTTCATATATGACGCTTATTACATTTATATCTAGAAGACAAAATCCTAGATAGACATCAAGAATAAGTCTATTTAACCTATCATAAAATATTTCTCATGAAACCCATGAAGTAAGTACAAATACATTTTATTATCTTTGTATTCTTCTTTACATAAAATACATAATTACATAGTCAATATGAAGACCAAACTAGTTACACTTTTCAACAACCCTCAGAAGGAAATAAGGATGAAGAGAAGGATTCAAAGGGTAGTGGAGGAAAGCCTCATCCATCTCCACCATCCTCATTATCCTCCTCATCATCTCCATCAGCATCATCTTCCACTTCCACCACAAAAACCACCCAAACTCATTCAAAAACCTGAAAAGGAAAAACTCCCTTACTCAAATTGGACAATAAGTTTGAACTTCCCATGTACAATGGCGAAGTAAATGTAGAGCCGTTGGACAATTGGATCCATCAATTGGAGGTTTATTGTAGAATTCAGAACCTACAAGAATATGACATAAAGATCTAGTTGGCTTCATTGAGCCTAGAAGGAGTAGTACTAGTCTGGTGGGAAGCAAAGACTCAAGAGGAAATGCGAATCCATGGTAAGATATCCATTTATTGGGTTTATTTTATTTATTCAATTAAAATATATTTTTATTCCTTATCTTACATGCAAAAATCCATTATGAGTTGGAAAAACTTTAGGCAACTCAAGGGCCAAACAATTCAAGAATATACTCAGGAGTTTAGGAAAAGGGCGTTGTTGTTAGGAATAAACTTGAATTCCCAAGACACACTCTTGAAATACATCGGGGGTTTACACTCATATTTGAGACATACTATCCTTATGTTTAACCCAAGCAATTTAGATGAAGTTTGTGTGCAAGCCACACATCTTGAAGCAAGGGGAAAGAACATTAAGGACGAGCGTAGTAAGAAAAATCCATTCAAGGGTAAGGGAAAAGAGAAGGGAAATAAGAATGCAAGTGTTAATAAATAATGGGAGAAAACTACATGCAAACATTGTTCCAAAGAGGGGCATGATGAAGCCCACTATTGGAAATTACATCCCAAACTAAGGCCTAAGAAACCAAACAACAAGGGGAAACAAAATAAGACTGCCACCACACAACATGACCTTGGATCCAATTCCGGTGAAGAGAATAAGATTATAGACATGGTCAAAAAGGGAAAAGAAGCCATAGAAAGCTATAGTTCCTCAAATTTTCACAAAAAACACTCTAAATGAAGAAACAAGGATAGAGTTGTTCCATGTAAGGGTGATTTCAAATCATAAAAATATTGATGCATTATTTGATAGTGGGTCACAAGCGAACTTGATTTCAGAAGACTTGGTCAAAAATACTAACCTTGAAACTGTACCACATCATAAGCCATATCCTTTGGGTTGGATAGTCAAGAATTCCAATTTACAGGTTACAAGGAAATGCATATTCCGGTTTGCCATTACTACAAACTTTTTTGATGAAGTCGAGTTAGAAGTGGTTTCACTTGACATTTCAGGAATTATCTTGGGAAGTCCATATTTGTATGACAGGAAAGCGGTATTTTATCACTATGAGAACAAATATCATCTACTCAAGGATGGGGTGGAGTATATTGTGAGAGCTCATCACAAAAGGCTGAATATTTCTTTAGTTAATGCAGAGTAGATCTAAGAGATTAGTTAATGCAAGTAAAAAAATTGTGCTTCTCATGATCAAGAAAAAGGATGATATAGAATATGAATATTTTGAATGTTTTGATGATAAATTAAAATCTGTTTCGTTTGATGTGGTAAGTCAGCATGGCGAGATGTTTCAGAAACCAAATGGGTTACCTCCCAAGAGGGGAATTCAGCATGAGATTAAGCTGCAACAAGATTTTTCACTTCCAAACATTGGCATGTATCGCATGTCAATCATGGAGAGTATGGAAATCAAGAATAAAATCCAAGAATTGCTGAACAAAGGTATCATACACCCATCTACTTCACCATGTGGTTCACCGATTGTTCTGGTACCAAAGTAGGACGAGACTTGGCGCATGTGAGTGGATTTCCATGCATTGAATAAAATCACGGTAAATAATTGCTATCGACTCCCAAGAATTGATGTTTTGCTTTATCAGTTAAGGTATTCAAAATATTTCACTAAGCTAGACTTACAAAGTGGTTATCATCAAGTTAGAATAGTTGAAGAGAACATTTGGAAAACTGCATTTTAAACTAGACAAGGATTGTTTGAGTGGCTAGTTATGCCATTCGTTCTAACTTGTTATTAACAATAAAATTTCATTTTGGTTAGGAAGGTCATTTGGTATAGGTTTTATTGTGTTGGTAAATTAATTCATGAAATTGATTAAATTTTATGAATTAGGTTATAATCCTAAGATTTTTAGAGTCCCACATGTCATGTCATCATGGCCATATCAATAAAAATATATCAAAAATCCGCATGCATTGGTTCAAATTCAGTTTTAGCCACCTGTCTACCTTTTCTTGAGTCTGTAGCAAAATTTATGGAAAACAAGTTTTTTTTCGCTATGGAATCACCTGACAAGTCTGTAGCGAATCTGCCAAGCTCATAACAGAAAACACTACGAACTTGTGTTTTTTTGCACCGAAAAGGTAATGGGTGATGTGTCAAGTTTCAAATGGATAGAGGTCAGTATGACGTCATGTGATTAGGTGTTTGTAGTTGTGGAGCACATGTGATCATCATTGTCATCCCATCATTCTATTTAGCCTTCCTTATTTGTCTTCATCCCTCTCACATTCGAACTTAACTTTTTTAAAATTATCCTTGTGAGCTATTGTCCTCCAAGTATAGCTATTGCTGGTAGCTTTAGAAAGGTTCATAATTTTTCTGCAAGCTCCTTGATGTGCGTAATTGTTCTATGTAGGTGTCATATTACCAAACAGGCCAGCATTGTGTTGAGAGGAATGGACATGGGTTAGATATGAGTCAATGGATTTAAAATTGGTTAATGAAGATCCAAGTTTTGCAGTAGCCTTCACCAGTGCTGGTTGCATGAGGTTTTTCTAGAAGTTGTAGGGTTATCATGCCCAAGTTTCTAAGGACTTTGCAGTGAATTTTGTTGGCACTGCATCAAAGGCGGGTGTGATAAGTTTCGTGGTTTCTCTTGAAAAATTTTCCCAAGCTACAAAGATTCCAAGGACAGGGGAAGAGTGGTTTAAAGCCACCAAATTCAAATTGCAGAACTGTGATGAGTTTCTGAAGCTTGAGCACATTCGAGTGGACATGACATCAGGGATCCCAAGAATATGCCTTAAAGAAAATTACTCCAAACTCCTCCTGTGATTTAGAATTATTTCAAATGTGAAGGGAGGTTTCACATGATATATCAATATTGCTTTAGGCATTTTCTACATTTCATTGGTAAGCAACTTTTGGACCTTCCATTTTTGTTATTCAGAAGCCTAGGAAAAATGTCAGATAAAGTCCAAGCTAGGCCTGAGAGTAGTAAAACTTTAATCTTTCATCATGGATTAATCAAGCTACTGGTTTTGGAAGAGTTGAAAATTTTAAATAGAGACTGGGCTACATTTTTGTTTCTTAGTGGTTATGAAGTGGATGTATTAACTCCTAAGAAAACACCTAAATCAAATACCAACCCTTAAAGTAATAATGATGAGCCTATAGCTGAAGCAGAGGGTGGACATGAAGGAGAAATGCAGCCAATTACAGAGCCCATGGAGATTGAAATAGGACATGTATAGGAAACAGAGGTACCTTAGCCTAAGCCTACAAGTAGCAAGCCAAAACCTAGCAAAAAGAGTCATGGGAGAATCACTAGGAGCCAGACAGTGGGAAAATGTAATCATGAGGACATTTTACAAGCAATAGATATTGAAGAAACTTGTGTGGTCAAAGTTGTGGATTTCAAAGGAGGTAAGAAGAAAAAAAAAGGCCTGCCTCACTACCAAGAAACTTGAATTTTCAAGTGAAGATGTAGGTTTTGTATTTAAACCAAGGAAACCTCTCACTAGATTAAAACTAGCCAAAGGTATCAAGGTTGAAAAAAATACTGAAGTGATAGAAAAAGGAAAGCAACCTATGGTAGAAGACATCATTGAGCTATCCCCAACAAAGGAAGAAATCATTAAGCAGAGAAAAGGCAAGGAGAAGGTCATTGAAAAATATGAAGTAGAGATTTTAAAGGAACAATTGAGGGAAGCTAGGGAGGAATTCATTGAAACAAAGCTGGAGTTGGAAGAGGCTAAGCTAGAAAGAGAAATGCTAGAGGAGTTCAAGGAGAAAGTGAATGAGTAGATCAATCATTATGATGAAGCCTTAACAAATGATAAGAAATTGCTGAAGAGAACCCTTCCTCTACACAAAGTGATGAAACACACAAGGAAAAGGAACATATGGCTGCAGGCAGAAAGAAATAAGCTCAAAGGTCAAGTGAAAGAGTTGGAGGTGCATATGGAAATGAGACAAACATAAATCAAGAAAAAGGGCTTAAAGATGACAGTCATAAATGAACCTGTTGAGACTGAAGCCACTGTTGCCAAGGGTGAAGCTTCTATTGTTTGAAAGGGGGTAAAAAACCTTTGAACATATTTTTTTTCCTCATTTTTAGTTTATCATTTATAGAGCCATGGGTAATTTTTAAGAATAAATCCAGAATTTTCAAGTCTGTTGTCAATTAGGAAAGTTCATAGTGTGTCTCAAGCTTGAAGCCGAGAAAACACTACAAACTCACTGAAGATTTTTTTTTGTTATATATGTCAGGTTTTGTCATGGAAAAGGAAGGTAAAGACATGTATTTAATTGTTTTGACTCACTAGACAATCTCAAATTAGAAAAGAGATCAAATAGTTTGTAGAAATGGTCAAAATTGAAAACACAACGAACTCTAGCTACGGACTTGCCTAAAAGTCCCCTATTTCTGCAGTGAAGAGGATTTTGGATATTGTTTAAGCCTTGATTGTGTTTTTGGGACAAGTGAGACACCTAGAAAGGTCATAAGTCATCGGTTGAATGTTTGTATGAAGACACAATCCTCGATAAAGTTGTTCAAGTTGCCATCTCATCATGGAAGCCACATCAACAATTATGACACCACCTCCTCAAATTTTGAAAGACAGGTCTCCTGAATTGGTGGGAGTATTTATGGTTCATTCATGGTCAGTGCCACCTTAGAAACTTGACCTTTTTGATGTAAATATGAAGCTTTTAGATTTTGTTAATGTAATAAAGAGTTTTAGAATCCTATTAGGTTTCTAAGTCCTAAAAATAGTAGATGTCTGTTTCCTCTCCTTGTAATCTACTTTTCGTTAGTCTAGGTGTCGTTAGAAGTATTCAAAGGCCTGGTCTTGCTGGCAGACTTATTGTAAAGATGCCTAAAGTTATAAATAGGGAGATGATTGATGGAGAGCGGGTTGATTGTGGTTTTTACTACAAACTACTATTGTAAGAGATTTTATCAATAATATGTAGTGGCAACTTAATTCTCTTTACCTGAGATTCATTGATATTCTTATGAGTATTTTTATTTTATGTTATGCAATTATATCTTCAGTATTCTAGTGTTTGATTACTTAGAATTCATGGCTTACATGCTCTAACTTCCTTCAAAAACTTAGTTTGTTGTAAATGTTATGTTTTCACTGGAATATATATGCCTAAGATTCCATGAGAGGAGTTTCACATGTCATTGAGTTGTTATACTAACTCCATATGCCCAATGGTAGTAATTTGTCTACATATTTCACCTGCACAAAAACACATTTAAAACCAAATTTCAGAGTTAGCCATCTGTTGAGCTTCATTTACATAATATCATCTTTATCCTTGAGAGAGTCCTCTTAAGCTGGAAAGGCTAAGTTTCAGCTAAAAGTAGGTTTGAAATAGTTACTCTAGGTTGACTATTGAAGTATCTCATCAATATCAATTTAGTTATAACATTTTGGTGCGCCTGCTAGGAGTCTGAAGACATATTTCCTGAATTTTTGTGCTCAAACAGAAATACTAAACTCTTGGAGATAGTAGGAGCTCAAAATCATTCGAGGCTGCATTCTACCTTGGTGACTCCACTAAAAATTTTCATGTTTAAAGGTGGCTTTGAAAAAGATACATACAAGGAGCAATCTAGATCCTAACCCACCTGCAATTGTGGATAATACAGAATTAATTCTTAGAGGCATTGGAAGCTCTTCAAATCAGGCATTCCATCCTATTCAAGAGTTTTATCTTTCTCCTCTGAGGTTGTTCAACGTCCTCAAGATAAACAGTTTTATGAAAAGATAGAAGAGGTCATGTTTAGGTCTAAAACTGAGAATGAATTCACTGATATAATATTAGACCTACAAAGATTAGGAATTGATACATCTTCCCTTTTGGATGACTTAATGGTCCCAGGTATAGTATAAATCCTAAGATTTATTTACTAGCCTTCAGCAACATTCTGAACCTCTTCCAAGTCATCAAAATATCAAACCAGAGTTGTTGCACTTCTGTTAAGGACATTTACTGTATTTTTGGGTTATTTGTTGCGTTTTTGTGTTTGGAGATTTTTCACTGCATTGTAAATGGTAAATGTCAATTAGGTTGATGTAAATAGTTGTTACATGATTTTATCCAATTTAAATGGTTTTGGTTATTGGTTATTATGGTAAAGAATCTTGTAATTAATGCATTTAGAGATAAGCTCAATCATTTATCTGAAAAAGGGGAAAGTTGTTTCTAACTTACCTAGGATTTGGCAATGAGTAAATAGGTGCATGAATCAGTTCCTATGAAGCAAGATTCGACCCCTTAGAGGGGAAGTGTTGTCATTCATCTATATGTACTTAGATACAAGACAAAGGGAAAGGTTGGAGACTTGAAGTTCACAATTTTTTGGAATTGGTGTACTTGACTCTTTGCAGAAATAATATACACACAGTTGCAGCTATTTTTATGGGATTCATTACTTGTGGTCAGTGGCATTTTTTTCTCTAGTTTTTCTTATGAATTTGATTATTAAATGTTTATAACATCCATTTACATTTCTCCTTGTGTTAATATCCTAAGTTTTAAACATATTTCATTTACCTATAATTCTCTATTTTTTTTGAGATTATGTTATAGTTGTTTTTATCTTCTAACAAGTGAATTCATGCATTTATGCTCACTTAGTTTTTTATATGATTTCCACATCACCATACTAAAATGAAAAATCTATTTTGTGTCACTGATTACACCAAACTTGCCTCATTCTATGTCTGTAAATAATCTTTAGGAATACTTGGCCTAGTTCCTAAATCTCGTGCTTCTTATCCAACAAACCCTAATAAAAAATCTATTGAGTTGATAAATACCATAAAACCCTAATATTCTCTAGTCATTTCCATTGGCTGTGAGGTTGATTTTGAGAGAGACCTCTCTAATTTGGTAGGGCTAGATACCAAGTCAAAATTTGGTCTGTGGTTACCTCAATATTTTCCTCTCTCAGCCTTGGGAACTAAGGAGCTATAACAGTTCAGAGGCATGTAGCTGCCACATCTCTTCTCAGAGATAAGCTACCATTGCCCAAGTTATTTTATTTCCATTTTGTTAGTAATCATATTTTAGTTCTTTGATAGTAATGAAATGAAGTTTTATTTATACTGCACTTCTATATTTTTGTTTATATATGTATTATATGGCGTTCCTGCATAAGTTCAGATCAGTGGTATTAAAGTGGTCTGCTATTTCTCGGTTTTTATTTGCATGTCCCCAACGAGGTCAGGGTATAATGAGTTAGAGCTCGATCTGGTTGAACATTTGCAAGATCAGCCTCACAAACCTCGACGACCTCCCATGGTAAAAGAAAAGAAAGATGTGGGAGCAGGAGATCCTTTTAAAATATTAATCGAGGAGGCCCCCGACAAATAAAGGAACATGATGATGGATAAATTTTCCCAAATCCTTCGACGACTACCCATAGGTGAAACATATTCATATGGAAACCAATTTGGATGTGCCACTCCTTTTAAGGTACAAGTTAACTTTGACATTCCCGTATTTGAAGGACAAATAGATACAAATGTCATAGATAAATGGTCAAATATGTTGGAAAGATATTTTTTAGTTCATGACTTTTCCAACTAGGAAAATATTACTTTTGCACTCTTGAAAGGCGCACCCTATGTCAAGGATTGGAGGGAAACCTACTGTGAGAAAAAGGATGAGGGGGAACCCTCACTGTTTTTAGCTGCACCCACTTGGAATTATTTCCGAGATGTCGTAAAGGAACAATACTACCCCGTTAGTAGCTATGAAGATAAATACATAAAGTAGATCAAGCTGCAGTAGGGAAGAGACCAAGATGTGTCAGACTTCACAAATGGTTTTCATGCCCTTCACACGAACCTGGGTATCAAGGATTATAAGAGGAATTTGATACTGAAGTACCACGATTTTTTTCATAAGTACATCCAAGATGAAATGGAGTTCCTGGAAATCTCCTCGCTCAATGTCTCTTATCGATATGTGGTCAAGATCGAGCAGAAGTTTGAACAAAAGAAGCGATAATTTGGATCTACGAATCCGAAGCAAGGGAAAGGCACCGCCAAAATGCAGAACAAAGGATAAAGCCAAGGTGGGGTGACCTAGGAAAACCCATCAAAGCCAAAAGTAAATAAAAACACCACGAAGAAAAATAAGGACAAGGGAAAGTATTGTGAGTTCCATAAGAGCTCCACTCACAACATGGGTGAATGCTAAGCCAAGAAGTCACTAATGGCCGAGCTGAAGGCTTCCAAATCATATGCATGCTCTAACTCTTGGTTAGAGCCCAATAAGGGGAATGAAAAAGGGAACCAAATTATTGACGCGAAGCCCAGTGCCAACGTTGCCACCACCAAGATCTATAAGGATGAGCCCGAATATCTGGAGGAGGGGGAGTGCCTCTTCCACCCACAGATGTGGGTGAAGGGTTCTCTATTGCAGTTAATTGTCAACAATGAGAGTTTTTGTCGCACAGAATGTCTAGGCACCACGACAACAACTCAGATTGGGGGCTGTCACACTGATCCCCAATCTCTCTATTTAAGTTTTTTTCTTATAGCAGACTAAGGGGGGTAGACCCTATGGAAATGGAATGAAGGACAACCAGTTGGAAACCAAACAGTTCAGGAGACACAGTTAAACGACCAAATACTTGTAAAAGGTCTAGAAAGATTAAATGATTCGATTTAATTGGAAATATTGATACTAGTGCTTTATGGAGTCAACTATCCTTCTAAGGAAATTACAACCAAGTGCTTGATGAGAAATTGCTACTATGCAATGTTAATTTAGAATGCAGAATGCAAGGAAAACGATTTGAAGAAGGAGCGAGATAAAGCAAGCTTCGAAGATGAGAGTTAATGTCAAAAAGCCTAAAGCACTTACATTATAAATAATCTGATCTAACCACTAAGTACTTAAGCGAGAGTGTCAATTATGAAGATGCAAAAATTACTCGATTAAAAGATGTACAGATCCATAACAGAGCTCTCCAAATCAGATATCAATCACACTTGAAAAGATGTCCCAAACATTAGTATTCAATAAACATCTAATAATTCAAGTAAATGAAACAAAAGTTAATAAACATTAGGCAATTTTAATTGATAGAACACATTCCAAAACTTAGATGCCAATGATTATCAAGCCCAACTGAAACACATGAAATTTACTAGCACTTAAATATCATTAATTATTCATCCAGATATATCATGAAAGAATAATGCTAATAAAACCACTTCATAAAGAAATTTATGGATTAAATGATGTTCTTAAAAATGAAAATCCAAAAATTAAATTTTCTCCTATAGTCAAACTTGGGATATATTTTTCAGCAAGATTTCAGATCTAAAATATAAATTACAGTAGTAATTGAAACCATAGATCAGCAAATAAACGATACCGGCACAAATGCCCAAAATGACTAAAAATAGTAAAAATTATTGAACTTGAAGAAAAATCAAATTTTAAGGCTTGATTAAGAGAAATTTTAGTTCTGATATTTTTATTTCAGCAGTGAAACAATGAGAGATCAACAAGATAAAATTGCCCAAAATAGCTGCCAAATACTTCCAGAAATAACAAAAATATATTAAAACCCGAAAATTTCAATTTTAAGGCTTTAAGAGAGTTTGACTCAGTAATTTTCAGAACGGATAAGTTTGTAACAATAGTAAATTGGTAACAGATCAACAAATTGAAAATATTGAAAATGATCCCCACTATGTCTAAAAATTGTAAGTTTTGCCGAAAAAATTGAAAATTGAAAATTTTTAGACCTTATTTAGGATATGCATCAGAAATGTTCAGATCTGATTTTTCATAGCTATGTAGTAATTTCCAACAAGCTTTAAAGTCAGATCTAGGCAAAATTAAAGATGCCCAAATGGAAAAAAATTTCTGAAAATGAAGATTTTGTAATTCGAAACAATTTTGACCATATAAAATGTGTTTTTAGGGCCTAATTATTTTTGATTTGCTTGCTATAATAAAATTTGCAGAAAATAAGGGTTTAGAGATCAAACCCTTAGCCCAAGGCTTTGAAGATCCCACTGTTGAAAATTCTTGAAATTTTGGGATAATGTTGCCACTTGAAAATTAGAATTTTGGAGGCTAAAATTATGTTAAAATAGCCTTAAAAGCCTATACGTCCTCAAGGGTGTAGATCTGGTTTAGATCTGAAGATTTCCTTGGTTGATTTTTCATATCTATGCCCGCAAACAAATATTGAGTTGAGATCTTGCCCTCTAGGGTCTAGATCTGGCTCAGATTTGAAGATTTCTTTGGCTGATTTTTCAGATCTATTCCTGCAAACAAATATTGAGCCCAGATCTTGCCCTCTAGGGTCTAGATTTGGCTCAGATATGAAGATTACCTTGGCTGATTTTTTAGAGCTATTCTTACACAAGTGAAAATAAAAAAACCAAATACTCAATATGTACAATAATAGAGAAAATTCTAAAAACCCAAATGTTAGAATTCAAAATTATGTTACAAAACTTTAGATCTACACATTTAATTACAAATTTATACAAATATATTTACAGGTCTATGCACAAGAGTTGTAGATCTGTCAGATTTGAGAAGCATAAGTCTGACTTCGCTCACAGATCTGAAGATCTAAGGCTCTTACTAGTCAGATCTAAATTTAAATTAAAAAAAATTAAGATAATATTTTTTTATTTAGGCACAAGCTCTAGAAAGACCCTGCAAAAAATATTCCGTAAGATAACCTACGAAATTAGGAAACAATGGGATTTTTCAAATCTTCTGAAATTTGAGAGTCAGTTGATCTAACTGAAGATTTCCTTAAACGCTCAAATCTTGAATAATGATTTTTGCACACTTAGATCTGAATTTTAGATTGATAGAGATTTAAAAAATAGCCATGAGACCTTTTAGAAATATAGATAACTGATATTTCTGTCAAATCAAAATGCAATTTAAGAAAACCCAGAAAACTGTACAAGATACCTGTATGCAGATCAATCCATAAAGGCCATCAACCATCAAATGCTAATAAAAGTAGCAGAGTTTAGAGACAATATTACCACATAGATCTAAAAAAGGAACACCAAAGTTTGTAACCCCAAAGTCTTTATGCTTTATTGATAAAAAAATTACAAGAGCTTCTGAGAACAAGTGCACGATCTAAAGATCGGATGCAAATGACATACAAAGACCTCTAATTTATAAGATAAAATCTCCAACAACTAGTTCGATTGATTCTTGCCAAAATAATCTCGATTGTTGAAAAATGTTTAATTATCTTTTAATCTGGACCGTCGAAATTATAATTTTGAGGAAATTCGAATTTATCATTTAATTCTGTTTTAATTAACTCAAAAATAATATTTTTGAGTTAATTACCTCAAAATTTTGACTTTGACTTAACCACCAAGGTCCAAGGGTCCAAAATTTATTGAAATTCTCAATATTCCCTTGGCATGAGACCTTTAAAAATTTATTTTTTAAGGACCCAAGAATTTTCCATATGAAGAATTTTAAACCTAGGACTTAAAATTAATTAAATTTCTGGCTTAGGATTTTTAATTTAAATTAGCCAGAAAATTTAATTAATTGACTGAGAGGGGATTTAATTGTTTTTCCAACCCTCATTACATAAGATAAATACATTTAGACACAAAGGAGAAATATCCATTCGCAATAGACCCTCAAATAGCTACCCAATTCTGCGACTCAAAACGTGATCTAGTAGACTAAATAGCTTGTAATAAAATAATCTAGCCAATTAGCTAAGATTATTCCCAAACTACTTTTACAAAGAATCGATAGAAAACACTAGGAATCACTTAGCATCTTGATGACAAAATCTACCCTAGCTTTGAGGTGAGGCTGGAGGGGAAAACTTTGCGGATCACTTGTGTCGAGAAACACAAATGAATCAGTGAGACAAAAAACTTCATAAGATAGAAATCATCAGCAAAATACTAGGCTTACCTCGGTTGTTACATACATAGTGGTCTTACTTATATCGTTTACATCATAAACATGCAGAATGGGTTTACATAATTTATAAAAATGTCAACTGATGATGAAATCTGAATGGTGTGAACACGTCAAACATGATGAATCCCATTTGAAAAAATGGGGGTGTACTGCTATGGGGTGATTGACAAAGTGTGGTCAACATGCGGCTCTACTTGGGGACCGGTTGTTTCCCCTTTAGAGGAATGTGATAAGCACATGAAAAAATAGAAGCTCTTCTTTCATTTATTATTCTACTTAACATGAAAAGTAAATCTACTCTAACTAAAAAATGAAATGCTGAAATAACAAGGTGTAAGGTTAGAGATACAATACAACGGATGCCCTGTGGCATCAGATGTGTTCAATATAGTGCATACTGAGCATTTGCCTACTTTCAGGCAAGTCTGTAGGCTGCTTTTTAGATGTGCCATGTGAAATCTTGCATACGGTAGGACTTTGTCTTATCCAAAAATCGAGCTTCTCGCGGCCATCAGATGCATCAAAGTGCTTCCTTATTCTTTTTATCTTTCGCTTCAATATTTTCTTCATGGTAGACTACATTTTTGATGATGTGGAACATTGTGCTTGTGAAATTTCAGACGAAGTATTCAAGATATGTGTGACATGCCTCTCTTCATTCTGCATCTGTTTTAGATCCTTTCCAATTTCTTCATTAATGTGACCAGCCACTTTCTTGGGACATTCACAACAAGACGAGAACTACTTCAATGGATTGAGAGAGTTATGATTTGTTGAAATCTCCTTGTTTTTCTTCCATCTATCATCTAGATCAGGCTGAAACTTTTGTACATGTGATTTCCTTTCTTCTAACTTCTTATGCATGGAACTCATTTCTCTGGCATGCCTTACTATTAATTTTGCTTGATTGAGCTCAGTTTTTACGAATCTGTCTTGCAGGGTGATATTATTTTCCTTCATAATTTTCATTTCTCGAGTGTGCTTTGCTTCCATTTCAATCATATGTTTCTGAATAATGGATATTTGATTAGCATGATTAACTTCTATTACCTTTAATATGTTTTCAATGGTATCCATTTCTTCCATATTTATAACATGGTGCTTGTTTATTCTTTATGGCCAATAATCTACTCTGAAGATATTTTTGATCAACTTCCATGTCGCTTATAATTTTATCATTTTTCTCATTCATGCCCATGAAGCTATTTTGCATATAGTTTATCTCTCTCTTATGATTTGCTTGCATGGTGGCTAACTAATTATTGTGATCAAATTCCATGATGACCATTTCTTCATCATGTCTTTCTTCCATGGCATTCATTTGATTGGAGTGATTGAATTCCATGATTGTTGTCTTTTCCTCTAAGGCCAATAACTTGCTCTGCATAGAACCAATTTCCCTAGCGTGATCATCTATTAAGTTTTCTTGATTAAGTTCCATATTCTCAATGATTTGAGCCTGGTTGGCCTCCATGTTCTTGATTACCTGAGCTTGATTTAGTTGTATATCATTAACCATCTAAATCAATTCGCTAACAAGATGTTTATCGTTGTCAACACTGATTTGACAACTTATTTCTGCTTCACCACTATCATGGATTTGTGCTGTCGTGGTATAAGGGGATTCATCTTGAGAATTGTCTTGAAATTTCTTGTTGATATTTGAGTTCTCTACAAGATCACTTTCATTCCTTTGCATAGTATTGGGGGCACAAGGCAAGCCACCTTGTTTAATATATTCATATTTAAAAGCATCGACGATACTTTGCAAAGAATCAATATAATCCTTAGGCCAATTACTCAACCAATTCATAGCATCACCATTTAAGGAACAAGCAAAGAGACATATCTTGACATCTTCATGATTATCTTGTGAAGGAAGAAAATATCTATTTATTATATGAGTAACCGTTAAGAGATGATTTCGAGCAGTGGTTGAATCACCACCCGAGAAAGCAAGCATTTTTCGAATGGCCTCTTTTGGCATGTCATGAAAATGATCACCCATGATGACTTACTTAAATGGAAAAAAACCAAATGGATGCTAGATAAAGAGATCCTTGTTCAAGAAAATTCAAGAGATCCACAAGAAGCGAGCTTCTTAGCATAAATTCTTGTAAAAAATGAAATAATTGGAGTCGCCACTTGAACATGAATCTAATTCTAAAACCGAAAAATTAGTCGAGAGAAGCAGATGGATATCAGGGAGGGATTCTTGTCTGGGATTAAATAGATGAATAATTGGAGTTGCCACCCAAACAAGAAGCCAACCGAAGTGTCCAGTTGCAAAGGTACAAATTATGAAAGGATTAGTGATATGACGAAAGATACGATGATGAAAAGTTGAAGGGATGAAATGATGCCAGAAAATGTTATGCCGTGTGATAGGTTAATGAATTGATCCAAATGGAAAATGGCATCCACCCATAGTATTTATAAATGGAAAATGGCATCCACCCATGGTATTCATCCACCCATGTTATCCATTTGGATCGAATGGCGAGGAAAGATTTAAAATATTAGAAAATGTCGTTAAGACCAAGGACAGAAAAACTCTATCCTCGGCAACGACGCCAAAATTTTTTGTTGCACATAATGTCTAGACACCGCGACAACGACTCAGATTGGGGGCTGTTACCCTGATCCCCAATCTCTATATTTAAGTTGTCTCCTTATAGCAGACTAAGGGGGGTAGACCCTATGGAAATAGAATGAAGGAGAACTAGTTGGAAACCAACCAGTTCAGGAGACATAGTTAAACAACCAAATACTTGTGAAAGATCTAGCAAGATTAAATGATTCGATTGAATTGGAAAGATTGATACCAGTGCCTTATGGAGTCAACTATCCTGCTAAGGAAATTACAACCAAATATTAGAAAATGTCGTTAAGACCAAGGACAGAAAAACTCTATCCTCGGCAACGACGCCAAAATTTTTTGTTGCACATAATGTCTAGACACCGCGACAACGACTCAGATTGGGGGCTGTTACCCTGATCCCCAATCTCTATATTTAAGTTGTCTCCTTATAGCAGACTAAGGGGGGTAGACCCTATGGAAATAGAATGAAGGAGAACTAGTTGGAAACCAACCAGTTCAGGAGACATAGTTAAACAACCAAATACTTGTGAAAGATCTAGCAAGATTAAATGATTCGATTGAATTGGAAAGATTGATACCAGTGCCTTATGGAGTCAACTATCCTGCTAAGGAAATTACAACCAAGTACTTGATGAGAAACTGCTGCTATGCAATGTTAATTTAGAATGCAGAATGCAAGGAAAATGATTTGAAGAAGGAGCGAGATGAAGCAAGTCTCGAAGATGAGAGTTAATGTTAAAAATCCTAAAGCGCTTAGATTATAAATAATCTGAACTAACCATTAAGTACTTAAGCGAGAGTGTCAATTATGAAGATGCCAAAATTACTCGATTAAAAGATATACAGATCCACAATAGAGCTCTCAAAATCAGATATCAATCACACTTGAAAAGATTTCCCCAACATTAGTATTCAATAAACATCCAATAATTCAAGTAAATGAAACAAAAGTTAATTAAACATTAGGAAATTTTAATTGATAGAACACGTTCCAAAAATCAGATGCCAATGATCATCAAACCCAACTAAAACATTTGAAATTTACTAGCACTTAAATCTCAATAATTATTCATCCAGATATACCATGAAAGTATAATGCTAATAAAACCACTTCATTAAACAATTTATGGATTAAATGATGTTCTTAAAAATGCAAATCCAAAAATTAAATTTTCTCCTATAGTCAAACTTAGGATATATTTTTCAGCAAGATTTCAGTTCTGAAATATAAATTACAATAGTAATTTAAACCACAGATCAACAAACAAACGATACTGGCACCTATGACTAAAAATAGTAAAAATGGTTAAACTTGAAGAAAAATCAATTTTTAGGGTTTGATTAAGAGAAATTTTAGATCTGATATTTTTATTTCAGCAATGAAACAATGACAGATCAACAAGATAAAACTGCCCAAAATAGCTGCCAAATACTTTAAAAATAGTAAAAATATATTAAAACCTGAAAATTTTAATTTTAAGGCTTTAAGAGAGTTTGACTCAGTAATTTTCAGAACTGATAAGTTTGTAACAACAGTAAATTGATAGCAGATCAACAAACTGAAAATACTGAAAATTATCCCCACTATGTCTAAAAATAGCAAGTTTTGCTGAAAAAACTGAAAATTCAAATTTTTTTAGACCTTATTTAGGATATGCATAAAAAATGTTTAGATCTGATTTTTCACAGTTATGCAGTAATTTCCAGCAAGCTTTAAAGTCAGAGCTAGGCAAAATTAAAGATGCACAAATGGCCAAAAGTTCTATAAATGAAGATTTTGCAATTCTAAACAATTTTGACTATATAAAATGCGTTTTTAGGGCCTAATTATTTGTGATTTGTTTGTTGTAATAAAATTTGCAAAAAAAATGGTTTAGGGATCAAACCCTTAGCCCAAGGATTTGAAAATCCCATCGTTGAAAATCCTTGAAATTTTGGGATAATGTTGCCACTTGAAAATTAGAATTTTGGAGACCAAAATCGTATAAAAATAGACTTAAAAACCTATACGTTCTCAAGGGTCTAGATCTGGCTCAGATCTGAAGAATTCCTTGGATGATTTTTCAGATCTATGTCTGCAAACAAATATTGAGCTCAGATCTTGCCCTCCAGGGTCTAGATATTGCTAAGATCTGAATATTTCTTTCGCTGATTTTTCAGATCTATTCCTGCAAACAAATATTGAGCCCAAATCTTGCCCTATAGGGTCTAGATATTGCTCAGATCTGAAGATTTCCTTGGCTGATTTTTCAAATCTATTCCTGCAAAAGTGAAAAAAGAAAAACCAAATACCCAATATGTACAATAATAGATAAAATCCTAAAACCCAAATGTTAGAATTCAAAATTATGTTACAAAACTTCAGATCTACACATGTAAATTATAGATCTATACAATATATTTATAGATCTATGAACAAGAGTTGTAGATCTGTCAGATCTGAGGAGCATAAGTCTAACTTTTCTCCCAGATTTGAAGACCTAAGGTTCTTACTAGCCAGATCTAACTTTAAATTCAAAAAAATTAAGATAATTTTATTATTATTATTTAGGCACAAGCTCTAGAAAGACCCTACAAAAAATATTCCGTGAGATAACCTTAGAAATTAGGAAACAATGGGCTTTTTCAGATTTTATGAAATCTGAGAGTCGACTGATCTAACTGAAGAGTTTCCCAAACGCTCAAATATTGAATAATGATCTCTGCACACTTAGATATGAATTTTAGATTGATAGAGATTTAAAAAATAGCCATGAGACCTTTTAGAAATATAGATAACTGATATTTCTGTCAAATCAAAATGCAATTTAAGAAAACCCAGAAAATTGCACAAGATACCTATATGCAGATCAATCCATAAAGGCCATTAAGCATCAAATGCCAATAAAAGTAGCAGAGTTTAGAGAAAATATCGCCACATAGATATGGAAAAGGAACACCAAAGTTTGTAACCCCAAAGTCTTTATGTTTTATTGATCAAAAAATTACAAGAGCTTCTGAGAACAAGTGCACGATCCAAAGATCGGATGCAAATGACATACAAAGACCTCTAATTTATAAGATAAAATCTTTAACGGCTAGTTCGGTTGATCCTTGTCAAAATAATCTCGACCGTAAAAAAATGTTGAATTATCTTTTAATCTGGACCGTCAAATTTATAATTTTTAGGAAATTTTGAATTTATCATTTAATTCCATTTTAATTAACTCAAAAATAATATTTTTGAGTTAATTACCTCAAAATTTTGACTTTGACTTAACCACCAAGGCCCAAGGGTCCAAAATTTATTGAAATTCTCAATATTCCCTTGGCATGGGACCTTTAAAATTTTGTTTTTTAAGGACCCAAGAATTTTGCCTATGAAGAATTTTAACTCACATAGGACTTAAAATTAATTAAATTTCTGGCTTAGGATTTTTAATTGAAATTAGCTAGAAAATTTAATTAATTGACTGATAGGGGATTTGATTATTTTTCCAACCCTCTTTACATAAGATAAATACATTTAAACACATAAAGGTGGAATACCCATTCGCGATAGACCCTCAAATAGCTACCCAATTCTGCCACTCAAAACGTGATCTAGTAGACCAAGTAGCTTGTAATAAAATAATCTAGCCAATTAACTAAGATTATTCCCAAACTACTTTTACAAAGACTAGATAGAAAACACTAGGACTCACTTAGCATCTTGATGACAAAATCCACCCTAGATTTGGGGTGAGGCTGGAGGGGAAAACTCTGTCGATCACTTGTGTCGAGAAACACAAATGAATCAGTGAGACAAAAAACCTCCTAGGATAGAAATCATCACCAAAATACTAGGCTTACCTAGGTTGTTACATACATAGTGGTCGTACTGAGATCATTTACATCATAAACATGCAGAATGGGTTTACATCATTTATAAAATTGTTGACTAATGATGAAATCTGAATGGCGTGAACACGTCGAACATGATAAATTCCATTTGAAAAATGGGGGTGTACTGCTATTGGGTTGTTGAAAAATTGTGGTCGATAGGAGTCAAAAGAACCTCATATCAGCATAGGTTGTGAAGAGGTTAGGGATATTGACCACAACACACCTGCAACCATACAACATCGGGTGGCTTCACCAAGGACAAGATCTCTACATCAACCAGTAATGCCTTCTCCCCTACAACATGAAGCCCTTCACAAATGAGGTATTGCGTGATTTTTCTCCTCTTGAAGTTTGTGATGTATTATTAGTCTAACCATACTTGTGGAAGCAACATGTTGTGTATGAATCTAGGCCTTGCACTGTTATTATTACTTTGGGAAATAAGTTGTACATGATATGAGAGGTAGCACTGCCTACAACCATCTCTCTGATCACTACGAAACAATGCAGTAAGATCATATCCCAGAGCAGTAAATTTGTTTTCCTTATGAGTCACCCTCAGGGCCAGAATAATATTGTGGACACGAGCTCCAAACAGTCTCCTCTGCACGACAACAAAATATGTACATGGTCATGGAGGAGTATATGGACATCTTTACCTCTCCTAGAGTGGTACCTCTACATTGTTATATCAAGCACTCCATCGATATGACCCCGAGCGTGCCGCTACCCAATGGATCGATCTATTGACGTTATGTTCTGGAGAACAATGAAATCAAGAGGCGTATTCAAGAAATTTTGCAGAAAGGGCACATTAGGCCAATTTCATCACCCTGCGGGAGCCCTAAGGATAGGCCCTGGAGACTCGGTATTGACTATTGATTTTTGAACAAGGTCATTGTTCTAAATATGTATCTAATTCTGTAGATTGATGACCTGTTGGACCAACTCAAGGGGTCTAAATATTTCAGCAAGATTGACTTGAAGTCCAGTTATCACTAGGTACTAATCAAACCCTCTGATGTATGGTATACTGCCTTAAAATCCAAGGAGGGAATTTTCGAATGGTTGGCCATGCATTTCGTGTTGATGAATGCCCCAAAAACCTTCATCACACTGATGGAAGACATCTTCCGACCCTTCACTAACTCATTCGTGGTGGTGTACTTGCATGACATCCTGATTGTCAGCCAGAGTTGGGAATAGCACCTCCACCACATTCGACAGGTCCTCAAAACACCACGAAAACATAATTTGTGTGCCAATTTGGAGAAATTCACTTTTGGCATGACCTAGGTTCAATATCTAGGGTACATCATTAATGAGAGGGATGTGCATGTGGAACCAACCAAGATACATTTCATTTAGTATTGGCCAACCCCAACCTCTCTAATAGAGAACCATAGATTTTTGGGTCTTGCCAACCTCTATCACAGGTTCATGTTGGGCTTCTGTCATATCACTGGGCCTTTGAGTTAAGTCACCAAGGGAGGGGCAAAAGCTAAGTTATTTTGGTCTGAATCCCAACAGAAGGTGTTCATCAAGTTGAGGCATTGAATCCGCTCTGCACCAGTGCTCACATTCCCAGACCTGAAAAAACCATTTGAGATCGAGACTATGCTATTGGTGAAGTTCTTACTCTGTAGGGAAATCTAGTGGCATACCATAGTGAGAAATTTCAGACACGGTCCGAAAGTATCCCACCAATGAAAAAGAGATGTATTCCATTGTGTAAGCCTACCGACAATGGAGGCATTATATTCTGTGGAAGGAAACAATCATCCACACAGATCATTGACTCCTGTAGTTCATATATACATAAGGGAGGTGGCAGAATTATCATCATCAAAAGTGGTCCACATACTTACAACAGTTCCATCAGAACATTAAGTACAAGAATAGAAGTCCCAACAAAGTTATAGACCACCTCAACCGATCACTTTTCATGGCATTGACCACCGTGCTTGACTCTTGCAGGCACGAGACTTCGGGGTGGAAAAATATTTACAAGAGTGATCCAGAATTCAACAACACATATCAGACACTCATGAAAGGCAAGAAAGTTCCAAATTATCACCTCTAAGGTGCACTATTATGCCACTCGAAACACCTTTGTGTTCCTTCAAGCAAGTGTGCCAAGATGATTTGGGAAGTGAACTACAGTTGGGTCGCTAGACATTTCGAGGTAGAGAATATAGTGGCAGTACTGCAGAATTATTTTTATTGGCTGAAACCTAAACAAGATGTTGGGAAGTACATAATATATTTCACTGCTTGCGCCATTTCCAAACCGACCATAAAGAATCAAGGCCTATATACTCCTCTGCCTACTCCTATACAACCTTGGGAATCCAGCTCCATGGATTACATGTCGGACCTTCCTTCTACTAAGCATGGCAACGACCACATTTTCATGGTCGTCGAAGGATTTTCTAAGATGGCCATTCTGGAGGCCTGCAAGAAGATTATCACAATAGAATCCACCATTAAACTCTTCTTTGAATGAGTGTGGGTTCACTTTGGGATCCTAGAGTCCATTATCTTAGGTAGGGACAACACGTTCCTAAGCACATTTTGGTCAGGTCTCTAGTCAATGTTGGATATCAAGCTCACTAAGTCCACGAATTTCCATCCCCAAACTGATGTACAATGTCCATATAGAGTCTACATCTCACCACTTGACATTGCCATATTTATCTTTAGTTTGTGCATGTATTCCTGTTGCATAGTGTCTGACATAATCCCGGAGTATTGATCTTAGGTTGCAAGAGAGATATTTATCATTCATAACATTATGTTTTGTCTCCTTGAAAATCTTTTAAAATTTGAGGGGACTTTGTTAACACTTGATCAAGATTCCCCAGTTAAATCTACATTGTTCATAACATTCCTTTATCTATCTTCATTTCAAAGTATCCTCCTCTATGAGAGCTTGTTTGTCTTGATACGTTTTTCCAATGAAATCTAGACTATTTGTAGCATTCCCTTATATCTCCTCCAAACCTTTTCCCATGTGTTGTAATAAGATCCATGCCATCATACCCTTTCCCTAAAATAATATAGACTATAAATGGCAGGTGTGTTATTCTCCCTCCATATTATTTTCATAAGATGTGGATCAGTAGTCTAGATCCATTGATTTAACTTGGTTTGTTTATGACAATGAATATTCAACACCCCTTTATTTTCTATTCCTTCACGCCTTCTCTCTCTTAGATCCCTTGCAAAATCTTGTGGACCTATTTATCAAATTTAATATATTTTATCCTCATTTCTTGTGGAAATACAAGACTTCCTCCTCCCAAAATACTTAGAGTTGCACTAAAGGATCTAAACCATTGATCATAATTTGTGGACACAATCCTATCCATTTGTGGCAATAGCCTCTCTCAATACTATGCATTCACATCAAGTGCAATAATTCGGCTCCATGATTGATCTCCATCAAGCATGTCCATTGATTTCTCTTAAGACCAAATAGATGATCCCTCGTTTACCTTTCTACTAACACTCAAGTGTTCAGTAACTATAGGCTATGGATGGATAAACTCAACTATATTTGAACTTAGTGCACCCCAATCACTTATATTTTGTTTGGAGTCAACCATGAACCTCTTGAATTTATAACAAGCCCACTTTTAATGTTTAATTTTTAACTATGGTTGGTCTTCATAATGTACTTTTGGTCCCTTGATGTATTTCTATTTATCATTTTAAATCATATTTATAAATGCTTGAGTCAAAGGAAATTTTATTTTGAGTCAAATTCCCATTGCGACTTTTAAAAGATGTAAAATTTGAATTTTTGAAATGTGATTTTTTGGCTTCAAAAGTGACAAGTCGACTTCCCTCTAAGTCAAGTTGGCCCTAGCCATGAGACATGTCCATTCACCCTAGACAGACCAATAAATAAAGGAAGTTCGAGTCCCTGATTTGGCACCTTCGCATATCTCACTCAAGACAGTTTCGGGGCAAAGGCAACGAAGGACAAGAAGGAATAAAAAGGAGGACAAAATCTTCTCTCTCTCTCTCTCTCTCTATGATTCACATATTTCTAGGGAAATTGTTGTTTAGGAGCCAAAATTTTCTGGGTTAGTAGGTAGTTACCGGGGGCCAAAATTTTGAGCTACTGTACAGTTGTTGGGAGTCCAAAATTTTTGGAGAATACAAGAATAACAAAGTGCATGATCAATTTGGGTGACTTGACTTGGAGGAGAATACTAGGTTTGACCATAGTTTTAGGTGTGTCTCTTATTGAATTGGAGGAATTTGTGTATTGAAAAGGTTGTTGGGTTTTCCTTGTAGTGGGTTTTCCTTGGGTAAATTGTGTTTCTCTTTTTTGCATTGTGACCTCTATTGTTCTATTTTTATTTATTGCTGAATTTATGAAGTATAATTGTTGAATGATATATATTGGAATAAGTTAAAAGAATATCTACATCAAAAGTAATTATTAGAATTTCAAAAAAATTGTGTTGTTGACGAGTGCTAGAAATCCTTCAACCAAGGGGATCTCCCTGATATGTGGTCCCAATTAGACCTCACACAGTTTGGGATAGGAGCTCCATCTGAAATACGACTCTATTACCATTTTCTTAGAGTTTTTCCTTGGGTCTAACTATAAGCAAGATAGAGGAATGCATGTGTGCCTTCGAAAAGTGAGTGTGCCTAGTGAATGTTCAATTTTAGTTGTGTCAAAGTTCTTATACTATGGAGGGGAATAAAAGTGAGCCCCCTAAGATAGAGGTAATAGTACCACCGTAGTAGAGACACACATAAACAAGAAGGATTCGTCTAATATCCAGTGGAATAGTTCACAAAGATGTGGGGGTCATTACAACCAACACAAACAAGGAAGATATGTATAACATCTAGTGGAATATTCCACAAGGATGCGACAATCATAGAAACCATTACAACACATTCTCAATATGATAAGCACTAAAATAACTGAAATAGTTCAACTACATTAGTACAGGTGAAAAAAATATGAATTACAAACATTCAAAAAATAGTATTACAAATATTCATAATATATGCATGAACAATGTGTTAGACATTAGGCTTCAAATATTAAGTAAAAGTCCCAAGAGACATGTATGCAATGAACACCACTAGCTCCAATAGTGGAGCTTTGGAGCCACTACTTGCTCCACAAAAGAACTATCTTATTTCTCCAATGCCTTGTGGAAGTAGCCAAGGTGAAATTCATTTGCTCATATAATGAGGGTGTATATAGAACCAATGTGGAGGTGATTCTTCACCTTCCTTGTGACTCTTTGACTACCCTCATGAATATTTGATTTCCCATGACTTTTTGACTTTACATGACTCTTCAATTTTTTATGCCATTTGGACTTCCACTTTACAATACATTTTCGAATAGAAATTTACATAATCCACACAAATGGTATGGCACATGGTGACTCATGACTGGACATGAAACTCATGACATGGACTGCATCATGATGTGGCAGAGCCAAGCTGTCCTTATTGTTGCTTTCTATTCATTAAAGATGTGTTTTTTTCTTCATATCTACCCTCCAAAGGGTTATGAATCAGATGGAGTCTTCATGTGGCCTTGATATTTGGTCTTCTGTTGTAATCAAGTGTTCCTTCATATTATTTCCTAATGATCATCTTATCTCCTCAGCTCCTTAGGTGTCTTCTAGCATTTTCTACTTCTCCATCTCCTTCATCATCATCCTATCATGACATAATCAAATACATGTGAATGAAATCCACCAATGATAATATGCAATCAGTTTGATAAATCCCTAGCCTAAGACTCTTCATGAAATCATTTGTTAGGACTAGAACTGGTGATTTTTTGAGTGACTGACTCAAGGATTTCACATTCCAAAGGCCAAGGTCTGTAACTAAGGCTTGAGACTGCACAATGCATAGTTTAGGTTGGCCATGGATAAATGAATGTGTAATTTAGGGACTAATGCACTCAGGCTGGAGGTTGGAGGCATGAGACTTGAGACTACATAATGCACAGTTCTAGAGGCCTGGACAGAGGGAATACATAGTTGAGGGATTCAAGGGCTCAAGCTCCTATACTGAGCCTTGAGTTTGAGCAATGCATAGTTCAGGCTTGGAATGAGCGAAAATATTGTGCAGTTGGGGAGCACAGGGACCTAGCCTGAGGGATTGAGCATTTATTTGGCCCACTATGTAGTTACGAAAGGCAAAGAAACACATGCGATTGCGTAATTGTGAACTTCAAGAGCTCAAGGGATGGGATTGAGGACTGAGACTGCATAATGCATAGTTCAGGCCTAGCTGGAGAGAAGTATTGCACAATTTTGGAGCTTAGGGGGGCATGATTCAACACTGTGATTACATAGTGCACAGTCCTGGAAGCCAGGAACTATGAATTGTGCTATTACAAGAGGAAATTTTTCATATTGATGGCTGACACTACGTAATGTGCAGTTCAGAAGGGTTGGATGAGGCTAGTTTTTTCGGTTGAGAAGTTTTCCAAATTTGAGTAAGTGTTGGATCCATGCAACTAATGTAAATAGTGAAAATACTTGATTATGATCACACATTTATAGCACTTGATGACACAACATATATCATCCATAACACATGAGAAACATACTTCCCTCAGTGCAATGATTTTGCAACAACTTATGACAAGTGTGACGACTTTGCAACAACTTATGACAACTGCGACACCAAAGATACACTTTGCAACGACCGTGAAAACACTTGTGCGATAGTACTTGAAACTTTGGGAATGAGTGTGATACATGTTTACATGATAATATAACTCATTAACGTAAATATTACCCCTTGAAACACACAAAAACTAGCTTTCGTGCTCTGTGCGACACTCCACATGCCAAAAGATGAAATTTCCTATATGAAGAGAAAATGATGAAAAACACTTGAGATACGTGAACATCAGTGAAAGTGACACATTCCAAAGCGAAGATAACATGAAAACAACACTAATTAAGGTGAAATCAAGCAAAATATATAGTTGAAAGCATGAAAATGACACTTGAAAAAGTGACAGATTGAAAAACTCACCAAAATAGAAGTACAAACACGACCCAAAGTGAGGAACTATGAATAAAAATGCGCACTAACTATCGACATGGGTTGAGCACAGGATATACATTGTCTTGATGGATTATTCTATGCTTTTTCAAGCTTGCGTAAAAGAATGTGCTCATGAAATTGTTGCAAACTGAGCATGTGTGAGCAAGTGACTTCGATTGATCAAGAAGTGACCACGGAACGAATGATCCCAAGATCCATAGTTGAATCCAAAATTCAAGTGTAGGTAAAATTTTGGAGGGTTTTTGTCGTAGCGAAAAAACTTGGTGACACACTGGTAGAGCCCCAGATTATTTTCCTTGGTAAATTCTTTTGTGCAGGGTCTAGCTCTTTAGAGAGTATTGATTCATCATTCGGATTACCATGACCTCCCTACTTACTCTACACATAAACATAGTCCCCTTCATTCCTTTACTTAGTTATATACAAACACAAGGTCAACGATAACATAATGTTTCGAACCAGGAAAGGGAAATGAATTTTATAAGGTTTAGGTTTTCATAGTATTTTTTTTCATATCTAGTGTTGCTCTGCCACTAGCAAAAAGGCCCGCATAGTATCCCGATAGACTCACTTCAGGGACACAAAAGTTACTCCACTACTAGCAGGCCAGGAAGGTACCCTGACGGAGTTTCTTGCTTCACCTCTCTGCGCAGGAAGAATTTCTCTTATTTTTCCTTTATTTATTTATTCTATATAGGAATGTGCATCGACACTTATTTATTTCGTGGGAGGAAGAGGGGTCCCAACATATTGAGAGAAAAATAAGTTGTCCCTTCAGAGAAGCATATATAAGACCTATGATATTGGTATTCTCATTTAGATTTTCCCCTTGTCCTTCTCTACTTGATTGGACTATTTTGAAAACACTAAAACATAAAGACCCGAGTGTAGGCATGAATTTTCCATAATAGACATGGATATGATGGTTTGAAACAAGGCTTTCCATATGCAAGGATCGTATTTTTTGTCAGAAAATAATAAACTAAAACATTTAGCCAAATGTTGCAATGTCATAACTCCTTTCCAATTTTTCCACATTTCCTTTCGAGCCCACATCAGACATCCTTGATGCAAAGTATCATTAAAAAAATCATAAAAGACAAAACACAAGAAGGGGACAAAACTAAGAGGAAAAAAAAAATAGGAGGCTAACCAAAAATAGGATGCAAGACAAAAGTTATAAAACACAAGAGAAGCTATGGGAAATGATTTCAGGATGAATGTGCAATGGAAACTAACATATGACTATACCTACTCATAAACTAACTAGTTAGAAGGTTGGGGTCATGTGTAATGAAATTTCCAATGTAGCCAATGGAGTTGTTCCCAACCTGCAATACAAAATATATGATCGATTAAAACTGAGATAAAAAAATGTGCAATGGAGAAGATAAGAGCTTGAAGAACTTGCAAAAAAAAAATAAGGTCTTTCCTGTCGGTGGAAATATGTGTCACAACCAGTATTTATAATCAGTTTTCATTCTTACTTTTTCGATGAAGACTAAAGTTAAACAAACCTTGGAAGATTCTTGTGAATGTATCCTCATCTGCACTGTACTTCTTAAAAATCATGAGGAAATATTGAAACCTTTTTATTCACGACAGGGCTTTTCAGGTAATATTGCTCCAATCATTCAATGATAGGATCACAAAACTGGAAACAATCTTCTTGAGAGTCCTAAAATATTTGAAAATAGGAATTTGCAATTAAAAGCACAGGATCAAGATGAGAATCTTGTGAGGGAAAATGGATATGATAATATTCAACAAGTATTCCAAAGGAGTGAGGCCCTGACACAACCATCAACGAAGGTTGAAGAGCCTCAACTAATTAACAAGTATCTGAATAGTGAGGAAAACCATAAAAATTAACTGATGTGAAACAACTATCATTCGATATACTTGTGGGAAAGTGATACATTGAATGGAAGTCAATATCATGATTAGATGGATTATTTATGACATGAGATTATCAGTTCAAATATGAATCAATTCGAACATATTTATGAATTCCTTGAACAAATGAATCATCTTCCCCGCATGATAGATATGACAACATGTTTTCTTGTAACTGATAACATACTACACTAGCATTGTAATCATTGAAAGAAGTGAAAATGAATGTTAGTACATCCAACACATGAAACCATTCAGGATATGATGAGTGAAGAAGAATTTGATTCACAAGCTAACTCGTGCATTCAATATCACTCAAGAGGATTTCAGGTGTGATTAAGGTAAAGATTTTCATTATAAAATTCGCAAGGAAAACCAGGATCTCGCTATTAAGAAACAAATCTAATGGGCATGATTACTTCGACCAGAGATAATTTTTGAAAGGATCAACTTTGTGATTCCATGAATCTATGAGATAAAGACATTCTAAACCTAAGTTAAGTACATGAGCCTTACATGAGGTGAATCATGTGAAATAGAATCTTGAATTCGATCTGAAACGTAATCTCAAAAGTTTGAAATATTATACCCAAAATACCAAACATATTAAAAAAAAAATTACATCAAGTGAAACCATACAAAGAGAAGGATTGTGTGAGAGAAACTAGATCTGACTTAGTTCAGGGGGCTTAACAGAGTTGCAATATATTGACATAACCATCAACGAAAGCTGAAGCTCCTCGACTTCCTGACAAGCCTCGAAACATTCAATGATTGTAAAATCACATTCTAAAGATTGAATCAGATCACACATGGTGTGAAGAAAATTGATTCCTCTTATCCCAAAGGGACCACTACTGACCGGATTCAAGCCATATCTATTACTTATTTGAATGAATTTTATGAATTCAACAACTAGATTACTCAAATTGAAATATTCCTCTGATTCCAAATTTGGATATGTATGAATCGGGAAAATTTCATGAGAAAGTTGATTTGAACAGTTGTCTTCATGAAAAACAAGAGATGATGAGGGATGGAAAGAATACTCAATGATTCGATTATTTCCTTTCATTTCATGGATAACCTCACTACCTTGTGTCAATTGGGAATTTAAATCATCAGATAGAGAACTTGAAAAACATGAAGCATATTCATCTTAAGTAGATGCATTGCAAACAGTAGAGCATAAGGGATAATGATATGAAGAGGAAGTTTTGATAGGAACATATTCTTTGACCGAAACAGATTCTAGATCTAAATTAAAATATTCATGAGAAATTTAAATATCAATTGATTAACCTAGGCATTCATGATCACATACATCAATAGAGTCATCATCATCGGAACAATTGTTTCCTAAGGCTACAGATTGATTGGGAGAATTTATTATATTTGATTCAGTATCAAGATTAGCATATTGAAAATCATCCAAGAATGGAAGCGCATCATCTTGACATGGGGGAATTTGAAAAAAGGAAGAGAGATGAAAAGTATATTCACTTTCCTCTTCCTCTACCAATGTTATGTGATTTCCTTGTATCTGATCGAAATTTGCACCAAAAACTCAAAAACCAAGAGAGAATGAAGAGCTAGTTGGTGGAGCAGATTGATCAAGCAAATCATGATACACAAAGTCATGGCATGTAGCTGATAGAGGATGACATATGTCCCTTGAATAAGTAACACTTTCAATGGAACCAGATTCAAGATTGATGTTAAGAGTGCTAATGTCATCTTGAGGAATTAAAGGATTAGCGTTCACCGTAGGGTCCATGAGCCATTTCAGGGTTTCTTTCATTATATCTAAATGATGAAAATTTGAAGGCGGATGAAGATATGGATTAGGAATTTGATTTGAAAATTTACCAACTTTATTATCATTGCAAGGAGGCACCCACATTCAAGACTGGAAAAGGAGGAGGACAAGGAACAAAAGGAATAATATGTTCCTCCTATGAAATTAGAGGTGTCTCATGATTTATAAGAGTTGGGGAAGAAGAAACATCAAGTGGTTTGGATTCACCATGCGAAGAAATATGAACCAAATGCTTAAAATTTTGTCTCAAGAAATCTCAATCCATATCTTACTCAGGAAATTCATAACAAAGGTGAAGGAATCGATTAGAGAGAATCCTTGACTAATTCATAAGGATTCATTTTAAGCTGATTTATTCTTTTAATAACATC